>OZ012660.1:0-1200000 GCA_963942545.1 Oxycera nigricornis | reverse complement strand
GCCTCGTACAGCTCCGCAGGAACCTGCAATCCAGGTAAAAACACGCATACACATATGTAAAGACATAATTAACAATCAAGAGCAGCATTAGCGGTAGCTTCCCAACATGAATTCTTGCAGGATCAGAAGGACTCACTCACCTGTTGAGTTTGCTTCAATTGCATCGCCACGCAGGGTGGAAGCATTTGGAAGAGGAGTGAATCGCTTTTGCGTTTTTCGCGCTTAAGCTCCTTCGCTTTGAGGGCCAGATTAACGGCGTACAACTGTTGTGCGTAGTGTGGACAATTGTACCTTAGAACGATTTCAGCAGGAGAATAGGACGAAGAGTATACTTACTTGTATTGTTGCAGCAGCGTTCCGTACCAGGACTATGATTATGGGAGACACGAGGAGGACTACAACCAAAATAGCAACACCAATTGCTTCCTTGTTGCTGGCGACTATCAGAGTGTTCTCGACATAGTCCCTTGAAAAAATGGCAGCAGAAATAGTGAAATTCAAATTAAATATATAAAAGACTGGTAAAATGATCACTTTGCATATAGTGCGAGCTATGAGGTGTGTCTATACAGGAAAAGTTTAATGTTTAGATAATTTCGACGCAGAAATAAATTCATCAAAATAATTTTGCAATTTGCCTAGGTATCCTTAAGTCCCCTTAAAATAATTTATGCTATGACCTATGACTACCTGATTTTCTTTCTCAACTCCCTTTGTAACTTTCTCAACTCCTCGACATATTTCTCTCGCAAGTCGTAGTAGTCAATTGAATCATCAACACTTGGATTCTTTTTCTTATTCTTCAATATTATGTTGCTCCTGAAAAATTTAATCATAAAAACGTCCTACATTCACTCGAATACAAAATCCTTTCACTATTCATTACCAATTCTTCAGATTGCCATAATCCACCTTGGACAGATTCAAGTTCAGATAAATTTCATATAGTGACGGAACATAATTTAAGCTTCCATTCAGCAGATCCTTGCCGAGACTGTCGTATTTAATGTAGGATACATAAGCTTCTGTCCCAAGGACACCACGGCCGAAATACTTTATCCCGTAGGATGTTGCTATTCCAATGCATTCGATACCGCGTAGGAGGTTCTTGAAGCCGAGAAGATATCTACCAAATATATAAACGATTGTGTTAAAATGGAAAGGACATTTGTTCTGGGATAGTCAGATACAGGTGAGAAGATTTACAGCTCATTGATGGATAGCTGGTAGTTACCTCCAAACGCCGCTATTATCGGTTTCTTTTATTTGCTCCGTAAGGTGATTAAGCATGCCTCGTGTGATGGATGAGTACCAATTCATTACCTCTGTTATGCTACTCTCCTCGGAACTAATTTTGTCCCTGAATGACACAAAGGAAAATAGATACAGTTTTAAGATGCATCACTTCATACACATAAAAAATAAGGGATCTCATTTTGAGAAAGGGTACATTTCTCTTTTTCTTCCTTGCCAGAAATTTTCTCAGTATCTCCAGACATCCTTGCAAACTTACCGAAAGTCATTCAGTCTATTCAAAAACTCAGTTCGATTCAACATGACCAGGACATCTTCGTCATCAAAGGCAGGCACACTGACTTCACTCCACGTGGTCACGTTGTACAAGGCTTGGTCGGTTAGGGTGAAACGTTGCGTTAGATTCGACCTAGAATGTTGTGGGTGGGCAGTCAAATGATAAAGGATAAGACAGTTTACCTGGTGTGGCTGCCATTCGTGAAGACGAAAAATGCCACCTCTGAACGTTCCAATTGTAAGCGAGTAACAACTTTGCCAAGATCTGTTGCTATCGTGACCTACCATGGAGAATCGTACGACATATAAATAATAATAAATAAAGAAATATAAATATTAAAATAAATCTACAAAAGGCGTTCTGTATAACTTCGAATGAATTCGTCTTCAATGAGCGTTTTGTAGTTTTGTTTGTCATATGCACATTTTCAAAAGTAGCGGTCATTAAGTATGGATGCCTTATTAATTATAAAAGATCTTATGAATGAATGTAATCTCAGGAATATCATTATGCCCCTTGAAAATCAAAGGAAAAGTCCAGAAAAATTCATTTGAATTTCATTTCTTTTTAACAGTAGACAAAATGTGGCAGCACTGCATTTTCGAGTGGTAAATTTAAAAATATCAACTAGCGACATCTTTTGTTATTTAAGTTTTTTTATCATGGGTTAGAACCTCCTGGTCTATTCGACAACTTTCGTCTCTTAGTGTGCTTTTTGGTTAACGACTTGCTAACACTATTGTTGCACATTAGTGGAGGTTCTTGTTTCCAGGCTTTGGCCCGTACCATTGTTAAATGGGAAGTGTGGTTTCGGCGTAACGAGTGGCTCCTCTTCAGGTGCTGCATATTTCAACATCGATTACTAGCTTGTTTTGATCCGTAATTTTGTCCAAAGTACTTTCGAAGGTAATTTGGTAACGCATGAAAAATACGTGTTTTTGAATCTTATTTTGGTCAAAATCACGAATGGAGCTAAAACTATGTAATTTCGTGAGAGTGTAAATAGGCCAGTTTGTATAAATCTGTCTGATAACATCCATTCAAAATATTGCACTTTGTGACACTCATTTACGTAAAAGGATTGCAAGCACAACATTTGCATACGAAAAATATTTTGAGTTTATTCGCCGTCAACTGCAATACAGCTCAGAATATGGCGATGACGACGCACCTTCAATGCATAATATTTCATAAATCAAAACACACAATTCACTACTGTACTCCATTGCTTGCTGATGGTACTGATGATGCTTGTACTGATGGTGATTCGGAAGGACATTTCTATGAATAATCCAGATTAGTGTGAGCACATACGCCGCTTACTTCATCCAGTCGTAGTTGTAGTCGCGGACGTGGTTGATCCAATAAGATGACGCTGCACGAAGCCAAAGCACGTCCTGTTGCGGCAGACACATGCCAGCGAACTTTCTCATTTCACACTGGTGGAAGAAAGGGGTAGTTTGCTCGCCAGGACCTCATCGACCATACTATGACCTCATACGGACGGGAGTCATCGCATGCGAGAACGAGTGTTTGCTTGCATCTTAACATTCTTAGTGTGATTTATTGCATCGATGTCGAGGACATCGTCACCCACATCCTTTTCAGCCGCGAATTCAAGCATCCCAGTGAATACTGCAAACATTATTAAAATCATATCTGTGTTTACTTTGAAGTGGCGCTTATCGACAAACTCTTCTTCAAATGGACTCAGTTACTTTTTCAAAAACAATTATCTGGGCTGCAAATCAGTCAGAGTATCCTTAAGATTCTGCCTAGCATACTCAATTGCGATTCCATCAGGAATGAAAGTATGTGTTCTAGGACGCGACACTCCATAATCAATACTCTATTTACTTGAAGTAAGGAAATGCTAGCTTCTTTTGTCCGCAGAGTCTTCCTTACCATGCATAGCAGCGTGTACAGTGACTTTTCAAAGAGAGTCTGGTCAACACCACCGACCGACCAGCAACCACCCTTGCGGAAATCATCAATTCTAATTATGTAAGACATCTGTACTTACCTGAGTTTCTATATCGGATACTTCCATTCGATAAATTAATAAATTGTGCAATATAACCGATGTCTGCACAATCAACGCCAGGATGGGAATGAATGGAAGGATGATCATCTGCAAATAAAGATAAATGCACCATTTTACATTGGACGCTGCAACGGACGACGATTAACACAGGACATTTATGGCAAAGACGTGATTTTGGTTTGGTTCGTGACAGGACATGAGCTAGACAACGCATCGATTTTTCTGAGAAAATTGCCTAATTTCGTTGTATCCTTTGAGATGTGTGGGTAACATCAATGTCAATTACTCAGAAGCCATGGACCATGAGTTGCTGTCTAGAAAGGTTCAGGTGTGAGGGATGCTGTCAACCAGAACGAGGTGAACGCTCTCGAAAGAAGCCAATTTTCAAGACGATGATGGTATCCGACTTGTTGATAATGCTTTAGGGCAGGCATAAGTCTTGATAATGTTTCTATGATTCGAATGATATCTAAGTGGACTAAAAATATTCTGATAAGGTGCTGAGATAATATCCTGATAAGGTGCGAAGGAGATGTTGATGAAGTCAGGATGACGAAAAGCTGAAAAGCTGATACACGTTGCTGATGACTCTGACGGGTATGTACCCAATGATCAGGATGAGATGTGCAACCTGTGGAACTAAGGAAAAAAACCAACGGTCTTAGCGAGACAGTTTTAAAGTCAAATTGTATGATGCATGGCCATTACTCTTGGATCTTGGATTGAACACCACAGAACCTTTCTTGACAATCGTATTGATTGTTCACTTTGTGGCGTCAGTAAAGATCCCAATTGATATGATGCAACGATGTGATGATAGCTTGTATGACAAATTCACTTGAAGAAAATCCACGAAGAACAAGAAGCACAGGACACCAATAACTAGGACTTCAAGAGAAGGAATGTCCCAAAGCGAACCGTAGACAAAACATGCAACAGTGTGTCGGTTAAAATATTCGAACCTCGACTTGTTTGACGCTAGATTGTTTTTAAATGACAGATGCAGATAACAGTTGAGAGCAGATTGTTCCACTATTTTTTGATATGATATCGCGATGGCTGTTTGGCATTTAGCAGCAGCACTGCCAGCATTAAAAATTTTGTGCTGTGCACATGTGGAGATTAAGAGTTTGAGGTCTATGGATTAAATTGTGGAAGGTATTTTGATGTATTTTTTCCAGTCGCAATCATACTATACTTATTATGTTATAGAATACAGCACTCCGATCTTTCTTTCTTTTTTTTTACCAAATTGTTTTGAAGATCAGTTTCAATTTTCAACTTAAAAGTTGAAGGAATATTTGCGTAGCTCTGATATTCTGTAAAGGAATTGGCTGTAGCTCACAATCACATGAAGCTCTAAACGTACAATATCCAGTTGATTATAAGTAGCTGATATGTTGAAGTAGGTCAAAAAATCACTTAACATCCATTCGTCCTGCAATCTCATTTGACAACGTTCTTTGGGAAATTCAACCCAGAGAATTTGTTCTGCATGACACTGCAACGCAAAATACATTCGTGTATTGAATTTAGTTTACCTAGAAATTCCCATCACGTCAACACAAAAGATCTGAAACAAGCTGAACACTTTTAGTGGGATGGAAAACGTGATGTTTTCATGGTAAATTTATTCACCTTTTATCTTAATAAGATGCACAACGAATGAACGAGTGAACAAACAGAGTGGAACTCACCACAATACGCACTGAATCCAGACAAGAAGTGTTGGGAGTGTGGGATGGCTTTAAACGACATATTTGTAGATTTTTGGGAAATTTTCTACAAAAAAAGCTGTTGTGAAGCATATTTAAATTGACCTTCGAGCAGACAGTTTAGGTTGGAAGAATTGAAATTGGATGCGAATGACTATTAAGGTGCTCTCAGATTATTAATTTTAGTTTTGTGATTTTTCATCTACTACTTTCTCTCCTGATTTCCAACTTATCACTTGAGAAACTTCTTACTGGTGAATGCTATAAAAAGAATGCTTTTATACGTAATGCAATGTTTGCCAAAGTAATTAGCCAGCTTCATTTGGCGTTGAAAGACTAAGCAAACTTGTTATTTGACTCTGCTTGTTTGTTTAATGGTCAACCTTCTTTCGCTGATAAGGTGCCTCCAGATGACCTCGAGTACACTTGCTCTTTAACGATGATTAATTGGTCCCTGGCTACGGCAAATTTATTGCCGGATATAGTCTAAGTAATTGAAAACAACCCTCAAGCACCGCGAACACGATAATTGTTCACCAGGTCAGTGTAGACAGTGTCCAAGTACATGCGATAATCGTTCTGGCTGGATCCTGGCAATAGCACAGTATTTGCATGCATACTACCACAACGTTTCCACCTCATCAAGTGAGCCTGATACACTAACTGCAGTATCCACTTAATTGACTACAATAGACAAGGGTACTTCCAAGAGCGCGAAATCTGGGTGAAGGTGCTAAGTTATTGACCCACATAGCCTTCAGCACGACGTGGCGCTCACTTAAACAAAAACAAGCCTGTTAATTAGTTGAAGAGTGTGGCAAATGATTTGGTAATGTCTAAATCTAGAGGTTTATAAGGAATGGTCTTAAAATCGATTGAAGTGCTTGTACGGATTCTCTTCGGTACTATCAGGTGCTTTCGGGTTCTCAAGCGGGGAGCACGCCTTACAGATTTGTATTATATCAGCTACTAGTAAGTAAGGCAGCCATTGAATGTTTGAGTAACTAAGTATCATGATAAAAATTGACTTTCATTTGTTCAGCCCCATTTAGGTAATGATCTATTTGAAAAAACTATTCCAACAGCCAACAATTCCCCACGATACCATGTGGTACAATAAAAATACGAAATAGTGTACCTAGGGCTCTTGATATGTAAGTAAATTCGCAAAGATAATTTTTCTTTCAGGTTTTTTAAATGTATCTATCAGTCACAAAAAATTACAGCATCTGCTTACTTTCATAGTGTGTTACTATCTCATTATACCGTACTTAATTTTGAAATCCCATTGAGTGTATGCATTGAAAATTGAACTTTTTCAACAGATGCCCCCTTTAAAACACACGTTGTAACACTCCAATGACATATATGACATTTTCAAGTACCATTGGTCAGCTGTCAAGATCACAAAGACAATTTGCTAGTATTGTACGTTTTTATCCCCATGGAAAACTGCGAAAATTGGCGAAAAACAGCATTTGCGGGGAAATATTGTTGGGATACGCTTTTGCCAAGAAAACTTTTGCCGAAAGTCATCGTTTACTGGTGGATGTTTATGGCGTTGATGCCCTTTGTAGGACAAAGAGTGCCCTGGTCAAGAGAAAAAAATTGAAGACGAAAAATTAGACACCGTGTTCAGTGAAGGCTCGTGTCAAACGCAAGATGAGCTCGCTAAAGCACTAGGTGTGACACAAGCAACCACTTCCAGGCGTTTGAAAACTTAAAGATTCATCCAGAAGTTGGGAAATTGGATGCCACAAAAGAAAGTCGTTATTGCATCGAATTATTACTGGCGACAAAAAGTGCATACTTTATGATAACCCCTAGTGCAAGAAATCGTATGTGAAGCTCAACCAGGAACATCGATGTCAAAGCAGAATATACACGCTCAGTATTTTGTAGGATCAGAAGGGACCAATCGACTACGAGTTGCTGAAATCAGGTCAAACCATTACGTGGCAGCTTTACCGACAACAATTAATTCGTTTTGACAGAAAAACGACCAGAATATGCGACCAGGTACAAGTTTGTAATTTTCCATCATGACAATGGTCGACAACACGTTGGTATACCGGTCAAAAATTACCTGGAAAATAGTGGCTGGGAAGTTTTACCTAACCCGCCATATTTACCAGACCTGGCGCCATCCGACTACCATTTATTTTATTCGATGCAAAAGGCCCTCACTGGAATACGCTTTACTTCTGAGCATGGTATCAAAAATTGGCTTGATTCGTTCTTGGCTTCAAAGGACGAAGCCTTTTTCCGACGCGGAATTCATTTGCTTCCAGGAAAAGGAGAAAAAGTGATCGCAAGCGATGGACAATATTTTGGTTAACATGTAAATTCATTAATTAATTAAAATAAAGCATTATTTTCATTCAAAAAAGTTGGGTTTTCAATGTACATATACACCCAATACTTCATAATAACATCTCGTGTGTGCCAATGGAATTGATAATAATTTTCAGCGAAAGATATATGCATTATTTTCACAGGGAAAATCCATAAATAAGCATGGCTCCATGTTTCTGCAGTCAAAAACATAAAAAATCATACACTTTACGTATTGCGTAGTTCCGATCAAATTAAGGATGCATGAGCTTTCAGCTCTTATGATTAATTACCTGAAACAATTGAATGCGTCGTCCAGTTTTAATGGCGGGATTTCGTGCTGCAGCGCTGCAACACTTCCCCTTGGCCGCTCCCGAAACATCCTCGGAACTGACTGACCGTAAGGACATCCCATCCAAATGATGACCATGATTGCTTTGCTGTTGATGGTGATGTGACTGGTGGACAATTGATAGGGATGATGAACGCTGCTGTATGACGGATGGTGAACTTTGCGTGTGGCACTTTCCGTTCCACATGGTAGCAATTAAAATGTATCCTGGCACGACTATGTCATCTGGAAATTTACGAAGTAGGTGAAAATTGTGCTTTTATAGGACGTTGCTAAATGAAATGACTACAATCAATTATAAGTACAACGCGGAAAAACGTTAAGTGGATTTTCACAAGACATGTTCCATATCATCGACAAATTCTCCCTTACGTTTGCAAACAACCCAACTAACAATTCTTTAAAGAGTGAAAACTTCATGCTTCCCTTGGATTCGATTTAAATCTTCTTCCGATCGCAAATAAATCATTTGATATGTTCTACTTTCATACTGTCTACCTAACCTTCATCTTCACGTCCTTTTTCGAAGCGTTTCGTCGTCGTCGTTTGCATTCGAAAACTTTTTGTAAACAATTTTGAGTACGCAATTCTTTCTCTTAGATGAAATCTTATTCTAGGATCTATGTCTGTACGAAGACGAGAACTTGGAAGAGCTCCTTTCCATTTGCGACTTATGCGTGCATCCAGCAGCATGCGGAGACTAAACAGAACAGGAGTTTCTCGGCAGAACAAATATGGAAAGTAGCAATGATGAAAACTGTAACATTTTTAATATGACAATAAATCACAGTCAACGTCTAATACTAGAAGAACATGTAACATTGCACTAAAATCGATGCTATTGTAATAAATTTTTTTGGCGAAAGAAACCATTTTAGGCTGGGCAGATCAAACTGTTTCCTATGTTCAGGATTAAGGATTCCAACTGAATGGTAGCCGTTCAGGCGTCTAATGGGCGTGAAATATGATGGATTAGGAAATAATAACAGGAGCGAATCCTAGAAATATTCTGTTGTTTCATTACTAAACTGAAGCCTTAACACCAAAAGCTTTGTCCTAGAACATGAAGACAAGCTGTAAATACTATAGGATTATTGTTGGGGCAGTGGAAAGGATTACAACTGTCTCCAATTTCTTTGTTGACAGGATAATAGTTGGAGGACTATTCAGTGATGGTGCATATGTGATGCTATTGTGATGACCTCTGACATAAGGAAACAGCAAAGTAACGAGGATCGAACTCAATTCTTGATTATTTGCAGTTGAGAGCTGCCACATTCTATTGTTTTCGTTGATTCCAAATATTTGATCCTTTTTCTTTGTTCCTAATAATCAGCAATATTCAGTTCCAAGGAAATTTAACGCTTTTATGGCCGATTATTAAGCTCGGACGCATTTAACTTGCTGAGCGTCTGTACTATTCAACAATCCATGAAACCTACATACACTCACATGTTAGTCCGAATATGTTTGATACTGATACTATGCTTGGGAGCAAAACGGGATCGGGGGATTCCATAAATATGACCGGGAGAACAGCTGGAGAGTCTGTTCGGTTCTGGGTCTTCTTGGTGTACTGGTCTGGGCAAGGGCTGAAGAAGGAAGTCGAAAAGTAGAACTGCTGTTCTGAACGTCGCGTTTTCAGCTCTGAGTTTGTTTTTTGGTCGTTGATTATTAATTAAGCCAATCTTGAACATTTTAATCTAAGAAACGGGTGGCTTCCTTTTAAAAAAATATTCACTCACCCCTTTTCGCGGGATTAATCCGGGTGGCATTGCCCAAACCGTGGCCAGGATCGGCTGCGGTGTAGTAGCGGACGTTGCACCAATTGCAGGTGTAACAAGCTATTTCGATAAAAACCCATAAAATATGTGCAAACTGAGAGTAGCATTGCTCAGCGCTGGAAAATTCAATTCAAAAAAATGTTTCGATAATATCCTTCTTCTCGCCATGTCCTTTAGGATCATTCAAATTAGGAAGGTCCTACATAGCTACTTTTTCTACGTTCGGGCTAAAAAATAAGCTTCATATTACTAATGCTACAAAACTAACAATTGAATGTGAAAGCGGTCTCACTTATGTAAAAATAAACTGTGAAACCTTAAGTCTATTTAAATTTTATATTTACATCAGACTAAGCTCAGTGACCCCAAAAAATTTCAACAATCCAATTCAAGCATAGTCCTTTATTAAAGTGTTTCCCTGTTCGAAAAAAATGTCTAGTATGCAAATAAAAACGGATGTTTGCTTGCCTTGTATTGGCACTTCAACCGTCTTAAGTTCCATAAAACTGTCCTAAGACGAGAATCCTTCATCTGCTTTTATCTCACGTCCTCAAAGCGTATTCATGCATCATAAAAATTGAAGCAGCTAAACAAGGACACGTTCAGAATATTCATATTTGCCTTGTTTGCTTGATATTTGCTATAACTGACTAATATTCTCTTGAAAAATGATTTAAAGAGTATAATTGGGGTCTACCAGCCTACCGGAAGTTGTTCTTGTAAATCTAAGAAAGATGATGCAAGCCGTAAGTATTTAATGATATTTAATAAACCTTTATATTCCTGGAAGTCCAGGGGAAACAATTCAATATTTGATGTACTATCCAAATTATTATTTATCATTTAATTACGAATTTGTTAGCCAGCACTCATACTGGCCCTTGGGTGTTTCAAAAGATGAAAATAATTTGATGAATTCCAAGCAGTGAAAATGTCACGTGGAAAAGTGATAAATTCAATAACCAAATTGTGTTGATGGATGTGTTGTATTCTTAGAAGAAACTTCGAAAACAAGTAGCTTTTACGACCTTAAAGAACCTACATTAATATTCGATGACATTGCTTTGTTCTGAGAGTTTCCTCCACGATTTTGACGATATCCTTGAAATGGAGTGAAATTGTGGAGGTAACTCAATCGATTATCTCAGTCTGCTGAATTGTACGGTTTTGACTAAAAGTGGATTATCTGTTTGGATTGGGAGCTGTTTGTCTTTATTTCTTCAAGGAAACATGGAAAGCTACTACCTAACCAAATAATACTCAGATAGTGTTTCAAGCAGGGTATTTCAATAAATCGCATAAAATAACATGCAATGCAGTCTGTTCAGTTCTTATCAAGGTGCGACATATTATAAAATATTTATGAACACCTTTTCGCTTTCATCGAAATATCATATTAAGCAAACAACATAAAAAGTACGAAACGTGTAAACACCTTAACGAATTTCGACTTCCACCGTAGCCCATAATTCACGTTTATGTATCCTAAAAGCCCGTTTATGCTTCAGAACTAAACCTAATTGATACCGCATTCAAGATATTTGGGCTATTCGAAATTGTTTTATTGGCAATTATGCTGTTTCCACGAGTCAACTGACAGTCATTAGTTTCTGAAAATAATTGCAGCAATAAATCCTGGAAAACGCATTACAGTCACAGCTAATCCAAATAAACCGTGACTGGGTTAATGAACTATCAAAAATGCTGAGTTGCGCTTCGGATAGAAAGGATATTTCTTGAAGGTTGTCTCTAGGTAATATTTGGAAAATTGAAATACCCTTTTAAAATGGCTTCAAAGTTTCTTTGTCGCTATTCTAAACAATCTTACATTCTCATAAAAACTGAATAGGATTATCATTAGCTCTTAGTGTAATAACAAACATTCAAAAATATAAGATCAGTTTCATTAAATCCCCTACATCAGCCATTAAGAACGTCGGTCAACCGATTTTTGAACAGGACGTGTTACCTTCGTAGGCAGTGAATACAAATTTAGTCACCCAACATCCTCAATTTCGTTTCAGAGCCAAACAATCAAATATGCCAGATAATCTCATTTAATTGACACGCTTAGTCTAACTAATTGACAATTTAGCAGGCATTGTCTACTAATTGCACCTACCACTTGAACGTAATGGGGGAATACCAGATTTAAGAGATTTCGCGCACGCAATAATATCATCACCTTCAGGCAAATAGATTTAGATTTTAGATTGCAAATTGAATTTTCCAACCGAAGTAATTTAAACCTAAACATTTTAAGCTTCGTCCATCAGTTCAAATTCGAACTATTGTTTCGGTTGATTTGCAATGCTAATTGATTTAATAGGGTTAAAATCCAGGACACATGTCATTGCTGTTCAGTTCAATGTCATGGAAGTTATAGAATTATCAAAAGGCTATTTGAACCTGACTTTTCCGAAAAAAGGAAATTAGATGGAAAGCTTACAAACCAATGAGAATCTATGTACATTAGCGTTGGGAAGATTGATGGCAGGGCTATATCAATAAAAATGCATTGAATGTGAACAATTGTTTGTGTTGCATATTAAGGATTTTGGACTCAATAATGAATTTGAACGAGAGGAAACATTTTCGAGTAAAAATTCTGCTCATTGGTCTAATGTTTTCACAAGAAGATTCTCCTCGAGAAATCCACTCTACAATCATTCAAAGTGGTAGTTTGAGCCTGTCAGGTGTCCATGCTTAAGAATTCTAAGTAGTGAAACCAAGACCCAGCTTAAACTTCTATTTGTTGTTTCCAAGTCTCACCATAAATTATTATTTTGTTGAGCCATCTTCCATTGGAAATTACCTCATCCTTGTTTTTGGACTGTTTGAAATCCATCGCATTTTATATCAAAAAATAGTGTAAAAAAAGAAATCTGCTCTCAATTGTTATCAGCATTGTCATTTAAAAACAGTCTAGCGTCAAACAAGTCGAGGTTCGAATATTTTAACCGACCGACACCGATACACTGTTGCATCTTTTGTCTATGGTTCGCTTTGATCAGTCCTTCTTTTGAAGTCCTAGTGATTGGTATCCTGAACTTCTTGTGCTGCGTGGGTTTTCTTCAAGGGAATTTGTTGTCATACAAGTTATCATCACATCGTTGCATCATATCAATTGGGATCTTTATTGACGCCACAAAGTGAACAATCAATACGATTGTCAAGAAAGGTTTTAAGAGTAATCGCCACGCGTCATTCAACTTCACTTTAGAACTGTCTCGCTAAGACAGTTGGTTTCTATCCTTATTTCCACAGGTTGTACATCTGATCCTGATCGTTGGGTACATCACCGTCTGGGTCATCAGCAACGTGTATCAGCCTTTCATTTTTCCGACATCCTGACTTCATCAAAATCTCCTTCGCTTCAGCTATAGAAACTTATCAGAATAAATCGTATTGTAACATTCTGCGAAAAAGTTAGCATAAACCTCAATTTATGATCAGTTACATGATTGACTGAGAAATTGGGATAATCGGAAAAATAATTCAGCAGACATTGCCAGTAGAAAAGGTTACAAAAGCTGATCCGAAAAGGCACAACAGGTGTGCTTTGCACTCTTCCAAAAAGGATATAAAAACAAATAAACAATTTTTGTCCTATAAACATGCTATCATTTTATGATGCAACAAATATGTATGCAAGAAATGTGTAAAGAAACAACAAAACTAAAATTTGCAGTTTTCCACACGTTTATGTTGTGTAAAACTTGTAATATTAAGTTATCATTTAATTCATGCAACCTTTGCAATTTTGAGTTTGTATTTAGTGTCGAAATCTGTAGTGTAAAAAATGCGATTCTTATTTTTTTTACAAAACTCTACATCGATTTCCAATACAATAAATACAATAAATCCTAAAAAGACAAATTAAGAGACAACTTTACCACTTTTTACAGATCTATATGTTTTTTAAAAAAAAAAACTTTAACGGGTCTCACATTCACCACTCTACCCTATCATTGAATCATTCGAGCAGGCCTGATGGGAAGCCATATAAATGGTCTTCACAAGGAATTAATTCCAAGAAAAAATAATAAAATCTATTAAAGCAACATCAATGTAACAATTATCTTCACAGTGTCTACTTTAATAGACACTATGAAGACTAGCCCATCCTGTATCAAGGACATCAACTGCTGCCCATACTGTATCAACTGAGTTAAAGTTCAATTCGGAAGAAGTGACCGCAACCGAATTCACCCAACATAAAGTAAAATACCAAAACTGGGCAGAAATTAAGGCATCAAACCCAATACAAATTAAACAAAATGACATAACGATTTTAAAACTTTTTACAAATATTAATGTAAAAAGTCTCCAGAGTTGCATTTAAAAATACGTTATTTAATTTAAAGATGGCCATGACTAGCTGTAGGCTGGTGTGTCATTGATCAATACATTGAAGCTATCGAATGTGGACTTTGCCTTTTTAGACGATAATTGCGTCAGAAACACAAAAATTACAAAAAAATAATAACGCAAATATTTTTTTCTGCCCAAAACAAAACTTCAAATGATTAAAATCAAGTTTAAAGATTTTTAATCCAATTAAATATTTGTGTTGATTTAAAAAAACGGGTTTTCACATGGAAAAAATCTGTTTTTTTTAACATATTCCCAATCGTGTTTTTATCAAATTTCGGCTGTTTTTGATTTGATGAAAGTTTCAGAAGCTTGGTAGTTTTTAAAAAACTATGAAATAAAAATTTTGCTTGATATCTATTCTACACGTCCAATTTGCAACTGTTTTTTTTTAAGATTTTGCAAGCTTGATTAGCTTTGACTGTTTTTAAAGTGTTGTCGCTGAGCAACTTTCGAAAAAAAAATTGCCTGGATTATATGCTCATCAAAATTGGAATAAAATAAATTGGTTTTGTGATAATTAATGAGCTTCCAATTTTTTTTCTTTATAAATATGTGCGGAATTATCATGATCTAGTTTAAAAATTATGATTATTATATTTTATAAAAAAAGATATGCATTTTCCTTCTTTCAGGGATACCACAGAAAACCACAAAATTTCACTTAAAAATGGATCCTCAAAAGTGACCATTGCAACAAAATGTTGGTTACTAAAGTAATCAATTTGTGTGGCAGATTAATTTCTGTTATCACCATTTCGCAATACATCAGAAAATAATTTTCTTTTTCAAGTCAAAGCATTTCTTTCGTATAATTTTTCCTCAAAAATAAAGTGTCCACCCAGAGATTCATTTATTCTTGCCCAACATTTCCACTGCTCCATAAATCGGTGAAATTCACGTAACCTTGTGCATCCCCGGCGGCGCCATGGCTTTCAAATTAGATAACTCATTATGTTCACATCCCGGATTTTCCCCCCAGCAATCACTGGGCATAAGGGTGGCTTTCATATCGATTTCAGACTTTATATGTACATAAGGAAGTTTGCTCTTGTTCCGCAATAAAACGATTTTCTGATTTCATTTTGAACAGTCACTAAAAATGTCTACAAAAGTTTACGTGAAATTGTTGTGATGTATCTTAAATTTTCATTCGGGATGTATTAAGGCGTATTAGCAGTAAAAAATTAATGAGCCGAACAGGAAGAACGCATAATTGTAAACACGATTTATGATTCAAACGCTGATGGTAAAAACGAATTTTCAGGCTTTTCGTCAGTTGGGTTTTATAAAATTTTCAATACGAAATTTTCCGCAATATTGTCAAATTTAAAGAAATTTAGTCCAACAAGAATTCCCTCATCACAAAATCCCATTTCTCGTTCCTAGAAAATTCGTGTATGCAAAAGCAAGTTCTATAAACGATTTAAAGGACCTCACAAACACCGAGCAATTTATTCTGAATCATGATAGCAGCCAAAGTATCTTAATAACAGCACTTCCCAGCAATTCATTCTATCATTCATAATTTTAGTAAGAACGATTCGTAGAAGTGTATCTATATTGCATCCCCTTGAACTTGGTTCTTCAATATATATTTTCAATTCAGTCAGCTTGGTAAACATTTTTCACCAACGTCTTTTATACGAAAATTCTAACTAACTATTCTCCAGTTAGCCTCGTCCTTTTTGAGCTGCTCAAAACCCGTGAAGTAAAATCGTATCTTCTGTGTGTACATCGCAAAACTCTTTTCTATGAAAAATTAAATTTATTGCAAGAAATGACTGAATGTCACAAATGATGCAAGATGCCTTCAAGTCGGATAAATGAGATATGTATCGTAGTTGACCTAGTTATCAAGGGGCATGCATTGAAAGCCTTACTCGTACTCATATGAATGCACTTAAATACCACACAATATTCCCTAGAGCATCAAGTGAGATTGAATCCTCAGAAAATGTGCAGCAATTTATTTATTTTAGGAAGAAATTTTGAACTATCTATATGAGCATTCAAGCTCAATCTTCGTCAGTTATATTTTATGTTATTTTACAGATATGATCAGGATGAATGAGTTTAATATTTAAGGTCCACAACGACTTAAACACTGAAACTTAACAACTTATATCGAAAACTTACACGAATCTCTTAGCAGATGCAAGAATAAACTTTAGTCCTTGCAATTATTCAAACTTGAAACCAAACGACACTTAACTTCACTAAATCTTCTGCTTACACAAATCTCTTATATTTTTTATTGTTCGTTATTTGATCTTCTACTTCACATATTCCCCGAGAAGTATCGAATAAATCTTCACCGAAATTTTAAACGTATTAATCATTCTCGGATCCAACGCACAATGAGCGAGCACAGAGCTGAATAGTTCCCAAGGATATGTTCAACAGGACTGCATGGAAAAGACTGAGTCCGACCTGTTGAATCCTTCTGATTTTATCAGAAGGCATGGAAAGCGACCGCATAACTACATACCCACCATTGCTCGCTACCTCTTCGGTCGCTCAGTTCCAGAAAGGAGTTTTGTGGTAAACGGATGAATGTCCTTTCGTATTAGCTTGTTGCGTATGTTTGCAGAGTGTAGTACCTGCTATTTTCTAGAAGTAATTGGTTATTTCCATTAAATGTAGCATGTGCACGAAAGTCTTAAAATGAAGAATTTTGAATATATATCAAAGCTAACTATCAATGGCGCACCAGCCAACATCAGATATTAAATTTCGAAAAATTTAATGCTTATTTCTTGATAGCAAAGAAATTTAATTGTAGTATGAAGATTTTTTAAAAAAATGAAATGAAATGTATAAGAACATTACAATGATGAAGATAACACCAATCCCAGCTCAATCTGCATTTAAAGCGTTCAGGTTATATTTCCCAAGCAATTTAGCATTTAAAATTAAATGCTTTACGGAATCAAATCCTTTAGAATGACATTTAGGATAGGAAATACATATATTATTTAAAAAAATTATGTTCTGCGTAATTTTGTACTTATTTAATACCTTCGAAACAATTGCGTTTTTCCTTACAATATCATCTCTGAGTTAGTTTAATGTCAAGCTTCAATGAATCCACCATCTATATTAATATTTTCAACTAAGCACTACTAAGTATATGTATTGAGTCTTCCCATAGAGACTTCGAAATTTGACAGTTGATAGCGGCCATATTGTTGAAGCTACATCTATCAAATTGGCTGTCATTTATTCAGTCTGTTTTGCCAAATTACCGTAGGCGGATATAGCGTTCAAAAACACATGCAAATGATAAAATTGATAATAACCCTAATTTTCATCGAAAAATCATCTTCAGCGATGAAGCCCATTTTTGGATGAATGGGTATGGATCAACAATCAAAATTGTCGAATTTGGGACAGTACCAATCCACATGAGACTCAAGAGCGTCCAATGAATCCGGAAACAGTCACTGTTTGGTGTGGATTTTGAGCTGACGGCGACATCTGTCCATTCTTCTTTGAGAACGACGTTGGCCAGGCCATCACCGTCAACGGCGAGTGCTATAGGTCGATGATTACAAACTTTTTTGGCTTGAATTGGATGATATGTGCATCAACAACATGTAGTTTCAACAGGACGGTGCTACGTGCCAAACAACTCATGCCACATTGGACATTCACGTGGAGGTCATGCCATGGTCATTTCACGTGGGGGTGATGTGAATTGGCCACCAAAATTGTGCGATTGGAACCCGTTAAACTTTTTCTTGTGGAGTTTTCTTCAGTCGCAGGTCTACGCAAATAAGGCACATACCGCAGTGGCCCTCAAAGTCAACATAATTCATGCCATTGGTCAAATTCAGCTTGATTTATGCGCCAGTGTCATGGAAAATTGGACATTTAGGATGCGTACCACCCAGAGTAGCCGTGGCGGACATTTGAACGATGTAATAATTCGTACCTAATAGAATCAATATATCTCACACACACTTTGTTTTATTTAAATTTAAAGACAGAAGTCCCTATTGGAAGACCCTATACAAATCGATTTACATTCCTAACAATCTTAAATAGCTAGAAATATAATGGATAAACATCCCAGTCCCAGGATGCATACTCCATAATAACAGCTGTTTTTATTATTGTTTCCGAATGGATCATTTCACGAGCTTGACGTGGCAGCTCAAGTGCATGACGTAAATAATTAAATTTCAAATATTTGCAGGTGTTTTTGTCGTAAAGAAATTCAAAATACAGTGTTATGGTCACTAAACGATAAGATGCTATGATATTACAGGATTTTAACACAACTGAGTACGAGCCTTTTTTCGCATGATTTACAGGCTAGACAGCAGAATGTCCTACGAGCAGTTTCCGAATGCAGATAAATATTCCATGTCGTTCTGTATGAGTTTCGGTCACATGAACCCACCACGACATGGCATTTTATTGAGTGACCGCGTTATATGATACGTTCCCGATCAAACACAAGCAACCACAAATGAAAACCCATCATTTGAACCATTCGTCCTGACGAGACTTGTAATTTTCTCGAAAAAATAATCTAAGACTACCTCCCAAGACGCTCCAATCGGTAATTCAACAATTCCTAATGATAAGAGACGACATCCAGAAATGCTTCAGTATTTGTTACCAACGACGTCAATCAGTTTTTATTGAATTATTATAACGCGGTGAAATTCTGTTGCGTGTATCTCATCTCAACCGCCTCTGAATTTCTTGAAATCCGTTTGAGTCCTTTATCGTTTCGTGTACATATCCTGAGTGGAAATTTCTTTATGCTAAAGGAAGCCTGATTTGAGTAAGAAAGGGATGTTTCCGTGAAAATTTGCACCATAGCGGTTATACGAGAAGATGTTCTGGAAATTTAAAATTGAAAAGATTGCATCACACGTTCTACACATTGCATTTACCTATAGACACCTCCTTTTCGGCATGGCACTACGTGTACTGTGCAGAACGCGAATTCAGGTGGATCGAGTCTCGTTAATCCCATTGCCTCGTAGTAAAAAAAAGTATTCCTGCATTTTAAATCTGCATAGCAATAACTCCTTTTGAATTTTATAGCTAATGTGTCTGGAGAGTTGTTAACATTCTGACCCGTGCAAAATACACATTTCAATAAAAACGCATAGTCGTGAGGTTAGATGCGTTAAGAAAACAGTTTAGGGCAACTTAAATATTACAAATATATCAAAAATTGAAAAAAAAACGATACGAAATAGTTCCTATTTCAGCCAATTCCTGCTAAACAATAATTTCAACCTGCTCCATAATCGTTCTAAAAAGTGGTGCCCTCTATTCTTCGTGGTTTGGATTAAATAATTACCAATCGAATTGTTCACCCGAACACCACAGAATACCAGCGAGGACAGACAATTTTCCATAAATTTCTTTATCGACATACTCTAATTCTAAGGACTAGATGATTTTTCGCCCGGAAAAGGGTATCATCGCCTATTACTACTGAGAATGGTTAGAACCGAGGCTCTTTGGATTCTTCACCAGTAATCACTTAAACTTACTGTGGTCCTTCCGAAAAGCAATATAACTCTCGACCACAGTCATTAATTACGCATGTGACACTCAATTGACAAAAATCAAGGACTTAGATATGGGACCAAAACAAGGTTGAGTGAAAAATATTAATCGGTCAGGATTTAAGGTAACTTTTTTTGGTTGGCTGTGAACATTAAAATTAAAAAGAAGAACAAGCTTGAATAAAATGGACGATGAAATATGAATTTTGCATTCTTGAATGGTGGTTTCTTAAGAAAGGCAAGTGGAGGTATTTCATTTCTAGAGTTCATCTTCATCTTGAAATCTAGCTCTCAGTCATTATATAATAGACAAACATAATATGATGAATAATGAACAGCAACGTTTGTTGGTTCGAAATTTCCAAGGAAAAATGTTTTTAGGCTTATTAAGAATATAGAAAAAAATGCTATGAAAATGCTGTAACTTTAATTCCCTGAAATATTTCAATGAGATTTTTGGTTGAAAAGAAAAATCGCATCAACTTCTAAACAATTAAACTTAAATCAAAGAAGTTCAGTTTGTGCGAAACGTTTTGTTTGTCAAGCACTCACTCCCTTTAGAAAAGTGTGGTTTTCTCGGCTGAAAGTTAATTGGTTCGATTTATAGCAAAAAATTAATATATTTATGATTTATGGCTGAGCCAATGGCTGTTTTTTGAACTAAATTTATCAAGTAATATAAAATAATAACAAAATGGCGGACAGTTAAAAATAATTTTTCAGGATTCGTGTGTTTTTTTGTGATTTTTGGGTTTAAAATCAATAGAAAAAATCAATGTTTTGAAACACTCGTGGTTCACACGTTCACTATACATGTGTTCAATAAATGGTGCAAATTTCAGGAAGATCGATTCTGTAGTTTTGGAGAAATCATTGGCACGGCATGAAAAAAATTGATTTTGAGAAAAATCCATTTGAAGTTTTGAGGGAGATGATTTTCCTCCAAAACTCAAAACATTATCGTTTAGGCAAGATTATGAGGCATTCTCTTTTTAAATTCAATATTGCAGTTATTATATGTACTTGTTTTCATGTATCACTCAAACATTTTTTGTATATCTGGAGCTAAACACTATACAGACGGGCTAAGCCCTACATAGCCGCGTGTGTCTACGAGAATACACAGGGCGCGTGCACTAAATTGAACATAATTATAAAAACTATACTTGGGTCTTTTTAAAAAAAATACGTGATATTTCTGAGAATATTTACGCCATCGAAATAAGTTAAAAAAATAACATCGATTTTTGAAAATGTATAAAGCCTATAACCTCCTTAAGAGCGACAATTCTAAATTACAATTCATCAACATGGGAAAAATTTGGAATGCAAGGAAATTCCGAATTAAATTGCTTTTTGATCAGGTTTGATGGTATTAGGTTTTATGCAATATATGTTTTTCGTAGAATTTTTGCCTCCAAGACCACGTGGCTTCACATTTTTGGTCATTATATAATCAACCCCTATGAAATTTCCATGAGCTCAAACGTAAGTTTTTGAGCTTCCGTTTTAATTCTGTCTGGTAAAATCATTTTTGCAACATGTCCGATGCAAAATGGCGGCTCACAAATATTTATTAATACGACGCGTTTAGCGAACATGCCTGTGAAATTCGATCATTCTTACTGTCGCTCCACTAAGCTCTCGTAAACATTGCACAAAATGTGTGTATGCATGCAAGGACATGTGGAGCAAGGTCTTCAGAGTGTCCAAATTGCTTGGTTCTGTGCATCGCCTGACGACACAATGATGGACAAGTGCGTGAAACTCCGCCTTTATCAGAAAAATATTAATCTTGCCGTTGCTGGGCAGATTTTAATGCGTGGAAGAATGTAATAGACAGATGTAAGGGCATACCATGTCTTGCTTTCATACCATGCATGTGCAGCATCCTTCAAGCTACTGCGAAATGCATATGCTTCCGAACTGGATTGCCACAAATTTTCCTTGACTTTCTTCAAGTCTTCGTAGCTAAGGTTCTATCTAAAATATTGCATAGATTAATTCAAACAGCATGATCAACTTAGCACTTTTTTTATTTCAACAGTGTCCGAACAAGTAAAATATAAATTAAAAATAAGTTTCGATCTAACAAAATTTAGATTGACTTTTTATTTCGAAACAATGCACGCAATGGGTCACTTCTTTCCTTCTGAGCACGAGCGAGACCAATTTGCCGTCTATTTGCGGGCGTTGACGATTTCTACGAATTCAGGCTTCAAGGAGGCACCGCCAACCAAGAACCCGTCGATGTCGCCTTGCGAGGCCAAGTCTTTGCAATTAGCCGCCGTCACTGAGCCTCCGTACTGAATGCGAAGCGCGGCCGACACGTCCGCGGAGATGTTCTCGGTGATCCATTTGCGAAGCGCGGCGTGGACTTCTTGTGCCTGGAAGAAACCGTGAGGCAGATTGATCTCGAAATAGAATCCGAAACGTTCTTACCTGTTGCGGAGTGGCAGTTTTGCCGGTTCCAATGGCCCAGACCGGCTCATACGCGACCACAACGTTGGTCCAGTCCTTGACGTGCTCGGAGATCGCCTTCATCTGCCGGAAGACCACTTCCTCTGTTTTGCCGGCTTCTCGTTCCTGCAGGGTTTCTCCGATGCAAGCAATGATTTTCAGTCCTACGGACAGCGCGTGGGCGCACTTCTCACCGATCAGTTGATCGTTCTCGCCAAATATCTGCCGGCGCTCCGAGTGGCCGATGATCACCCAGTCCGCGCCCACGTCCTTCAGCATGGCCGGCGACACTTCGCCGGTAAATGCGCCTTTCTCGACCTTGTAGCAATTCTGGCCTGCGACGAAAATGCTGGCCGGCAAGAGGCCTCGCGCGTACGATATGTATGGGGACGGACATCCTACGATCACTTCGGTGTTGGGGTCCAACGGGCCGGCCGTCAGGAACTTGCAGATGTCGGCGATGCCGGCCTTGCTGCCGTTCATCTTCCAGTTTCCTCCGACGCAAAATTTTCGCACCATTGCTCTGCACTGAAAGTCTGCGAAAGATGGTTCACCATTAATGCCTACTCAAATGTTTTGCAAGCGAAAAATTCTAAAGCTTTGCAAATTGGACTGTGATTTACGGGAATCTGCAAAATATCCTGACATCTATTTTGTGAGTTTGGTGACTTGTTTTCCCGCCTTACTGATTTCAACTTACCAACTCAGAAACTCGAAAATCTAGCCTTGAATATCTCGCGGAGCCGATCAACGTCCAAGATGTGATGTTGGAATATAACCTTGAGTTGACCTTCTGTCAAAAGCACTTGGCACTCCTTGTTCTTTGCGAAACGAAATTCAGCACATTTGATGCTATTCAGCGAGTTGGGCATTTCCCGCCCAAGTAGTTGTCAATGGCAGTACAGATGTGAAAATTGAATAATTAAATGTTGAAATATTTGTATCGTAACGAAAACACCGTGTTATCCGTTTTATGTTCACGTAACGATATCAATGCTTGCGATTGCTATGAAATCTACAAGATTTCAGCCCGTTTGAGTTCGTCCCTTCTTGCAGGCTTCGTTATTGAAATTATACCTTGTTGTCTGTCTTGTTAGTCGTTCTCGTTTCTGGCGTATTTCTTCTTTAAGAAAATGTGTGCCCCTTCGACACTGATGCCTTTTTGTTAAAAAAAACGAGTTCTGGACGACTAAACTGTTGGAAACAAAAAGATTAACAGCGTAACCGATTTTTCTACGTTTTGTGCTGACGCCGTTACAAGCGGCAACAATTGGCAGTTATCTGCTCCATTGATAAGATACATCGATTTAAACTTTTATGTAAAACATCAGCATTATCATAATGATTTAGTGAGTTTTTGATAAACAATTACGGGTAGGAAGTTGTAAGTATTTATGATTATAATCGTCACACGGGTCATCCGAAAAAGAATTGGTTCGATGTTGCTGACAGTTTTATCGGTAGCACATCTCCTTTGGCTTTCTACAGCCGAGACATGCACCAAGTAGACGCTGTCTATGTTCCGCCCGGATGTGACGCCTGCACCGCAAATATTTACGTCACACGTACAGCCGTTACAAAATTTGTTGCTATGAATCGAAATCGCACTGTTCTTCACTTTAAAAAACGTTTTAGATGTTTCCCGCATTATTTTTGTGGAGATTTATTTTTATGTGACGATATATTTAATGTCCCGCATGAAGCTAGACACATTGTAATTGTTCTTTCAAATTGGATCAAAGACTACTTACGAGCCGACTGGGCAACTTGATCAGATCTCAAACAAACGAAAACAATAAATTTCGTCTTTCTCTTTACGCTTCTCAAAGAAATCGAAAACCAAAACCAACAGACAGAGCATACCTACATCATAACAATAGCATAATCTACAAGCACTTTCAATCTGATATGCACATTTTTAAACAAAGCACATTAATCGCAATGTGGACAACAAATATACAATAAAATCAATATTGTTTTAACATTACGAGCCATTATGGGTTCATAAGAGATTTTTGGAATTCAAACAACGACACTTTCACTTCGAATAAATCACACATTTTATTGCGAATTTTTATTAACACTAGCACTATACCCTTTACCACAATTCCTAATCTACACGCACTTAGTGTAGTTTGACGAATTAAAAATCTTCAATTTTTTGGTTAAACATTTTGAAAGTAAAACGTATTGACAGTAAACTTAGACCGAAATCCAAAGTATTTACAAAATATTTACGATCACTGAAGAATATGAAGAATATTTTTCTAGAACAAAGGCATTAGTGACTAGTCTCCACTAGCCTCGATCAGCTCGGACGAGTAATCGAAAACGAGCCCTGGAGTGCAACGGACATCACAAACACAAGTTCAGTTGAGATCAGTGCAGTTTAGTACTTAGTAAGATCGTGAATGGTTTTAGACCGCGATAACAGAAAGTGATACGATTTTTCTTATCAAATAGTTCAGAACATTGGAAGCATTTAATACTACACAAGTGGCTATTGTGTATGTTAGAAACATCGTTAAAGTACAAATAGTGTTGTTGTAAACAATTAGCAAATAAAGTGTGAAGTTAACAATTTGCAAAGTCTACTTAATTTTCAAGTCCATATTGAACCCACATCGGCTCGTGCGGCTACAACATTATTCTGTGAAGAGGACTTCATTACAGATTGAAGGACACATACCTGCCAAAAGTAACCGATGAAAACGTGCCTGCCTGGTTCGCACCTCATAAATATATTTCCTTGGAAATCTCTCTTCAACGCAAAATACAATAAATTTCGTTTTAAATTCAATTATGACTTGCATGCCACATGTGAACTTTTGATACACCTAAACCATGCTGAATAAATGATTATTCAGGTTGCCTGAAGCAAAAGCAGCTGCGATAACAGCCGAATTCGATCATCGTTGCCATTCGAATACAAAACCATGGAAATTGGTATCAATACTGTGAAATGGGTTTGAATTAGTAAGAAAAATCGTTGGCCATTGCCTCCACCACAGTTTCCGTGTGTTGGTTGCTGGCCAATCGCCACCACTCGATGAAGATTCGCCGGGTGGGTTACAAAAAAAACACAGTAGAAGCGTGATGAGCTTCGGCAGCCAGCAGCCGGGAATAATTTGCGTTCCTCGAAACTCGCATATAAATGTCGACAGGCTGGGAGATTGCACGCAAGACGAGTAAGATTGCAAGACGACAAACACCGGAATTGCTGTGGGTTTTGAGATTTCAACTAGTACTGTTCCAAAATGTCCTTTCGGAGGCTCAGTTTACTCTGGGCGATCCTGTTTCTGCTTCTCGTCGACGAGAGCGTGGGATCGCCTTTGCGAAAAACGTGCGGTGCGACACTCAGCCGAAGAGTGTCTGGCATTTGCGGGCGCCACGGTGGATATAACGTCTTCGTAAATGGTAGAGTACTTCTTAATTTTGTTTCTCTAATGAAGTACTCGAAAGTCCTTTTGCGTTTAGGTGACACGCCACGACGACAACGGCGATCCATCGTGGAGGAGTGCTGCAAGAGAACTTGCACCGACAAAGAACTCACGCACTACTGCCGATACGCCGTGTCCAAGGAAATATCCAGGTAGACAGCTCTCTAGGCAAAAAGTAAAGTATATTTGTGTGGGATAAAACCAAAGCTTTTCTAACGTACTAAGTGCTTGCTAGCGGCGTGAGGATAGTGTACTTAAAAAATTGGCAATCTTTCTAAATTTGTCTTTGTTTAAACACAAACAGCGTCAACGATCCGGACGTTGAGATTCCCGAGCCTGTTCACAGTCCAGCGGAAGCTCGTTTGATAGTCGGCCACGCCCAACACGCAGGACTCTACTCTGAGGACTCGTATCCAGCCCTGCCTCCTATACAGTTCGGGACTGTGTCACCAGAGTACACGAAGCAAGCAATGTCTGTGTTTTTTTCGAATTAGCGAATAAGGATCTGGCGCTTATTGGCAAGCAATGTGGACTATGTGATAAACTTAATTGTGAATTTGTGCTTTAATCAATTGTGGTATTCTTTGATAAGGACCGAAGACATTCCTACGGGCATTCTATTGTTTTTCATATTTGGGACTATTAAAATGATACTTGTTTGATATCACAATCGTTTATGTTTGGTTTGGGCTTGACCCGAAACAAATCACTGTTGGCCAGGAATATGGGTCAAAGTGCCCAAGTGTTATTTGTTTGGACGAACTTTAGATAACGGTATGAACTGGCACACCAACTAGTATCAATATTATTGTCGTCCGCCGGTCATCGCTTGGCTCACAACAAACCCGGGAGGTGCCAGCAAATCTAATTTTGGGTATACCAAAGGCGACGCCATGCAGAAAAATATCAACAAAAGTCGGATGAGATGAATGGGATCAAAAGTATTATTTACATTTCTCTAATGGCCGATAGTGCGCTTTTCCAAGTTATACAAATCAAGTGGCTACAGTCTAAAAGAAAGTGTTCATACACCTTAGCATCTACCACGTGGAACTTGAACATCGGACAAGCAACGTTGAAAGTCATCTTTTACATTATCGAAGGGAGTTTGTGAATGTCCTTGCTAGTTGCAGTGCTACGCAATCAGAATCCTAAGTAAATTAAGATAATGGAATTGTGTTCAGCAGATGTGCAAATTAAAGGTGTCCTAGGAGTGACCTCCTCACATGTGCCTGCTTCTTCGAAAGTGGTTAAGAAAAAAGCTGCTCTAATACACACGCCTCAATCCCATGTTTCGAATCGGGAACCAATGGGACTTTGCTCGAAAAATAGATGGATTCCCCAATAGCACACCCACAGAGTAGTCATTTCTAAAATGATCAAAACTTAAAAACAATCTATATTTAGCCGTGCTTTGAAAACATAGATAATAACATAGAACACTTTTTTCTAAACAAACGATTAGCTTATCACTCCCCCGAAAATATACATACACATTGAAGAATGCACTCGGCAACAAATTGCCTTGGAATCTCTCGCAGCGCCCAGAATCAGTGATAACACAGATTCCATGACGAATGAGTTGGAAAGTTTATTTATAAATTGTCAGCAATTGTTGACGAGAAGGTCATCCTTCCCTTTTGATTTATTTTTGCTGGCAAAAGATGCAAAAATCTATTCTTCCCTTTTGAAGATATTCAAGCTGGTATTGATTGTGTTTTTGCGAAACCGAGAGTCGGTTGTAGAGCATGTTTGTGTCTGCTCTAAAGGCGAGCTGCTTTATGGCCTCTTTGCTAATAACAACTGAATGCGCTCCAGTTAATTAATATAAATAACGATGGAAAATCGATATGGATGTTGTTGATGAGAGCAGTTTGTTTTGGTTGCAGTGATCATGTTTTTAGAATGCGGCCTCGGGTGATCGACACAACAATTCTTGGAACCAGCGATTGTTAGTGGTAAATCTAGCTATAAAGTAGTTGATCGCTTCTCACTAGTGGGTGGGATTACTGGGAAGGTCGACAAAAATCGCTCTGTTTATTGTGATGTGTTATTGAAAGTCTAGAAGCATTCAAAATTGTTTGGAGTCCTCCTTCACGAGTATTGGACTATGGACTCGTGGCCAAGTGCTTTCTCTGAGCTTATTTTTAGACTGGTTCTTGGTCTCACATTCGCAGCTATTTCAGTGTGGAGTCATTCAACTGTTATTGGATGCCAATAATAAATTTATTAGTAAACAATATTTTTTGATAAAATTCTCGTGGCGTACTGAAGTTGAAAGTTCACAACCTTGGAATTGAATCGAACGCAAATTGTTACAAAGAGCGTAAGATTCCGGGTCCGGTATTAATTGGACTGAGAGCTCCAAAATTGAAGGTTGTTTGAAAAATGTTATTCTAGGCGACTAGGATGCCAGCCAACAGAAGAAGATCCGATTGATCAGTACCTTATGCCCCGTACAGAACGGAAATAGCTTGATGTGGGCGCGCGGTTTGCACTATATTACCATAGAAAGGATTCGTCAAATATCTTTTTGCTCAAGCTAGAATTTGAGTAAACCCTTCTGCTCACATTTTGTTAATTCTAGATGTTGAAGAAATCTGCAATGGTAGCGATAGCGTGCAAGTTGTACCGCTTTCGTTAGCCAAAAAACTGTTTACATAATTCATTTGTGATAAACTATGATCTACTTAAGGACGAAGCCGTAACTGGAGATCAAGTTCTTCGATTTATTGATTATATCATTATATATTTACCGATTGAAAATTATCGATTGAATAAACAATATTGGAAGTTGATGATTTCTGTTTTTTCAATAATAATATTTTAATATTTTAAGATATGCTGGCGAAACTCTTTAAATTCTGATTTCTTTCAGAATTGTATGGTGAATATGGTTTCATATACAGGGTGCATCATCTTTTGTGTCGCTATGTAAACACTTACTAACTTTGACATTTGTCAAACCTATTGATTCGATGTGACATGTTTTTGAAACGGCAATTCAATACAATTTGAACCATGAATCGCTTCACAACGAAACAACGTGCCGAAATAGTGACGATGTATAGTACATCGAAAATTGTCGTTCAGTTGGTTTAACTTAACGTGCGTACCGTCGAAAATATCGTGGCCAACAGGCATCGTCTGACAACACTACTCGTCGTGTCGTGTCGAATTTCGTTGAGCACGGAACAGTGGGAGATCATCGTCGTGCCGTTTCATCAACGACCAAGACGTTCCAATGAACTGGTTGAAGCGGACAAAGTGAGCGTTTCCCAGAACCCAAGTCGCCATGCTCAGCATTTTAGCGTCAGTGGAACCACTACGCGGCGAATTTTGAAAGATAAATTGCATTTGTTTCCTTATGAAGTGCAATTAAAACAAACGTTCAAAGTTCAATGTTGTTGTTCAAAGTTAGTAAGAGTTTACATACCGACACAAAAGATGGCGCACCATGTATAACTATCGGAAATATATGAAAACTCAACCCCAAAGTCGTGACATAAATCCGATCGAGAAGTTATGGTCAATTATTAAAGGGAATTTGCGAAATTATGACATTCGAAACATTCCAGAGTTGAAACAGGCTCTTAGAGAAGAATGGCATAATATTTTATCAAATTTAAATACAAAGTTAATGAAAACTATTGGAAACAATCATCTCAAACAGTGTGGACAACAAGATCTGAAACAAGGAACATTGCAAGGCCGCTGCTCAATCGGTGAGCTTGGACAAGCAAGAGCTACTGCTTTGTTGCAATCGAGCGGTCTAAATTGAACTCCCATGAGCGATGCCTCCTGGCACGGTTGATTCCTGCAAGGTTCAATAGAAATCTGCCTCACCACTGGAAGCTGGCCCATTGAGAACCTTTTGCTAACAGGCGCGGCAGGCTTAGAAGATCGACTTGGTTTTTGGGCTAGACCGCTAGTTACCGCACTTCTTATTTGTTTTGGCACACCCTTTTCTATTCCGTTTTTAGGGGTTTTCGAAGGAAAGGATGAAGATGCTGCAGACTTGTTTGGTCTCGGCTGACGTAGTGTGCTAGGTCTGATTGGCTTAAGTGGCACGCGGGATGGTAGGCTGTTAGTCAGTTTGCTGCTATGAGTAGGCGCGAAAGGTTCAGATGGTGGTTTTAGGGAAGATCTTGTCGACATTTTTGCTGGTGGTTTCGAAGGAAGTCTTATTAATGGTTTTTCTGGTAGTTTTGCGGGTGGCTTCAACGATTTCGGCTGCTCAGGTTTCGTTGCAGGTGTTGTTTCTGGCTTGGACTCCGATGATTTTATAGCTGGTGTCTTCGTTCGCTTATCCGCTTCAGCACTTATTTTCTTCATTGTTCTCGACTTGGCCTGAGGCTTTTCTGGCTGAACATGGCCTTTTGAGAGCTCGTCAGATTTTCCAGACTTTTCTGGCTTCGTTGGTTTTAAAGTCTTACCAACTTCATTGGCAAATTTGTTGGGCTTATTAGAATTTGCCACGCCGGAAAATTTTACGGATGATCCTTTGTTATCGTGGTTTGCATTTGTGTTTGTTGATTCTTGAATTCTCGTTGTTGCTTTGGATTTATCAGTTTTTTCAACTTGCTTGGATTTTTCATCGTCATTATAAACTTTTTTCAGAAATATCTCAGGGTTTCTTTTCGAATGTTCTGTCCTATGTAAATTGGTGTAAATTATTAAAGAGGAGCTCGAAACTATATTCAATATTTTAAAAAATATCAACATTCTATTCATTGAACCTAATCAGAAAATCTGATGAGTTTTATTCACATAAATTAAGGGGTTTTCAATAAGCTTCTTTGAAATTTTCCTTTTTGTATTATATGATATTTTATATTATATGATTGAAAGAAAAGCTAAATTCCTATTAGAGGAGGAGATATGGACCAGCAGTAACCTAGGGTTCTAGGGTTCATCTCTCCATTTCTAATCGGTTATTTTTTAAAAATATCGATTTGCTCTGAAGTGCAAAATGCTGGCTTTACTTTCCTAATTTACTTTTGTATTCACACAGTTTCAAACGTTGTACGATTGTACAACATGTGTTGTAATATTACTAATTTTGTTATTACCTGATTTATTATTTTGTTCTACGTTTGGTGTCTGCATTGTTTAGAATATTGTTCATAAAATTGTTTATTACACAAGAATTGCAATGCAATCAAAAAGGAGGATTTGTACAGCAAATTATCTACTATTGAAAATGTATAGAGGCGTACATGCGTATACAAATCCAGAAATTACGTAATCAAATATTTCAAACATGTAAAGATTCAGCAGATTTAATCAGGCAATGAAGTTAGTTTTAGATTGTATATTCACTTAGAATTGCTCCATGGTGGTCGACAATGTGGTGGGCGTGAAATTCCACCGCAAGGATGTCCCTCTCGCGATACGAATTCCTTGGGATTCATTTTCCACACGTCTTTTTGGGCAGTACTGATTCTGATGTCCTCCGGGTCGCATTGAGTTTCTACAAACACTTTCGGTGTTTTCTTTGGCAAAGGGCGCTTCAGTAAAGCTGCAGGGGGTGAAAACTTTATATCTATTTCACTATCACTGTTTGTTGTGTCCGAGAAGCATATAGTATTCCTGTTCTCCTGAATGCATAAATCATCGCAGACATCCTCTAAGACTTCCTCAAGTTTGTCACGCTCTTCGTCACTCCGGCATTCACAGTCGTAGATTGGTTTCCCACAAATACAAGATCTAAATCCGTTCTTCTTTAAACGTGACTTGATTTCCCGCTTAAGTATTTCGACCGGATCCTTGTCAATCGTGAACTCGATAGGAAGCGATCGAGTGTCACGTGGATCCGATGGCTTGCTTGGATCACGCATAGGATGCACGGTTACTCGAAATTGTCCACGCTTTTTGGTTACAAGAATCGTTGGCATCTTGAAGCTCTGTTCAAGCTGGCTTCCATGTGCTTGTTTGATGGCCGTCCTGCTATCGACGCCACCATCTTTCGAGAAGTATTCCATAATTTTGTGGGTTTCTCGACGAACTGCTCCTGGTCGCCAGCCACGCCGACGCTCGTCGATCGACGCACTCCATAACCACCCCATATACCGAGGAATCTTTCGATGGCTTCCGACACAATCTTTGTGGCCCAGAATTATACCAGGGTACTCATCCTTGTTGTAGTATTTCACTTTTCTAGCCGGTTGTCTGCAAGTAAACGGAATGTGTTGAGGCTCCCCAATATATTGCTTTCTTTAAGTTACGTTAAAAGGATGAAAGAAAAAAGGAAAACTCTTACTTCTTAACAGTAGTCTTCTTTTGAGTTTCCCGATAGGTTCTCTCAGCTTTGCTGCCGTTGTACGATTTATTTGTGCTAGTAGAAATATTGCATTCAGAAAGCATATTTCTCACGTTTGCTTTTAACGTGCTTGAGTACTCGGGACACGCATCAGATAAGGAATCTTCAGTATCCTGCGCACTCTTGAAATATTCTTTCGAGGATTTTTTGGCTGATTTCTTCTTGCACCATTCAAGTATTGTTGTCATGGCTGAGATCTTGTGATCTAATGCAGGTTTCGTGGATTCGTCGTTCGCTCGCTTTTTTAAAATCTCCTCAATAATATTGTTCACCATATTTTCCTTTCCTTGTGATTGTTGGCTCTTCCTTTCTTTCTCTGTTGGCCCTAGTCTGTCATTTCTTCCACCATCCTCATTCAAAGTGCCTCCTTTCGACTTGGTACATTTCCTTATTTGACAATTGAGACATTCGTTGTGGGGTGTACAATTACAGCATCCTAACAATCCCACATCATTCTCTCGTCGAAATTTCTTCAGATCATCTTTAAATTGGTCAAGGATATCTTGCGCCGTCCTGTTTTCATTGTAAGATGTTTCGGCCAACGGCGGTAGCAAACTAGGCTGAAATCCACATTTAGGGCAGGCTCCGTACAAAGACACCCACGATATGTCCGCGCAGCAAATCGGACAGATCCTGCACGAACTATTAGAAAATTATGACTAATATTTTTCTGTATTATATTGCGAACCTTGGTTGCACAGGTTCAAGTGGGGCTAAAACCGGTTGAGTAGGACCAGTGTGTGGATAAAAGACCTCCTGCCTTCTTCGGTCGAATTTGTCGTTTTTTATGGCTTCCTCGCTGAGTTGGTCGGAGTCAGTCGGTTCACATGGTTGAAAGGATTTTCGATATGCCTCAACTGGCTCGGATAATCTGCTTGATTCTACAAGGATCAGAGAAGATTATCTCAAAGTATCTAAAGTATTCGAGAAAATATTAATACTATGTTTTCTCTCTTCCTTCTTCTTGCGTTTACTTTCGCAATCAAGCGTATGGAATTCCGCATGGCAGGATACGTCAGTATCTAGAAAATAAGGAGTCAGCTTGCAAGCAACTGGTTTATTTTTATTACCTGTGCTGGTCAATTCATCACAAGTATCCGCCACGTGTCCAAACAATCGTTCGCATGGATCTTTATAGCAGACATTGGACTTTCCTGGCTTAAAAGGGTTTAATTTGATTTCTGCGAGCACCTCGTTGCAAAGTTCCATGTCACCCTGCCAGTAAAATTGTTGAAATGAGGAGAACTTGTGCATTTTATGTCAAACTATCCTCACCTGGCAATGATTAGGAGCACCACATCCATCGATTACGTTACAATTTCCCACTAATAATCCTTGCATGAATTTGTATCGATTTGGCTCATATGCTCCCAAACATGGTGATCCTTCTCCACCACAAGTCGCCAGAATGTTAGTTCCCATTGGTTGTGGACATGGTGTGTTGCCCACGACAAAGAAAATATCGTTTGGATCTATAGAATCTTCAAATTCTTTGAATACCCCCAATTTTCCATCCTTGTCAACGTACGGTTCTTTGAATATTTTCCTGTGATTTTGTGAATAACGAAAATTGCTTTCATTTTTGTTTCGCTTGGTAGCAAACTAAAAATTTATAAGACAATCATCCAGACTCACTTTGTGGCTTCCTCGCACTTTGAATGCGAGAGAATAGAAATTGTAACAGAGCCGATTTTATTTTCATTTTCTTTCAGATCATAGTTTTCCACGAATGGCATTGATGAGAAATTGTTGGTTTTAAAAGATGCGATCAGTTTCGATGGCCAGGCACATTCTGCTTCACCTATAAAAGGATATGTATTGTATGGACAACATTAAACCTGTGGCTTTAAATCACCTTGATAGGTAGCCACGTTAAACACAAGGAACATTCAAGCAAGAACTAACTAAAACACTAATGAAAATATGCATCGGCTTTTTCGGACTATTTCTATTCAACGGAATCATATTACACTGGATCAGTTACATTAATGCCAATTGTTTGGACATAGAACGCTTCGCGGAATCTAGAAAACTTCTCTAATGATACAATAATTTTCTCTTGTTACCAGAATCTAGTAATTTTTTTATATCTAGTTTAGCGACAGATATATGCTTTTGAAAGTTTACAGACTCTTTCCATTTGACTGCGCCCTTTCTTCCAGTTTTGCACCGTCCAGCGAGCCACGAGCTAGGGATGTACGCGGTAGCCGGCAGAGAAATATCAAGAACCACCATCTCGGGGATGGCATAAACTGGGGTAAGCTAAGTGGAGGTACTGGTACAATTTTGGTTTGATTTACGAAATTTATCAAGAAATGATGTAAAATTCTTCTAGTAAAGATTCGAATCGAAGAGTTGTCTCTGGAAGTGGAACATCAAAAGCAGAATTTCCCAGAGTGCTAGTTCTTCATGGTATAAAATATACTGAAGTTTGAAACTTGCTGTCCTAATCATTGTAATCTGATCGAAGTGGAAGCTAATGAGGAGATAGTCTAATTCAGTTTGAAGATAAAGTTTTCAACTTAAAAAGGATTTCATAATCCCCGTTTTGAGTTTCTAAGAATCATCAAAATACTTCGAAAATTATTAGGAGTCACCTACCGATTTTCTTCATAGCCCCATTTTCCACATCTCCTCTTTTCTCTAGTAGTCCGGGTTTATTACCACCATCCATTCCATCATTCTCTTCAATTGAATCCTCAGCTTCCAAACCGTCCAAATTGTCCACTTCATTTGTTTCAAACACGGTCAACTTGAACGGTCTCGCCTCTAAGTTCGCAACAAACTCAAGAGCATTTCGCCTAAACTCAATATTGTCCGCAAAATTGAATGTGGACACATTTATCCTATCTGGTGTAATATCGAAACGCAGGTCTGGATCGTCTCCCCATTCGAAATTAACGATTTTTGCACCACGTGTGAACAACTCATTATCTCCCAGCTCCAATTTCGTCACAATCGCATTCAAGACAAACTCTTTGTCACTCATGTTTGCTTAATTAATGCATTTATAGACTAAACACAAAAAATAAATAATTGCCGAAAAGCAGAAATTGATACACACAAAGGAAATAAATACTTGAATACCAAAAATATTATTGATTAATAATTTTGATAGCGCAACGTTTCAAAACGGTTTGTTCGCAAAAAAAACCAAAACGTTTTCAACAAATTTGAAGAATGAAAAATTTATTGACGACTAAAAGGACACAATGAAAATGACGTTCGGTGGAAAGGCTACTTTCTAAAGGAAACAAAATAGGTGCTTAGTAGAAAGTAAAAAGCTTATAGTCAAATAAAGATCAAGGTATGTAGACAATACAGGGTACGTGTTTGCGCACGCACTGTCCCTTTCTCACTCGCGCGACACTTCAACAGTGATGTGAACAACAATGTTTTGCAGGCGAAAACAGTAATTCAATTGGCATTTATTCATCAATGTGACGTCATCATTGTGGTAATTGGCGAAAAGAACCAATTTGCACTCGGAAGAGCATACCATGTCTTATCTATAAACCTTGGATAAAGATGGGTTGTTAAAGCTGCAAACACTCTAAGAATTCTTAATCAAGATTATCAAATTCAATCCTGCAGTCAAGCTGGATAGAATTTTCAAACAGATTCTCGATAATGTGAAAAACACAAATATTACAGTAAATCTCTCACTAAAAGTAAAGCAGTTTGTTTCTACAAAGAGTTAGAGCCTATTTACACTGCCACATGATTGGGTGATTTCAAAACACGTATCTGTCCATACATTTTCAAATAACCTCCAGAACCTAGTTTGGACAAAATCACGAAACAAAACAAGCTGGTAATCGATGTTGATGTAAGCCACATATGTCGCTAGTTGACATTTTTGAATTCACCACACTGATTGACTAGCACTTAATTATTTGCATTCAATTGATCACAATTTTCATCGGTGAAAATGTATTGAGATGCACTACCAAAATATTTAGTGTGGAATAACTAAGACTTTTCCTTATGTAGCAGCTGCTATGTATCTTCTGAAGATTCCACTTTTCAAGCTTACGAAGATATGTCGACTGTAATCATGGAACTGAGCATCTTCCAAATCAACATCATCTTATTTCGAATCAGACATTATAGATGACTCCAACGTTAAACTGAGAATACACGAAACTTTTTGTTCTGATTGTATCTTGGCCCACAATCGTATCTCATCCGTCAAGGACTTCCACTTATCAAAACACCGGTTCTAGTACGTTTGAGAAAAACCTTTTTTTTCTTCAAAAAATAGACTGTATCTCTGCAATTCCTTATCAACATCACTGACCAGTGGTTATTTCGGCCAAATGGTTGGTGTATAAATTTAGCTTCCAGATTATTTCTTCGCTAAATAAAAAAATTAAGTATGTAAATCAGGTCAGCGGAGCACACGCTTCGATTTATTTATGTTTAATAAATAGTAAGGTGCAAAGAGCATTTCGCAATGATAATACGTTGTGATTAGACATTTCATAATAAAGTGGCGCCCAAAACTGAACGACAACATGTCTAAGATGATCGATCACTATCTATTGGATCTCGAAGGAAACAATTCTAATCTAAATTTCACCTCGCTTTAATGAAGATGATATGTGATGAAGTTGTGGTTATACCTTATTAAGATTAGACACTGACTAGTCATTTTGATTAAAAGTAGGATCAAATTACTCTATCTCGCTATTATTCCTTTGACTTTTTTATAGGCCTTTTTGATGTATCGTTGTAATTTGTCATATGACCAGTGGCGGCTCTACCTTTGGGGCTAGTGGGGCTCAGCCCCACCACTTATTGATGAGCCTATATTAGTGCAAATGTAATAAAATATCATATTAGATTTCAATATAGTTTTCATAATTTCATTTCATTTCAAAATATAATGTAGCATTTTTTTCGCCCATGCTGTAGTTTACTTTCACATAGTCTTCTTGCCACGCACTGTAGAACATTTTGTTTTTCTCTTCGACTCGCTTCGTTGTGCCTGCACCGAGTAAAAGCTAAGAGTAAAATTCAAACTTATTTTCTCTTTGACAATTTTCCACCTTTACTAGGAGGAAAGGGCTACATTAATCTAGCCCGGATTAAGAGAATTTCGATTTGAATGTGTGCGTGAATTCTATGGTGAAGCGGCGGGAGTGTGCGTGTTTGAAGTAACATGTATATACTTAGCGGACGGGCTATTCATATGGAGCCCGTTCAGTGCTTCGACAACGTTTAGTCTTGGCATGGTCTGGAAAATATTTTTGAGCAGGCATGAGCAACATTTTTTTACGGCGGGCCGCAGGGGGTGAAGGTGATGACTGTTAATGCAATAGTAGTCTCATCAGTGTAGTGCATGGTATTAATACTTAGTGTGCCTTGGTAATGTTTAGTATTTTTTAAAAGTTTTGTGCTTTTTAACAAGATTTTCCTTGCATGTGTTAAAACTTGCTAGAAGTTTGAACTTCAATTTTAGTAAATTTTTTTTCGGTATTTTCAAAATATGAATTCGGTAGAAAATATAATTAATATTAATATTACGCTATTGGAACGAAATGTTTCAAAATATGTCTTCCATTGTTCAGCTTTACAGTCTTTTTGAAGATAATAACCTTTGTTCGTTTTCGCTTGCAGTACTCTCTGTTTGTAATAAATTCATTAAAGAAATACTCAAAATGAATGAAAGGGTGATTGACTTGTTTGCTCAACAAAAAAATCGACGTGCTGACTATTTATACAAATAAAACGTCTAGATAAAAGAAATTGCTTTTGTTGTTGATGTTGATTGAAGAACTATATACAATGTAAAACTGTTTTTGCTGAATTTATTTATTGATGGTTTTTGCTCTTGTTATTGCTGCTTTAGTTGAATTTATTTATTACTAGTATTTTTGATTGTTATTGTTATTTTTGTTGCATTTATTTTAGTATAGAAATTATTTATTTTGAAAAGTGCGACAGGCTTAAAAGTTGTTTCGTTGCAAGAATTCAAATGTTTTTAAACAATTTTTTTTATTCAGAGTGCACTGAACTTTTATTAAAGCTTTAAATGTTATTCAAAATACGATAATAGGAATATATCTTTGATTGCCAGCGAATCTACTTTTGGGGAAACTGGTCACTTAAAATCGCTTAACGCTCCACATGTGGTACCTCTGGGTTGGAGTGGAAACTCACATAAGAACTTATATTGGTGATAGAAAAATTCGTACCAGTAGCCCCACCATACTTAACTCCCACGAGCCGCCACTGCATATGACCCCTTTTTGAATCGGCTTCTCCATTCTATACGAAAAAATTCAACTTCGCTTTCTCTTTCAGTTTGCTAAGCGGTATTCCTCGTCAAACCGATGATATCGTTCTGTTTGGGTTTTAAATCCACAGCCGATTTTTATGCTTTCCTTAATGTTTTTGTAGGTTCATTCCCCCGTACTATCTTCCTCTTGTTGAGTGTTATTTCGGAGGCAATAATTCGTGACCAGTGCGTTTTGTATCGCGGTGGAACTATGTTTTGGTTCCGTCACATCATATCCCAGAATCCGGCTAGTTTTATGTGGTTGGTGTCTAACAATGCGGCATCGAAAGTTGCTACTAAGTAGTAGCAGTAGTCACAGTCAGCGCCAAGAATCAGAACAATTAATTCGATTAACCATGGATCGATTCCGCACCATGTTTATTCTCACTGATGATATGCATCCATCCAGACGTCGAAGAAACCATAGCAGCTGTAGAGCGTTATCGATGAAGACCCAAGTGAGTCCATTCGACATCGTGCTCAACAATTAAACCTGTGCCCATCCACATTATGGAAGGATCTTGGTTTGTGAGCTCACAAAATTCAACTCGTGCAAGAATTAAAGCCGAACGACTACCGGGCACGGCGTTGATTCGATGATGGCCCCAAGAATGAATTGCTACAGATCAGGTTTTCGTAAGGAAATTTTGTTTAGTGATGAGGCTCATTGGTGGTTGAATGGCTTCGTCAATAAACAAAAATGCCGCATTTGGAGTGATGAGCAACCATAAGCGGTTGTCCAAACACCGTTACATCCGGAGAAAGTCACTGTTTGGTTTGCTTTATGGGCCGGTGAAATCATTGGTCCACATTTCTTCAGAAATGCTGCTGGGAATAACATTACAGTCAATGGTGACCGCTTTATAGCCATGATCAATGACTTTCTCGTTCCGGAATTGACTCGCCGTAATGCAAATGACCTCTGGTTTCAACAGGATGGCGCGACATGCCATACAGCTCGTGCAACCATCGACTTCTCGAAAGAAGCATTTGATGAGCGCATAATTTCTCGTTTTGAACCTGTGACTATTTCTAGTGGGGATACGTCAAATCACTCGTTTACGCCTACAAGCCAGAGACGCTTGACCATTTGGAACACAACATTCGCCGCGTTATTGGCGAGATTCGGCCCCAATTATTGGTTAAAGTAGTCGAAAATCGGACCTATCGTTTGGATTTCCTCCGTGCCAGTCGTGACGCTCACACGCCCAAAATCATATTTAAATGGCAAAGAATTATCTTTCTCTTTAAAATCAATTTCATGGTAATCAAAGCCATTTTTCCGTATTTTATACTATTTCAACGTTCTATACCTTTAAAAAACACCCTTAAACCCTTTTTCACAAGGCAATTGCAAAAACTAAAATAGTTGTAAGCGTTTTGCGTTTCTTCTCGTCTATCAAGCAAATTGGGTGAACTCCTGCTCCGATATTTCAACGTTTAAAAAATTAATATAAACTACTCAACATTTAATTATATTTATTATTATTTTTATGTAAAATAGCATTTCAGTGTATCAGCTTTCCATTCTCTGCTAGTTACGATTAAAGTAATACATATTTGCTTGCTTCCTGTCTGCAACAAAAAATCGGATCGATTTTCGAACCAACCACGTGATTAACATAACTAGGCAGCCTGCACTGCTACTTTCTGAGAAGAACTGATTTTATCGCCTAAACTGAGAGCCATGCCCTGCGGTGAGATAAAATTAAATTACAAAAATCGTAAGAGCTAAGGGAAGCTATTTATTGGATATTGACAATATTAATGTGTTACCTGACTCTTGGCACGAATCCGAATGTGGCCCGTCACCTTCGACTCTTGGTCATCCAATGGCTTCTCAATACTTAAGTTCGCCAGGGCATTTTCGCCGAATATTGATCTTGAAATGGATTTTCAGTTTGTTTTTACCATTATAAATCTACTTCTCATACTCGCAACTTACCTAGCATACATATTAGCAGCCATAAATCCGCACTGTCCTGATAGAGCCTTCTCCGGAGTCAAACACTTCATGTTCGTGCACTTTAGCAAGTGCCTCAGATATTCATGCAAATCGGTGTAGGTCGTATTGACTGTAACCTGTAAAAAGCGACTCCGTGAATGAAATGCTAACACTCGACGGAACCACTGATCCCAACCTTATTTTCCCACTCGAAATCCTGCCACATTTGTCGGAACTCCGTGTCGGTGCAGGACGCAGGAATGATGTAGTCCATGATGTCAATGTGAATTGTGTTCAGAACAACTACGGTGGACGTGTTGGATGTGTCGTACACTGAAATCAAGCAGAACTGAAATTGGTTCCGTCACAAACAGAGAGTCTTAACGGAATCGTACCAATGTTGCCGAAAATGATTCCGTTTTCCGTGGAAGAAACTTTCACGGTGGCTTTGATGTTGCAAAAATCGTGCGGAGCAAGAACAACGGGATGCGGACGCTCGACCAGTTTCAGATCGCCCAGTGTGGCCAGTTCAAGCGTGCAGTTTTGTAGCGTATCGCCTGTAAATGTTATGATTGAATAAATTTAATGAAGTCGTTCAAATGTGGAAACAAGATCCACTCACTGGTCTGGTTCACAATCAACACATCCAGCACAATGTCGTATTGGTTCACATTCACGTACGCCTCCGCGTAGACAGGATCGGAGAATCCTGTCAACTGTGTCACCTTGTTCAGTTTATTATTCGGGCTCGCGACCTCCGACAGATTCGCGGTCTTCGTGCCGGCCAGCGCCTGGTTCATACTCGACTCGAACACGTTCTCGCCCAATTGATTCTCCCGTCCCGACGACAGCTGCGAGAACATGACCGGGTCGTCCGGCTGCACTTTCGCAGTCGTTTTCTGCTTCTCCTTTTGCGTTTGCATCTCCTCCTCGTGCTGAGCGTCGAGCATCCGGCCCAAAGCCTCACGACAGCGGTTTTTGAAGATGTCCACCGCTTCGGGCGTGAGATCGCTCAACGTCTTCAAGCAGAAGAAAATGCGATCCACGTCGTCGTTGGTGATCGGCTTGGCAGGAATGCCAGACTTGCCCAAGTGCAGAATCGAGCTCATCACAAGCATGGCTTGCGTGCTGAAGCGATTCTTTTTGCGCTGCAACGGACAAAAGCGTCATCAGATTCCAGTTCTGATTTACACAGGCGTGGCTAGTCAAAAAAAACTTACCACTTCATTTTCCAAGTCCATGTAACGCAACGAGAGCTTCGTCAATGAAGAGGCGAGCGACGCGCCAATAAAGAAGTCGCCGTCCATCAAATATTGTCGTAGCGGCGGGCGCACTTCCTTCTTCGACGATCTGAAAACATGAGCATTGTTTCGATCCCGAAGGACAGTAGCATGAAAGCGAAACACTTACGGCGCAACACTGAAAGCACTCTGCGTCGCATACGTCCCGTCAGACGTTACTTTGTTCGGTGCGGCGCTCTCTTTGCTTGCCCCCTCCGGGTGCTCCTCTGATTTCTCGCCAAGAAGCCGTTTCTGTTCGGCTTCCAACATCGGGATTTCGCCCAGCGTTTGGCTGATGACCTCCATCACTTCCAGGATCTGACTTTCACTTTCCACGTACTCACCCAGAATCCAGACTGCCGCGCGGTGGACTTTCGACGATTTTATCGCTGGGAACGCTTCGATCAGCTTCTCGACGATCAGATTGCGGAGCGTCGGGAACTTCTCGATGGCTTCGCGAATGAAGATGAGCACGTCGGTGGCAGCCAGCTCGTTGCTGTCCGACAGGAACTCGACGAGGACTGGGATAACAGCCGCCGCCACGTCGGGGAACTTGATCGAGCAAGTGTGCAAGGTGCGCACAAGCAGCTGCCGATACTTGCCGGTGTCCTCGTGCTCCACGTTGTGCGTTTTGGACACTTCCTTCTTAAGCACCAGCACCATTTCCTCGATGTTCCGCGACGACACCAAGTCCATCGCCAGCGCGAGTGTCTTGCGGCGAACTTCAATGTCTGGCGCGGCGAGCACGCGCAGGATGTCCATGACCAAGTCCTGCATGACTCGCTCCATGTTCTCGTTCTCTTTCATTGCGATCAGGCGATCCAAAACGATGAGCTTGACGTTGTTGTCGCTTTCCTTGATGATCAGCTCGATGTAGCAGCCGGCAGCCGCTTTGATGGCTGTCGGCGCCGAAGACAGCGTGATGAGGGTGCCGGCAGCTTCGTACCGCACGGCGTTCGAGGTCGAGTTCAGCAAGTTGTAGATGCAGCGAATGAACCGCGACCGCTCGGAGGGGTTGGCGTGGCAGACCTTGTAGATCAGCTCCACGATCACGAGTTGCAGGATGTCGCCGAAATTGTTGACTTGGTCGAGGCACGACGCCAAATAGTTCAGCGCACGGTCCTGGTCGGCGTGGAGCAGCATAATGAAGGCGTTCCGCTTGCACGACATGTCCTGCAAAGTGGATGGGGAGAAATTAACAGATGAAAATAGCCAAAAGATCCATTCCATCTCCTGCGTCGAGAAATGTCAATCGTAAATCGATGAAAGAGTAGTAATATAAGGAGCAACCAGACCTTATTATTGCTTTAGGAGAATGCGGAAGGGGCTTGTCGGGGCACCTGAATCTGAATCACTCAGAAATTCATTATTTACCTGCTGAGTGTCCAAGAAGTTCGCAATCAACTCGGGTCCGTCGGGGACCAACCACTCGAAGTTCTTGTAAATCGTGAAAATCGCCAGCACCGCATTCCTCCGGACGTACGAGTGTCGGTGATCCAGGCAGGCGCGAATCGCAGGCATTAGGGGCTCCAACAATTCAGGCTCCTTCAGCTTGCACAGGAATCGCAAGGTCGAGCCCCGCAGGAACTCGTTTGGGTGTTGCAGGTCCTGCAAGCAAGCAAACCACATTAAGAACGACGCCACACAAACATGCAGCGCACCCCACCTTCCTGTAGGCGTCGCACACCAGAATCATCTCCTGCAGCAGCTTCCCGTCCGACGAAGTCTTCGGCACAATCTCCCAGAATATCAAAAGCAGTTTCTTGATGGTGTGGTTCTGCAGCGGCAACACGAACCGGATCATGGTCATCAACAGGCCGGGCAGCCGCTCGCCGTTCAGCATCAACTGGATCACTTTCTTGAGCGTTTCGATCTTCAGATTGACGTCGCCCTTCTCCAAGTCCTGCTTCAGCTGCATTTCGTTGAACTGCTCCGAGTCGGAGGGGCTGTTGATGATGGTGTAGCACGGGCCGTCCGCGAACGACATGTTTCCGGGATTCTGGTTCGATTTTCACGGAAATGGGCGCGAGACAACGATGGGTACACAGCGCGTGTATTTAAGCTTGGTTTAGAACAGTTTAAGTCACAGAAAACGGCGTCTCTGCGGCAGAATTCTCCAGGTTTTCTAGGCGATCAACCGGGCTGCTTCCATTTGTCAACTGACGTGTCAATTTTCGGATGTCAATAATGCTGCCACATGCCACTCAGCCGACAGCTGGATGTATCGAGTTTGTGGCGAAAATGTACCAAAATATTCATTATCAAGGATTTAAATCGCAATATGTATTTCTTTCCCTAGATGTATAATTCATAACATAAATGAGATTGACCTTCAGCAACATTCACTTTCAATCCTTTTGATAAAACTCTTTTATTCTAGGAATTATTTTGCTGTGCTTTCGGTACTTAACAGCTTTGCTATAGACTGGTTGACATTCAGATTAAAAAAAGAGCACTGAAAGTGAAATTTAAGTAATTTTCTATTTAATTCCATCTCCAAATGTTGAAATAACTATCTATTACAGTTTTTAGTTATAAAGTTGTAACGCTGATGCGCTCCCAAAAAGCTTAAAAGCTATTGGTGGAGCTAGAGAATAGCTTGATAGAATTTGACAGCCCCACTTTCTTCCTAACAAACTTTCGTCGCAATACAGGACAAAGAAGAAGACAAATAATTTTCGTGTCACTGATTTGAATTCATAGTTTCCTCGAATAAACTACCTACAATAAACTAGCAAAATGACTACGGGAGTTGTGGCGGATGCGGCGCGTGAAAAGGCGCTCGCCGACTACCGCAAAAAATTGCTGGAGCACAAGGAAATTGAATCTCGGCTGAAGGAAAGTGAGTTAACCTTTTCAGGTTGTGTGTGTTTTGTTGAATTTTGCGAGTCATCCGTGCATGAATATTATTTGTTGTTGCAAAAGCGGCAGAGGAACTCTAACAATTTCCGTTTCAGAGCGCGAAGAACTCAAGGAGCTTACCAAGCAGTACGACAAATCCGAGAATGATCTCAAGGCGCTGCAGAGTGTGGGCCAGATTGTCGGCGAAGTGCTGAAGCAATTGACTGAGGATAAATGTAAGCAAATGGGTTTCAATTCGCTTTCGCTCTTTGTATTTTAACCGAGAATATTGAATGCAGTCATTGTAAAGGCCACCAATGGCCCGCGCTACGTCGTTGGCTGCCGCAGGCAACTCGACAAAACCAAACTGAAGTCCGGGACTCGCGTCGCCTTGGACATGACCACCCTCACCATCATGAGGTACCTGCCGCGCGAGGTCGATCCACTCGTGTACAACATGTCGCACGAGGACCCCGGCGAGGTCACGTACTCCGCGATCGGCGGCTTGTCCGAGCAGATCCGCGAGCTGCGAGAGGTAATCGAGTTGCCGCTGATGAATCCGGAGCTGTTCTTGCGGGTCGGCATCACTCCGCCCAAGGGTTGCCTGCTGTATGGACCGCCTGGCACGGGCAAAACACTGCTGGCCCGCGCCGTGGCGTCTCAGCTGGACGCGAACTTCCTGAAAGTCGTCTCGAGTGCGATCGTGGACAAGTACATCGGGGAGAGTGCACGTCTGATCCGAGAGATGTTCAACTACGCCCGCGACCACCAGCCGTGCATCATTTTCATGGACGAGATCGACGCTATCGGAGGCAGACGGTTCTCGGAAGGCACGTCGGCCGATCGCGAGATCCAGAGGACTCTTATGGAGCTGCTGAACCAGATGGACGGCTTCGACTCGTTGGGACAAGTGAAAATGATCATGGCCACGAATCGGCCGGACACGCTGGACCCCGCGCTGCTGCGTCCAGGCCGTCTGGACCGCAAGATCGAGATCCCGCTGCCAAATGAGCAAGCACGGTAAATTGTTCGCATTGCTAAGGTTCTGCTCCGCAAATTCGAACGCCTTTCGCGTATTCTAGGTTGGAAATCCTGAAAATCCACGCCGGACCCATTGCCAAGCACGGCGACATCGACTACGAGGCCATCGTCAAGCTTTCCGACAACTTCAACGGCGCGGATCTGAGGAACGTGTGCACCGAAGCTGGTCTGTTTGCTATACGGTAACTTTTTCCCGCCATCTTTCCTTCGTTTATTTCTGAACACTTTTCCACCCACAGAGCCGAGAGGGAGTGGGTCATACAAGAGGACTTCATGAAGGCGGTGCGAAAGGTGGCGGACAACAAGAAGCTGGAAAGTAAACTCGACTACAAGCCCGTGTAGTAGGAACCCAGGGAAATATCGTTTGTTCAGCCCATTTAAATTTATTTTTCTTTACATAATCTTCGGAACACAATAAAAAATGACAAGCTACTTGCACAGTATCGAGATTTTACTGATCTTCTCGTCGATGCGCCGCTTCTTCCGCTCCAAGTACTCGGACACGTTGTCGTACTTCTTCTTGAACCACCCCGAAACGTCCCTGATTTCCGCGATGCGTTCTTTTTCTAAAACGGGGTCGATCGCGGAGCAAAGCGCGGTCGTTTCAATTGCCTCGTACGTGCCATTCGCAAACCTTAGCGCTTCCAGCCCTAAACGTCCGTCGGTGGATGTGGTCAGATGCAGGCAGTTTCCACAGAAGCCCAGATCCGTAACAGTTTTGCTGGGAAATGAATGTGAGGAAATCAAGTTGGACTTGAAGCCGCCTTCGCTCAGCAGCAATTCGTACACGAAAATACTCTCGTCCGGTTGATGTACCAGCACTGCTAGATGCGAGACCTGCTCGCTCTCCTGTCGCATCACGCCCTTAATGCCCGGTGCGGGAATCGCCAGCTCGTGGAGCTTCTTCCCTGTTCTGTAGTTCCACAGCTTGATCGTTCGGTCCCCCGACACAGACACCACTACCTTGTCGGGATCGGTCGGCAGCAGGCCGATGGACGACACGTACTCGGTGTGACCCAGGCAAAACGTCTCGATCTCGTGAGATGCCGGATAGTTCGAAACGCGAACCTTCTCGTCCCGGTCCGACGTGAGGATCACGTCCTGCCGTGGCGCGAACTGCACGTCCAGCACCATGCTCAAGTGTCCGAAGATCCACTTGCCGGGCGCCTCATGATCCACGCTGTCGTACACGTAGCAGTCGCCGGTCTTATCACAGAGCAGTATTTTGCAGGAGTCGCTGGAGAAGGCGATGGCGCTCGATGCCCGGGAAATGCGACGCGCCGAGAGCAGCTTCAGTGCGTCCGCGAGCACCTCGTAGAGAAGCAATAATTTCCGTCCGGTCGTCGTCACGGCCAGGTGCTTTCCATTTGGGGACAGCTTGAGGTTTTGCAGGCGGCTGATAGGTTCGGCGTTTGCCGGTGGATGTGGACTCTCGCTCGCTTCTGGGCCGATTGGGAACAAATCCATTTTGGGCTCGGTGTTGGGGTCGATTTCAACGCACTTAGTAACAGTTTTTGTCACTGTGCTCACAAACACAATGTGTCGGTTCAACCCTATTACTATTTCGTCGGCATTTGTACACAAGGACATGGTTGTAAATATTTGAGAGTGAAAGCAGCGCAAAGTTTGTAAATACGCAAATGACAGTTGAAGTGTCAAAGCTTCTTGCAAAAATTGACAGCAAAATATTTACCGTCCATTTGACAGATGTTTGAAATCGTTTTAAATATTCACATTCGATGGAAATATGCGGATGGTTGGATGAAACAACAGCATTGCAAATTCAATGTAACGAATTTAACATATATTTCTTGGCATTTCGATTCCTGGACTGATTGCATCTAACAGTTTAGTTCAGACACTAACCCGCGCCTCTACATGTCAATTATCATACTGCATGGATTATTTGCTAGTAGAATTTCGCTCACGGTGCTTTAACGGTTTCGAAACGGAAGTGCCTTCATGGCCCGCCAAAAAACAAAGAAGTTGTCGGTTAGTGTTAATATTTCGTGCGAAGTTGCCGACAATTTAAATTACGTGGACCAGGCAAGTGTATGTTTAAAATATTACAGGCATATTGATAAGTCGCTGTTTTATTTTTGTAAATGTCTATTTCTGACAACAGTTTTAAGAGTTGGTGGCGATCATAAAATTGAAGTTAATTACTTTTAGATTATATTTATTATTCTGGGCAGAATGCTAAGAATATTTTTGTTAAAAACATGTTCACCTTATGTTATTTTTCATTGAGATAAATTTTTCCATAAATTAAGTTTAAATATTTCCTGTAATTCCTGGATTCTGCTGACTAGAAATAATTATCATAGCGAAATTGAGCTTTGATTTTAGATTCTGTTTTATTTTCTACCTACACCATCAACGATGTATGTATGTGTGTAGAATTTGAATATTTTTCTGTATTTTTAGTCGTGAGGAGGCCGAACCGAAAATTGTCTGCACTATTTAAAAATGTTCCTTGCTACTTCCCCGAATGACGACGCTTTCGTCGTTGACTATCAACTTGGTCGCGATTTTTTCTCGATACCAATCTTTGAATGCATTACACGCTTTTGATTAACTACAAAGCAAAGTAACTTCCAAGTTCTAATCAATGCTGCAATCCCAAATGAAAATGTTTGGAAAATTGTTGCATGTGTCTTTTCACAATCTTCCGACTTGTTTAAGAGCACAAACAGAATCATAAAATGCAAATAAGATTGTTGTGTATCACTTCAATGATTCCCAACGTCGTCTTTATTACAAAATCGGAATCTGCTGGCCCTTATCGTCGTCGGCGCTTCGAAATAATGAACCCCTGGCCGCTTCCACTGATAAGGCAGTGCGTGTTGTGGCGCATCTGGTGTCGCCTGTTGAACTCAGTTGGAAAAGATACGGGCGAAGCGATCGACCACTGGCACGCGACCTTCCCCTACGGTTGGGTTTACCTAAGCTGCGACATGGCAATGCTCGGCGCTCACCAGGCCAGGTGAGAAAGCGCAATCAGCAGGTCGTCGTCGGTTGGCGATCCAAAGATACTTGGAGGTTTCGTCAGTTGAGTAGAGTACCTGGTCGGCTGTTGGATCGCAGCTATTCGCCGCTCGCTATAACCCGCTTCGAACACCTCTTCGCGCCGTGCGTTTCTGGCCGTGGGCCGCGTATCTAACAGATACTTTTCACCTGGCTGCGCAAGTATCTTCGTGGTAGTGCAGTGAATTGGGTGCCTGGACTTTTGCTCATTATAGATAAGTGCCGAACAGAAAAATTGTCAAGCCTGTAGCTTCTGCGAGCCGCAACTACTTCCGCGTAAAATCCCTCGAGTGCATTCACTTTCCGCAGTTGTCGCGATAGTTGTGCGCGTCGCTGTTGACCATTGTCTTTCCGATTGCAGGTAAATCTCCGTTAATTGTGCTTCGTGTTGTGCCGACGGGAGTGATCACGATTGCAAGCGTCGAATAAGGAAAAGTCGATCGAAAAGTGCTTTCACGCGGTGAGACCTTTGCTTGTGAGTGCGGCGGAAAAGCCGGCGTTTCCTCAGGAGGCGGAGGTGCGCGAATTTTCAGTGATCGCGTCATGATCTGCGCCAATTGGGATTAGCCAACGGCCGCGCGCTGGAAACCTGCGTCGGAGTACTTGATCCCGATCGTTTCAGGTGTGTTCTATTATGCAATTGATTGGTGGTGAATGGTCGGTCCTTCGCACTTGACGCGAACGGAACGGCGTTCAGGTATTTCAGCTCGGCAGTGTTGGTAGCACCGTAGCAAAGTGGCATAATAATAACTAGCACTGACACTGCTCGAAAACAACCGCTTCGGTGGACGTGTGCAAGCGTATTAGTGCGCCTCATTCTCGTATCAACACGATAATTATGCTCACACTTATTCCACACCAGCTGATTTAGAGGTGTATACGCACACGCATGAACAGCCTATCAAAGCAGTCACGCAACACTGCCTTTCCACACATCTCTCATGTGTCATTTTTGCAACGACTTTTCATTCTTTCTCTTCTGCGAGAGTGAGAAGTGAAAAAGAAGTATTTATTATCCGTGCCATGTCTGTGCGCTGATGACGAACATGAAGACCTGCAGTCTGCAACGGGCCAAAAGTTGATTGGCAGCGCAAGCAGGATACGCGCAGCAGCAAAAACAAAAGAAAAGAAATGTCGTTACGTTCAACAGGTGCTTCAGATGGAATGAACACACTGAAAAAATATTTATGATCGATGCACGATTCCTTTTGCATTTGTATCTTTTATGTCACGGTTTCAATACTGTGTGCCTCCGCTCGGGTAGGGAATACCCAGAATGCCTTAAAAACGATCGGTGGATATCGGTCGATTCAGTTGAAACGTAATTTGGCCGTTTTTATGATGTCAGCATAAAGTGTTTAAAATGAGGCACTAAGAATATTAATATATTTCACATTGTGTTTGTTCTAAAATGAGTTTTTGTTGGAAGTTTACTGATTGAGGATTAGATAACGGGGTTCAAAAATAGTAGTTCTCTTCACATTCAGTATTCAATGTGAAAGTTCGCTTCCCAGCAAAAATTATAAAGAACTTTATAAGAGTCTGATTATAAATTTAATTCACAAAACCTCAAGTTCTCACTTTGATCTGCTTCAGGTCAGAGTACGCAGCCAAGCGGTTTCATTGATAAAACATCAATTACATCCTTACGAGGCTATCACACAAAAACTAATTAATTCATTTTATTATGACAAAAACGCCGATGGTTACAAAATATAAAATATCATTTCAAGAACGCCTCCAAAAAATGTTTTAGATGATTCACATGCATCTCATCTCACGAAAACTACAGAACGAATTTTGATATGTAATGAAATGAGTATAAGCGAACGTTATCGCTTCGAAATTTCAAGCCAACAGGACTTTCGTCTTGTTGGCCTCAAGGACGTTAAGTCCCCGGGACGAGGCAACGAACCCATGTGTCGTTCAGACGAATTCGGGTTCGGCCTCTACCTAGCTAGAGGAGTGATGGCTGCTGGCAGGCCAGCTCAGCTCGGCGCGTATCGTCGTGGGTGCGTTCTCTAGCATCAGTCCCGAATCTCATTTCCAGAGATTCAGCCATCAAATTGCCCGCTTACATACCGACAAAAAAATTTCATCCAACAAAGCAAACTATTCATCTTGTGAGGCTATACCTCCTACGTTACTTTACCCAAAGAATTCTCGCGCGCATACCGAGATAATATCGCGTTCCAAAACCTACCCGAGCGAGTAAACACATCAGCTACTTTAATCGCGATCCACGTGATTGATCCGGCGATAGACGAGAAAGAAAAAAACCTACTACGGAACGAGCAAACAATTCTCTCGGGCGGCAGTGTCACTCCCGCTTAGAAGCCGAGCTTCAGCGGAGCTCGCCAGGTGCAGATGTCGCTGCCTGGGCCCGCCCTACCATGGCCTAGCGCTTGCGTGTCCGCATATGTTGTGCGCACTAGGCCCACCAACAGCTTCACACCACGCGGACTTCTTTCTTCGCTAGTAACCAGTCAACCCTCGAGTTCCAAAAAACGACTCCCCCTGATCCAGTCTCGTCCTAGCGGGATCCCTCTTTTTTTCGGGGCCTGTCACGACTGCAACCGGTATCACAGCTTGCCCATGAGGTGGCATGGTGCAGTGGTGGCCAACCCAACGGCTGTGCCACATTACAAATGGAACTTGGCTATGCGATAGCTTATATTCTTGGTCAACATTTTAGATACTTTTCAACCCGGAAAATTGAAAAGTTTTCACAAGAATCAAAATAAACTGTATCATCAGAATTGAATTTTGTTAACAAAACTGAAAAAGATGCGATAAAGGTACCAGGTACCAGCTATCTTGGAGTGACACGATTTCCACTTAACTTGCCTGAGGTAGCCACGGATATGAAAGTGGACAGACAGTGACGTAAGTTTATTGTACTTTTGTATGCGGACGAGTGCGGGGAGCATAGAAAAGCGTTTAGGTTAGCTAAGCAGAAGCAGAATATTGAAGACAAAAACAGCAAATACTTGTGATTTACGAATCATTTATGTGTGTGCTAAGGGCTTTTTATTTTATAAGCTTCACAATAGATTTTAAGTTTATACCAATTATTTAATAGTTTTTATACCAATGTTTATATCTTCTAAGAAAAGATTAAATCTTTCTCCGAGCTAAAGAAATGCTGTTAGGATTAGTAAGCTGTACTTCGATTAAAGGCTATGCGAATGAAGTCTCGGGATCAGCTAATAAATAGTAAATAAGCTTGATAACCTTGACTATACTCCAAAAGAAGGTAGTGGTAAATGCTGATGATTTTTCCAGTTCTAAACAAATACAAACCGAATTGCAAGTCCATTAAATTTCTACCAATTTCGATTTTAAAAACTGCTGCCCAAGTTTCTCGTCCTACTTCGTGAGTAGTCTTCATAATTGTGCGGTGATCAATCATAATTATTTTTGAGAGCTGTAATTTTTGGTAATTTCGATTGGTTCTAAAAATAATTCCATTTATCCTGCAACTTCCCAGATCAGTTGTTCGAAATATTCAGGTACGGTTCTCACGACATCGACATCGACATCGACTTTTCCGCCACCGAAGAAAAGATGAACGAACTCCGTTGGTAGCGATTGTTATTAATTGTACCGCTTGCCAAACAAGTTTTCCATTCAAGTGCTTAGCAATTGCAACACCAGATGGAAGCCACCATCTCCGACCAACGGCGAAGAAGTGAAAGAGGAGGTATCTCGAAGAAATTTACCTGTGTACCTGCAGTCCACGAAGCAGCTGCACTTTTTCCTAGGAACGGAAAATAATATGAACTGCATCAGCAATAGCTCGGACTGCAGCCGCAAAAAGTCGAACAATCGGGAAACGGATCAGGGACGTGTTGAAGAGGATTAGGACGTCGCAGAAGGAAACCCATTAGGTGAGACGTTGTTCGGTCTCAGAACAAAAACATGGTACTTTTTGATGGTCCGCCGAGCACATGCACGCTGGCACGTTGGTGGGCTTCCATGGATGTATCTATCGGCGTGCAAGGTGAAATCTATGCATGCAGACACCACTGGTTGCTAGCTCCCGTAGCCATAGGCCTTTCTGATCTGGTTACTTTTGGGGAATGCACGGCGTGGCACAGTTTGCTGCGTCCACGGTGAGTGCTTGTTCGAGCTCAATCAAGGCTTGGAAGGGTTCGAAGCAGCCGAGCGAGAAGCAATCTCAGGTGATCAGACAACGTAGAATGTGTATCTTTCGGATACGTGGTGGATTTATCCGTGGCCAGTGTGCTTATTGTAGATTGCGATCGATTTGATCATGAACGGATTTGAAGCTGAACAAGCCGACACTGCAGCAAAGCAGGCTTTTGCAAGTGAATTCAAAACTGTGACGAGCGCGGACTCTTAAAAAAGCAGCCTCGATGCACTTAGAGGCTTTCACACAAATAATTATTCATTGGGTTCTTGTATAGTTTATCAACATAACCATTCCTTCCATATAACTTAACGGTACATTTTATTTTTTGGCGAAATTCAATTCTATCCTTCTTCTATCCTTCATTATAAAAATATTTCTAGCTTTTCGATGGACAACTAAGATTTGAGTCAATTGTTTTAACAACACCAACACCTTGCAGACTGTCGCACTCCCTGTCTTATTATTGCTTCACTATTCAGGGTCATCGTCAGGACAAATCTTACGGATATTAAGGCACACATTGTGCGTTGACAAACCGCGTTAGAGCGCATACTTTAATTATCCATCCTGCAAATATCCCGAAAAAGTGCGTAATTGTAGTAAACCATGTAAAGATTGTTGCCTGATGCATCAAGGGACAGATCTGCACATTTGTAAGGATTACATAGAAACGTTAAGTGACTTTAAGAGGAAGTAGTCATGTATACCAGGTGATAGTTTATCGCCACAATGACTGATCGGGTTGCTCTTGTGTGGATGGTGTATTATCGAAAATTTGAATGAAAATATTATAAGAATTTTGATGCATTTCCGAAATTTTATACATATTTAATGAGAAAAGTTATGAGAGAAGGAACGAAAACTCCACGCTGAATATTTCCGTGTTGCTTTATGAAATGGAAGAATGAACATGTAAAATATTATCCCACAAATTGTAAGTGCAGACTTCAGATAAACAGTGGAATAAATAAAAAGGTAAAGGTTAAGGAAGGAGGCGGGAGTTAGGGGGATCGAAAGAGGAAAAATGTACTATGGCATAAAAAGTTCGCGGCGATCAGGCCCCATTAGAAGTTATGAGGGTTCCCCTGATGATTATTTTCCTTACTTCCAGTGATCATATGAAACCGTAAAATTGATCTGGGAAGTGATTATTAGACTTGTTTTAAAGTCGAAAAAATATGAAAAATTAAAGATTTTTTTTAAATATAAAATAAAATTAAAACATATAAAAACATTAAAAAATCATAAAAAATGATGAATGTCATTTTTACCATAAATGTAATATTAATAGGGATAACACTTTGGAGACACGATTTGCACCCCCTCCACACCCTTCAATTCTAATCTTTTGACAGCTTTTTGAGAATTGAGAGTTGGTTGTGAAGCAAATCCAACCCAAAATAAAATATTGCGACAGTGTGTGGATGCTGCAGTGCTTTTTGGTCGAGAAATATCAATAAGCAATCGTTTTGCAGACATGATTAGGAAGATAAGTCCAGGAGATTAAGGTTTAAATTTGTCTGGTGCGACTTCCGATAATGTTACATAGAATGCTGCGTCCACTAAAACAATTATTGAAAAGCGAAATCATATTTTGGAGCGAAAACTGCTTAAAAAAAATAATTTCAGTGAATTTAGAACGTTCGTAACATGCAAAAAAAATTGTTTGCCGATTTTTTTTTAGAAAGTTTTCATTCGTTGCTAATCAATGCAATACTATTTTCTTTAGATTATACTATTTGACCGCTACAAACAACTTCCAAAAACAAATACCTATCTGAGTTTATATTCGCACGTCACGCTATGAATCATTCGTAGACACCTAACAGCAATAATTGCCACATAAAGTAGATGTAAGTTGATATCGTCCATGCACACCCAACAACATGCGTTTACTTCCACTCAATAAAAAATAAGATACATATCTATCTATTTGCTTTTTTTCGCTCGGGTCTCTAACCGACATTCGGGAAAATCAAAAAAGCCTCATGAATAATAATAGTAAAAGACACCAAAATCAAGCACAACAAAAAATTAGTAGCGGTTCGTTTTATGAACGTTTTTATTGCTTCTAATGTGAAGCGATAGCTGGAAAAGCTAACGACGAGAAACAAGTAACATTGAGTCGTGTGTGTACAATCTTATAAATCTTATCTAACTGCATAAAGTGTGTAAAGTGTACAGGTTGATGGTACTCCGATTTAATGAAATTTTTCGAGGCTTTTTTTTTGATTATGCGACGCCGGTCGCAATCAGCTCGCGTTGGAAGTATCGTTTTGGCCAAAGAAGCGCAATGATTCAAGTGGGGACCTGTAATCTAATATAAAATGGATTAAGAGTCTAGATACAAATGCAAATTTAAATTGAGACGTCTTAATACGGTGTTTCGAGATCTACTACTCTTGTTCGGATGAAAGACAATACATTCTGCTTTCTTGATTTTTTAAGCGGTGCAAATTACTTAAATTTGAAGAATCTGGTGGTCGATGTGAGCGCATCAGTAATCGTCTGTGAGCAATGATGATCAAAGAAATGTCCTTGGTTCGCGGAGAAATTAGTTAGTTCTCGTCTTTATTCATTCGTGGTTGCAATTAATATCAATCTTTCCAACATACATTTTAAAATATACACTTGTATGATCTTTAAGTGAAACAATGCCGAATTTCCATATTCAATATTGCTCAATATGTATATGTATCTTATCAACGACTTATAGCGTCCCTAATAGGTGCTAATTTGATAAATGTTTTATGTTTCTATATCTAAAGAAACGAGTAGCTTTTGCATGAGGATACTAATTAGGTGTGCCAGTTATATACATACATATCTGATGCACCTGGCTGAGCCAGTGTTTATCTTATCAATAATATTTCGGTAAACACTATCCACCAAGTATGACTCAGTGAAATCGGTTCGAGTGCAATTTTAAACGCAAAAGAAACGAAATGCGGAAAGTTTTTTCGTCTTATCAGTGCATGGGGTGATATTTTTTTTGCAATGTTTTGCATGTTGATATGATTTGGGTTCCGTCAGAACCAAATTTATCCTTTAATGGTGAACTAATAGGTCTTAATATTTAATTTTGAAAACTACTTGTGTCATTAAGAATTACAGCTAAAATGCATTTCAATGCAAGTTCCTTTGTTGACTTCAAACATTAATTGGGGAATGCTTTTTGTCTTATAATAACATATTATCCTATTATTGAAACACCTACCTCAACTTATTTTGACTTAAACTGGCAGTAATAAAAACGGCACCACTTGAAATTTATATGACGAAATTGAATCAAATGCTTCGACAGGACTTCACTTGCTTACTATCATCTTTTTGGCTGAATTTGCTGGCCATATCCGATTGGATTCAAAAGACGGATAGTCTGACGTCCTACCAGTTGGGGTGAAATCTAGAAAAACATTTGGCGGGTAGGTTTTCCGTCCCAGCAAAAATCCGTAGCCACCAAGTTACTAAAATGCCGTCCATAGGATGGGTATGCATCCACCGTCCACGTAACAGCCGTAATCACCACCTCACTACGCCATAAGCAAATGGTTGCATTTTATACAGTGTGTTTGAATGTTTAGGATAGTTACAGAGGATGGCATGTGTACCATGGGCATGCACCCAGCCTAAAACGGACACATTTGTACCCAGCCATGCACGTAAATAGCGTCCATAGGATGGATACGCCCGTAGCACGCGTACTAGCCTGAGTCACCAACTCAAGCCACTTTTGACGAAAGTTTGTAGAGTGGTTACTGTGGATGGTATGCGTACCATACCAATGCACCCAGGACACCAATAAAAAATCGTACCCACTGCCTTTCATGGGGCCGTTTTATGCGCACATAAGACTGAGACATCCTCACGAATCATTCGATCAGTGGGTAGGATCGGTACAGAGGCTGGTATGTGTATCATATGTACGTACCCACCCTATTAAGAAAACTCAATAGCCAGCAGGGTTCTTTAGTGGGTTTTAGAGAAAGGGTACGCTGCCGTCGTATTCATACTAGCCTAAGTAACCACATAACGACGTATTCTTCGGATTTTCATGCCGTCATAGTGAACATAAGATTATATTATTGTTTTCGCCGGCAAGTAGAAAAGTCGATCAGTGCGAAGTTCGCGAACATTTGTGCAAAAAGTGTCAATTGTGAAATTTCCAGCAATCAGTGTGGTTGGTCGTGTTGGTACGATGCGTGCCTATCTACAACATTGAATCCGTACCCCGGCTACGGTGGGTACAAAACGTTCCCAATAGGATAATACAAAAGCTGAGAATGTCCCAGGTATGTACCCTGGGTACGATACCCAACGAAATACGGTGGCTACGTTTTAAAGAATTGTTCCCTCCCTCCATAGCGTACCTATGTACCCTACCTACATACCCACCATTGTACCCTCCTTACGTACCCTACCTATTTTCTGTAGAATATAGCCACCCTTCTGTGGCTGGGAGCTGTACCCGGGCAACATACCTGGCACATTCGCTTTTATATATCCGATTGTGACCCACCGTAGCAGGGGTACGGTTTTGGTGATGTGGTTAGACACGACCCTACCAGCATAGCCTATGACGCTTTTTGCAGGGATATCAAAGTGACCGAACGTTGGGGTGGTCCGAAACTTTGATTCCATCCGCGTAGAGCTAGGCGAATGTTTGTGCCTCACATGTACATGCGCTTTGTCAAATGTGTGTGCCTTTATAGTGTGTTACTATATATCCACTGAAGAATACTACACGCTTTAGCAGAACAAATCCATATCTATTTTTTAAAATGAAATCTAAATATTTAATTTTTCCCCAGTATTTTCCATAAAAAAAGAACCATACACGTTTATGAATATGTTAGAACCATACTTTATATAATAGCACTTCAATTTGCGAAGTCAATTCAATTTGATTACGTTAAGCCTTGTTGACAATCAAGTGTAATTCTGTTTTTTTTACATATTCCCGACAGTTTCCCCTTCCAACTACATAATAAATGATTTACTGAAACAAAATGAATTTCGAAATTGTGATATTGTACAACTTCATTTAATGATAATTGGTAAAGTTTAGGTGGTCCTGCTTTGATGAAACCATCTTTTTGTGTCGGTTATATCCAAGATGGGTTTTTAAATAAATTATTATTGCAGCAAAATATGAAGAAAAAAATGGCTGAAGACAACAAAGAAGGCATACTGAGAGCTGAACATAAATAATTTTCACCCTGTCCATTTTATTTTTTGTCTTACCTCCGTATTCAGTCGTTTGTCGGGCTATTACAGCTATTGTTATTTGGGATAGTATTGAAAATTCATTATATTGCTCCAAAAATTGAAACATGACTCCTTAATATTTTATATTTATTTCGGAAATAGTAAATTGCGATGAGTTATTAACTTAGAACCGGTTGATTCAGCTCTGACAGTGTACGAACAGCTACGAAACAATTAAAACTACGGCCAGAAAATACCGGTCAAAAGCGATCTCAACAAAAAGATACAAAACACCGACATTAGCAACAACAAGTATAACAATAGTAATAAGAGATTTTACACGACTGGACCGTTGGACTTGGCTGGCGAACAACAGGTTTTGCGGGACGACGACGACGGTGTTCACGAGGAGAACAAGAAAAATGACGGTGGAAGATTAAAAGAAGAAATCCATAAGAAAACGAAAAGGTGTATGATGGTTAGTTAACGTTCCTTTTTTATATCGGCTCAAAACATTATTTACAATCATCTTGATGATTCATCGAGACCCTCGAGTTGCTTGGAAGACGAGTTCATTTCGAGTGAATGGACGTTTCGGATTGCATGTGGGGTCAGGGAGCGGTTCTTCAATATTTCATGTAAAAAATTTTTCATCGGAATGATTAATTTTCACTTGTGTGGCTAATGATCGACCAACGCGGCGAAGAGAAATAAACTTGATTTTGAATTGCGAGACTGCGAACAGTATTTGATCCTTTGAAGAGGGCCGAATATTGGTTTGTTTTCGCTGTTGGGCCAGATTGTCACGTCAAACCAATGGACAAATTTGAATGACCAAATCAGCCTGCAAAAAATTAAGCCATCACTTTATAAAAACTCTACGATAAAGCGTGTCCAGCGATAGAAAATAAAAAAATTGAACTTTGCCCAACGACGTCTGTTATATTCTCACACTTTGAATGATTCTTTCGATCGATCAGTGTCTTTTCCCAAGACACTTACAAAACTTTGGAACTCCTTAAGCCGCTAATGACTAGGCAGAGCCTTCTTAATGATTGCAAATTAATTTCGCTCGCCATCAACTCCATGTGAATCACTCTCTCTGCAAAGATACTTTGTGGCTCATTGACTGGCCAAAATATTTCAAGGACTATTCGCAGATTGTAAAACAACTTCAGCTTGCTTCGACCATTTTTTGTCTATTATTTCTAGTCTATCGGGTCCAAAATCTGAAAATGATTCATGTTAAATAGGGTATAAGTGCCAAGCGGCAATTTATTTTTGAGTGGATACTAAGGAAGCTTCGTCACGTGCATCAATTAAAAGTTGTGAATATTGCTTGTCAGCTTAAGGCGATCTATGAAAAAGACAAGATTGGCAGATACAGATAACATCGTACGGATTGACCCTAAACAGAACGCACTTTTCTGGTTGGATCTGTATTGCTTGTGAACCGGACTGTCTTCTTAGAGTAGAGTCTTAAAGCAAATTGAAGAGCCTGTTAAGCAGATTCAATGATACAGCCGATCGTGTAAGGTGGATTTGTTAAATAGTTCATTAAACCTTCTTTTTGCAAACTCTTGAATATATTTCTGCGTGGATATATGCGTCATAAAATTTTGACAGTGAAGAGTGTATCAATTGAAACTGGTTTATAAACTGATAAAATTTAATTTAATAAGCATGTGTTGAGCTGACCGAAGACTTTTGAAAGATGAAGGTAGGTCATTTTTTGATTGAAAATCACATGACTCCAGGCGTTTCGACTTCTATTGATATAATTCGCTAGGGTCACCATGTCTTTCGATTTGGTAGTAGAAGTTTTGCAGGTGGTCTCGTTCAAAACGTTGGTTGAAAACAGCGTTCAGATTCCATCGAAAGCGTCTTAATCACCTTCACGTTTCCTTAATTCGGTAAGTAGTCCCATGCTGACGCTAGCTAGCATAGCAAATTAAGAATGTGTGCCTTCACGATAGTGCTGATGGACTATAAGGCTTAATTTCGTCTGATAAGGCATTGATAATGATGATGCTGATAGTCAGAAATCTACTTTTCGAAACAAAATCAAGAAAATCTGTTTCCGAATAATATTTTCATGACATCATTTTAAATATCATGATTTAGCTCTCGATTTCTGTTTCAATTAATTTCAACATTATTGATTGAAATTTAGATTTGAAAAGTTTACGTTGCAATAAATACTTTAGAAAACATGAAAAAGTTCGTAAGACTCGTTGTATTAATCTGGTCTAATATAAACACCATTTGTAAATAGGTTCGTACGGAAGTAGAGTCTTCTGCAATTACTTTTCCAGCCATACAGTTAATCTTATCAGCCATTTTTAACTTCCCAGTATATGGGAAGTTCTTGTAATCGCCTCGAAAATCGAAATTGAAATTTTCAACATTTCTTTACGTTTTGAGGTCTTACGAGTATATTTTAAGTGTTTTTAGAAAGAAGTATGTATGTGTGTGTGTGTGTATGTACGTACGTCCGTACGTACGTATGTGCGTTCGTGGACAGTTTTTTCGACGAGCATAACTCACGTAAACAAAGTTCTATCGACTTCGTTGAGGTGTCAATCAAAGCGTCTTTGCAATTTTAAGAGCTGATTAGTTTTTGGGACACTTCGGTCGGGGGGGTTTGTTGTTTTGCCCCTTTGAAGGTCATTTCTGTCATGCGTTATATCTCCCGAACCAAACATGTGATTTTCATCATTAAGGTGTCAATCGACGCGCATTGACATTTTTGTGATTCTATAAAGTTTTTAAAAAAATTCATGAAAGCGTTTTTTAATTTTTTTGAAAAATGTGCAAAAAATTAGGTTTGTTTTTCATAAACAGTAAATTTTTAACCTGATTTTCGAAACACAGTAATCAATGTTTATAAAATTTATATACTCCAAACAGTTTTTGTGCAAAAACCAACAAAACTTTCTCTCATGATTACAAAAAAAGTTTAATTAAAAATAAAAAATAACTAAAAGTCATCATGATTTCAAGGTCATTACTGCCATTCACTATATCTCACGAACCAAATATAATATTTGCATCACTTAGGTGTCAATCGACGTATATTAACATTTGTGTAATGTTTTTATATATAAAAAAATCGTTGGAGGCGTTTTTTAATTTAACAAAAAAAAAATGCAAAAATTTAGGATTTTTTCATAAAAAATAAATTTGTTAACCAGATTTGCACAACACAGAAATAAATGTTTATAAAATTTATAAATCCTTATCAATTTTTGGAGACAAACCAGTAAAATCCTTTCCATGATGTTTAAAAAAATTAAATTAAAAATAAAAAATCATTCAAAGTCGCCATGTAAAAAGTGTTCATATGAATGATTTTACCCGACTACTCTTATTCTGAAGACATTGTTGTTAAGCCAATCACAGTTTATGAATATTTGCATAATTTAAGCACATTTTTAATAGTCTTCATAGCACCGTGTTTTAATTTTTATATCAAAACTGCTTAAATTTTGAAAATCAAAAAAAATTAATCAAATTTGCATTTGTGGCAATGAACGCTTTGAATGGTAAAATGTTTCGTAGTCAATACTTTGCTAGATCATATGCTATAAAAAAAAGCTTTCATCAATATGAAAATAACAAATAACGTAGAAACCCCCCCCCCCCATTGATCCGCGTGAATATTCAATCAAATCAATCTGTCCCCATCGACCAAAAACCTTACGTAATCAATTGACGCTCCCGTAGATGATAAGATTAATATTTAGTCATTGCAGTTACTGTTATGAGAGGTACATTATTATTATTTAAAGTAGTATTATTTTCATAATTATTATTTTGTTTAGTATTTTTAATATTTATGTAAATATTACTGGGAAGTTGACCGTGTGGACCTCATGGGTCGCACCTCGCGGCTTGTTCCATTTTACAAACCGTGAGAATCATAGGAAAAGTTTCACAATTGTTTTTGTTTGAACAATAAATGTGGTATGATTTTTTTTTCTCAGAGTTTTTTGATGTTTGCATTTATTTTCTTCGTGTCATAATGAAATCAAGAAACAGTCAGTAAATGATAGCACTGCAATATTAAGGTAAGTTGGCATGCATGGTCTCCATGTGCATTGTAGAAAAGCTTGTTTGTACTATCAAGTAAGGAAAATGCTAAGTAGATTTTTTGGCAACTGGAATGGATTTATTGCATTCCTACATGCATTTCCTTGAAGCCATGCTAAGTTTTTGCTTGCTTCTTTTGTCGGTTTCTATTAAACTAGTTTTGAATTTGATAACTTGATGAAAACCTTTCTAAGATAGATTTAAAGCCACTGTTTCAGCAAAATATTCTGTATGGCATCTAACTTATTCATATTTTATATGCGTATTCATTTAAACTGACGAACTGAGCATTACCAAAAATATCTACATGTCGTTATGAAGTACGAAAAAATACCTATTTCACAAAGCTGCAGTATCAGGAAATCATGCAAAGAACCCAAAAATTATTCAAATGCAAGAGATTGCAATGGCAGCAACCTGCCATTGCAATTGGGTGCCGCTGGCAATGTCTGAAGATAAACTTCATCCGAAACAGCATTTTGGTTCTATGCGAATTCCAGCAAGGGCCAAAACAAGACGAACGAAAGCTGGAGCACAGCAAAATTTCAAACGTATTTTACCATTCATCTTTGTCACTATCAAAGTGTACTTTCATACAAACATGTGAACATATCGTCAGGAGCTCACTTTGCCGAGTTTAGTTCGTTAAGAAAGATAAAATTTGAAGAAACAAACTATCTTCAACGTTCAAGATATTTTATTTACTTGCTCCTTTCAAGAGTTGGAGCAATTCGTCGTTTCTTGATTGTGTGAAGACTTTTAGGAAACAACCAAAAAAACTATATGTGTATAAATTATAAGTTTATTACATATAAACAGAATTTATTCCGCTTGCATAACTGAATCATAAATAAATTAGCTGGGATTCAACGTGAAACAAACATCCGTTGTTGGCTAATCTGACAACTTTCATCTTCATTAGCAGCCAGCTCGAGACTATAATGAATTCGACAGTTTATATCATCGGCATAACAATATTTCAATCAACCTTTTATTGCTGGTCGCCGTCACTGTCCCGTTGGAAACAGAAGAAAGTGCTATCTAATTATGACTCAGCGCTCAGATGGCTCCAGTGTATGTTGTATCTATTTAATTGTTCGCTGGAGTTTCTTTATCGCCGATGCCATATGTTATATTCTCAGGTGCTTGTCGTATGTGAATGTGAAGCCCATAAAAAGACAAAATCGGTTGCAGGAAATCTCAAACCGGGATGGGAATGCAATCAAGAGCCGAGATCCAGATTAAGAAAAAAACATCACTTCTTCCAAGAACCTATTATCGTGTATTTTCACTCCAACCAGGATTTTTTGCTTCTATATTTTGAAAATTCTTCGAGCGCTTGTTGTTCAATACAAAGACAAAACTAGTTCTGGATTGAAGTTTCTAGTTTTTGAAGATGCAACGCAACGTCTTGTTCGACGGAGTGGACCATTATTGTTTGCAAGACCATTTATCTCAGTCGGAGATGGAAGATGTTCACGAGATTGTTCCTATCGGTGGAAGATAGCTGCTATGTTGCTCGGCTTTGTGACCGCTGGCCGGTGAACATTGTTGCTTTTGAGAAAATCGAAACACCTGAAGGGAATCCCAAACAAAGGGCTCTTTTTTAATGCCGATACACTAGGAGACAAAAATTCATTGACAAAAAATCGATGATTGCTTAAATGGAATTTTCGAAACACTATACCGATCATCATGTATTTGGTCAATCATTTTGTTGTGCTTGCCTGCTGACAGAAATTCACATAGACTCTGTCCCAGCTGTATTGCACAACACTCTAGTGATTTTCTCTCATATTATCATTGTATTTATATTCGTTGGCATCTCACTTTCTTGACACATTGTACTCCAGCACCATTCAATAACAGAATAATTAAACGGAACCCGACAATCGGTGGGTCTTCTTAACATACAATGCCCTGTTCCCAGCAGATACTTTTTTTTTTGAAATTTGAGCCCTTCCCGTGCGATTGGTGATTGACGACGAAAGAAGGACGCGCCTGTTGCCTCTGTTGCGGATTGATGGAGGCACAACAACAGGTACGCTCAATACAAATTATCTAACACCTGCCTTTACCGAAGGGAGCCTCTGATCCTGTATAGGCCATAATTATTTTGCGAAATTGGGCGCTTCAAAGGAAACAAAATTGGAAGCCTGAAAAAAGTGCAGCAGACAAAATTGCACACTATTAACTGGCTGGAAGGCGAAATTCTGCAACATAATTAGACTTGTAGCACCGAAAAGGGAACGCCAAAACATGTAATAAACTGTGAAACGAAAATAAATTAACAAGAACTCGTTGATGCAGTGTCTCGCCTGTTTTTTAAAATGCGAATCAATCTTGAATCATTTGGTTTTGTGCAGAAGAGTTGATGGTGTCCTGGAAACAGAAGCAACAAACAATCAAGCAAAGTTGTTTGTTGGAAGCTTTGGAACAATTTGACCATTTAAAACTAATGCAAAGGTTACGATTATGGCCCCCACCGCACAAGAGGGTGTGAGTAGGGGATCGAAAGAGAGGGGTTCCCTTAATACAATGGCATAAAAAGTTAGCGTTGGCCACGGCCAATTTCAAACTGCAGTGGGGGTTTCTCCCACTAAAAAATGTTTTTTTTGCCTATTTCCAGAGATCATTTAAAACCGTAAAATTGATCTGGGAAATAATTTTAAGACTTGTTAAGAAGTCGAAAAAATTAAAAAATTAAATTAAAAAAATAAAAACATACGTGTGTTTAAAGTGTTACCCCTATTTATATTAAATTTATGATAAAAATGACAGTCATCAACTTTTTTATATTTCTTTAAAATTGATTTATTACAAATTTCGCACTGGTGGTGGAAGTTTCTCAAAATAAGATACAGTTTTTTAAAAGTGCGCTATTGGCGCAGAGGCGGTAGTGCAATATTTTTTGGAAAAAATTAAAATTCGTGTGGATAAAGGAAGATGATTGGAACAATTTCATAATTCTCTTTAAAAACCAGTGCATGAAGCTGGTATTTTCGGCCCAGCGTATCTGCATTCGGACTGTTTTTCTAGAAGTGGGCAAATTCATGCTGTGAGCTCAATATACTTTATGACACGTTGTGTCCAAGAGTGTGGTCAATTTGTAATCATTACTTTTTCATCCGTCGATTTAGGTGCTTTTAACCTGTTTCCCAAGATAATTTTGGAATTCATGCAAAAACGCATGGTTTTGAAATTGACAAAGGTTGAATGCACGACTAATCTGGAAAAGAGTTTTCGTGCCAATGACAATAGTCTATAAGCCTGCTGCTGCTACAGCTTTCGTTTTCAGTTGTTTCAGTCCAAAAATTAGCTATTTGCTGCGGCGACTAATAAGATCCTCACCTAAGCGATGTTTACTCAAATCGATAGGCGGCTGCTATGCTACTCCGCCCTGACAATAATATCTTAAATTTCAATAAGCTGCATAATTTCTTGAACATGAACCAAAAACTGCTGAATCTCGTTTTCAGGTTCTTTTATTCGATATACACAGGTCAGCCCTCTAAAAAAATTTACACCTTTTGGATCAAGGTAATCTTTCGATATTTAACATTTGGATTCATATGTGAAGAAGAGTGGTAGACCTCACAAGGTTGCACTTGGCCGTCATTACTAATCTTGAAGAACTTACGCAACATAATTAATTGATTTCAACAATCATCTGACATCCTACTAATATGCGGAATCAATAGCTCGCCTTGACTTCTTTAGCTGCAGTGTCTGCCTGCCCGTAAACCATTATTTCCGAATGCCTACATAATCCCAACCAAACATTCTCATTGCTAAATCGAAAAAAAGATTGCCTTCAGCCCACCGAGCCAATATTTCGCGGAGTCATTGTTCACGAAGCCGATTTAGTCATGACTTTCTACACACAAATCCAAAGTTTTCGTGTGCAACACATTTTCACACTGCTGCCACAAATCGGTCAGCAAGATTAGAAATAGAAGGTATGGAACTCCTTGCAATGAATAAATTATTTGCAAGTTTATTTCTACTCGAATATGTTAACATGTTAATGGTTGCTGCCCGGTCGGCCGACGTGACGACGAACCAATTATTAAATAATATTTTACGCATATGGTAGATTAAAATTTAGCCGCGCCATTTGCAATGAACAAATCTAAATTAACACCAGCAGCTTCATGGGAAAACTTTCGTTTTGAGTGGGAATGCAAATCTGAAGTGTTTTTGATTGTACAATCGATTTTATGCAAGCCTTTGTAATTTTCTTCAAAAGTGAAACGTAATGATGGAATTGATCTTAGGATCTGCAACGGCTGTTAGACTTATAGTTTTTAAGTGGTGTAGACATTGAACAAATAACATTTGATTAAAATAAAAAGGAAGTTAGCATTAACATAAACTTAAAATACATGCACAGAAATATTGAGAAAATTGTTAGGTTTCCTTCTCTTGCACAAAACTATCATGACAATTTTCAAGAAGATACTAAGTCAAATAAATTCAATAATGATGCGCAAAATTTTTTTTGGGTCACAATTATGTAGATCCTCATCTAGCGGGCAGATCCTTCTTCCTTGAAAATCAATATTACTATCCAAACAATTTTCACTTACTAAATTCTCTCAACTTAATCCTATCTCGAGTTGATCGCATAATCAAGATATCAATCGATATTCATTCATCTTTCTCACCTGTAATGCCGAGCGACGTATACAATCCATCTACTATTTGAAGCTATTCATGAATTATGCAAATAAGGCACGCGGCCGTAGACTCCATGGATATAGATTTTATGCAGAAAGTCCGTTGTTGTTTTTGTTTGCGGTCTACACATATGAGTATTTACACTGCTTTGAATTATTCACACATAAAATGTTTTCGCTTAATTTGTTCGATCCATGCATGGAATCTAACATCAATGAAAACTAGATGCAAACAGCTGTGTATCTTTTCAGCAAAATTGTGCTTGGATACGAAGTTGCATAAAGTGAATTGTAACTGGTTTTTGTATCCATGTGCTTGAATCGTACTAAACTATGCGTTTATGAATATGTTCAATGAGGTTTGCAGTCAATTTTTCAGAAGGGGCTCATCATTCATTGGTTGTTACTAGGTCATCCCATGTGTGAAGAATGTTGATTTAATGGTTCTTAAGAAACTATTGGTGGGAATCGTTTATGAGCTATCTTTTGAAAAAGCAACTCTTAGCAGAAGTTGGGAAAATCATTACAAACTTAGCAACGTAGATCTCAATTAACAGCTCTGTACAAATGTTACTCGTGCCTTTTACCTTTTCAGATCAAGATCAGTAATACATCGTCATTTCAAGGGATCATTGCTTTGCATTACAAATTAATGTCTTAAAATTTATCACGGCAAAAAAGTCTGACCTGCTGCCATTTTCTATAGAAAATTTTCTGTGCAAAATGATTTCAGTTCATTCTCTCGAATTTAAATAACGTGCTTTGCACTGATTAACAAAGACGATAAAAATTTCTAATGAATGCAATTGTGCATGCATTTGCATCGACTGCATGTGCAATTCCATACGTGGACATGCAACTCACATGAAAGCATTATGTACTATGTTCTCAACTCACGTACGATGTGTTTAAACATTCAGGTGATGACCTCCCTTGGAAAATAATTTCTAAGAAAACTGAAAGAAAGTATGTATTTCTCTGACAATAAAAAATATTGTATTCGCGAAGTTATTATTCGTAAATAGCTATAAAAAGTGTGCTAATTGTGAGACTGTGCATTGAGAGTTGGGAAACAATCAGTGTAGTCTATATTGTATTTATTTAAATGGAAATATGGTGCCCGAAAGAAAAATTACAGGCTCTAACATTTCCCCCATAACGTAGTAAGTTTGTTAAAAATGGCAAGATTTGCAATAAAAAAATGAGCCAAAAGAAATTGTGATGATTCTGCAGTTTCAAATTTCAAATTTCTTAGCAACTTTTGAAAATTGTATAAATAAACGTAAAAATTATCTTTGCGAATGATAAAATGCAATTTTCAAAATAAATCTTTAAGTGTAGTAAATAAATGCAGCATTAAAAACACTCATCAAACATTCTTCGTTGATTTTTTTTTGAAATACTTCCGTGAAAATATGTTTAGAAGATCTGATAAACATCTGATAATCATTTCTTCTTGAAGTTATGGGAAAAAATCTCCCGCCAAATTAATTCATTTTCATAGTACTTGCACAGGAAAAAAATCCAAGAAAAAATCCGCAACGCGAGAGAACGGGGATTTGGACCTTCTACCTTGAGAACAACAGTCGGGCGCTCTGCTCACTGAACTAGCCGCTCTACTCTTATATTTGCACATCATTGCTATGTATTGTGCTCACTGTGAATTTTAAGACAAACTTCCGTTCGCTTTTTCAGGGGTCACTCCTCTCGTTCACTTTTCGTTAGGACCTCCGTAAAGGAACCTAAACTTCCAAAAATTTAAAATTGGGTTCGGTCTCCACTGTAAATATTTTCAACCATTTTGATGCATTGGTGGAGACATATCCAGTCCAAATAAATTATTTGTTCCACCGAATGCATGCGATTGCTAATTTCTGTTAGTCTAGCATATGTACCCATATTAAGGACTCTTCAACCATAAGTTTGGTGTGAGGAATTAACTGAAATTCCTACATGATGGAAGTTAAAGGGTTCGATTTTCAAGGACGCAATGACTCAGTTGAATTATGGGAGGTATATGTTAAATTTTTGTACATCAATTATTCGTTTGCTGAGGTTTTAGTGCAAATCTGCACTCCCAAACAGATAAATGATGTCAACCTCGACGTAACCTGCAGACAAAGTTAATTCATTATTTCAATCATCATAAGACCTTGACGATGCTTATTTTTTCGTATTAAGGCAATCAAGTTGCTAAACATGGCCACCACAAAAACGAGTAGTTGCAATTGATCACGGCCACTAGAACGCTGAACAATCACACATGTACACACGCCTCCTAAAGCGGACCATAGCAACCTCCGAGAAAAAGTGTCTCAGGCAAAGCTGCGAATTGATTGGATAATCCATTTGCCATGAAATTATGCAACTTGATCCACTGTTGCGCTCGTATCTTTCCGATTTCGGATAGTGCGAAACTGCTTGCACGACACTGCGGCATCTATAGTAGTCACGAATTCGCAACATTTTCCGATATCTCCACGTTGTTGTCGCCGTGCAATTGCATCCATTTTCGCCATATTCGAGTCGCAATGGCAAGGTGAAATATGCAGTTCGTTAACATTCCTGCTGCAAAGAATTACTTATGACACCATCAATACCGCCACCACCAGAATGAGTGGTCCAGGGAAAAGGAAGGCCGCACTGAAAGATCGCAAAATCATGTTTCGCTAATTGCGAATCAGAGCCGCGTTGATGGGAGCTCGAATATGGCATGATATGACCAATAATGATGATAATAAATTTAATTTCACATAGTTTTCATGTTTAATTAGTCCTGTCAATAATTGGTGTTACGTTCCACCAGTAGCGGTTATTTGCTAAAGTGCAGATATTATTGCTGAAATCTGTGAAGGGCGGAAAGTTGAGAGAACTGTTTCCAACGAAAAATTCCACAATGCATAAACAATTTATGAGGACCTGAATATGTAGCAGTTGCTTTGATTCAATGAATTCATCTTTTGGAAAGTTCAATTTATTTCGGAAATCGTGGCCTTTCGCAATTGTTTCAATGAAGCCAACATATTTGTCGGAATCTATTTAAAAAGATGGATAGCTGATGGACTCCTGAGATTCCCATAATATTCTAAAGATTGTTTTTGGTATGGATGTTAGTAAAGAAAATGTAGGCCATAATTGTAAATTTTTCTGTAAGACAAAGTTGTATGCAGAAAGTCTCTCTGGTTTTTTCCCACAATTCACAGGTACGAGTATATTCAGAATATTTTGTGTTTGGGATTGTTTTACGCAAATAATTGAATAAATTGTTGAAACACAAAGTGAAACCACAAAATTGCCCTAAAAAGTTCGTCTCCAACAAATTATAGTATCCATGATAATAACATGTCATGAAAATCTCAGTACACAGTTGATAGAAAATGCCATCACCAACAAAACAGAAAAAATAGCTATATCCAGTAGAATAAAATTTCGTCCACTAGAACCAAAGCAAACGGGTCAAACATATTTGAAAACGAAATTTTGCAGCAGAGTGAGCAGCACTGCCGCTTACTTGCTTCAGCTTCCTGTTCACTTTTTCTGGTAAAATAAAATGCCTCACTCGTCCTTCGACCATGATTTCAAGTAATTCCTTCCTTATGTTTCGAAGGAAAAAAAGAGTATCTCCATAAAAATTACTTCCATCTAGACGTCAAGCGCCAGGCCTAGGCCTCTTGCATCAAGCCCATATTCAACGACAAGAAGTGTGTCCTTGCTTCAGAAGTGTGCTCATGGAAAAATGCAACATCCCAATGAATCCCTAAATGCAGTGCAGTGGTCCAGAAACTAGTACGTTCGAACGTTTCGAAAGTTGGTATATACACAAATCTCCACATGCATCTGTAAAATTTGTGTGAATTTTAAGCAATTAGATATGAAAAAAAATTTAATGACCCCAAATTTTGAATTTTTGAAACGCGTTAAATATTCGAATAATTTTATGTTAGACATCATTTCTCTTGAAAAATTACAAAAAATTTTTTTCCACATTTATTTCCACTTAGTTTTCACGTATTCAATGATTAATTAAGTATTGGATACTATCTTCTTCGGGTGAATTCACCACCACTTGATTCCGAAGTTTCAGCTGCTAAAATTCAACAGGGGATTAACATAGTACTGCCTTCATTATCCGCCAGAATATTTCTTAAATGTCATATTGTTGGAAAGAAGCTAAAATTGTCTTTATATCTAAACCAGGTAAAATTTTCCGCGCCTTGCCTAAGAATTGCATGCCCATCAGTCACACCTTTCTCCTTTTCTCCAGAAAACATTGGAAGGAATGAGAAGTATTCACGTGAGATCTCCTCGAAAACCTCTTTCTAAATCGCAGCACGTTTTTACGAAAGGAAGATCGGTTGAATCTTATTAGCCACTTCAAGAAATCGCAATTCTGCTGCGAATATACTAACGCAGTTTTTGCCGCTTTTGAAGGTGCTTTCAATAAAAGTATGGGATGTTATTTGTAGCATAAAAATCGAATCATATTTGTATAGTTCTTTAAAAGTCAACCAGTACAGGGCGCTTAATATTTTGAAATTTAAGTTGCAGGCGTCCTGTATGCCGAAGAACCTAGCAGTTATTCTAGTCACTCATGATTTGTGTCTACTTGCGTACTATTTGAACTGATGAAAGAAGCAAGCTTGAAAACATCACCATTGAACACATCCTCACACACAATTTGTTTTTGAATTAACTACACGCCAACCTCTCTTGAATTTCTGTTCCCAATAAAACCAATATTTCATTTCCAGCCACAAAACTATTCACACTTCAACCACACACACACACACAAGATTGATTCTCTTCACAATGAATAGTAGGTGCACTTCTATTCACAAAAGTGGAAATCAAGAAATTATCAAAATCAATAGCAAAAAAATATGAGAAAAACCCGACAACTACTCAATTCCGAACAATCTTGTAGTTATTCCCATCGTTTGTGTTGCGTGTGCAATCAAACCGAACGAGTGCATGTAAAAGAGATTTACGGGGTCAAACCAGAGATTATCGGCGCAACCCCCATTAATAATAATCACATTTGTGGTTGGGACCACTCTGTTCCGCGAAACGAAGCTGGAAAAGATTCGAGGGCAATGTGAGTGGCGGATGGTGGTGTGTTCAGATGCAAGTAAAAGATACAAGTTGATAGTGCGCGCACAGACGCCAACAGCTAACTATATGGTAGTCATTTTTTGAGACTGTCCTCTTGTTGCCTCCTTGCAGCGTCTTGGCTTATTGCACTCGTTAATGAGCCTTCGAATTCATTCCGGTAAAGCTTGAGACACCTGCACCACCTGAGACGATTGCGACAGTTGCAGCAGATCTTTTGAGTTCTCCATTAGGCAACCTCGTAGAGGACTCGATGCAAAGAAAGCTGGAAATGTTTCTCGTACCATCGTCAACCGTCGCGTCCGTGAGTTCATTAAGAAGAGGAGCGCATTCAATTTGCTTTGAAGATGGTAGATACCGCGAAGAGAGCTTTTGTTTATGTTACCGCTTAACAAGGTGAACTAAGACAGACGGAATACGTACGTACGTTCCCACCTGAGCTCTCAGGCGAAATTAACGAGTCCTCCGGGCTCTTGGCTGCTGATGATGGACGCGTCGTATTACGACGAACAGCACGGAATAGAGAATATTTTCTCGAGCTTGGCTGGCGTCGCAGCGAAACACGAAGCCAAGGTCTTGTAACATTTGGCAATTGTCTGATTGTAATTTCGCCATGGTGTGCCAGAAATGCGGAAACGTTTTCAATTGAATTTAACGAAGATTTATCTTAATTGGACGTGGAAACCGAGGAAAATTTCAAGGAATGTGAGGAATTATTAGATTTGCCAATTTCGCGTTGAGCATTTCTAATTTATAAGCTCGAAAAGGCTGTGCCACTCCGTTTGATTGCAATGACAGCCTCCAAAATTCGATATACACGAATATCGTTTGCCAGCAGTGTGTTATTTTGGTTAGCCAAGTTAAAAAAAAAACAATTTTATTGAGCAGAAAATAGCACGGCTTTCTATTATTGATGTTACTTAATCAGACCGCAGAAAGAAGTAACACTTCCTTCTTCGATTTGAATAAAGAGCAGGCGTTTTGATAAGCCAATCTGAGTTATGTGTTCAATAATTATTGTTTAAAATGCTCGATCAATTAATCAAATTTCACATATTTGGGTTCGACTTTAATAAAAAGAGTATATTTACAAGCAATATTATTTGACGTTAGTCAATCAGGCTAGCGACAAACAATGTTGCTTATATATACTCTATTTATTAAAATCGAACCAAAACATGCGATCGCATATCAAAAAAACCAATTTCATCCAACTTAAGTGTGAGCTTCTTTTAATGCATAATTTAATGAATCGACATCTTAATCTTATCTTATCAATATTCTCTTTATCTATTCTATTTTTATCATAACCTTAACAAATTTATCAGTTTAAGCTGGAAGAAATTATTTATCATTATTTTATTAGCAAAACCTTAATCGATTTTTGCTTCGTTAACGATTTGAAAACCGTTTGATAATTATTTGCTAGTCTTTTTTCACTTTCCGGATAAGATACACTTAATGAATTGAATTACATGTTGTCGGAATACTTCAGAATCTGATCAAGTCAAATATTTAACACCTAGGAAGTAAACCGACGATATACTTTTGTATGTATGTAAAACAGGATTAGCAGTTTTTAGATTGAAAATGTTTATTTCTTCGAAAGCATGCAGATTTTGTAAGTCACGCTTGGGCTTGGGCCTCAACCGAATGTAGGTTTCAGGCAGCAGGGGCTTTCACTCTGGAGTAATAACCCTCTTGGAAATAGCATTGAAGATACCCATACGCCTTAGAGGCGCACGACACTCGATGCATACTTGTGAAGGTTTATTTTATTTTAAACAATTTTGTTCTACCTAATAATAAAGATCGTTCCCTAATTTATAAATTGAACAAAGTTTTCATTCATAATTCTTTTCATTTTTGAATGTTATGATCACTTTTTTACTTATATCTAATAAAAGTGGCAGTGATATTACGTTTCTTTGAACGCCTTTGCGACTTTGGTAACCACTCTAGGGTTAAATTGATCAGAGATTTTGCCTTGAAAGCTGCTGACTTACACATATTTGCGTGAAATGAGTACTTTTTGAATGATTGATGATTGGGTGCGGTTGTCCTCAAATTTTGGCAATGTGATTAGTCAAAGAGCTATGGAATATTATCGATCTTTTTAGAATTGCAGAGGAAATATTCAGAAGATACTAATTAGGACTTTGTTATGTTCATTTGCAGGCCAATCATCGCTAATCCATCATCCAACTGAACGACTTCGGAATAAATGACCGTGAAAATTGCACCGTTCTTTGCATCACACATGTCCACCGCTGCTACCATGTCGTCGCGGGATCATCCATTCAACCGGTCAACGCGTCCCTTGCTGGTGGACCGGAAACCGCAATTGCTGCCCAAAAAGAAGTCGCTGCTGGGCGACGGGAAAGTGTTGCATGGCTTCAACGACTTCAATATCATGTCGCAGCAGTTTAGAAACCTTAACACACATATCGGGTACCCGTACGGTAGTCCGCCCTCGCCCACTGTCAATGCAAGCGATTTCACCTTCTCGGATGACAATCACTCCGGCGGCGTTTGCAACGCGCCCAATATGGCGCCCGCCAAGTATAGGCGCGTCTATGACGCCGATCAGATGCATCAACAAGATCATGGCGACGTCAGCGTCGGTGGAGGTTATTTGCGCGGACGTGCCCCCACAAATTTGGAGTCGGGGTACAATAAGCACTTCGACGACCATCTGAATTGGAACGGTAACCTTAACGGTAACGGCCGGGCGACTAACAAAAATCATCGGCAGCAACAACAGCTCCAGCACGATCCCTTTTCGCCGGCTGCTGAGCACGCCTATGGCCCGGCGGCCATTGCTCGTGACAGCTCCACCCCGAACGGACCGTTCATTTTCGGCGTGCACACGGCCAACACGTTCGTTGGCAGCAACTCAACTGTGATAAGTCAAATGCAAAAATACTCACAAGAAAATGGAAAACCTGTGCTGAATCAGGTAAGTGAGGTGTTGCTCTGAATTTGGAGAGCGTATTCAAATTACTGCGGTTGCGCGGTTTCCGTTAGAATGCATTCATCTTTTGTTATTGGAATGCAACATGGAGGTGCATCCGTCATGAATTTATATGAACAACCATATCCATATCTTCGTTCACAATCGAATTCAGTATTCACTTATTTGAAAAGGAAAAGGAAACTAAATTAAACGTAAATCACTTTGTGCCGAATTGACTGATCATTGAATCCCTTGAAGGAACCATATTTAAAAAACGATATAATTGAGTGGCTAACCAGCTTGACTCCATACTTCTTTATAGCGTGGGCGCTGCGGAGGGCACCTCAAAATTCTAGGTGATCCTCCCATAGATGAAGAAGAAGACGAGCTTTGTCAACTTTGCCAGGGCGAAGTAGTTATATCAGACTGTAGTTGATGCTAAGCCGATACAGTAGTTCATTGTCAACTTAGTCACCTGGGCAAAAGCATCCTAGTTGCAAAAGAAGTGACCAAGCTTAACATCAAGAAAGATTTTGATGTTCATATTTTTACGTGAAATAAAACCTTCGTTTCCTATTTACCTGGAAAGTTAAAATAACAAACTCATCCACTGAAAGGCTAAACTTCTATCGACAATAAAATAAAATAATTATTTTCTTTTCATAAATGTTTCGACGACTGTTGTATTTTCCTCCAAAAACGTGTCGCCTTCGATGCTGTTGCAGGAAACAATTTCCTTCTTTTCAATTTGAAGTTCATTAGCCCAAGTATCGGGTCTAGGACATCAATTACATTTTTTCAATTTCTTTCGGAATTCATTTCAAATGTCACATTTGAAAACGAAGTCGTTTTTTGTTACTGCATTTATTTCACATTTGATTTCGAAATATTTTTAAAAATGTGGGGTGCTTTTGAAATTTGGAATTTCCTTTATTTTAACAATCGTCATGATAAAGGAATTAATCGAAACTAGTATCACTTCTCATTTGTACTCTTTTGTCTCAGCAATGATAAGGATCTTCTTGTTAATATCGTAAATATAGCTACTGTGAATGATGTTAGTTAGTATAAAATGTCAATGACGCTAGTTGGCTAGTTTCTGTCAAATCCCGTGGACTTATTTACTTGTAGCAATGAGAACACACAATTTACCTGGATTTATGAATAATTTCAATGAATAGCGTTGCCCAGTTTTAAATTTGCATTCTTATTACTTTTTTCGGTTTGTAAAACACAATAATTCATACAATGTACATTTCGGGAAATTTGGAATTTATAGACTATGTTGACCTCGCTTAGTTCATGCACAATAATAAAATTAGTTAGTTTATTACACACGGAATTTATGATTACATACGGAATTTATGTTTACTGACTGTTCACAGACTAAATGGATGCTTCCCATCCAGCGCTAATGTGCATTCATGTAAAACTGTAAACCAATACTGTGTCTTCTTCGCACAATTGAACAATTTCAATTCTTAAATAACGTTATCTTCGAAAGGCAAAGCAAAAGTTGTTGCTCATTAATTAAAATTGTTGAGCAGAGACATGTTAGTATCACATTGTTCTTGCTGCAAATCGTCCTTACCAATTCTTATTCTTTGCGACACCAGCACTAAAAACTTGCAGGAAGGTAAAGCCAGAGGGAATGTAATTAGAATTGAAAGTTTCAAGAATATACTGCCAACGAAGCAGTGTTCGTTTCACTCGCACTTTCTCTCCGGTAGCGGCTTTGTTGTTAATTTAATGCTAAGATAATTCATTGAAAGTGCTGCTTGATGTCACAAATAAAACTTGAAGCAATACTTTCCAGGAGAGGGTGTTTTAAAGGGCAAAAATGATTCAACGCCGAAGAAATTTGGAAGAAGTGTTGTTGATGAGCAAGTTGTTGATGGCAGAATATTGCCATCAATGGTTTAAAAATGAAAAATAAATGCTGGTTGGTATTTTAAATAGTTACCGTTTGAATAGCTACGAATTAAATTTTCAGATGATGATAGGTAACAGAGAAGAGTAATTTCTATTTTTTTTGGAAACTACATAGTTCTAATCTGAAACCATTTGCGTTTCCGAAAATTATACATAATGATCAAAAACTTTTTGCAAACCATCAACACAATGAGGTTCGTTTGCTTATTTTTCGATTATATCGTCTTAAGATGCTAGGCTCCGAATTTCTTTCGTATTCAACAGATTGTTTAACCTTAAAGCGCACTAAGAATCATGTTTCATCTTCCCACAGAAACATCTTAATTCGCGTAATCTTACGGCTAAGCCTAAAGACATTAGACAAACTGAATTAACACTTTTATGGGACCTTGATAATTTTAGCAAAGCGCCATTACCTGGGCGCTTTGTTAAGCTTGACGCCACCGCCCACGACTTGCTAAGCCATCACGAAATCTCATGTCATAATCGAGGAGCAGTAAGAAACATTTAGCGGCCAAATAAAAGTTATTTTTCTCTAATTACCTCCGGCATTGGCCAATTAAGGAAGCTATGGGCGCTTTCCGACGGTCGACGTACAAATAATTAGTTGCGGTTTCTACTCTGTTGTCGTCTTCGTTTTGTCCAGACATTTTTCTCTTATTAGACAGCCTACAGAAAGTTTCCTTAGATACGAGCCTATCAAGGCTTTTTTGTCTTTTGTCGTAACAGTTTGGTTAATGTTGTAGAAGATTTCTAGTTTTTTTTTGGTGCAGATATGTTGTTGGAAAGATTGAACGAAAATGGCTGTGAATAAGAGAACTTAAGGATTTAAAAATCTGGATGGATCATAAAACGGTTAATAGTTCCTTTTTGTTCTTCAAAATTTACAACCTGACGTAATTTAGTCAAAGACGTATTTTTTTCAACTACTACAACGCAAACTGATTACAAAAATCGAAATATGTTTTTTAGGTTCTTGTCCAAACGTTTTTTTAACCAATGTGCTTTGAAAAACAAGCAACTTTTGATTGGTTGTATCGGTATAATTAGGATTATCCCATTATTTGCTGACTATCCAGATGGTGCGAATGAGCCTTCCGTTCAATACGATCTATATTTAATTATATTTCAATCTTATAAAAACTGTGGATATGGAAGATCAGTCAGAGAAATAACATCTAATATTCGGAATCATGCAAAATGAATCTAGACTCTATTTGTGTTGGCTCGTTATTCAGAAGAAAGTCACCTGGTGAACTTTAGAAATATCGCCGCATGTTTCGTAAAATTTTAAGCATAACACCGAACAACGTATGTGGTAACTTACTAAACAAGGCTTTAATGAAACACCAATTGAAGTAGGTTCATAATAAAATGAATCCTTTCCATTCTTGGTATTTTTTTCTGTTTGTTTGATGATCTTTTGATCCATTGCGGAATGGTTGTTTACATAGCCTCAATATTTTACGTTAATAGATGTTCTATTCTAAACAATTCCATGAGAAAATTACACTTCCGGTTCATGCAAATTACTTTTCTCATATATTGAAATATAATTTTGAATGAAATCACTTCGTTTTTTATGGTCCTTCTGATTTATACTCTTGGGTGAAAACATTATTCCCCGGCACACATTTTTTCGGCGTAATCGTAGTCTATTTACCATAGCTGAAACGAGTAATCGTTCTAACTTCGCTGGCCATGATGAAGCATCTTTTCAAACACAATGATGAAAACCAATAATTTCCAATTATTATTACATTTATCAAATAATAATTTCGTAGGAAAACCCCAAGTCACAACTTCTGACCGCAAGCAATAAATGCTTATCAATTTTATTCCGTGAGGTGTCGAAATAATAATTTCATATAAAAATCTGTTTTCCAGAAAAGCTATTACTGCTGCAGGCAATTTATCTGACTGAATTACAAAGCAAGATATTTATACCGAGAAACTTTAGCAATTTGTTTACGAAAATTCATGTTGAAATAGCTAAAATTAACACCAACAATATGACCAACAAACATCCACTGAAATTTTCCAATTATTGTCTCGCATAATTTAAAACTGAAGGTCAAAGTTAATAAATTTGATTCAAGGAAAACTTTTTGCTTGACAAGGCTCTATTGTGACTTTGGAAATGGGATCCTTTATGCACGATATGAATAATGGGTTTCGTTTTTGGGGAAACAGAGAAAAATATACTCAGAGCCATTGAAATAAAATTAGGTCGGATGAATTTTTTTTAGATGTCGCGTTGAATGTAGATTTGAATTCAATTTGAAATATTTGTGTAATTTATGCTGAAAGGAGCAGGCAAAAAAATATTTGATGAAATGTCGAACTTAAACATATTTTAATTACTTTTATTATTTACATGTTCGAATGAATTTTCTCACTCTCATGCACTTTATTGGGATCTAACTGTCTGCTAAAGACAATTTTTCTTAAGAAGCTTGTTCAAAATGTATTTAAACTATTGTGAAATCAATTCACATTCTAGCTTGCAGAATATACGAGTATAACGGTATTTTACTGAAAGCAATTTCAGACAAATTCCAATCATTGAACCCGTCATAAATCCCATAATTTAACGTTTTCCACTACCCTTTTTCTAATCAGCTTACTGGCAATTCAATTAACGATGAAAGCGTCCTTGAAAAGTCGTCTCCCGAAAATATTAATGGTACTATATTTATTTATCGTTCTCTTCTCATTTCAGTCAATTAGTGATACTAGCTCCAGTTCTCGAGGAACCGAAAAAGATTGTAGTCTATTAGTGAAAGATTTATCGGAAACGAAAACGAAAACGAAAACGAAAAAAAAGAAAAATCGAAAAGGTAAATTTAAGTGTTGTGCTTTACGTTTTGCTTCTCTCTCATTTCTGGGCAATCAATTTTATCGACGCCATGTGATCTTCAATTTCAGATAAAAAATGCAATAAAGGAAATCGACCCAGAATCAAATGTGTATTAGTTGGCGATGGTAATGTTGGAAAAACGAATTTAATTAGGACATATCTGGAGAATCGATTTGTTAGCGATTACATACCAACTGCATCAGATATATTTAATGGTGAGTGGACAGTTTGATTGCTTTTGCAGGTTTCGATCGTTTTGTACCTGTTTAAGTGTTTCGATGAGGAATTAGATGCAAATCGAGACCGCGATTCTACTGAAAAAATGAATTCATTCTTTAAACGTGGATGAAAATTTTATTGAATTTTATTTCGGTGATGCCGAAACGCGAGTTGATTTACAATCAGCAGTTGAAATATGAGTATCTTGTTCATGTAAATTGAGTCGATGACGCGCCAAACACCTGAACTTCCTCCGCAAGTGGCTGACGCAAAGCGGGTTCTCATTTTATCCGAGCTATTTAACTGCCGTTTGTATCTTTCGATTGTTGCTCGCCTCCACAAATGCAAATGCGGGCAAGAAGATATTGAAAAGAAGGATGGTGCGCCGATGGAAACGTGAGGAAGACCATATGAGCCGGATTCGTCATAGTATAGCATATGTGGAGTGTGTGCAGTACGAAGATTCCTGGATGTGCTCCAGTATTCCATTTGCATGGACACTTCCGACATCGCTAACAAATTTGAAACGGGAGCCGCGAAAGAAGTGGCCTTGCCGATGAAAACTGTGTGGAAAAGTCCAATCGTGCCTTGCATTAAATGTGATATTGCGGCAATGAATTCTGCCGTATGTTAAGTGGGCATGCATACGAAGAGCGTTGTTGTTGGTGTATCCACGGATATCTCCCCCGTGGTGATGCCTTTGTGTCTGCTGTTGCGAAACGAGCTACTATCACCGACGGATGCAACCATGCTTGTCCTGAATACCTCCCCTATAATGCCCAGGTGCCTCCTGCCGTCCATTCATATGTAAAGTGAGCATAATTTGCAGCAAAGAGCAGGCTCCCGAATGTTACACTGCCCAGAGAATGTGGAGGAAACAACAAGGTCCTGTCTCGGAAGGTTGGCTGAGGTGTCTGGAAACGAGGGAGTCTGTTTCGGAAATTTGAAACTTCGTTGATTGCCGTTTGCGTGAATGATTAGATGCTCTAAACCGAATAGATATTTACCTTGCATTAGCTTTCGGTCGACAGATGAGCTTTTGCATCATTAGGGCATTTCAAATGGGAAACGTGATCGTTTGATTTTAGTCCAATTTGCATGCATCCTTTGCGGAATTTAGTTGAATTTGCGATAAGCGGTTGTAAACATCGCTAGAAAATAGCCAACATATTTTCAAAAGCCAAAGCAACTATGACTGGCGTGTGATAAATGATTCATTTTGCACGAATCAATGGTATTTGCTAATTTCACTAGAATCAGGGGCCGATTTTTTTTTGAAATTTGGAAAAAAAATAATTTCAAAGGCAACCAAACCACACTATAGTTTCTTCGAGTCATCTTAAATTTTCATAATAAAATCAAGTTTTTAAGGATTATTCACGCATTTGCATCGTGGTTAGAGAGGCCGCAATAATGTCTTCAAAGATTGTTTGGTTGTCAACTAGTCTTAATTGTAGAGAGCTCTTTTTCATGATTTGATTTTTCCTTTCCCAAATTAATTTTGTTTGGTTTATTTTACTTCAGTTTTGATGAAAAATCTATGACAAATTTAGTTTAAATGCTGCTTCGTGGTAGCAGTGCTTCCTGGAATTTTTAATTCTTGCAAGCCTGAACGTGCGATAAATGCTTAATCTTGACTAACAAGGGGAAGGCACAGCATGCCACAATTATTGAGCACCATAGCATTTACGGTTAGATACGATGGGCGTCACCCTGGTTTATTGCTTTTTGTATTTGTAGTTCAACATTCCTGATTTACCTTAAACTAATTACATTCACAATTATTCAAAAATAAAACAATACCGACCGGGAATCGAACACACGACCTCATGATCGTGAGCTAGTTGCGCTGTTTTCTTCTTTCCGTGCCTTTTCCTTGTAAATATAATTTATGTCGAACGATTTTCCTACAGAAACATTAGCATTTGATTGTGTGCTGTTATCAAGAAACGTTTGAGATTGGTTCGTTGTTTGTTTTTATCAATTATCTCTTCTCTTTGAATGCTAAAAATTATTTCGAATTAAACGCGCTACTTTTTGAATAATGTATATTTTTCTGCATCAAATTGGTTCTTTATGTTTTTTCGGGGCTAGTTTTGTCTCTTCTACTACGTAGTAGTTTGGTAGAGCCTTTGGATGAATAACCTCGCCTCAATGATGATTTTTGGAGTAACTAGGGTGGCAATTTTAAAACAGATGTTCTAATTAAATGCTTAGTAATTTCGATTACAATTTGCTTCATAAATTTATAATTGTAATTGTTGCGAAAATTATGGATAAAATGACCTTTTGTCAGTTCAACCCTATTTTTAAAAGATTCTATCCACTGGAGTTCATGTCATAAGTATTTGCGGTCACATTTTTCAGTGTAATTTGATTTCAAAAGTATTAGGTGAAATTGTTTTTCAATTTTCGTCTTCTACATAATGATATTCATAGAAGTGCGATGAAATATTTTTGTTAATTTCGTTAAAAAATTATAAAACTAAATGTTTCCGACATATTTTGTCAGTGCAATCATCGATGGTAGCATCTTTTTGGGAATATACTGTTGCGTGCCCCGCATTCCTTCACCTCCCTCCCAGCCAATCATCATCCATGTGCTCCGCCACTTCGGACGCACCATGGACGATGACCGCCGAGAGGAGGCCCCCGTGCGGAGCACCCACCAACAGTGGTCGCATAGAGGCGACCATAGATAACATGTTTTATAAACCGGCTAGCTCACCGGGTCGTGGGCGAATAAAATGCACATTTACAAAAGAAACTTTTATACCCGGACAAAAACCCAATCGCGCACATGCTGAGGAGAGGAGAACCATGAAGAAAAACTCACTTCATATTATTTCACTTAGGTTTATATATATTTTTATATATATTTATATATATTTATTTAATTGATTTTCGAATAATAAAGGAGCTTTAATTAAATTGTAGTATATGCGGATGCATATGGATTTTCATTTGAATTGTTATGTGATGTTATAAAACGTTTTTGTTTTATTTATAATCTCGCAATTAATTTGATAAGAGTGTCAAAGGCATTTCCAATGAGGATTGTTGTATTATCGCAGGACGACCGTTCTCGCTGCGCTAAACAATCAAACGGCCGGACGGCACTTATGATAGCCATAATGTGTTCCTTATTTACAGTTGTTGCATCGACAATCGGTATTTCACTGTTGCAAATGCGTCCAGCGAGAACTGACTAAATCACGACGCAAATTTGCGATTCCTCCACGCTGCCACACGAACTATCCGAATTTCAGAACACTTAACAACTTTTATGAGGCCGATGCTTGAACACCACATGCGTGCTGCTTCGCAGATCAGTCATCTCCTTGTTGAACATGTGCTTCACCAGTTACGTAGTCCTTGAAGGGCGTCTTCGCTCGTTCAAGCCGACGTTATCAACTCGGTCGCGAACTTCTTGATTCATCACAAACTCTCCCATACAAAGCTTTTTGGTGACCATAGGGCTGGTCGCGAAAGGCACTTTTGGGGGCTCTGTAGCCCAGTGAGCGGCTTCAACGAACTCCCCGAGTTGACCCACGGTGCTTCTACTTGTTTATCCGAGAACTCCGACGAGAAACCTTACCTCTCTTCGGAAAGCAGGTCGCGTCCCAAAATCCCAGCGTTATCAAGACATCCGGAACCGAGCCAACATCAGGATGTATCATCAGATTCCCGTCGTTACCTTCGTATTTTTCCACTCTTTTCCAAGAGTTGAACTTTCAGCAGATCAACCAATTCTTCCATGAAAGGAAACTTTTCTTTATATTTTTTTTCAAAGCAAAAAAAAACGTGACCGTCTCGGTCAACACCACTTTTCCAACTCTTTTTTTCGTCAACTCACCTCCTACATTTTTTTCACCGCGCTCACCCGTTGAAGCATTTTTGCTCCAATTATTACCATATATGGTAATATGTCAGAGTCTTTTCGGCCAATCAGAGGGCGACAGCATGCAAAGTGAACCGATTCGCGCTCGATCACTTAAACTCACCTCGCACGAGAGACAACGCGTGTGGTGGATTACTAAATTGGGATTTAGTACTGCCAATGCTGATGATTTGGGACGGGTACTGAGGGAAATTTGAATATATTCCAATTTGGAAGAAATGAAAAAAAATGAACTACTAAAATTGAGAATTGATCCGCAACAGAACGTGGGGACGACCCCGCCCTGAGAAGAGTCTCTCCACAATAAAGCCGGGCTATGTATGAACTCTAAGTAATGAAAGATCTCATGGTTGGTATGAGGCTAGGCAAATGTAATCAAAACGTCTACGCGTCGAAATCATCATGCTCACTCAAACGAACCAGGAGGGTTTTAATAAAATGGGAAGTCTTACGTGAAACTCAGCAGATGTCGTCAAAACGTCTTAACGTCGAAATCATCATACATGTTCACGCAATTTCCTCGATACGGTATTACGTTAAGGTAACTCTACTCAATCGACAGTTTTACCCGAAATAAGCCTTCAAAACTAACTTAGTAGTCGAAGTAGCTCAAAACCGGAACGGAACCTATCAACGGCGGGTTACTGAGTTATCAAACAAAATGAAACACGGGCGTGTTGAAAAGATGAGTAATGAAATCGCTATTACAGATCAGAGATAATGTTACGACGAGATATCCGGGACAATACACGACACTGAAAAACGAAATGGTGTACCTTCCGAGTTTTACACTGGGGTTGAGCTGTACTAACGACAAAGGATCGACCGTTGCCCTCTGTATTGAAACCCCATAGAGAACCTCAGGTCTAACCTGACAGACTTCAACCCCAGTCTCGAATCAGCCAACGAAACAAACCAGAACTTAAAGACGAAGACAAATACATACATTTGGAGTTCAATATGAACCCCCCCCCACCCCTAAGAAAGTTGCTTGGCAACTGAAACGGTTGTATACCGGAGATGAAAAGATGAGGAATATTAGATTCCGATAGGTAAAATGGGTAATATTCGAAAGATAAAGAGCTAGGGTTAGAACACAAAAAAATGGTGTCACTTCCTGTGAGCAATTATTAATAATATGATACTAGATATAGCAAAAATATTTACATTATATACAGACGTCAACGCTCAACGCGGACTAGTTTAGGGACCCCAGAGGTCGTCAATTCTCTAGCATTTTAAGACTCCAAACCCAAATTATTCAGCCTAAGGATATATGAACAGATACCAAATAAGGTACAACCTAACTATATGCGACACAGATGTATATACTAATACAATACCCGTCCACACTAATGCAACCAATACGTCACACGACGAGGCCATTAGGAAAATTCATTGGACTTCGAAACAAGCTAACTAATATGCGTGTCCACACTAATGCAACCGATACGTCACACGACGAGGCCATTAGGAAAACTCGTTGGATCACGAAGCAAACTAACTATATACGTCCACACTAATGCAACCGTTACGTCACACGACGAGGCCATTAGGAAAACTCACTGGACTACTAATTTTATAAGGGACCACGTCCTGTACTAAATATTACCGATATATACAAACTCACAAAAAATTGACATACTAATATATGTACGATATATATACAGATAGCTATCAACAAAATATACAGATCGAAGTTAACTCTTAATGTCCTGTGCGTGACATACACCAAGAGTTTTACCGGACATATCACGAACTTCGTAAGCAACCTGTCCCACAGGTCGAACAATGATTCCAGGCACAAACTTCGGGGCAAGTTTGGCGGAAAACCGATCAACAGCCTTACTCAAGACATGATTACGGACATGTACAGCTTGACCGGGCTGAAACATTCGGGGCTTACTACGCAAATCGTATCTGCGTTTACCCTTCAAGTAGGATTCTTGAAGTTTAGCTTGGACCTTGATTTGAATATCGCGCATTTTGTCGTTGCGCTCCGTGACACTTAGTTGACCGTCAGCTAAAGAAGATAATTTACGTAGGAGAGTGTAGTCCGAGCCATGTCTAATAGCCTGAAATCCGAACATTAGGAAGTGCGGTGAACAACCAGTGGATTCATGCACTACGTTCCTAAATGCAGCGCATGTCTCCACCAGGAAGCGGTCGCAATTACGATGGTCGTCACCAATATAAGAGCGAATAGCGGATAAAATGGATTGATTGGCACGCTCAGAAGCGTTGGACTGCGGAGAATATCGAGGATTTAGAACTTGGGTGATATTGTAGTCTGACAGAAATTGCGTGAAAACTTTAGACACAAATTGCACTCCGTTATCGGAATGAATAAATTCAGGAACGCCAAAAGTATGGAAAATATTATCGGACAGAAAGTTCACAACGGACTCGGCAGTTGCCTTAGGCATGGCCTTAAGCCATAGAAATTTGGAATAGTGGTCCAGCACCACGAAAAGTTGCGTATTTCCGAACTTAGAACGGGGATAGGGACCCAGAAAGTCAATGAACAGGCGTTGCAGTGGACGCTCAGAAATACGCATTTGTCCGAGAGGAGGACGTAGAGTTTGGTTATTAGACTTTGTCTGTTTGCAGACAGAACATTGACTAATAAATTTACGAACGTCGAGTTTGAGACGTGGCCAATAGAAATATCGACGCAATATTTCGGCGGTTTTATGGACACCACTATGTGCGGATACAGGGGAGCTATGACTGTGAGATATGAGCAGTTGTTGTACACTGGCGGGCACCCATAGTTTAGTTTGAGGGATATTTACTTGATCATCCGACATGACACCGGTATTAATATAGATTTTCCCGTTTTGTACCCAAATATTAGAAAATTTATCGGGGTTTTGCTGTATAAGATCGATACGTTCTAGATATGAGGAGTCACTAAAGGCTGACTCAGGAATTAAAGGATGCAGAGAAGCATGTTCCGGAAGAATTGAAGTTAAAGTGTGGTCAGAGAGAATAGAGATATTGCCGGCTACAATACCTTCATGTACGCGCGACAACGCGTCTGGGACGACGTTTACGGATCCTTTGCAGTGTTGGATTTGAAAGTCAAATCCTTGTAGTTTGAGACTCCAACGAGCCAGTCTGCCGGAAAGGTCAGTTTGCCGCATCAGCCACTTGAGGCTGGCATGATCGGTAATGATAGTAAAAGAAAACCACTCGATATAGGCACGAAATTTTTTTACACTTTGAACAGCCGCCAGGCATTCGAGTTCCGTGATAGTATAGTTACGTTGGGCCGAATTTAATTTACCGGACATAAAAGCAATAGGATGCTCTTTACCATCCTCGTCCTTTTGAAATAACACGCTACCGATACCGGTAGTACTGGCGTCACACTGTATAAAGAAGGGTTTACTAAAGTCTGGATTAATTAAAACTGGAGCCGAAATTAGGGCTTGTTTTATTTGCGAGAAAGCGTTTTCAGCGGAGTCATTCCACTTAAACGAACGCTTGCTCTGAAGTAAATCGGTTAGAGGCGCAGTGATACTGGCGAATGAAACGACGATACCAACCCGCCATTCCCATAAAACGCCGTACGTCCTTAGCGGACCTAGGAGTGGGGTAGTCAACAATACTAGAAATTTTATCCGAATCGGTTTTTAGGATACCGTCACTGACTATATATCCGAGATATTTGATCTCGCGTTGAAGGAATTTACTTTTGTCGACGTTAATAGTAAGGCCGGCGGAAGTGAGAAATTGAGCTACTTTACTTAATAGATCTAAATGTTCCTCAAAGGTGGCACTAGTAATGAGTAGGTCGTCTAAATAGACGAAAATTTTGTCATGATACTCGTGCGGAATGACTTTATGCATGAGTCGACACATAGTTTGTGGGGCGTTGCAAAGACCAAAAGGCATAACAGTGAAATGATAAAGGGGACGACCAGGGACTGTAAAAGCGGTCTTTTCGCGCGACTCCATAGATAAAGGAATTTGCCAGAAGGCGTCCTTGAGATCTAGACTGGTTATGAATTTAGTAGATTGTAGACGAGATAAGAGACCCTCAATTAGCGGAAGTGGATATGCATCCTTGATAGTGACCTCGTTAACCCTACGCGCGTCCAGACATAGCCGATTTTTACCGGGTTTGCGGACCAAAGTGACGGGAGAACTCCATGAGCTCTGACTTTCCTCTATAACGCCAAGAGAAAGCATACGATCTAATTCGGTATATAGCTGAGATTGAATAACAGGAGACACTGAATAGTGACGTTGTTTAACGGGTTTAGCGGAACCCGTATCGATAGTATGACTCAAAAGAGAAGTTTTTCCCAACCCACGCTCGTTAAAGGACGGAAAGGTCTGGATAACAGATTGAAGCTGCATTTGCTGCGCTGTAGGTAGATGATGATACACATCACCTTTAGAGCTAGGAACAGTATTAAGTACTTGTAGAGAAGGTAACTGAAAAGGTACGATATTAAATGCGTTCCAAAAATCGATGCCCAGATACACGGAATGTCCTAGAGAAGGGACTACTAAAAATCGAATGGGTTTGATTAAGTTTCCGAAGGAGACTGAAGTGTCTACATAACCTAACGCGGAGACATGTTGTCCAGAAGCAGTACTAATGTGGAGTTTGGAAGAATGCAGATAAAGTTGTAATTTAGATATAAGGTCTAAAGACCCATGACCCAAAACGCTAACGCTAGCTCCACTATCGAGTAACCCAGAGAGTTTATGCCCATTAATGGCTATTTCACGAAAAGGTCGGGAATCCGCTGAAGGATCATCGGAATATATGGAGTGTAGTACTGCCTTACGCAGTTGACGGAGTTTATAAAAATATAATGCCGTACGTTTACACCGACGTAGGCGACTATTGGACAGTAGGCGACATTTAGATTTAATAGAAGGATGAACTATATGAGGTGACGTCACGGAAACAAGATCGCTATGTATGGACTCAACAGGTAACACAACAGGTTTTAAATTGATATTGGGGTCCGTTTGGATGGTGACATCTCTCATAGAGATGTTAGAGAGGGAAGGTACCTGATTTACAGACGCGTATTTGCTTCGGGTCGGACTGGGATACGTGTTTTTATTCGGTCGGACCGATTCAGAGGCATGGTGTTGGCGATGACTGGAGTGGATCGATTCCCCGCGAACGACACACTCCTTCGCCCGTTTCCCGAAGGATTGCATTTAGCACAGTTACTTTTCAGGACACCATCGTGGCCACATCCAAAACAGAAAAGTCGATTTACCGGAATTGGACAATTTCCGAAGGAATGTCCACTACGCTTACAGTTCCAACAGATAACGGAGTTAGAAAAAGTTTCGGAAGAGCGAACTGTAGGAGATACGTCTGCCTGTCTGAATGGATTACCAGAAGAACGACGAGAGTTGATAGGATCGACGTTTTTCGACCCAGACGTAAGATGAATTTCGTGCACTGAACGCCGCACGAAAGGAATAGTCCGTTTTACAGGAGTGTTGATGTTCCATACACTCTCGACGGAAATACAACATTGGACTAGTTCGCGAGTGTTGTTAAAGGTGCGACCAGCTAAATGATCGCTCAGACGGGTGGACATGTTGCGATATAGGATGACTTGTAGGTCAGTGTCCGGTAATGGATGCCGAAGCTGAAGGGTCAGTCCTTCAACAGCATCGAAGAACTCAATGAATGTTTCAGAAGGTTTTTGAATCCGCGCGTCAATACGTCGTCGGATGTCCACATCGGAGGTAAGAGAGCCATACCGACTCAGAAAAGCGGCCTTAAAGCCGTCCCAATCAAAGGACTGGGGATGTAGTTGAAGATATTTCCAATACCAGACCGCTGCTGGTCCACGAACTAATAAATGGAAACTCGCGATGAGTTCTGCAAACGAAACCTGATAGGTGCGAGAGAGAGTCTCGACTTGGAATATAAAAATCTCGGCGTTGAGACTAGAGTTGGTTCCATCAAACGTGATGCCCCATTTAAATATGGGTACATTATGACGGACAGAGGTGTTTAAGGTTTCCCTTACGGGTGGAGGAAAACTATGAGTATAAGGAATGTCTGGATACATAGGGGGTGGAGTTTTCACCTCACCTACAGGTTGTGTCGGACTTACATACCGAAAGTGTTCACCTTGATTTAACATATATAAATCCGCAGTGTGGATAGATTTTTCAGTCACAAGGTGTTTCGGACTGTTGAAAATAATGGGCGCCTGACATTGTTCGGGCGGAATGTTTATCACCACGGATTGATTAGGTGGGGAACTGCCTCCCACTTCAGACACTTGTAGCGGATGATTAATGGAAAAAGGATTGGACTCACTCCCTAACTCGAGGGATGGTCTGATTTCCCGAGACGTAACCGGAGAAGATACTACTTTGGGCCAGAATGCCTGAGGAATATCCATGTTGCAAGATAGAATGATATATATAACTGAAGATATTAGATAATAGGTGTAATGTTAAGTGATAGAGCGACTAAATGGTTGCGCGGATTATATAAAAAGATTAAGTTATTTTACCGAATAAGGTATTAAGATATTACACGAAACGATATTATAAGATACGATATTATACGATACTTTAGTACACGATATTATAATACAACTTAACGATACTCTGGCTAACTCAAAAGGCGATCCAAATTACTCGCTTAAAGCGAAACGCCACAAAACTACGCTAACTATATCAATTAAACGCCAATGGGCGATATGTTCAAATACTAAACGCGGCGAAGATACTAAACGCGTACTACCGAAACCGATTGTAGGAGTGTGAGTGTGAGTGGTTTACAATAGTTTACAATAGTTTTACATGAATTTACATAAATTTTTGACTTAAATTATTGTACATAGTTTTTACATAATTTGTTTTACAAAAAATTTTTACATAAATGTTTTACAAAAAAATTTTTACAACAGTGTTTTACAAAAGTATGACTTAGTATTATTGTGTCGATTCACATACGAATCGGAATAACATGAAGTGATTATTATTGGTATTTTTGTTTTATAAAGATATATTTGGTCTCCCCACCAACAGACAATACGCGATCAGATACAAAATTTAATTAGACACTTAAATTGTGTGTCACAACAAAATGTGAAGTACGTAAAACGAGATGATTCACGATTCGAACAAATTATCCGACGACTACAAGTTAAAAGTGAATTTATTTTATAAATTTAATAGAAGTGTGTCGAAACAGGGATTGCGACGGTTTCAAACGTGGAAGCGATTACTGGGTGTGATTGAGATAATCACAAACCCGATTCAAACAAACTACGCGAATTACCCGACACTTTTCCGAACTTCGACAACACTATGCAACTTGAATTTAGTAATTTAGAAAGGCAAAAGGCCAAACGTTTGGGCGCCATGTGTTGCGTGCCCCGCATTCCTTCACCTCCCTCCCAGCCAATCATCATCCATGTGCTCCGCCACTTCGGACGCACCATGGACGATGACCGCCGAGAGGAGGCCCCCGTGCGGAGCACCCACCAACAGTGGTCGCATAGAGGCGACCATAGATAACATGTTTTATAAACCGGCTAGCTCACCGGGTCGTGGGCGAATAAAATGCACATTTACAAAAGAAACTTTTATACCCGGACAAAAACCCAATCGCGCACATGCTGAGGAGAGGAGAACCATGAAGAAAAACTCACTTCATATTATTTCACTTAGGTTTATATATATTTTTATATATATTTATATATATTTATTTAATTGATTTTCGAATAATAAAGGAGCTTTAATTAAATTGTAGAATATGCGGATGCATATGGATTTTCATTTGAATTGTTATGTGATGTTATAAAACGTTTTTGTTTTATTTATAATCTCGCAATTAATTTGATAAGAGTGTCAAAGGCATTTCCAATGAGGATTGTTGTATTATCGCAGGACGACCGTTCTCGCTGCGCTAAACAATCAAACGGCCGGACGGCACTTATGATAGCCATAATGTGTTCCTTATTTACAGTTGTTGCATCGACAATCGGTATTTCACTGTTGCAAATGCGTCCAGCGAGAACTGACTAAATCACGACGCAAATTTGCGATTCCTCCACGCTGCCACACGAACTATCCGAATTTCAGAACACTTAACAACTTTTATGAGGCCGATGCTTGAACACCACATGCGTGCTGCTTCGCAGATCAGTCATCTCCTTGTTGAACATGTGCTTCACCAGTTACGTAGTCCTTGAAGGGCGTCTTCGCTCGTTCAAGCCGACGTTATCAACTCGGTCGCGAACTTCTTGATTCATCACAAACTCTCCCATACAAAGCTTTTTGGTGACCATAGGGCTGGTCGCGAAAGGCACTTTTGGGGGCTCTGTAGCCCAGTGAGCGGCTTCAACGAACTCCCCGAGTTGACCCACGGTGCTTCTACTTGTTTATCCGAGAACTCCGACGAGAAACCTTACCTCTCTTCGGAAAGCAGGTCGCGTCCCAAAATCCCAGCGTTATCAAGACATCCGGAACCGAGCCAACATCAGGATGTATCATCAGATTCCCGTCGTTACCTTCGTATTTTTCCACTCTTTTCCAAGAGTTGAACTTTCAGCAGATCAACCAATTCTTCCATGAAAGGAAACTTTTCTTTATATTTTTTTTCAAAGCAAAAAAAAACGTGACCGTCTCGGTCAACACCACTTTTCCAACTCTTTTTTTCGTCAACTCATCTCCTACATTTTTTTCACCGCGCTCACCCGTTGAAGCATTTTTGCTCCAATTATTACCATATATGGTAATATGTCAGAGTCTTTTCGGCCAATCAGAGGGCGACAGCATGCAAAGTGAACCGATTCGCGCTCGATCACTTAAACTCACCTCGCACGAGAGACAACGCGTGTGGTGGATTACTAAATTGGGATTTAGTACTGCCAATGCTGATGATTTGGGACGGGTACTGAGGGAAATTTGAATATATTCCAATTTGGAAGAAATGAAAAAAAATGAACTACTAAAATTGAGAATTGATCCGCAACAATACTTCATTATCATATTTTAAACTTTGAGTTTTCCTACATTTCTATTCAAACTTTTCAATATGTGCCGGTCGGCAAGTTTTTCCCCAGCACATGAGCACTAGAATATCTTCAATTTCAATTCGTTCAAGAGCCTAACAATCAATACATGCGATATCCCTTTTCAAGGTATTCAACAGTCGCTTCCCACAATATTTCCATGTCGACGATTGCCATCCCATGCTGCAACAGTTGCTGCATGGAATGGTAATCGTCACAGTTACTGTGATCGAAATACCAAATGTTTTCATTCAATTACGAAGTCATTATCGTTCTTGGATCGCCTCTTCGAGCGTAACCAGCACCTTAGCACGCATCTGTACACCGTGTGTATGGAATCACCTGCTAGCCCACCTTTGCCACTTCTTTTCGATGGAACGGGACTGCGAATCGTTTTACATTCTATTATGTAGAGTGCGTGGGATTGCAGGGGTTGCACTCATCAGAAGGCTCTCATATGACTGTGGAGCAGTTCCCTGTATTTACAGTGGATTACAAGAATATGTGCACACGTGCTGTGAGAGTTCATATGTTAATTTCAACGGAAGAAGCCTGGAACGCATTAAAATTGATGGCGGTTGGTTTTTGAAATCTTCCTTTGAATTTGCTACACAACGCTACAACACGTGTATTAATGTAATCCATCAGAAGATTTGAACCAAGCACTCAATCTCTTGGCAGGGTCGTGAAGTGGGATGGTGCCTGTATGTGACAGCATTCACCCCTTAATTGTGTCATCGAAAGCAGTTTTCAGGTGTTGTGAGCGTAGGAATGGCCTGATTATGCTGCGAGACCAGGGGGATCAATAGGGTTGAAGTATTAGGCGTTATATTGATGTATTTTCAATTGTGAAACTAATTTGAACTTGCGGTTGATTTTCAAAGCCCAGCAGGCTCCAATCGAAATTAACCCAGAAATGTTAATAGATTGCCTCACGCTACTGTAACAGTGCGTGCTTATGCCTTGGCCAATTAATGACAAAGCGTTTCAGTACTGACGTCAGTGCTGCATGCACTCCCGATAAAAAGTAGGTGAAACGAAATATTGTGGCCCTTGTTTTGACGAGTCTAGTGCCCTTCAGAACGCTTCTCTGCGCCACTACTCATTCATCTCCTCGACTATTATCGGCCGGAACAGGATTTTAAGATCAAAAGTGCATTTCGTTTCGGTGGATGATTCTTTCGCTTCGCGAGTGCTCCATCATCAACGTCGTTGCCGTCATCGACATCCTCTCAGAGTATTCAAAGAAGTGGAAGCTGGAAATGTATCAAAGTGAAAGTCACCACAAAGCATCACTGATGGGGATGGAATTGGAATGCGAGTGCCTCTTGTAAAATACGTAGGAATTATTGTGGAACAAGAAGGAGGAATGGCTTGCGAATCGCTTTGAAATGAACGACTTGAATGAGTTTCCGGCTGAGAAGCTTTGCGGCGAGGTAACAGTACAAAACGTCCAACATCAAGCTGGATTGGGTTCTATCATCTTGGTTTTATTGCTCAGATGCAAGCAGAAACGGACACAATCTCAACGGATTGATCGCAAAGATGCTACACCGGGGCTGTAGAGTTTCCACTTCAACTACAGCCACATTGGCGACACTACATTACATTTTTCCTTGCCAAACGATACTGTTACAAGATGCGAAGATCATAAAATCCTTGGAATCCAAAGAACCTAACTTTTTCATTTTTTTCTTTGTTTTAAAGACGCGTTCCTTGGCACAATAAAATAATCTTATCAAGGAAACCAAAAAACAGGACAAGAGTTATCGGTTTTCATCATTACAAGCAACTGCTACAGATACTGTGCCTTGAGTAGATTCTAATGGCTTCAACCAAGATTACAGTCAATTCCCTTCCTTCGTCAGTAGAACGAGCAGAAGAAATTCCTGAAAAACGGAAGACGATGTGGAAGGAAGCAGTTTTTCTTTGATAGCTTTTCAGTAAATGACTGCCCGGATGAACGGTCAAAAGAAAGATTTTCTTATAGGACGACATATCCTTTGGTGGATTCTGTTATTGCATTTCCGTTAGCGTCATCGGCTTCGTTGTGTTCTCTGGGACGCCATGAAGAGAGGATGAAGCAGATCAAGTAAATCAGTTGAACAGTACAGCTTATTCATTCTGAAATGTACAATGCATTGTTAGAGAATTACTCTGGGCTTTTGTAGCAATACCGTTTTCAATCCGAGTTAGTTAGCGGACTATAATGGAAGATTCACTCTGCTCATTTGAACGGTTTGAGTTTTATGGAAGAAGATGTGAATTTAGGATGATTTCGATGCTTTTGATGGAAGTAAGGATGTTTTATTTGGCTTTGTATGGAGGTGACACTTGTACAAACTCCTTGGTTGTGTTGCAGCCAGACAACGGTGCTGTTGGTTTGAGTTGAAAAAATCATCGATCCATTCATATCTAAGTTCGATGGAAAAAATAAAATCTTTAATATGTGTATTCAGCTACATAGCCAAAAATGAATCGAGTCTTTGAAAACATCAAAGATTTGATTTAAGCAGCTCTTATTTCTATCAATTGTAATAAATCACTTCTGTGTTCCATTAAATACCGAGCTGGAAACAATCTACGCAATGTGAATAAAATTGAAAATATTTCCAGATCCATTTTGGTCAGGTCTTCCGCAATTTTATAGCAAATTAACGACGTTCCTTCCGACGGTCACCTGTCAATTCGGAGCTGAAATGGAAATGATTGATTTCTTAACTGCGCAGATTGCTCAGAAATGTTTGGAAGCATGCAATTAGCATACCTAATATCTTTTTGTTTTAATAGGGCTCAAGACTCGGTGGATGGTTATTGCACATTAACCTTTCTTTCCATGAAGGTACTAACAGCTATTTGAATGGTAGTTTTTAAATGACTCACGAGTGCTTTCATGTATGCCTACGTGAATCTATGAGGCTTGACATAATTCACTAGACAATTGTTTCGAAATCTAAAAAAAAAACAATCAGGATATGCGTAATATATTTTATTTCATCAAACCTGAACAGGATTTGTTAGTAGTGGAAACAACGCTAAGTGTCGGCCAAGCCCCGGCGTACAACGAACGGCCAACGGTCAACAGCCAGTCCTGGGCGAGTGCTGGCTGTACTGCATTCGAGGGCTGGCCCAGTGCTGAGGATTGGTATTGGCCAGTGCTTGGAGTAATTACTGCAATATAAAACTCAGTATGCGCTGCAAATAAAAACATATTTTTTTTTCATTTTCATAATTTTAGTAAAATTGCCAAGAAAATTATCGTTCTATGCTGCGAAAATAGGGAAAACAAAGAATTTGTGGCTCCAGAAAAATGATCCTTCTTTTCAACGTCGTTTTTGGGATGTTACTCTTTCAATATTGACATCACGTAAAAGTAATGTATGGACGACTTGCGACAAATTTAATTATACGCAAGTTTGTCATACAACTTTCTTGCAGGAGCGATGGTTTTTGAGATATGGAGGTGTCCCACTTTCTTTTGATTTTAAGATGTAGCCCAGAGGATTGGAGCTGTCACCCCAGAAATTTAAACTTAAACTAACAATACTATTGCCCACACATTGCAATAAAAATTTGTTCAAAATCCATCAAAATTTGTTTTTCTGGACTATAGTGCGTTTGCACTAGCACATATTTATGTGTTACGGCCAATTTAATTCTGAAATGGATAATTTGAAAATTGTTATATTTTTTTCAGGATTTGTCGCCGCTTCAGCAACTGTAATAGATATTATTAAATTTCTTATAACAAGTCTAGATCCAATATTTTTTGGACGCCCGAAATATTTAACAACCTGTTAGTAATAGTCAATTTTCGCAGGCTTGACTAATCATTGAAACTTTTGGTAGTTTTTGTACTTAACAGTGTACATTTCCAAATCCTTTTCCCCAATCGAATAGAAATCTGCGATATGATCAAATATGCAAATGTCACCATTCCACAGCTGTGACTCTTGACTTAACATTTACCTTTTATATCCTTTAGCATTATTCAAATGTGTTTTCAATCTGAAACCCACCTCAATATGATTTCACGTTATGCTCATCTATTTCTAGCCGAAGTTATGGTCAACGAGAGTCCCGTTCATATAACGATATGCGATACAGCCGGCCAAGATACCTTGGATCCACTGCGAGAGCTCTGCTATCCGGATAGTAATGTATTCATGCTATGCTTCTCGTTGGTGAAACCCGAATCGTTTCAATCCATTAAGGACAAGTGGATACCGAAATTCTCGAAAACAAAGGCTGCCCTGATCCTGGTCGGGACACAAGCTGACCTACGGTCCGACAACATTGTGCTGAACAAATTGCAGGTAAGACAGAACGATGGAATCCATGACGGGAAGATGATTCCCTTTTGGGAATCATGAGGGCAGTGTTGATAGTTTTCTTGAAATGGTAATTGTTAAGGGGAGTGTGCTGGCTACAGAGAATTTACTTCTATGAATTTCTTTAAAAGTAGTTGTGAATTCATTTCGTGGTTTTCATATTTAAAAAAAACTATCATCTAAATGTTTGAAAAAGGACAATGGCAAGCTTTAATCTGTGACACAAGTTCACACCAATCTGCTATCGTTTTCATGAGTCCCTTTTATATGCTGGGCCAGTGAACGATGAAAAATGTAATCGACCGGACATGTAGTAGCATACGAACATGAAATTGAATTCCCACATCAAGAAAACTCCATCCACTTGCCATGATACACGATATATTCATCGTTCCGTTTCCGTTTAAGATGCATGATGAAAAGCCGATATCGTCAAAGGAAGCCTGGGACGTAGCCACCTCAATAGGAGCCAAATACATTGAAACCTCATCGTTGAAACAGGTAAGACACCAACAGCCTGGCGTCGATTCACCACAACAGGATAACAGGTAGTGGTAGTACATCGCTCTAAGTGCACACAGGCTAGCCGTAAAGGATTCACGCTCTAGAATTGTGGATCTCCATCACAAACCTCATCTACCACTAACAACATGAATGGCGTTCCCTGAACTTTTCACGTCAGTGGTTTTGAAAGCGTGAATCCTAAAACTGTAACCCTATATGTGTCCTTGATGTCGTTAGCCATATATTGCTGAAGGCAATGCGACGATACGATTCTTTCGACACCTTTTTCCTGTCGATGGGAGGTGAAAATTTGGAATAGATAAATTTCAAAGGCTGCAGGGACACGTCTATGATGGGAGATGTTTGGGGTTTGATTTTCGACAATTTTCCTTCGGCATTTTTCGTTCGTTGTCCATTATTTTTGAAAGAACGCTATCTTGTAGGTAAACGAGTGGGAAAGGAAAGGTTTCAGCTCGGAGATATATCATTTCAAAAAATATATCTGTGGTAACTTATGAAACCAAAGAACAAGTTGAATGGAACGAGGGTGATGAATAAATGGTTTATTGTTAAACACTGTGAAAGACGCTTTTTACGATGGATAAGGATTTGGTGTTTTCTAAAAATTATCTCATCTAAACGGAATCATTACCTTTAACATTATTGCAATCACAGGGTGACCTACATGCGTCTGTGATATTCAATTTGTGTCCTTTTAAAAGCTAGACTTGATTTATTTAACAAAATAGACGATAACGAGATCATATTCCGCTTTTAAATGAAAGTTTTTGCGTTAACACTTGCAAGAATATTGGAAAAGTTACTCCATCCTCTGGAATGGTCAGAATAAATCGAGCAAAACAAAAATGTTAACTACAACCGCTCACTAAAAATCAACTTGGAGTGTATCAAAACACTTTTAAGTATCGTGAAATGGCTTACACCCTGTTCGCTTAGATGGAAAAACTTTACTCATAAATACTTCATTCAGCCTTTTCAAAATCCTGAGTTGAACTTGCTATATTATCTCCTTCTTCATCACCTATGGCTATTTTCTTCCACCTGTAGAAAGTGATGAAATATTTTTCCATTTTCTTTTCGCTGTCGCTTGCGTGGCATCCTTTTACCGCAATTGACTTCTGACTTCTCGAGGAGAAACCAAATCCATTATGTTTTATTCAATGGAAAAGCAAAAAAATCTCTTTTTTTGGAAGTGATTGTTAAAGATTATTACAAGGTATCAATGTAACAGCATTCGATTGAGGAGACTCCACAATTTCTTGGGGATATTTAGAATGCGATTAGCCACGAGATGATAAAGTGATTTCGGGGCAGTGAGATGTCTAGAGACGAGGACAAAGAGCGGCTCGATGATGGATAGCTCGGCTGCGTTTGGTAGAATGTGAATGATCTGATAATCTCCAAATTGTACCCGAAGGTAGAACTATGTTGAAGCGGGGTAGGTTTTTCAAGCACTGGAAGAAGAAGGATTATGTATTGATGTAAAAGGAACACAGAAATTGTTGTGAAAAATGAATGATCCCGGAACATTGGGACAATTGATTAGCAATGAAGAAGTGATTTCTTGGAGGTGTTGAATGTATTTTTTTTAAATTTCTCTCTTTTTTATATTGATTATTTTTTCTTGATAAAATTGAAAATATCTATTGCTCCCATCTCTTAATTTTCAAAGGACATATTTTTAATGAACATTCTCTTATTTCACATTTCAGTTCAACGTCAAAGACGCATTCGACGCTGCAATCTGGGATGCTCTGCTACCGAACCGCTTGCCTCCAACACCTCCGCTCTGGAAGAAACTGCTCTGCCTAGTGTAGGCCTCGCCTATCAATATTAACCTTAACCTCTTTCCACCAAAATACAAAACAATTTCATCACTGAATCAGTTTTAAGGCCTTATTGTTTTAATATTGTAGCGTTACGTGTTGAAATCAAGGATAATTAATATTTTTGATTTTTTTCCTGAGAATCTTTAACGAATAAAATCAAATAGGTAACGTTTAAAAAATGAAAATTAAAAATTAGATCGTATTTAAACGGAAACAAATAACTTTTCACAAATACGCTTTTACATTATATTAAAAACAACAACATACAAATAATTGTTAGTGTTTTAATGCGAAAAATTTACTCACTTCTCAAAATAGTATTGAAGTATGAACAATTTCGGGTAATCTCCTTGAATAGATAATAATTGTTCTTGAAATTGTTCGTTTAAGTTTACAATAAATGTTTTAGTTTCAATCAAGATTATGTTTAGTGTTTAGAATGGAATTAGTTTGTTGATATAAAATGTTTTCAATTGATTTTATGGATGTTTTGCAAACGCAATTAAGAACGAAATATACAGAATTGCAGCGAGAAACGAAATGATATTTTAGTTCGGGAGCTCAAATTCAAAAAGGCTCCCATTCATACGGTTATAATATTCAAATTTGATGCAACTAGAGATTGGAATTTTAATTGCGAAGGAAGGATATTGCAGTGAAAGGCTGCGATTAAACGAACAAAATTTTTCAAAAAATTGATTTATATTGAACTCTTGATTCCATCGTCCGCGCTGTCGTTAAAGCCAAAAGAAATAACCCCTATTGATGATTTAGTACCTAATTTATGACTCCACCAGACACTCTACTGCTAACATGTCCATGAATACTTGATAAAGTGGTTGAGCGCTCAACTTGACATTTCGTCCTGTCCCAGCAATTCATAGCAATGGCTGAGCTCCACATGGCGTATCCTTTAAGCGTGCCCCTGTATTGGATACTGCCAGAAATCAAACATCACTCGTCTAAATTTAGGAAGGACATCACCGAGCCGCACCAGCCAAAGCCTCAACAAAGGTTAGCAATGGCTTTTAATTCGCAAAAGAGGATCTTGCTTTGAGTGTCGTCAAAGCCATGGTATCTATTGATGGCTGCGAATTCCCAGAGCCTGGCCAGTATAACCATGAAAGGGTGTCCTGCTGAATGAATCAATGAAATGTGGCTGATGTGCCCAGCGAGTTAGGAAATGAAGTCGCCGGACAGTTCGGTTGTGTATTTATTTTAATTTGCTATTCCTTGTATTTGGATGTTGCGTGGAGCGTTATTAATTGGGAAATTGATGAATGCTTCGTTTTGGGACTTTTTCGAATTACTTGCCATCGATTTGAATATCATGCAGGTTCTTATGTGGATAAGATTAGTGGGGTTAACGGCAAGTGATGCTGTTGGTAAGCTCCTATTTTTTATTTGAAAACCAACGGTCGGGGATGGTTTTAATCGGTAGAAATCCGGCATGCCGAAAGGCAGGAGCCAATCGGTATCTTTTGAAGATTTTCACCTTCCAACGTTGAAAAAAATTTAGATCCACCATATTTTGTTTGAAAAACTAACAGGATTTTAGTCTGCAGTGGTTTTTGATAAAATCGTTTTGGGCAATTGGACATTCAACAAATTAAACCGAGTTATGGTAAAATTTGCAGAGTTTTACGAAAATACAATAATTGAAAGATGTGGTTCAGCTGGACCCATGCCCTGAATGTACAATTTCAGCTTCTATTCTCCTAATATCAGCAATATTGAAAAAGCTCATCAAATAATCCTTAGATCCTGCCACGAACGAGAAACAAAGTCATTAAAGTCTATTCAGTAATCCTTTCGACTTTGCCGCGGAATAATCACGTACCAGCATTAGACCTAAAGAGCTAACCAAGGACTCAAGTTCTTGAGCGCTTCTCGAGTGAATGCATCGGGGCAAGGATTATGCAGATTAAAAGCGGCATCGAAATTAAACAGGGCAGTCGGGTGGACGTATGGACGGGACGGACAGCTGGCAAGAGTGAAATTCGATTTTAATTTTTCCGCAGCGAACAAATAGAAATTTCCCTATTTTCTCTAGAAGTCGGGACAGCAGCGACGGTCTTTTGTTAGAAATCCTTTTTCGTAGCAATTGTGGCAGGGGCAAGTGGTAGCATGTTGCTAGCGTTTAATTGTAATTTATGGAGGTGGTTAGAAATTACGGTTTCAGTAATTTAGGCCAAGAATGGCGACGATGCTGGCGTATGTGGTGTTTATGTACCAGCATATACTCCATTTATGGGGATTAAAAGCAAATGACTGAGAAGGAGTTGAAATCGGAGGCGTGGATAATCCAGAACCACAACAATCCATAAGATTAAAACATATGCACGGTGATATACAAATGAATGTCAAAACATTTCTATTTGTTTGGATATCAACTTTGGAAGATTATTTGATGAAAGTCAATACAAAAAATGTTCCCAATTGATGTAGGCTGTAATGATAGGTGTTGGTGTTAACATTTTTGTATTCATCACTTAATTTGTCATAAGAAACGTAAGAATTTGTTCACTCTTCGAAAAATAGTTCGAATTGAAAAATGTTTGAACGCGAAGGAAAATGTTGAAAAAGACCATCACACATATTTTCCTTAGTATGAAATTGACGCAATCATTTCTTTTACGAGCCATAGTTTAAGTATTATGCTACAATTCTTGCGCTTCTTTCTTCGTATTTTGGAGACAGTTTAAAATAAAATAAAATTTCGTAACCGCTGGCGTCACAAAGTCTTATAAAACAACGTTCCAGTAAAAGGCACTTTCAGAAAAAATCATTATGGCACGCAACAGTGACTTAACTTAACGTCCCTCCTTGGTAAAAGGAGACAAGTGAGTTTAAATGAGTTTAAAGACGCACTTTTACTCTGCATAATACCAGCAAAAGCGGAAATTTTGCTTTGACAATATATTAATGATTCAAATTAAACCCATTGTGAAACAAAAAATATTGGTAAGAGTTGTGCGAGAATAGCCAAAATATGTAGCGCCAAATGAACAATATGAGTTTGGGAAAAAATGCTACGATAGCCATAATTTGAAAGAACATTTTTAATAATCTTCGGAAGGATATTGATAGACGGACTTACCGTTTTCTGTACATCTTGATTGTACAGAATACTCATCGATCTTATTTAAACATTTCACATAAACCCCAGCGACAGAGTGTGAAAATTTCCACGAAGGATTCCTTGTTATGAATATCTGTCCCGGCTGTAATTTTTCTCAATCCACAAAAACTTTTTAGTAGAGGCCAAAATAAATGTGGGTTTTGAGTTAACTGACTGAGACTGACTGCTCCTGGAACGAATACATGACTAAGGACATGCTCATATAACAGTTGCAAAGTAACAATCATTATATTATGCCACATCCATAAAACGCGTTGGGAGTTCGTGTGAATATCCTTCAGGCCCACGAGCGAGGAGTGGTAACAATGAAGTGAAGTTAGATGTTGAAATGGGGTCGTAAATTTGGGTAAAACGTAGTAGTATTTTCGACAATGGCGCGTTCATCCTTTTAAAATGTGTAACTCATGAATAAGTTGGTAGGTGGAAGCTGTAAAATCATTGAGATTGATTGGTAGGTTTTTGAACGAATAAAAGTTTATCGTCGCCAGACCTTGGCTGTACTGATTCTGTTTTGCAGAGTTGAGTTGAGAATGTTGAAATAAGGTTATTCCTCTTTATATTGATGCCAATTGAATTCTTCAATTTTTTATCAGGCGCAGCTTTCGCAACTGGCTAGGTACACGCAAATATTTTGGGTTTCCTAGAAGTCCGGAAGGTATAGGAAAACAAATCGATAATGGTTTTATTGCCTATGGAAATCCCAATCGTAAAATGCATTTTCTAGAATAATCGCACTCACAAGCCTTTACCTGGATGCATTTATCTAAGATTGTGCATATAATAGTGGAGAAACTGATTAGGTACGTTATTCTATTCTGGACTGCCTACAATGAGTGTGCAATTACTTTTCTGTGAGAACTTGTTTCGATAAAGTTAACACGGTGACATCTAAAAAAATGGGAAATAGAAATCAGTTGAACCTGGAAGAAATGGGAAATATAAAAGGAACGATATTCCGGAAAGAAAAAAAACAGTAAAAACAGTCGTAGCGCAAACGCAGTGTGCCGTTTCTCGGAGATCCGGAAAACTACGACAAAAACTACCAAGGAGGGATCAAAACTGCGACCACTGAGAAAAACGTTGCCAAATTTTAAGGGTAGCGTCTACACTGAGTGCACGGAGAATTGGTGAGCAAGTAGGATCTTCTGCAAGTGTCTGGACAGTACAAAGGGTAATAAAAGAAAGCCCAACAATGCAACGGCTGCGCTTGAAGAAAAAACCAGCGTTAACGCAAAGACATCAGCAAGCGTTTTTTTACCCTTGCCGCAAAATAGCAATAAACATGAAAATAGGAAAAAAAGCCTTTTTTACCAATAAGAATTCACTTAGGACCTTCATAAATCTTTATAAGATAATAAAACAGTACACGGATTTTTTTCAAAATCGGTTCGGTAGATGTTGCAAAATAACTTTGCAATGTTAATTTATTATAAAATTTTAATATCTTGAAAGCATAGTTCTACCGACTGAAAACGGGTTTATTACCAAGTTCAGGAAAAATTCGTGAGGCCACCCTAATAATCCGATTTTAATTTTAAAAAGTGCATTTGATGATCGGAGATTCAGAGAAAATAAATAAAGTTTGATTCAACCATTAACAGAGCAAATAGTCTGCTTAAAAGATTCTTGACATGAAATTCTGTCTCTTTATTTGCTTCAAGTTGTGTATGAAAAGTTAAACACAGCTTTAGCTGGCGAAAGTTTATCATTTTGAGCTGAAACCCACATCAGAAATGCTACTGAAACATCGCATTAGCATATTGGGTCGTTTTTCTTATGGGTCTTTTGGGATCACATCATATCTAAATGAGACCGTACCAAAACACATTAAAGATAAACATGATTATCGAGAATAAACATAAACTCGTATATCATGTATCCAGTCAGCCGGACAGAAGCAATGTCTTGCCCATCAATTTGCTGGTATGGCATAGTAATTTATTACATCAAAACAAAGCATCGCTCCAACAAAACAACATCCTTACAGTTATTTGCAAAAGATGCAACACAGTCTTGACTACCCTTATCAATCAATCAATGACACAGATTGGACTGAGGACAAACACAAACATTCTAAGTATGTTCTATCGACTAGGATAATTATTTCGTAAACCTATTTTTCCTTTCTCAGACCTGTTTGCGTCCCAGTTGATCCTGCAAAGATGACACTCTCCTCACACACAGTTTAAGGAATGATTCACCCAAAAAGTCTACATCGTTCACCCTGGTTTTGTGTTTGAGCAGAAGTAGAAGGACTTTCTTGGATTTCTTTTATGTTTGTGTCGGGGCAGTTAGCAAGTTTACCATGAACTTTTATTTTTCTGAAGACATTTTTGCTGAAACTCACGATTGTCTGTGACCAAAAAACTTTAATTCAGTGAGTTTTCGTTAAAAGGAGTGGATATAAGTTTTTGCACGGGAGTTTTTTTTCTTGATTTTACTTGTAGAAAAAATAAACAGTTTTGCAACATATTTCGTATTCTCTTCAGGTTTCACGGTGTCTCACAGTCAGCAAAAAATATCAAAAAAAACAGGCAAAACATTCCTGGTTGCAGAACAAATATTCTCGAAATTCGGCTCCAATCAGAAAAAAAATTTCCATCACAAAATGAACACTGAACCTTCTGCTATTACCATTCCGATCGAATACTTCTTTACTAGCCTGTTATCCTTTTCTTTTGCAAAATACAAAAACGTTTTCTCCGGACAGCGTGCAAATCCTGCAGGTGACATCAACCATGAAAATGAAGATGAATGAAATTGTCTGGGCCGTTCAGTTGGATTGTTCGGAAGTCACCTGAAGATTTATAGCAACTAACAGTAGAAATGAATCCTTTCTTGCTTCCGAACCCTAAACTTTGATATTATTTTCTTTTGTTATTTCTTTTTATTATTTCTTGGTGTCTAAGATAGCAATCTCCCTTTTTTAATTACTCAAATGCTTTCGTAATTGTGATGATGTAATTAAAACGAAGAAAACTTCTGTAATTAGTTGTGTTGAAAATTTTACTTATTAAGATAATTGAAGCTGAATAATGTTTGACCGCATTTCTGGTAGGATGAAAAATGTGCGAGGTGATGAGGGATTTGTTACAGTTGCTGGATAAAATTTAATTAATCACGGACTGCGCTTGGGTTTATTTTTGTTAAATTGTTGGCAGAAGCATATTTGAAATTTTTATAGCTTCTAACTACAAATAGGGCCTCAGTTTCTTGGAACTTTTGAAGTTTAAAATTTTCATTTTTGCAAAGAAGTAAATCACTATGAATAAAGTTCTATTGAGGATAAAATATCTGAATTAAATAAAAAGGAAAATATTTAGAGGATCTTTCTTAATTTTGTGCGAAAAACAAAAAGAAAACTTTTAAACACAAGATTATTTCATCCATTGCTTACAAAGTAAATTTTCAGGAAACTTGGTAAGGGACGCAAAAATTAAAATATACCTGCTTAACAAAATCCTGGGGTGATGCTCATGAACATGTCACTGCGATTGAACAAATTCAACAAAGAATTCCTAAGAAAGGGTTCCTGAAAACAAGATTTCGACATTCGCAATCTATAATTCCTTAAAAATCTACCATTGTTTGCGAAAATTCGTTAATATTGTGTACCTCCAAGTTTATGAACAGCACACATGCCACACTTCAGTTGTAGTATTTATTTACTTATTGATACGCTATCAGTCCTTCAAAGAATAAAGGTCTTAACGCCGTTTTCAAATCAACCAAGGGACAAACTCTTTGGAACAGGCAGTAGTGAAACATGAATAAAACCTTGTTTTACGTATTTACCCAGAGAAAGGAAACACATAATTTGGATCACTGATATATTGCACGGGCCATTCCTCATCTCCTTCATTGTCCCCAACCGCGTCGTGCTATAGAAAGCACAAAATGTCCCAAAAATCATTTGTGGTTGAGGCGTTTCTCGACGCATGTATCATTGGTATCAAAGTTTCATTAAGACATTGCCGGGAAAAAACAAACCCTTGTAAATGCAAACTTCAAATATCTACCCTTCGTCGTTTTGGCTAGTTTACTATGCATAAGTGTCCTGTTAACCGCCCCAGCCAACAACCTGCAAAGTGAAAATGATGTCGGTGGGAAAGAACCACACTGAATTCTTTTGGCATCAGAAAGGTATTAAGGATAATGTATTCAGTGTGGCCTTTTGATCCTTCGACATTGAGATTGAAGTCTGATAGCCTTCCAAGTTGACCTCCTGTTTTTATATGAAATTGCTGTTGATACAAGCGCTGAATGAGGGCACAACGGTGGTCATTATTCAGTCCCCATCTGCATAAGTTGGTACTTCAAAACAGAAGGACATTACTGAGATCTGATAGTTTGGCTTGAATGTAAATTGATGAAATTTGGTTAGAAATATGTGACAAAAGTAAGATAAAGAATTTTCCTAAGGTAGTGAGTGATTGTACTCAACATACATACGATATCCGTATATTATTATTATCCTAAAAAGAAATTTCAAAATAAACTGAAAGTTCCCTTCGAATCGCTTGCCGCTTTCACATGTTCATTTGAACTTATCGATTGTATGAAGTGTATCCAGAAGCACTGTTCCAGCTTCGCTTCAAACAGGGATAATGTCTGCTCTCCGACAAACATCCACATTTAATTTGCTTTGTCTTTGGCTTGTCTCGCATAATTACATTCCACTTGACAAGGATTATAATTCAGTCACTTACTTCGCTGCTGCGGAATTCATTCAATCTACGAAGTGACATCCATGCGTCGAAAACTCTTGACGCGGAAAAAGATGAATCTTAATTGGATTCAAGGAAATATTTCCGGGTCTAATTAGCATATCTGCAAACTTGAGCCTGTTTAATTGCCTTGAATTTAGATAGCGGCAATCGTCTTTCAGGGAAGAATGTGGAAAAGTTTTCATTTAATAAATATGGAGAAAAAATGGGGAAGAAGATAAATTTCAAAAAAATTCTATAGACGAACGCATTGCGCAGCAAGAAATCTATGAAATTATCTTACGTACGGTTTATTCCTTTGAAAAAAAAGAGACAAAATTGCTTCCGAATGATCCCATGCTTCATGAAACCACAGTTTTTAAAATGATCCTGTAGTTTGAATGAAATATATTTGTTTTGAAAATAAGTTTGTTCAAGTAACTTTGAAAGAGTTTGAACGAGTATTTGTGACAATACGATGACCATTTACTCTATTCAAAACTATCAAACAAAAACTGTGTTTGAAATGTCAGTGCGAACAGTTCTGAATCGAAAGCATTCATGTCGTATTTCTACTGCAAACTGAATGACTTCAATCACCAATTTTTTTCCATACTTCCTTCTCTTTTTCATGAATTCTTTCTTGGCAAGTTGAATATGCGAGCTTGAATAGAAAAGAATCTGTATAAGATTCCACAAAACCAACTTGATTATAGTCCAGGTTTAGCATCTTCCATCAGAAAATATGACAATGGTTAATGGTATCTCGATATTGTGGATGAATACAAGAGAAAACAGCTTGTTTGAATTCGGTTTGAATTATTATTATCCCGTGAAAAGATAAATACTCGTCGAAACAATTTCAAATCCAACTTCTCTAAAACCTCTTCTTGTGCTACCTACACAATATCGTTATACTGAATTAATTAATTTTCATATCCAACCTATTTTCTTCCACCTGCAACATTATTTACCTATGTATTCACCGCATATCCCTTTCAAATGTTCAAGAATATCTTGGACCACAGCAGATTCCTATCATTTACACCGTCACAGGTTCGTGTGCGAATTATTCACTTCTGTATCGAGAAACAGCCACCTAATCCTTGTATGATGGGAAACTTGAAAATTTCAATTAAAATCTGCCATATTAAAATTTTAATCTACTTACGGCGTGCACATCCCATAAAATTATAAACAGAGATACACCACTAATGTGAGGCTTATACTGAATAGCTAACACGGACGGAGGATTTATGAGGTTCTGAAGAGGCGAGAACAAATTTGACGGCTTGAGATTTCTCTAGTAATTTGAAAATTTTGTAATTTGGGAGGGTGAAAGAGATGTTGTACAGCAGGGCTCACATTTTTTTTCGGTTAGTTTCAAATTTAATTATGTATTTGTTTTATGTATCAGAGGACGGTTGTGCAAAGTGAGAATCTTTTCGGTCTCTCAGACTGAATGGGAGGTTTCAACTGTTTGTAAAGTGAAACGAAGACTTCTGAACTGAATATACTCCTTTTCACAATAGATTTTGGAAAGTTGAGCTTACTTTACGGAGGTTCCAACGAAAACAAAAAAGCGAACGGAAGTTTTCCTTAAAATTCAAAGTAGGAACAATACATAGCAAAGAAGTGCAATTATAAGAGTAGATCGGCTGGTTCAGTGACCAGAGCACCCGACTCTTGCTCTCGAGGTAGAGGGTTCAAATCGGCGCTCCCTCTGTTTTTTGTAAGTCTTCCTTTGCGGAGGTTCTAACGAAAAGTGAGCGAGAGGAGTGAGTCCAGAAAAAGCGTACCGAACGAAAAAGCGAACGTAAGTAAGACGAACGCGATGCGATATGTACGAGTATACGTTTAAACGATTCAAAAGTCATTGAAACTACTGTAATTGTTCATGAAACAAAATCCAGATAAATTTTAATGACTACTATTTATGAGTAAATTGCACACCTTCTTTATAAACTGTTTAAATCATGGTAAGGAAAATATTTCCTATCTAAAAGTTTGTCTTAAAATTCAAAATGACCACAATACATAGCAATGATGTGCAAATATAAGCTGGTCCAATGAGCAGAGCGCTTGACTCTTGCTTTCGAGGTAAAGGGTTCAAATCCCCGTTCCCTCTGTTGCATGAAGTTTCTTTGTATGAAGAAAAGCAATAAAAAATACATATTATGTCATGTTACATGCATTCCAGATTTTTGAATTTGTCACATTAGTTTCTGAATTTTTACTGCATTTATCTTTTTCAATTTTTTAACCTTTACACAATCATTTTTAAAACGTAGCTAAACTTCCCACCGGACACTTCCAGAGTACCTGACTGCTTTTTTCCTTTTAAAAACTGGGGAAAATCTTCAAAAAATTTCACCAAAACCAATTTCTCTAAGCTAAGAACAGATGAGATCCGATTCATTGCTGCAATCGTTTTCAGAACTAATTTAGTTTAAGCAGGCTACGCTAATTTCAAGAATATCAGGCAGAAGACTAAGCCCCACTCCACCTGCATAACAGAGCTCAGTCACCTGCTGCTAATCCTTTCACTCGGAAACTTTCAAATTGCTCGGGGTGACATCGTGTGATTCCCTGCAAACATTGGCCAAATGTTTGGAAGTAATCAAAACATCCTTAGCCGTTGGGAGCAATGGAAAGATTTGAAAGTAATTAATCACAAGATAGCTGAGGAACGCAAACAGGCACGAAACATATCAAAATCTCATTAAACCAACCCTTTTCATATTACCACGTGAATTCTCGTGCATAAGCTCCTTGGACACCATCACTTGTTCCGTTGGAATGTGTACGGGAAATGGAAATCCTGAACAGCAATTTTCATCCCTTCAGTCAACAATAAAGTTCTCGCTTGGGTGGAACTTGGACTGGTGTGATGCTATGCCACCTCAATAATAAATCATCAAACGGAAATCAAGAGAAATGTAATTGAAGACACTGAATGGGGCTCAGCAAGGTTCAGTTCTTAATCGGCTGTTGGTAGGTTGGTATGTGGATGGGGTCTTACATCAAGAATATGTTCAATAGGAAAATGAAGAGGTCTGTAGGAGGGGTGTTTCATATTGGACACATGAAAGCCTATGGCTGTAGAAAAATAAATATTTGGCCTCGAGACATACAGGGTCCCTGATGGAGTCCTTGGACATCACAATGTGATAATGAATCTGTCGCATTTCATACAAAATTGATGTGATATTTGTCAGTTAATTTCCGTAGGCATTAAATCATATGCCAAAGGCATATTTGGTCTGTAATTTTACAGTGAACGGCGAATAATTGGGAATACAAGGAATTTGTTATGTGAGAAAAAAATGCAACTGAACATCATACGGGTATAGGGATTTCGCCTATGGTGTATGAAATTTTCTTGCTGTTATTAATAGGTCAAGACATGATGCACACTTGAATGATGTTTATATTAAAATAATAGGATAGTAGGTTTTTTTATATGAAAAACTTTCAAAGAGGCAGGTTTCATCAAAACCCAGAAGAACACCATTTCAGTATTGACGAGACGATGAACCCTCCAAAAATGGGCCTGCAAACCAATAAAGTCTGTATTAAGCAAGGAAGATATAGGAGGCGTTCAAGTATTACGTAAGCGCTTGAAGGGGGTGGGGGATTTGCTTTGCTTATTTTTGATGACATGGTGGGTGGGGGATCGATATCGTGATTACGTCAGCAGTTATTATTTACCTTTTTACACAAATGGCAACCCTCAAATTGTCTATGCTTGAAAACAAAACACACATGTCGGGGATTCCCACAAATAATGAATACGTTATAGGTACTCGCTTAGAAGCGAGTGGGGGAATTACCGCGCGCCACTCACTTGTCACTTGTCTAAATTTCTTCCGTCAATCTATTGTTTCGTTTCGATTCGAATGACGATTTGACGTATTGTAACCAAATCAAAGCAAGTTAATGTTTGTTTTAACTGTTGATCCTTTTTCGCCCAAGTTTAATTGTTTAAGATGTCGTTTCAAATAGACAAATCCAAGTCATATCAAAAATTATTCGAAAGTTTTAAAAAATCTCATACAAATACAAAAGTACAAAATGTACAGAAGTAAGAAGTGTGGTGTAATTATAAGTTACAAGCAAAGTCCGACAAGGAACTTGATATTATTATCTCTAAGAGAATTGAAAAAGAATTGCAAGCAGCGGCTAAGAGTAAATCCAATCTACTACGTTTTTTTCAAAGGTGAGTGATGATGTTAAAGTTAATTAAACACATTAAAAGTGCTCGCCCTAGTTTATGTGTATGTATAATTGATTGTGTTTATTGATTTATTTGTATTTAATAAATCTAAAATTCATTTATTAAATATTAATAAATCTTTTTAAATATTAAGAAATATTTGTTTAATATTAAAGGGGTCACTAATAAATGATTTGTTTAATATTAACAAATATTTTTAAATACAAACAAATCCTTCTATTAGTGTAAAATTATAATATCTGTACCTTACTCTAATAAATAAATAAATATTTAAATTACTGTGTCCGTAAAGTTTGTTTAAATTAATATTATGTGCGTTAAATTTCTCTATCTTAAGCCTATTTGCTAACTGCTGCTCACGAATCAATAAAAAACAGAATACATTAAAAGAAAAATGCATATAGGTACTAATGATTACGTAATCATGGAAGGGGGAAAGAGATTTGCTTACTTTTGCTGACAAGGGAAAGGGGGCGGTAAATAATTGTAAAACTCTGCTTACGTAATACTTGAATGGCCCGTAAAGGATCAATGCGAAAAAAAATTCTTTTGCGCTTTTCAAATGCTGACGTGATCCTGTTCTGATCATCTCTGGTCTTTAGAATATTATTGTTTTGTGCAGTGCTGTTTTTAGGTCCTGATTGTTCAAGTTGGTTCCGACTTTGGATGACAGCGAATAATATTCACGAAAATTCACGAAAATCCACAAATGCTATTACAAAGCCTAGATGGCTTTATTCGTTGTGCTTCGACCACACCACCTTAATTTCTACTGTACGTATACAACATCCAGTATTGAGATTGGACGGAAAGTCTCCAAGACTCACAAGCCGATTTCCGTTTTGAGAGTTTCAGCAGCCGCCCATTATAGCATCAGGATTTTATTTGTCCCAAAAGGGATACTGTTTGCGCAGAAGTACTTTCTCGTGATGATCCACTTGTGACATGGACTAGAATACCGACAGGGTGGTTTAGGTATGTCTCTAACCCAATGACAATATTCTAGAACTGTTCACATGAAACGGATCACTGGTATTGAGAAAGGATACTTCCTTGCTTGATTGAAGTCCTGGAAGCCAAGGCCTTCGTGTTGTGATACCGCTGTGAAAGATGATTGTTCCTTGCAGGGGAAGTCCTGGAAACCAAAGCCTTCTGATATTTTGCAATTAAACGCACTCTCCTTGAGGTTACTAAGAACACTGTCTTTTATTTTGTTCTACTCTAACTTTTATACAATATTGTTATCTCTATCTTATTAACTAAAACCATACATTATTATTCTTAAGATAACTTAATGAGTACACACTTTGTACTATCTCTATAGTAGTTGAGCTAACGATGACTCGGATGCGTACATTGTATTAGAGCTTATCTGTTATCATCTGGCAAATGATGTTTTTCGCTTCCAACTGATTAACAGCGTATCATTTGCCAGATGATTGCTTATGACTCAACATTCTCCCCCGCGTTGAGGGAGTGGCCTCAAATTGAAATCTCCTGCTTCTATGTTGTTTATATGTTGATTAGATACAATCTGCCTCTTCCTTATAACGGTCATAATATACCATAAGATACATGCAAAAACGCTTACCCCCAAGGCGCCATACCCGCCTATTATATGGTACTGATCACTTGTTGATTTGTTGGTTAGGAGTATTTCTTGGGTCTTAAGCTGCTGTAGTCTCATTTTAATTTCTCTAAATCTTGCCGTGAATGTTTCATGTGCGGGTGCCAACTGAGTTGTCATGTTTATGGTCGATATCGTGACATTCCATTCTTCCGGAAACTTGATAGTTGGTTGTATGCTTTGTTCTATTTCCGTTGAAACTCCTTGATATGATTGGATTGTAAGATGGTCGTCCCGTAATGTGCAACTGTCAAGGAATGTTAAAATGCCATTATTCTTCAGCTGAATTTGAAATTTTTCGTTATTGCAGACGATATTGTATGTTGTTTCCTTGTCCATTGCATACAACCAATTATTTTTCTGTTGAAGTTGGATCCAATCTCTGCCTGGTCTTGAAATTCGTATTTGACATTGTTCCGAGATCGTTTGTTGGGCGAATAGGCTGAATTCGCATTGTAGGTGAGGTGCATGTTTCGTGTAAATTGGATGTAATTGATCACACAACAACGTTTTGGGCCTGGTTTTTCGGCATTGACTATATTCCAACGTATTTAAGGCATAGAATTCATCTCGGTGGTCGTTTACCATAATATATTCGGCTTCTGGCTCTACTCTGACGAAAGAATTGTTGATGCGAATCGGAAAAGCGATCGTTCTGAATACTTCATAATAAGTTGTTGAAACTAGTGGTATCTCTAATACAAACAGAGCTAATTGTCTGTTTATTTGACCCTTTATGGTCATTAGACTGTACAAGTTGTTTACTCCTGGTAGTTCGTTGCCCATTGGCATGACTTGTTGAATTTCCTTTATGTGTCTTGTTAATCGTTCAGCTGGTAATATTAGGGGACTTGCCCTTCCGTGATGTGCATCTGTTAGAATGTCCCAAAACGTTGCTTGGATTCGTTGAAGTTCATTTAACAATGACATTGTGTATTGAGCTGTAATTAAAAATGTTGTTGTTATTTTATTCTCTCGTTCTTCGCTTGCCATATTTTCGACTCTGGCGAGGAGTTCGTCTGCTTCTTTCTGGATCGTCCTTAATTGTTGAGTTCTTTCTTCTTGGTTTCTTGAGATTAAATCAGCTGTGGCATCTATTATTGAAGTTTGGTTCTTCATTAGTCTTAGGAGCTCATCTTGTCTTCCCTTGACATTGTTTATTGTAGCCTCCATATTTTTAGCATATTCATCATCCAAAACTCCAAATAATTTATTGGCTATGTTTCCGACAATGTTGATTATGCCTCGTTTTGTTCTGGGTTGTGCTGTTGGTTCACCTATCAGTGCCTTATCTTCATCCTCTAGTTCCTTGAACTGTTGATCAAGCCCGTACACAATAGTTTTGAGTGGTTCGTTATTAGTTGTTGTGTCCGCCAACCCTTTCATTCTAAATATCCCTTTTTGTACGATGTTTTGAGTATGCCAGTAATTAGACATGTTGTAATACACGATCAGTTTCCAGTTATTTGTGACCAATCTTCCTGGTCCTCTTGATTCGAAATAAATGCCTGCGTTGTTTGTAACCGAGGTAAGCTTGATTGGTTCTAGTGCCCCAAATGCAATTAGCGGACAAAAAAATAAAGTCAATAAGAGACTGGCTGCATTGGCTGTGAACTTTTTTCTTTTCACCCTTTTGACAGCTGATGTTTTACTGTCTATATCCTCTTGTTTTCGTTTTCCTCTGCCTCCAATGTCCATTGATTCAACAGGTTCATCTGGGCAATTATGTTCTACTGGTAATGGAGCTAATTTATGAATTGCTCTTTCAACACTTCCCTTCTCGGTGCGTATTACCGCCACTCTTATTAATCCGTCATTACCTTTAATGACTTGTTCAATTCTTCCCATAGGCCATTTTAATGGAGACAGGTTCTCGTCTCTGATGAGCACTAACATTCCCGGGTTGATTGAGGATGTTGTATTTTTCCACTTGTATCTTTTTTGAAGTTCACTCAGATATTCTTTGGTCCATCTCTTCCAGAATTCTTGGTTAATGGCTGATACCAGTTTCCATCTTGAGATGGCTGACATTTTGCGTAATTCCTCGTTGGGCTGGGAAAATGTTGTCAAAGATTCTCCAATTAGGAAGTGGCCTGGTGTCAGGGCTGTCAGATCGTTGGGATCTGAAGACATGGGTGTTAATGGTCTTGAGTTCAGTATTGCTTCGGCTTCAGCTACTACTGTACTTAACTCCTCAAACGTTAAGGCCGCTGATGTTAATGTTCGCTTTAATAATTTCTTCGCTGATTTGACTGCTGCTTCCCATAGGCCTCCAAAATGAGGAGATCTTGGAGGAGCAAAGTGGAACTGTATTCCCTTTTTGCTGCAGCTTCTCGTGATTCGTTCTTGACTTTCTGGCGCCGACATGATTGTTGCCCACTCTTGTAGTTTATTACGGGCTCCGACGAAGTTCGTTGCGTTATCGGAATGAAGGTCCTTGCATAATCCCCTTCGGGCAGTAAAACGACGTAATGCGCCCAAGAAACCATCTGTCGTTAAATCGGACACTACCTCCATGTGCACTGCTTTTGTTGTGAAGCAGCAAAATACCGCAATGTAACTTTTTGTAGGTTTTTTTCCCCGCACTCGATAATGTGTCGAAATTGGTCCACAAAAATCGACTCCGGCTGCTAAGAATGGACGAGCAGGAAGTACTCGCCTTTCTGGCAAGTCTCCCATCTTTTGTGTTAACATTTGTGGGTTGATTCTAACACATTGAACACATCTGCTGATTGTTGCTCGGGCTACAGATCTTCCATTAACTATCCAGAATCGCTGCCTGGTAATTGCTAGTAATCCGGAGGCACCGACATGTAAATGTTCGCGATGTAAATGCTCCAGTAGTAATTTTGATACAAAATCTGTCCCCGGTAGTAACATCGGATGTTTTGCGTCATATGTTATATTGGCATTTTCCAGTCTTCCTCCCACACGAATTACTCCTAACTTGTCTATAAATGGTGACAAAGGTGCAATGCGACTGTGTTCCTTTACTCTTCCATCACGTTTTATTTGAAATATCTCATCCTGGTAGTTTAGCCCATGGATCTCTTTAATTATTGTTCTTAAAGATTCTTCTAATTCTGTAGTCGACAACCATTTTCCGCTGGATGTTGAGTTATTCGTGCCCTTTAATCTTCTTACCGCGCGCAGCATATAGGCTAATATTCGCTGAAGCGTTAAGAATGAATTACGATGATTTATTTTGAAGATTGGATGTTCGTTTCTGCCTTCGGAACTGATATGTGTTATCAAAGCATTTTTTCGCTCTTCTTCTTCTCTTCGTGTGACGGAGAACGTTCTTTCGGGCCATTGATCTTCACTCTTACTTAAGAATGAGGGACCCCAGAACCACAGTTCTGCGTTGATAAGTTGCTCTGGAGTTGTGCCCCTAGATAATATGTCGGCGGGATTTTGTTTTGAAGCAATGTAGTTCCATTGCTCTATGGTAGATACCCTTTGTATGGCAGCTGTTCTATGTGCCACATACGTTTTGAATGTTGCGGGATCTCCCTTTATCCATGATAGTACTATCTGCGAGTCTGACCAGTAGTAAATTTGATGTATCCTAACTTGTATTGCCTTTGTCACCTTCTGCACCAATTTGGTTGCTAATTGTGCTGCACATAACTCTAGCCTAGGCAAAGTAATCAATTTTACTGGAGCTACTCGAGATTTTGAACATAATAATCTTGTTTGAATTTTCCCATCCATGTTCACTGTTCGGATGTAAATTGATGATCCATAGGCCTTTTCACTCGCATCTGAAAATGCATGAATTTCAATCCTAACTGATGCGTTGACATCCACTACATTTCTTCGAAGCTTGATATGATGTATTAAACTTAAACTGTTTCTGAACCTTGTCCAGTACTCTGTCAACTCGTCATTCAGTTCTTCATCCCAGTCGAGTTTAAGTTTCCAAAGCTTCTGGATGAATATTTTCGAGTAGACAGTAATTGGGTTCACCAATCCTAATGGGTCAAATAATCGTGCTACTTCTGAAATCACTTGTCTTTTGGTAATGTGTTGACATACTTCCGGCCATTTTGTGGTAAACCGGAACATATCTTGAGAGGCCTGCCATGATACTCCTAATGTTTTGATAAATTTTTCGTCATCTTCATCAAACGTTTTTTCTTCTTCCCTTAAATCTAGGGGAACTCCTATTAACAACCGTTCGTCACTAGCGGCCCATTTGTGAAGCTTCAACTGCGCCTTTTGAAGTAATGATGTAACTTGTTTCTTGATTTCGAGAGCCTCGCATATAGAATTTGCGCCTGTTATGATGTCATCGACGTAACAATCCTTAATTGCTACTCTTCCAGATGGATATTTTGCTCCTTCATCTTCTGCTAGTTGTTTTAAACATCTTGTTGCTAAATATGGCGCAGCCTTGGTACCGTATGTCACTGTTGTCAATTTGTAATATTGAATCTGGTGTTTTGGGGAATCACGCCACATTATTAGCTGCAATCCTTGGTCTTCTTCAGCTACGCGTATTTGTCGGTACATTTGTTTGATATCGGCCATAAATACATGTTTGTATGTTCGAAATCGTAACAGGATGTCGAACAGATCGTCTTGTACCTTCATTCCCTTCATCATTAGATCATTTAAAGATATATTCGATGTAGTTTTGCAAGATGCGTCAAAAACTACTCTTAGTTTTGTTGAACTCTTGTCAGGGTTTATAACTGCGTGATGTGGTAAGAAGTAATGTATTGCAGGTATTTCCTCTTCACGTATTTTTTCCATATGTCCCAGTTTTAAATATTCCGAAAGAAACTGATTGTATTGGCACTGTAATTCTGGATCCCTTGATAGCTTCTTTTCCAAATTTTCATATCTCCTCCATGCAATTCCTCTTGATTCCCCTAATAATTCTGGAGAACTCAGCATAGGCAAATTTACTATAAATCGACCTGACTCATCTCGACATGTCGTATTGATAAAAAATTCTTCGCACTGTCTATCAAGGTTGGACTGTGGCTTATCGTCTTGAATTTCTTCAATCTCCCAAAATTTGGTAAGTTCTTTTTCAAGTTGTAGATTTGTAATACCCACTGTTCGTTCTTTGGGTTGAGCTTGGGACGCCTTGCCAAGTATGATCCATCCAAATACTGACTTTTGTAAAAACGGTAAGTTGGGTTGGAGCTTTATTTGCTTCGTTCGGACTAGCTCACCGTACATTTCTGCTCCTAATAGAATGTCAATTTTCTGTGGTTTATTGAAATTAGGATCTGCTAGTTCTATTGCTTCTGGTATCTCCCATTGAGATGTATCAATAAATTTCAGAGGTTGCATACCAGTAATTTGTTTGACCACATATGCTTCTACGGTTGTTGCATAGTAACTATTCTTTGCCTGAACTTCAATGTTTACCCGGTCGTTTGAATCTAGCTGTGATTTTCCTATGCCACATATTCGCAGCTTATCTTCCATGGTATTCAATTGAAGTCGCTTTTGGAGTTTTTCTGTTATTAGATTGATTTGTGCTCCAGAGTCTAACAAGACCCTGCATTCAACTGGTTTTTTGTTTTTATCAAGAACCGTTGCTAATGCGGTGCCCAAGAACACGTATTTCTCTATGTCTTTCTCAGGTGCATTGGTTACATTGACTGTTGCCTGTACTTCTTTACTATTTCTCGATGCATTAATTCCCTTATGCAGCAAGGTGTGGTGTTTTTGGTTGCAGGACCTACAGCTTATGGACCGACATGTTTTCCAGCCATGTCCTCTCCTCAGACAATTGTAACACAGTTGATTTTTTCGTACGATTGATTCTCGATCTTGAATTGTCATTGCCACAAATTTTTCACAATTGTGAAGCATGTGAATTCTGTTACAAATTATACATTTAAATGGGCTCTGTATGACTGGACATGTCGTGACCTTAATCCTTTGTGGCACTCCTTTTATTGTAGACGCCTTAGCTCCTAAGGCTTCGAATGACTGGAATCTATTTTCTAAAAAGCGTAGAAATTCGTCCAGTGTTTGTAACTCTTTTGGATTTTTCAGAGATTGCTCATACGCTGTGTGCGTTGTATTGTCCAATTTCTTCATTAGTATATGGAGCAGCATTGGATCCCATATGCCGTTTACCTTGATACCAATATTCTCCAGCATCAAGACACCTTCTCGTGTCGTGTCATGCATTGCCTTCAATGCCTTAGCTGATTCTGCTGATACACTTGGTTGGTTTAACAAATTGTCTAATACACCGGAAACCAAGAGCCGCTTATTATGGTATCTTTCCTTCAGGATTTTCCATGCAATGTCATAGTTTTCGTCAGAAATGATCAAATGTTTGATCAACTTCTCTGCTTCGCCAGTTATATTGGACTTGAGATACCACATTTTTTCCACCTTTCCGATTCCTTGGTTGTCAATCAACTGACCAAACATGTCGTTGAATTGCGGCCATTTCAAATAATCCCCGTCAAACTTGGGTATAGTGATGGTTGGTAAATTTATAGCCGATCTTGGTTGTTGATTTACCGATGGCCCAGTACTTGCTTGGTTTCGAAGTGTATTTAACTGATCTTTCATTTGAATCATTGTGTCTTGCACCCTTGTATCCAATTCGTGAATATCCTGAATGTCAAAACCGTGCTCAAGTGGATCTTCTACCAATGCATGAATTTCATCGTTGATCTCTTGGATTTTCGCCCACTCAGCCTGTAGCCTGTCAATTATGGTTTCGTAATATGCCATCGTTTGATTGTATTTAATGAATTTTTCCATCATCATCTGCAGCGAGGTTTGTTTTAGATTGCATTTTCGGATCAACTTTTGTAATTCTGGGTTGATAACTGCCTTGATTGCTGTGCGTTGAGAATCATCTGACTTCTCATCGTCATCGTTTATTTTCGTTAATACCTGCAGCCTGTTTTCTAACTCTGCTTTGTATTCGTTATATATATACTCTAACTGCTCATATAAATTTTCGCTGAAATACGGATGATCTAACTGGGCTGGAAACGACTGCCGAATCTCATCATGCCTCTGCTCAAATTCACGCCATGATATGTGTAACTTATCCAGCCGATCCTGAATTCCCTTCTTCGTCTTACGCTCTTCCGCCAATTGTTTGTAAGTCTCGTACGTGGCCTTCACTTGTTTAGCCAGCGTGGATTGTGATTTCGTGAGCTGACTTAAATCTGCCATCTTTTAAGCCTTTGTTCTCCTTGGTGTCGGCCGAATCTTCTCTTCTAACGAAGTTGGCTGTGATGTATATAGCGACGCTTGCTGAGTCTTTCACAACACGATATCACGTCGGGGTCACCAATGTTTGCGCAGAAGTACTTTCTCGTGATGATCCACTTGTGACATGGACTAGAATACCGACAGGGTGGTTTAGGTATGTCTCTAACCCAATGACAATATTCTAGAACTGTTCACATGAAACGGATCACTGGTATTGAGAAAGGATACTTCCTTGCTTGATTGAAGTCCTGGAAGCCAAGGCCTTCGTGTTGTGATACCGCTGTGAAAGATGATTGTTCCTTGCAGGGGAAGTCCTGGAAACCAAAGCCTTCTGATATTTTGCAATTAAACGCACTCTCCTTGAGGTTACTAAGAACACTGTCTTTTATTTTGTTCTACTCTAACTTTTATACAATATTGTTATCTCTATCTTATTAACTAAAACCATACATTATTATTCTTAAGATAACTTAATGAGTACACACTTTGTACTATCTCTATAGTAGTTGAGCTAACGATGACTCGGATGCGTACATTGTATTAGAGCTTATCTGTTATCATCTGGCAAATGATGTTTTTCGCTTCCAACTGATTAACAGCGTATCATTTGCCAGATGATTGCTTATGACTCAACAGATACGGATCTGAGATTTTAACTACACGGTGACAGTGTGATGGGTCAGAAACTTTCAAAAAGGGGACCATACGATACATATCGTATTTCATTAATCATAGGCGTCATACGGCGCTCGCAGGACGCAGTTGTCGTCGTCGTTATTATCTTATCATTCGCAACAAAATGTGTCTGTCGAGGCGATAAACAAGAAACGCAATCCTGTTGTACTCTAATGTGATTATAAACACTTTCGAACAATCTTGAAAGTAGATCTGAAAGAGTTTTTAGCATTGCGTAGGACATGGTTTCAGCTGTAGATAACTTTACGTAAGTTTTTACACGATAAACTTTGGACGGATGGAATTCTCTAAGGATATAAGGATACGAAATGTGAATTTATGTCGCTGGCTTTGTAGGAAAATAGCTTAAGTTGGAAGATACTGAAAAAACAGTTTTCTTTCTGAATTGTAAACATTAAGGAAAGCGTATTGCGAGATTTTTTTTTAAAGATGGCGTTGAGTTGTTATTGTGTTGTGGATTTAATTTAAAGATTTTAGGATGCATTTCAATCATAGATGATGGAGAATCTGCAAATCTAACGGAGCTCATAAAACTGAATTTTGCACAGCTTAATTTGAATTTTGCGAATAAGTTCCATTCGCTTTTCATACACAACATAAGGCAGCTACTAGTCTCTGACCAATTCTCTTGCATGCTGAAAGGTTTATGTTTGATTTGAATTGCTGTCACTAAAAATGTTGATAGACAGTTATTTCCGTAAATATTTTGAAAGTTTAAATTAAAAAATCAGTTTTAGTAGCTATGGTTTGTAGCACTATGTTCCTTGCACAAAACTTTGTTCTTTCGGTGGATCACATCCAATTTTGACTTTGCAAGGGAGCTCTTGCCTAAATTGTCGAGTTTTTAGCCGCGAAACATTTACGAGCTAATAGAAGCTTGATGAAATTTAGTATGGCGATGAAGTTAGTACTAAGCTATAGTAGCGAAGCGATCTAAATCTACTATACCATTTCTTTACGTCATCATTGGCCCCATGAAGAACTAATAGTTTCACCATACTCGCATGGAATTTATGAACCCTGGAGAATATTAGTGGGATTCCTCGAACTATGCATGTAAGTACCCATAAAAGCCATTAAGGAGAGAAGAAATGTCGTTGGTTCGTTAGGTCGACGTGCCTGTGAAAAGGACGAGTATCACGACAAAGTTTTCACTGGCTGAATTTCGAATTTTCAGCCTCGCCAACCGCACTGCCGGCCATAAATCAGCACATGGTATGAATAACACTCGACGTATTGTTCTCTTCAGCTGGAGTAACATGGAAAGCTAGCTCTTCAATGTTCCTTGGCTCCAGCATAACATCTCTTTGTCCCACTGGATGTAGCGTAATTAGGGGCGAAAATGACTATCTGCATATATTTTTTGTGCGTGATGAATAAGTTTTTACAATTATACATGGAAGTATATCCAAACTATTTGAAATAAATGACGAAAAGTAACTACGAATTTAGGTTTCCTCAGAAGTGTAGACTCTGCACCGAAAATTTGTCAAATATGATTCGCATCGCATGAAATCCTTGAGTTAAATTAAAGTGCGTTGGAAAACCTTCGTGTCAAGCACAGTCCGTCCTTTTCTAACGCTGAACTAAATTGAATAAAAGTGTGTGCTTTACTACTTTCGTCTGATATGAAATTAAATCCTAGTTTCTTTGTTTATAATTTAAACCAATATTAGGTTTAGTGAAATTGATTTAAGAAAAAGCTGCAGTTTTTATGCTCATAGGATAAAATGCAATCTTTCAATTGAGAGTTTGATCATCTAGATTATACATGAGGGACCACCGCAACAAGCGTTCTTCGCAAACAATTTAAATTAGATCCTGGATATTAAGTTTAATATTATATAGAATAGTTCTTTACTTAACCTTGCATTCTGGAATTTTTAAATTTATTTGACAGTAATAACGTTACCTAATCTTAAAGCATGTTCTTATTATATATGCGCTTGTCTACTTTTTTCCTCCATAGAATATAATTGAATGTTTATCGATTATCCGTCGAAAGCAATATTGGCTAAACGAACAATAAACATACACACAAATACACTGCATTCTATTTATGCCATATAAATACATTCAGTAATGTTATGGAAAAAGTCCTTTCACTTCATTTAACAATTCTAACGAAGATATAGTGTTTTTGGGACAGTCAATATGCGCAAGCTCCGATACAAGGAGTACGTTTTTGGAGAATAAAAGTCTAGGACGTGTCTCTGTTGATACTTAACCACGAGTCCTTGCGAAAACCGTTAGTTCTGTTCTGAGACTCATCGACGACAGTCCTTGCATATCAACGGTTTTAGCACGGTGTGTTTCAACGGGCGCGCAAACCGCTCCTTGTTCGGGATCCCGCAAACAGGTGATAGCGAGTGTTAGTTCTGTGGAGGTGAAGAAACACAAAGTCTAAAAGGAGTTGAGACGAGACGACCCGTCGTTCGAGTCGTGATCCTTTGGTTTCATTGACAATCAAACTGATTAAGTAGCCACGAGTCTTGTGAAATGGACCATGTTTAATGCCGGGCTGAGGGCACACAGTTTGGCGGTCCTGTTGTTGCTGTTTTCGGTCCAGTGGAAGCGATGCGTCTCAACAGCTGAAGGTAAGCGAACATTGGCACTCCTGCGTCCTGTTCCTGTGCTACTCCTTCGCCGCTACCAAGAAGTTTGAATGACACTGAAATTGCTTGAGTATTGCATTTTCCAGGCTGTAGTAAAAGTTTTTGGTATGACATGGCGAACCGATGCAGGCCAAAGTTCCCATCGAAAGTTTACTGGCTGGCGCGTCGTCTAGGAAGCAATTGTGTCCATTCTTCTGGGTTCTGGGTACTCTCCTGCTTGGGAACTTTGTGGCGACAAACTGAGCTTGCTGGGTGGATCAGGTTATTTCGTCGAGGCTTGTGGCTTTGCACCATTGTCCACAATGACTTGAATGTGGAGTGGACAGATGTTTAAAGTGGTCACTCGTGGTCGGTGTAATTGCATTTTGACCCTCTGAAAGTTGTGTGGTAATGAGTTTTGAAAAATTCATTCGGCTTACGACTTGGTCGGCATAGTCTTGCAGTTATTGTTTCAAGTGTGCAAATGCATCGCTTTGGAAGAAGGGTCGTTTAACTCGTTGCATTCACTTTGACTCCGAGAAGTTTGTTCTTGTGGAACCGGCAGGACTTTGCTAGTATTCTATGTTTTACGTTTTGAGTTTTTGTGGCAATGATTTGTTTGCTTCTAATTTTTCCATATGATGACCGATATTAGTTTCGAATGATTCGAATAGAAAATATCGAAAAAAACAACATTATTATATGCAGCGAAGCAAAGATTTCAGCTGTAGTAAGATTACTTGATAGAAAAAAGAATTTCTCCCGTGAGAATGTGCTGCGCCTTGCGGTGTCTTTCAGATATACGATTCAGACGCTTATCCTGCCGCTGCAGATAAATTAATACCAACGTCAAGAGCACGACGGTTAATAATTGATTCCTTATTGAATTCCTTAACACGCCGCTTTCTTGCCACTGCACTGCCACTCATGAATACCATATGATTCGCTGTATAGCTCCCACGACAGCCGTCAGGACGAGGCCGTCGTCTTGTTGTAGCTCTGCGATTTTGGCAGCTGGGCGTCTGTACGTATGTATGTGAAACGAGCAAAGGATATTCGCAATCTACTGCCGATTTCAGCTGGAAATCGTGACTGGCGTCAGTTATGCTTGTCGCGGACATGATCTCGTGATGGCATTCGGCATTTAGGAAACTAAAACGACCATTGAAAATAACGACGCAAGGACTCAGACTTGAGTAATATTTCATGAGCACGCCATGGTAGTTGGCGTTGATATTGATACTCTGCAATTCAGGGATGAGATTGGAAGTTAGTTTTCATGGCTTGCATTACCGGGGGCTCTTGTTTGGGGGGATTAGTAGCACCGGAATGTAGGTGTGAATGATGGGGCGGTGAAATGTTTTGCTTTTTGATGTGGCGTTTCATTTTAAGTTGATTATTATTTGATGAAGACGCTTAGCATTAAATTCGACTGAAAGAAAGAAAAAAATACAGAGTTATTTCAGAACAATAGAAATTGATCGCTCAATGAAATTAACTTATACCTTTTTTAGTATACGTTTTTAGGACATTTTCGGTCAATTTTTATACGAAAACGTAAGAATTTTTATTGAAAAAAAATGGTAAGTAATCTTTAATCAAACTATTTCATTGGTACATTTACATTAAGCTATACTTAAAATATCTTGCCGTTTCTGTTTGTGTAGGTAACATTCATGATTCGGCTATAATTGTTTCATTTTAGGTCGAATACATAAAATAAAATTATTTCTTGAAATAAATTTCAATTATTGAGTTTCTTAGCATAATATTTTGTGTTCTTTGTAAATCTCTAATATTTTAACACTAACGAAAAGGCTTACAAACAGTATTCACAACTGTGCAGTAGGAATTCTTTATGTTAATTGTGTGACCTTGAAATTGTTTTTACATTTAAATTAGTTGTGGGAATTTGAAAGGGAGTATTTTATATGTTTAATGTTTTGAACAGGAGTGTTGCAGTTGTGATAAATAAAAGCAGCAATCGCTTACTTTTCAACAAGTTGCAGCTTTTTCAAGCGTACTTGCTAAAATGTTTCTATAATGGCGTTGCTTGCCTACATTCTTCCTTTTGATAGGATTGTTATGAGATCTGCTGTTAGAAAGGAAAATAAACGATAAAAATCAATTAAATACTAATGGAACAAGGTTCTGCAAACAATGAACCGTTTAGTTTTTCAATGCCTTCTGATGGGCATGGCTTTTGGTCAAAGTTTTTCTCAAATTTTGCTTTCTCTACAAGACTATTGAATTACTTTGGAATAGGTCGAGTCTTGTGATAAACTCATAGTTTTACTAAAACTATTTTGCCGTTGTCAGTCTAACTTTCAGTATGACTAACCTGATCCTTGGTCCTTAAAATCATATTGAGTAAAATCTGATGTTTTTAAATGAGATTGAATTGCACTTTCACAGCATTAAATACTCATTCGCTTTTTGGCTCTTTTGCCTATCTACCAGCTGAAAACTTTCACTGGAAAGTATCAAAATTCATATCCTTAAATGAAAATGAAAAACTTCATTTGGCTGTATTAAATCCTGCTTAGTCAACTCAAAGGCTATGAATTTCATTTAACACACCCTTACCAAAAACTTTGTCTTCCGACACAAATCCAAAACTAAGAAGACATTAAAAAAAGTTGGGCCTACTTTCTCCGTTTCATGCTCACGTAATTAATCTACAACGTGTATTCAATTATACGTTTATTTACTTTCTCTGTGTCCTCGACAGACAAAGCTTCCACCGGAGACGACTTGGTTGTCTCCACAGTGAATTTGCTTTGTCCTACTTATTATTTTTCTGATTTATGAAGCCAAACTTTGTCGAAAGAAAGAAAAAAAAACAAGCAAAGGAAATTTTTATATGACGGAAGGACTAACCACGAGTCCCTGCTCAAAAAAGTAAGTCAGTGACAACGACAGTGATGCGAAGGAATGAAAGGTAGACGTGCGGCCATGCTTTCTTTCCGCTAGAAATACATTATTTCACAAGTGTCCCGGTGGAAGTAACCTTTTATGCACTGTAGGCTGTGTCAAGTACTCTGGCCCAGCTTTCCGTATTTGGTCACGGATAGCAGGAAGTCGAGGGAAAAATCTAGTGTGGAATTTAGTTGAAGGACCTCATTTGCAAGCGCAGATAAGTGGAATTAATGTGTATGACTTGTTGGATTGAAGGTGAATTTGGTTGGAGCGTAGTTAAGAGTTGAGTTGAAGATTTCCAGGCATGGTTTCAAATATTAAAAATTATCGTAGTTGAAATAGGTTGGAGTTTTGTTCTAATTTAATATATATTTTAATTTCGAAAGCTCTTTAAAACGTTCAATTGAAACAACTTTTAAAAATAACATGTTGCGGAGTAGTTTACATATTCTCAGTTTTGTGAGGATTTATGAGTCCTTAGATCCCCAGCAATTCATAAAGGACCTATAAACGAATATATTTTGGTAATAAAAAATGAATAGGTGTTACGGCGAGTAAATTTTTTTCTTCAAAAAGGCTAGAAATCTTTGAGAAGCCAAAGTATGTACTTTGGAGAGAAATCTTTGCTCCTAGAACTGGAATTCACGAGATTATTCAGTAGAAGGCAACGACAGGAAAGTTATTTAACATATTTCAGATGCTTAAACATTTATGGAATTGAAACGGACTTGCAGAAAATCAGTATAATGTTCCACAATTATGCTTAGGTTCATCCGCTTCGTGTCTCTTTGTGGTATTTTTTGACCTAAAATTAAAACAAATCCGTCTGAAAATAAAGAAGATATAATTGCAGTTTCAAATTTTAATATTTTATGTGAAAAGTGCGAATCAATATTTATGACGCCTTCCATTTCACTTGTTGACCTCAAACATTCGGAATGGCCAAAGGATGCAAACCCTTGGCAGACATATCGCTTGAGCTTTCTTATCATAGAAAGTTGTATACTTTGCGGTTATGAGTTCCTACAGATTCCTTTGCTGAGCTAAAGTATGTATTGTAGCCAGGATTCAAGCAGAAAATATCGCATTGTTAAATTACGGGCTATTTTCCGCTAGAAGGTTACTGTATTGTTACGCTGAAAAATATTTTACACTCATTGAATTTTCTGTTTGGTCACTTGATGTAATTTTTAAGGATGCAGTACTGCAAGTCATCTGATCCATTCGATCTATCTAAAATAAGCGTTTTAGGCTCTAATCAGAACGTCATGCCTTAAATTGTTGTAATACTTGTGTTCTTCTGCGGAGGAAATCCTGAGTACTGAGCGTTTTCTTACTGTTTTATGAAGATAAGCCTTTTTTCGTAGTTGTTTTAGAAAAGAATCTATCAAATTTTCTATTGATGTTCACATGAATGTGCGATCTGGGCGCATCTTCAATAATTGTGAAAGTTTCTGGTTGGTTTTAGAAATCCCAAAATACTCTAGCTTTACAGTTTCTTATTGAAAGCAAGTTTAATCACTGGCTCAAATTATGGAACACCCTTCCATGGATGGAAGCAATCTACTAATAAAACCAAATACTCAAAGTATTTCAGTATTTACTTTATTTGCATGCGCACTTATAATTATTCCTGATTCGGTTCAATTCAAATAAATATTTAGTACCGACTAAAACCAAGTACAGGCAGGCACTCATGAATAAGCGAAACCATTTTCAACCCCATCAAACAAAGCTCCACTTCCACCTCGAACTTTCCGTTAAATTGCCTCCACGTATGGCCTAAAATGCACTAAAATGCTCACATGGACTCGTATTCTACGTCCATGTTGAAGAAATGTTTGCTGCAGGCCAGAAGGACAACACTGTTATTCGACGAATCCTTTTGGGTTGAAAAACGGGGAAACTTCATTTGAAATCGATATCGACATTCACCTCTTCCGGGACATGGGATGGAACGTGGCCAACGTAGCTGCGAGGGCGAGTCAAATAAATCATGCCGTAAAAGTTTTAATGAGTATTTCAAACTACATGAGAATCCGAAATATATTTTTTTTGCAGATTTATCCTCATCAAAATTTTATGAGGTTTCATCGATTGAAATCAAAACGAAGGCGGGCGAGGAGATTTTAGGAAGATCGTTTCGCGAACAAGGAATAAATATATTTTCATTCTCTTCGTGTATATGTCGCTTGTTGAACACCATTTGGATGGCTTTAAGCTACTTAAGAGAGTACCAAGTATTTCCTACATTTATGTGATCCCAAAATACTTTGTAAGGATATAAACTGAATGAGAACATCATGCTTGTCCCTATCATGTGCTGGTCGGCCTCATTCTTCATCCAGGCTAACGCTTTCCAAAAATACCTGACATCACTCGGACTCCCCTTCTCATTCTTCAAAATTACCTGTATTTTCCACACATCCCGAAAAGGATCAACCACCGCCGCTAGCAGTCTATTGCTTTAAAACAATTCCCTAAAAATGTTTCCTTTCTATTCTTCTTCGTTTGCCGTAACGCCACTTCCCGCACAAAAACGCAAATTATGTTATGTTTTCAAACAGGACTTCTCAATTATCCCAAATAGATTACTTGGGCATAAATACCAGTTCGGGGCCTATTTTGAATAATTATCCAGTTCGGCAACGGAATTCCTCTCAACACAGCATCATCGTAGTGTACTTCCTCCCGGCTTTTATATTTTTAGGCCAACGGACGGGTCCATCTGGGAGAGTTGTTGCGAAATGGAAAGCAAGAAAGTGAAAGTTTTCCGCATTTGCTATTGTTTTCATTGGAGTCAAGTTGTTTTCTTGGAAAACTTTCTGTCTGCTGGAGAGTATCATCCGAAGGGCCGTAGGATATTTTGGGCTCATTTTCTTTTTTCGGAGATGGCATACGCACATGCACATTAAACCAACACATCACGCACTGCCATGGTGAGGCAAGGTAAGAGCAACTAGGCCAAGAGCTCGTCTGCAAGGACTTGGGGGTGGGTGAATGGTCCTTGTGTGGTAGCATGCAAGCTTCATCAATTGTCCACAAATGACTACAGGAGGAATGTTTCTGGTTGTGTGGCGTATAATTGACTGTAATATTAGTTGTGTCATGTTATCCCGAGGATTTGAATCTGAATTATTTACTTGGAAAGAAAAACAATTAAGCAGCAAGTTGGAAGTGGTAGGAAAAATTTTGTATTCTGCTGACATCGTTGGTACGTTTGCCGTTTCCAGAAAGACGATGGTACGCAATTGGATGTGAAACAGAAGTGTTAGAGGAAACCAAACTTATAAATTGGCCGAATATCGCTAGTTTGGGATCTATGCTCTTGTATGTGGCCAAAGTTTCTGACCTAAACAATTTAACGAAGCGTAGGATAGACGTAAATATCCTACTTCGTTTGTTCCAAAATTCAATTATGAACGAAGACGATTTCTAATTCAACTCTTTAACAGTTTTTACTTATGGAAATGTTCTCTGAAAAAAGTTAGGAAAATAGCTTTAACCGACTTTAATAAAAATATTTAAATGTGAATGATAAATTGTACACCAACAAAGTCATAAGAGGAAAGATTGTTGAGAAACCACTTTACAAAACTTTTAGTTATAAAGGAACAAAACATAGAAAGTGTTGAAAATGGTTTGAAAGCTACAGAGAGAACTGGTACCATGAAAAATTTAGCTAGAAACTTTTGAATGTGAAAGCCCTTGAAGGTTTTGAGAAATAACGTGTATGAAATTAAAGAACTGTCCAAGAGCATATTCAATGATTTAGGTCTCTCACTGATACTGCAAGACCCATCTTTGTTTCCTAAATATAATTAAGAAAAGGAAGGAAAAAACTAGTGCAGTTTCTAAAATGTTGCATTCTACCTTGGAACGCTTGTTTCCAAGTAGCAGCTTTTAAAGCAATCGAAGAACACAAAAGCAATCCTAGCCAAACACTAGACTCTATTTTCATGAATTCCCAATCCAGGACTATCCGTCGAGCCTAGCCACGGTAAATTACCTCCCAATTTTCATTACGGAATGGATAATAAATGATCGGTCAGGATAAAATATTAACACTGACCGATGGCCAATTAACTGGGACCATTTTCGACTATTGTAAGCTGGTAATCGTATTGGAAGCGGAACCCTCTTCATTAAGGAGAAATAGTGGAGCGTTCGAGATTACAAAAATCAATTTTGGTCCCAGTCCTGAGGAAAGTGAAGTCAATGGCTATTTCATGTGCTTTTGTACAAAAGATTACCTTACTAAGTGCGGATGATCTGATTGCGGCCTGAGTTCCGATTGTGGATGGCTTTGCATTGTAATCCCTTTGTATTTGCTCATCACTGGAATGTGCTGGATAAACTTGATGGCACTTGATGTAATGATCCACAAATATATGAATGAGCCTTTGTTGAATTCATTACCATTTGAAGCTATGCTAGGATTATGTCTCCAATTGGTTAAATCTTTATTTGCGTACAGGCCATCAACATTTACCGACAGCTGTAAATCGATTTCTTCAATTATTTCTTGTTTCAAAGGTCATTTGTAGCAGCTAGCAATCACCCAAATTAGCTCCGAGGATCAATGGCCTATAACTAAAATACACCCTTCCCAGAAAATGGATAGAAAATCTCATAATATTGATACAAGAATAATTTCCCATCCTCGCAACAAATACACACTTGCTCATACGCGAAATCATATTCAGATACCCTCACGCAAACATGTGAACGTGTTATAGCGCACTGTCACATTTATTAAGGTGATAATAGGGGTTGTTAAATTTTGACACCGAAATGCCTCCCGATATCACCCTTTCCCGTTTTGTCTCGCATATCACGTATCCTTGTCAGAATCCTGAAATTCGGCAATGCACGCTTGATTATTATCTTCTTCGAATCTGTAATGGATCGTTAAAATTTAACAAATTAGCTTATCGAGTCCCCGAAAGGATCCACTAAATGCCGGGCTGCCATCATATTTCATGATGACAACGCACGCTGGAAGGCGAACTTCAGATGTAACACGTAATCACTGGCAGCAAGGATTCTGAAAATGGTCGAGAGAGAAGAGTTGAGTGAAGGCATAGTCGATTATTCAGACTTTTCCAGTGAATTAAAATTTAGTGGAGGCTTCCCGGCTTTTGTTTTGAGTATGTCACGTTGCTCAGAAAATATAACACAAAAGAAGTTTTAGTGAATTCAAGAGCATACTCTGCGTTTTTAGGATTTGGCAAATAAATGAACACCATAAAATGAGAACAGCCGGAAAAAAAAACAAAAAAAAAACGGAAAAATGAGCATTTCTTGAAAGTAAAGATGAAACTGACCCTATTTTTCCTTTAAAAGCTCACAAAGAAATGAAATAAAAAAAGCTCTTTATTTGTAGGAAACTTCTGAAAAATCATGAAACAAGAATTTTGCTTTGTACCTCAACAAAGAGTTTGGCGATTTCTTTTCATGATTTGTACGTTTTGAATTTGAGCCAAAACTATGTTTTTTTGTTTCAATATCCTATCTAGATTTAAACATGGGATGTTGTCCATTCGTACCTCATTTTATTTAATTTTCGAATTACTCGGGAAAAAATTGTTTTGTAGTTCATCAAATCATAAGTAGAGTTTTTTTATAAGGACCATTTCCAACAAACTGATAGTTGGATTTTCTTCAGAGATATCCTTATCTCACCATGTATGCGTTAACTAATACCGACTCTTCTAACAACATCAGAGAATAAGATCAAAATGGAATAAAGGTTGACATGTGTCCATCAAAAAGTTGAAAGCACTTTAATATTTAAATTATTCCGTAAAGAAACATCTTCGCAAACACACTTTACACTTACTCGAAACTTCTTTGCGTGCCTTTCCCAACATCTTATGCCTGTTACCCTTCTGCATAAGTTCGTCGTCGTCGTCCTTTTCTTCGTGACAATCATCTACGTTTTTTTCTCTCCCGATGAAACTCTCAACTTGTCTTCTCCAACCCTTACGTAAGATAAAACGTCGCGATAACGTTGATAATCCAATTGGGCGATGGTAAATATGAGAAAGCACGGTAAACATGAAAATTTATTATACCTTCATAATAGCAAAGTGAAATAGGTGGCGTGATGGAGAAAGGTGAAAGAGATACATAATTTTCGGGGCTTAACTCTTGCAGCACTTTCCAAGATTTTCTCTGAAGATTTTTTACTACTCATCCCATACCTCCTTGCCTTGGTTTCATTTTTTTCAAGCCGCATATGTGTTCAATTTAATATATTTGCGTTGTTGCGACGACGACTACGGAGAGGGTGTTTTATTTAAATATAAGTGAGAAGTTAGGGATGCTTAGAGCAAATGATGTATACTTTTGATGTTAAGAGATTAACACACTAGGTGTAAGGAGTTTTTTTTTGAAAATTGACTCTTTTGTTTGGTGACTAGAAATGCCATTGGGAAGGTCAAAATTTCTTCGGTGCTTCACCTGCATGGTTTTGGCGAACAAACCCAGAATCTTGTTTTTACCGAGGTGAAATTATTATTTTTTAGTTCCTGCGTGTTAGTTTAAATTGTTAACTATCATCCTTTTGAAAACATGCGTGAATATACATAAAATAATTAAACTTAGAAGCTTACTTCGACCACACACTTCATAAAGTTTTTGTCTCCAAGCCGCAACAACGAAAAATTCAAAAAAAATACACCTAGGAAGTAAAAGCCGTTGAAAATCTGAAAGGATACAGTGTTCGATGCATTCACTGGGGTCCTTGTTAATGTTCGTTATGAATAGACACACTTACACTCATGCAACAACGTCACAAGAGTCATGTTAACACGATTTATGCTTTGATAAGGCAGGAAAAATTGTTTTCATTTCTTTCTTTCTCTTGTAATGTCGGATGGAAAGCCTTACAACGAGATAAGCCCACGCGTACTTACAGCAGTTTTAAAGAAGTGGCTGGCGGCAAGCATTTGTCACGAATCACGACGATGTACAGGAGGGGCCATTGAAAGATGGTGGCAAGCATTACACGGCATATTTCAATAAAAGTCGGGGAAAAAGATTTAAATTCTATTTATGCTTTTAAATCGAAATCATTCACACTGATGGAAGTGATTTAGAGTCATTGCACAACGGATTGACTTATGGATACCAGAATGGAAAATATCAATGATTATGATGATTTTACAAATTGAATTTATTTATGAAATATATCACATGCAAACTGTTTTGATTGATTTCCTTTTTGAAAATGACTCTTCAAAGGCAAGCTGTTGTGAGAAAGAAGCAAATAAAATTGTGCCGTTTCTAATAAAATAACGACACTCCCTTCAAAATCGAAGGATTAATAAAATGTCGATTTTAAGTTTAGTGTTTTAGGATTTTGCGATTTATTTTAAATTCACCTGAAAATCATGAGCTACACTGATACCACTTACACAAATAAATTGTAGAGTCATTCACTGTACATTGGGCCTTATTAATATGAAGGTTCCAATTCTGTTATTTGGGTATCTTAGTCTCCATTTTGATTGATGACAGTCAGGATAACTAATGTTCAAAAATTCACTTCATGTTATCACATTCAAAAAAAATTGTACGTTAGCAATGTGGGTGGTTCATAACTTGTTGCGTATGCGTAAAACATATTAATATCTCTTCCATATCAGACTTGGTTAGTTGGTTGTGATGGCAGCCCCCTCTATCCAAATGTGGCTCACTTAGGCCACTAAAGGCCCATTGTGGTACCACAAAAGATTAGGGCAGCACTAGATCCTGCGGGATGTTGGGAAACATCCAGATTCTCGAATGAAGCTGGCTATGCAGCTAATATCTGAATCAGCTATCTCCGTGAGGTTATTCAGGAAGGGCCAGCCCAAGGTTTGCAAGTGCTTCCCGGACAATGCTGGGCATTCGCACAGAAAGTGTTGGATTGTTTCTTCCTCGTCTTCCGATCTGGAACTTCGGCAGATATCGTTGAAAGTAACACCCAATCTTCCTGCGTGTCTGTCAATCAGACAGTGCCCCGTCAGTACGAAAAAGATGAAACTCTGGGTTTCACCGCTTGTATTGAGGAGCCGCTGGGTGCGTTTGAAGTACACTGCGCGCCAAGTTTGCCTGGTTGTCCTACAGGTTTCTTCAAGTAGCCATGCCGTATTTGCAGCCTCCATGTAATATTGCTTGAATCCTAGCTTTATGGAGACTAGAAGTTGGCTGACCTGGGGCGTGAGTGTATACTTTTGGAGCTCAGTGCCAGCTCTTGCTAGGGCATCTGCTTCGCAATTTCCCGGTATATTACTATGCCCCGGTACCCAGCAAAGAATTATTTCGCCGTGAAGCGATATCACGTTCAGTTGTGAGTGGCATTTCATTGCAATCTTGGATGAGGTATGCACACTGGATAGTGATTTTGCTTTCCAATCACTATCCAGAGACTGTCAGAAAAGATGTTTAAATTTCTTATGGAAATTTTCTGATTTCTCAACCAGGCCACTGCCTTGTAAATCGCAATGACCTCTGCCTGAAAGACACTGCAGTAGTCTGGTAATCGGAAGGATAGATTCAGGCCTAGCTGTTCTGAGAATACGCCACAGTCAACTCTTCTATCCATTTTATATCAGACCGAACATTTGTGTCTCAACTTTATCTCGTCAAATCATTTTTTGTAAACGGAGGAACCTTCAGATGGTGCTGAAAGGCACATGGTCACTTCAAAGTTGATATACTTACAATCTTATTTCCATGCTTTTGATGAGAACATCGGGCGCGCATTGATGAGGGAATAATATTTTATGGTAGCTTGAGTCATATTTGCGGGAAAGCGAGAAGAGAAATTTTTAGAACAGAAGGATCAATCGCGATGTAATGAATTGATAGCCGAAAAGTTTGGACGCGTAATAAAAACTATGTAACTAATAATAGCAGAGGTGTTTTTTGTCTGTGAAAACATATCCGAAAAGTTAATTCTTAATTTACTTGAGTCTCGAGTGAAAATGAAATCAGTACGATTGGAAGTCATACGACTTTGGAATTAATTGCACTATGCCCTCGGCTCAAGAAATATTCATATTTTTCGATAGCATACTCCCTCCAAATCGTTCTCTGAATAATGAAAAACTTTTACAGGAAAGTGAAGCCGAGAAAAAATCGGATATATGCGTTATTTCGTTTTCGTTAAGCTGTGAAGGATTTCGTGGCTAATTTCCAATTCGAAACATGACAGGCTTCTTTCATTGCAGCCCAACTCAATGTATTCCCATGCCAGGAAGCTGAACTTATTTTCGGCAATGATTATAAATTATACATGACAATATCTTCCGCACCAGCAGATCAGCAGTTCATCTTGCATACATAATACTGAAGGTATTCTACGCCCCGGGAGAAATTTAGAAGAATGAAAATATCAACAAAAGTTGATCTGAAAGTAAGCATTGGGGAGTTTGTTCGTTGCCCGAAGAATGTTTTGTCTTTGTGATGATAATCCAATGGTGAACGAAAGATTGAATGAAACGGACGTCTTTCAGAATTTAAGGCATTATCTTAGTGGGAATTGGCGTTTGTTGTCAATCAAGATTTTTTTTGCAATTCCTGAATCGAATTTTTCCATGTATCAATTCTTACGCTGAAAAACTCCTTTCAGTTAGCATGTTTTTCCGCGTAAATAGACTCCCGACGTTTTGCAAGTGTAGTCAAATAATGAAGTTTGGAATTTTCCAAGCACAAGAAAAATTTCACGCCCCTAAATATTGTTTCGAAGACAGGAAAGAATGGAAGGTTGTATTCTATTAGGCCGAAGTGTTTCACGAGTAGGTTCTGCATCATTGTTCCATATTTGGATAATCCATGGAGAATTCCAGTCAGCAACGACGATGATGAAGCTGATGACAACGGTTGTAAAAGGACGTGAATAACTGCGTAATATTTCTTAGAAATAATAAAAACGTTTTATATATTTTTTATTTTGTCTTCTTGGCAGAAGATGTCTTGAAGAATTCGATATTCGTTTGAATTTCGGTAGAATAAAATCAATTAAATGTGAAAGTCGGAAATTGATGAAAGCAAAGATGTTAAAATGGTATTGCTGCGAGAGCTGCTGACATGAAAGCCTCGATGATGTTTTTCAACGACTTACAATTGACTGCTACTACGCTTTAAACAATAGATGTATGGCAGAGATGAACAGCAGAATTATATTTCAACAATCTTTCCTAACTGAATAAATTGATAGATAGCCTGTGAAATTGTCCTTAGGGAGCTATTTAGAGGACAATAAATTTTTTAGTAACTCAATCAAGGATTGGCATACTGTATTAGAATTGTGAATGAATGATCAGGAGGAGATATTTCGAAAGAAGATTTGATTTGGTGCTGGAAATTTAGGAAATTCTTGTCATCACTGAATTTACTCGTCTAATTCGATATACTACACAAAGAATGTTGTTCGCTTTGAATACTTTATCATTTCTAGGTAAGAGTTCATTTTTGAAAATGAAAGTTCATGTGCACTAATTTGCCTTAGTGTTCAAGTAATTCTCGTCCTGTTTTTTTTTGTTGAGGGATATGAATATTACTCAAATACTTTCACGAAATGTCTTTTTATCGCTTATTTTTCTACCTTCACTCGAAGGTACTGGAAATAGTTCTCATTTCTTATAAACATTAATAATATGTAAACCACCACCAACAACACTATTTTTCATGGTTAGTTTAACTTTTTATTGGCTTGCGCAAAGAGAAAACCAGTTCCAGTTAGAAAAAAATAAGTTTTCCATCCAACGAAGCCAAATCATCCCTGCATCTCTTTGAAAACACCACGGAAAAGGTCCTGTAAAATTATCTGAAACGAGTTTCAGTTAATTAGAGGCACTCAATAAGTCCCTCAATGCTTTGGAATATTGAAAGCTCAGGATAATGGTGTGAGGATACTAGCGCCCTTAACACGCTGTCGTGGCACCATTTGCACGAGGTGATTATCTGGAAAAGGGATGGAATTGGGTGGTATATAGTCACGTCTACAGGGAATTTGACTAGAAGTATTTTGTTGGTAGAAATAGTCGGTGATCACACAGACTGATCCTTGGAATCCTAAATTTGAGCACATCCCACTATTTGCTGTCCGTTTTTCTTAGGGAAAGGTGCAATTTGAAAGAAAATGCTTAAAAATTTATTCAAACTCTGAGGTGAAATTTGGGGTGGTTTTAATGTGAATAGACCTTTTTGGTGCGAAACATATTCAATGCGCTATGTCAGGGGAATATAATTTTAAAATTTTCAAATTAATTGACAATTTAAAATGAAATGAATTACGCTTTGGAAATGCTTTGAAGAATAAAACCTTAACAGCAAACAAATTGTTTAAAATGTAGCAGACTTCCACTGATCTTAATTAGCTGTGCAAATTTTAGGCTTTCAAAATCTTTGGGAATGGTTGGTTGGTTGGTTGGTTGTAGTGACAGCCTCTTTTATCCAAAGATGGCTCACTTAGGCCACTATAGGCTCATTGTGATACCAAAAAAGATTGGGACGGCACTAGAACCTACGGGATAACGAAAACCATTTATTATTATTTCCTCCACATTTGGTTATTTTTTACATTGACCAAATTAAAAGAGAAATATTCTTACCAACTTTAACACAAAGTAAATTCAACAATAAATCATCCATTTTTAGTCGTGCATGCAACACCCTCAATCACAATATAAAACGAATTCCTCCTTATTTTCAACAAATTCAAAAACGCTGTAATTGAATGAGCATGCACGTTTGCAATGTGTTTGCAAAGATGATTCAATTTGATTTATTCAATATTCTAAAAGGATGAGTTCGTGTTGATGTGATGCAATTTTGAAAAACTGCGGCATTAATAATTGCATTGTGAAAAACACTTTTCACCGAATGGAATACCGAATCGGGAAATGTTTCAATTAGATAAATCAATCAATAAACGAATAAAAATGCCGAATCTAATTGGCTAAACAATGAAAATTGTGCGGTTGGTGTTTTGATTGGGATAACTACAACATTCCATGGATATATGTATATATAGCGCCCAACGTGGGAAAAAGTCTTCATTTGAATTCCATTAAAAGAACTCAATCAATCATGATACCTAATGATTTCCAGCAAAAAAAAAACAAGTATTTCGAATGATTGAATTCATAATTAGATAGTTTCCATATAAATTTATTGCATTCCATCTAAGTAGGTTGTTCATCTGATAATTTATTAGTCTATTAATAGTTCTCAATTATTGATAAATTGTTGTGATGCTTGTTGTCACCTACGGATCACTTTTGTTTGGTTAAACAATTGAAATTGAATAACATTGGGCTATGATATGTTAGTATTGATTGTTTAGCATATGCAAATATGTTCGAACTGCTTGTTGGTCGTAAAGCTTGTTTACGGAAATGATAGTTGTTTTGATTGCGCAACACACATTCTTATTGGACTCAATTGATTTGCTGGTAAAACAAATCATCAAACAGAACATGTTTGTAGCTGGACTACCTCTAGTTTTAGTGGCAAAGGCAAGCATCGAACAAGTCAATTGACTTTTCGGGCAAACATTCCATCCTGTTTAATAGGACATATTTAATCCAACAAGTCAATTGATTTATTTGAATTCAGCTTTAAAGGATTTTCGACTGAAATTTTGAAGGTTATTTCAATCTTGCACTCTTCGAAGACAAAACACTTGTGCTGCATTCTTGAATATATATAATTTTCATCATACTTTCAAACGTAACATTTTTTATTATTGACAAGTTCTTGCTTAGTAATACTGAAAAAATATGAGTCCATTGTAATTTATTTATTTATTAGAAATATTATTTCATGTAACTATTTTCATTAAAAATTAGTAAACTTCATAGGTGTTTGTATTCTGTGTTGAGAACGTAAACTTCTCCAATGTTTTCTTAATTGAACGACCAAAAGTAAATTTGATTTTCATATCAAATGAAAATCAACACTATTTACATAAAATAAAAGTCAATTAAAATAGTAACAGTTTTAACTGTTGAATAATTTTGGAATTGTCTTGTAACTAGGCTCTGGGAACAATGCTTGTTTCAAATAAAAGAACACATAAATGTTATTCAAAAGCTTGGATTGATCAAAAATTAATTAGCAAAAAGAGGATCCGCAAACAAGTCAACTTCCTTTTTAATTAACTTACTAATGCTAAATGACTACGACAACAAATAATAATCAAAACAAATTGCAGAACCACTTCATATCCCAAGCTTCTTTGCAACGAAAAACAACCATTTTTAGACGTTCGATTGCCCTTACTTACCCGCGCCAACCCCAATCTCGATTGACAAATCTGTCAGCAATTTTCAGGGATTTATTCTGATGGTGATTATTTTCTTGGCGAATCACTTTCCTCTCGATATGCTTTGTCTGTGTCGTTCGCCACCCACTCACCTTGATACAGGAATGCAAACAATGAGTACTGTTTTCCACGAACACAAATGCCAACAACATCACCACACTACCATCTCAAAAGCGTGTCCTTTTGTTCTCAATATACAATCTACAATACCATTTTTGCGTTTAGGTCTCGTCAGGAGACAGCTTAGGAGTAACTCACTTGCGAACGTGACTTTCCACGGAAAAGGCTTGGAAAAGTGTCACCGCGTGCGAGATAATTTTCCTTGACACCATTGTTATGGGTTTTGTTGTGGTTAAAGGTTTCCTTCAGCCGCCATGATATACTTTATATGATGTGATTTTAATCGGCATGACTATGTTTTCCCATTGATTTTACGCGACGGGAGTTCACACTTGACTTTGGTTCAAGTGCTCACAAGCTGATGAACGTTTTATTCCAATAGTTAATTTTGCTAAGAAAACTTAGAATATTGGAATATTTCAGCTGCTCATAAGAACTTTAATACATAAAAGTGTTGATATTGCATGACCAGAAGGAAATTATTTCACAAAAAAATTAACCATTCGAAATAGTTTATGATTTATATTTAACTTTTGTTTCCAGAAACCGAAAAAGAAGGATGCATATTTTTTTTGCCTAAAAAACATATTTTCGTGCAAGTATCTCTAGAAAACTGAAACAGTGTTTATTCATAAACTATAAGAAATTCAGATTTGTACGTTTGTAGAAGCATACATTCATTAATTAACTTTCACGTGACAGTGACTTGATTCAGGCGACCTCTTTTCAAATATGATTCTAAAAAGAAATATCCAGAAATATTTAATTGATTTATTGACAGGTAATTAGGATATTTTTAAATGCTGGAGATTCTTCCAAATTAAAAAAATTCGGTTGATTCAATCTACCAAAAACCATCGGCCATCATCATTGCTGTCAGTCAGTGACAAAAACAGACAGCTTCAGCGGATTTTTTCTCGATCGTCCTTTTTATATGATTCGAGGACATCATATTTAAGTAGGAAACAGTCAACCACTCATCATCATAAAAAAGTCGTACGTCGTTCTCATGCCCTTTCCAGGATAACAGATAGTCGGTTCTGGTGAGCTAAGAACAACTTTCGGTTCCAGAAATCGAAATTTCGTATCTAGTGACTGAGTTTTATGGTCATATTTGGGTTGATTGAATAAAGGAAGCACAGTATGGTGCATATGATATCCAATATCAGAATATCTTCTAGGAGGCTAGTACACAAATCACGAAGTTAGTTTGAATTCATGCTTCTCGGGTGTGTGCTTAAGTGTCGCTCAATTGAAATATGTAATCATTATCCTGACTTTGTAGTTTGTCCGTATTTGGTATCAATCAGTTTAAAATCGTAATCGCTTCATTTTTTCTTTGATAAATAGTGAGGAGTTCAAGCTAGAACGAAGCTTCATTATCCTCTACTTTGAGATCAATTGCAAGCCGCAGCATAGTCTAGAATTGGCTGCAAATTTTCAGCAGTGAGCATTCAACCGTTTCATTTGGATTGTTCTTGCGGCAGAAATGCAATTCTATTCACTCGAGGGTATGAATAATCTTATCAGACATCCTACTATCTTGTCAGTGTGTAGCGCACAAGTAATAGCAGCACAACATTGGATCACTTCATGCGAATTTTCACGATTTTCTCCGTTTGTTCCTGTTCCTGTTGGGACTTCCATCCTGCATGGTTGCATTGAAATAAATTCATGGTGTCAAGGGTGTATGTTCCTGGCGACAGTTAAATGAAAAGCGTGAAATAGTTTTTCATGGAAACTTTAACACTAGAGGTGCGATTCACGTCACAGCACATTTATAATGGGGGTAGTTAGTTTGTGAAAAGATTCACTCGGAGGCATGCATGTTTTCGGTTTGCTAGCTCAGCCAATGCACATATGTACGTTTTATGCAGGAGCCCAACAGCATCCTTTTCATAGCTTCATCCATTCATCGCAGGTTTGAAGTGAAGAACTCATGGATTGTCATTAAAGGGTGGTTACCTGGATAAGTTGGTCAGATAGTAAATGTGGGGCGAGGATGTTTCTTAGAATGGTTTGGCTATGAAAAGAGCTAGATCCAAATGCGGACGACATACTTGTGAAAACTCCAGTTGGAAAATGCAACGATTCAATAGGTATTTAGTGGGATAGATTTTTCAGGGCATGCTATCAATGAGTTGTTGAGTTCCACATAGCAAAGATATTTTAACGGCAAACCAAAAAATATGAAATTCAGCTATTGCTAAGGTCAAAAGGGCTGCTCTAAAATAATTATTCTGATGCTCCTCCAATTTTTGGGAATGAACCTTATCGATTGTCTCCTATTTCAAATGTTTTTGTGCAAATAAAAGACTTGTAATTTTTTGAAATTGAATACGAAAGGACAACATGACAAGTTATTGTATATTCTTGCGGATCTATTATAGTCGGCCATCAGTTCCTAATTACTATTTACACAAACTCACACCCTTAATTAATGTCAATTGATTCTGGGATGCCGTGTAATCGTGTCGCATATGATATAATTACAAATGATCAGTTGCCAACGATTATCTGCTTGCAAATTGAACTAGTCCAGGCAAAAACACAAACACGTTCGCAGTTCTCGCTTCTGATATTGTTTATTTGAAACTGTAATTAGTTCAGGTGCAATCACACTCGCGGGGTGAATTTCCTGGGCTATAATTTGAATACGAATTCGAGCATCCTATCGATATGGGGTAGTGTTCGACCTACATTATAGCGCAGCGCCTGTGTAATTGTCACAGGACATGTCACATAATCGATATCGTGAGTGTAACAAATGTACCAAGGGTATGAGTGGAGCGATACTTAAATATTGCATGTTGTGTGCCTAAGTGTTCAAGGGGGGCTCGAATTATTTGCTGAAAGTGGAACGGGGGTGGTGACCTGAATATAATTTCAATTGGAATTTGTTCAGTATTTTCCATAATTTTATGCATCAATTAACAAGAAAAACAAGAACAAGAATCTAACAGTGAGGAAGATGCAAACTAATTGTTACTAATAATTAAGTTCATATGTAAAAGTAGATTGGATATTGACTTTATTGCTGGGCATGAATAATGATTTCTTAAAACTAAAAGTTGGATAAACAGTATTGTTAATAACTTCTATTTCACAAAATTACTCATGATGGTTCCAAATTGGCCATATTTTTTTCAAAGAGAGAGGAATGGCTTCGAATTGTTGGAAGAACAGATCTTGCGGGACGAAAATCAAAGTCCTTCTTGATATGTTCTTCTCATTTCGACCCCTAAATGCCTACTCGTGGGGATTTATTGAAGGCTGGGGTGGCGTCCTCTGAAAGTGATCCACTGGATACCATGAAGGATGTAGAAAACCACACGACTTCGAATGAGACCAGTTCAAGAGTAGATATAAATTTATACTAAAATCAAACTAAACTGTATATGTTGTTTTACGTTTATTTGTATAATTTATTGCTTCTGGTTTGTTTTAACTTTAATCATTTTCGTTCAATTTGTTTAGGCTATTATGTCATTTAACTTATTATGTAATTTAGCTTTCTGGAAATTATTGGAATTTTTTAACGAAACCACTTTCAGTAGATATGATTATACTTAATTTTTATTTAATGTTGCCGTTAGCGATTTTCTTTTCTTTTTTGGGCATTTAATAATCAGAAGACTAAAAGATAAAATTGATTTATTTGTCCAGTGATATTTGATTTGAGATGAACAATCTGAGTTCACTTATAATGAACTTTTAGTCAGTCGTTCTTGCATTTTCCAAGTATTATCATTCTATTTGCAATTAGTTCCTTCCATTAATCGCTTTCAATGATTCTTCTAGGCTAGTATCTACTATAAATAAATAAGGCTTATTCAAGCCTACCCACACGTAGATAGCAAATGCCATTGTTTTAGTATTTGTTCTTATCATAAAAATATCTTCTTATCGGATTGTTGAACCCAAATCGATTTTCTCTATGCCAACTTTACTTTGAGTCAAAGTGCTTGCTGAAATGTTCCAAAATCGTCAATCTAACGCTACTCCTGTTTGCCATGATTCAAAATGTTAATAGTAACAAAAATATCCTAGGAGATCAACGGCATCCATTCTCCAAACATTGTAGATTGTTGCACTTTTTTGGCCCAAACACGTCATCAGCTTATTTACAGTTCTTATCTTTCATATTAAATCTTTCAAAGCGCCATACTTCTTCCTTGGCGTTTGCTACATCCTGAATTCTATATTATGACGACAAGTGTCGGGAGAACATTGAATTATGTTCTCCACACAGTCCATTACCTGAGCTTGAATCTACTTCCACAGGATGCCCAACTAAACATTGAAATGCTTCAAAACAATCCGGACAGCGACGCGCCGGTGTGGTGGTGGCACGTGTAAAAATAAACCCGACCAAATCCTATAATCTTTGGAGCTTAGCACTCGACTCCATTATATCCTTGTGATGTTGCACATTATTCATTCCAATGCACACCAGCTCACATTTCCATATAAACTAAGAGTTGAAATTCACGTATGAGCATCATATGCATATGTGCATGCATGCATGTTCTGCTTGTTGAAGATCTAAGGTGAAAGAGGAAGCTTTAGTGTTTCCATTATGCAAGCTACCTGGAAGCAAGCCCTTTGTTTGGCATAGAAAAAGGTGCGGGTGGCCTTGCCTGAAATTGTGTCTTTTAGATGCATTGTTAAGCAAGATGTCATGAACCTTTTTATGGTGAACACAATCATCTAGCTTCTTAGCTGTTCCAATCTGTATAACTAGTGATTTATGATGATGATTTTAAATTGTTAACAGGTTAATGACATCAAGTTGAATATTAGTCATTCTAACTTCTTTCAAACCATCAACATATCTATGATTGAGTCTCTACAGCACAAACTCATTCTTTTTCCCATCTTGAAATTTATTATTTATATATTACCTACATGCTCTATGCAAACTTTCAATACTTCAACGTCGCACTTTGAAATCCCGCAGACTTATCTCACAATTAGATGAGTGTTTTCTGTTTAGGCTGCACCACCGTCAATTGAACTCTAATCTCAAAGACTGGACACATTTACCGTTTCATATGCTAGGACTGAGACTTACTACCATTTGTCGATGTTCCGGCTTCCTCGAATCATCAATATTCAGTAACTTTTGTGAATTATAACTTCACGGCTGTTCTCCAGAAACGTTTGACAGCGCTGACGCTCCCCACTTAATTTGCCGTCATCCATGACAAATGTGACATAACGCACACTTGTCAGCGTCATTGTCATCATTTTTGAATCGTATTTGCATAGCGCTGTGCTACTTTTCACGATTAGTTATGCTGTAGGACACTGATGTATCTTAGCGACATCATTACGACATGACACACTAATTAGCATTTATTTTGCATTGCTCCAGTTCCTGACATGCTGAAAACCAAGATAAATATTCTTCAACCCGACTGGGCTTTGAAGGTTCGCATCTTTCGAATAAGTGGCAAAAACGTCAAAATGGAAAGCAGTAGGGATTATCAAGCATCCTGTCACCCTATCTTTTGATGACTTTAATTAGAATTCATTGGGTTGCTGACAGCATTCCAGACTTTCACATGATATTCCTCCTTTTCGACCCATTTGTCCTGCTTTCGTGGTTTTCTCCACTGTAACCATTCTCGCAGATTGATGAAGCCCTTCTAAGGTTCGGAATTAGCCGTCTCCGAATGTTTGCCTCGGTTATGTTACTTTGGTGACAGATTTCACTGCGAAAAAAGGATCAAAGTGGAGATAGCAGAAAGTTAAATGAAAGGATCCCAATGAAAAATCTGATTTACTTCGATTTTCATCGCACAAAGGATGTCGGTGTTTTTTTTTGAATTCCAGCTGATGAAAACTGGAACTTTTTGATTCCCACGCAAAGTTTTCTTTTAGCTGCTGTGCAAGAGATTTTTTCCGTGAAATGAGTTCATCCTTTTCGCGTTGATATTTTGATTGCTTAAATGGATTCCATTATGTTAGTGTTGTTTGATTTGGTACTATTGATAATCTGGGGTTGATTTTGATGGACATATTGATGTGATAATGCATATAAAAGGGGTTTCCATTTACAGATGAAATAATCGAAGAAACTTTTTTGTGAAATGATTTATGAATATTTTAAAAACTGTATTGCGTTACGTTGCTTAAAATATAAAACAATTAATATACATTAGCACTTGTTATCAACAGAAGAATTCTTGGAAGAATTATAGTCAATGCATTAAAGCATGGAGTGTCGCTAAACTTTCTAGGCAGACTCTAGGAAAACAAGGATCTATGAAAGACTTTAATTTCCTAAAAGCAATATGATTTTTTCAGTCGCAGAAACAGTCTTTTAGCTCAATTCTCAATGGATATAAAAGCTACAAACCTTATGTTTCATCCAAATGAATTGAAACTAAACAACAGTTTATTTTTTGAAACTATACATCACTTGCGATAGCAGTTTTCTAAGAACCCATTCATTTCATTTCTTGTCTGTGTTTCCATATCACAGAAGTGAGTCAAAGGGTGAGTCAAACGATGAATCCTCTAATGTATCACAAAAAGTTGTTCAGCTTTATTGGAGCAAAAGTTTCTTTTTCACAAATGCCAGGGAGCAAACACAAGAAAATTGCTTGCGAACGAGCCGCCTGCCGTCCTTGTAGTTTCGCTGTTGATCCCGTCATCTCGTTTGTCTACTATCTGTTGCCTATACAATTTCGTGAAAGCAAACACGGCCTTTTATTTGCATTTACTGAGCACACACAATCCCGCTATCTGTATCTATTCGCCTGTAGCTCTTCTTCAGCAAAGTCACGGATAATCCTGAAGGATGAGTGTGCTCTACTCTATTCATTCCATACAGCTGGGCTTAGATTGTGTATGTGCGCAGATTGCAAAGTAATAATACATACTTCGTTCTTTTCGAGTGCTAAACAATAAAAGTCCTCCATTTGCTGACTCGCAACACTTGAACCGAGGCGAACGATTCCAAAGAACGCTTCAAGGTTTCGCTGCGAGCATAATATTCGCAGCGAATCCCTGCGAGTGCAGAGCCATTCGATATGTAAACAATGTTCAAGTCCTGTATCTTGGCTTTGAAATGTCAGCAAACAGTTTCCTTGAGGCACTAATCTGCCACCCTCACCGATAAATTATCGAAGGATTTCAATCAGAGACGAAAGGAGAAGGAGGATCAAATTGAAATATTCATAAACAATTGCCAGCGGAAATTTCCATCTACATCATTTTTCACGCTGGGTTTTGTTCTGATCCTGGCATCATATCCCGGGGCATCGTTTTATTGGATTTTTTTTGGATTAACGATATTATCCTGCGAAAAAATAATTTCAGTAGCTATTTGCAGCTTTGATTTATGAATGGAGCTTTTAAATGAAAAAAAATACTTTGAATGTAAGAGTGCAATACTTTTAAGTGGTATTCAGTTTGGTCATACTAGGTACCTCGAATATTAGCTGCACATATTTTTTGGTTATTTTTTTGCAAAAGTACAGTCACTGATCAGATTTATTGGAAAGCTCAAGGGTAGCTATTGTAATCTTTGCAAATCTTTTATCATTAAAATTGTTTTGATTCTGCTAGAACTTAGATAAAAATTGTCAAAGGTATTCAAAAGCAAAAATCATCAACACAAAGAAAGTTTCTAGCTGATGGTAGATCTTGCACAATAAACACTTTCAAGATTGTGATGCAACCTTATATTACTCAGGCAATAACAGATTATAATGGTAAATTGAATTATGTGATCTGATTCTGTGAGAACGTCTAACCCAAATCCAAATTTCCCAAACTCAGAATATTGTTCCTTTCATAGCACGTCTTTCTTAAATAAAAGCGTTCTAGTGAATGACAATGATAATGTTTACAATTCATTGACGCGCGGGACCCTTTCCAAATTAAAAACACTAGCCCTATTTGGTAAATATCTTATGACAATATTTCTTCATTGATCATCCAAACATATTTATCAGATCCTTAAAGAAATCAACGTAGTTTTCTTCTGAACTCTCGCTTCCATTTATACAGCTCCTCCTGTACATCGTGTTGAGTTTCTTGATGTCCTTCTCACTCAATCCTTTTCTTTGACCTAACGTGACGTTCGGCATCTGTTCGAATATCATAAATAAAACAAATAAATGCGAACATTCATCCACTATATGCAATTACATTCAAAACTCACCAGCGCCTCAATCGTGATGTTCCCATCCTTGGAAAATGCTTTGGAACTGTAGTGCATAACGCTGCCATAGTCATACCCCACGCCATATCCTGTAATTAAGGTGTCGTTGTATTTGAAAAAGTTCGATTCGTGTCCTTTGCTTATATGCTCCCAATGAATTTTCACATATTCGTCACGATCCGTGGCACTCTGCTGATGGAAGAAGCCCAAGGCGTGGAGGAGCTCGTGAATCACGACACCGTGCTGGACACACTTGGGCGTATGCAAATTCACGACCTTTGAAAGAATTAGGGATGTAAATTAAAAATGTTCACACATTCTGCCTGCAACACATTGATATGATGGTTTTTTGAAATCACACTAATTCAGGTAACGACTAACTTTTTGAGCAGAGATATCTGATGAAAGTGCCTCAAAACTTTGCCTTTTTTAGAAAACCATGAGTAAAAATAGGAGGAAGTAGCAACTTGTCTACCTGCCCAGCCTGATGCATGCCAACACTCGACCAGCATCCACTCTTGTCGCCTTTGATGTGGATCCAGTACTTATCGCTTTTGCTGAACGACCTGAATTTGATGCACGTCTTCTCGTGATACTCCCCGATGGCTTTTATAATTACCTTAATTTGTTCAGCACCTGGAAAGCGCAATTTCCTGTTCAAACGCGAGAGCATTCCAAGATGACTACTTGTGCAAGTGGCAATTACACTTACTGAAGTCGTCCTCGTCAATGTAGAACGGCACGACGGCGTCGGGCCAACGCAGAGTCTTATTCAGGATTCCATTCCTATCGTCACCCGGATACATCATGATATCGCCCTCCAAGTGTCCTCCGTTGGTTGGTTGGTTGGTTGTAGTGGCAGCCCCCTTTTATCCAAAGGTAGCTCACTTAGGCCACGAGAGGCCCATTGTGATACCACAGAATATAAGGGCGGCACTAGAACCTGCGGGATGACGAGAACCATCCAGATTCTCGAATAAAGCCGGCTATGCAGCCAATGTCCAAATCGGCTGCTTCCGTGAGGTTGTCTAGGAAGGGTGTGCCCAAGGTTTGCATGCGCTTCCTGGACAGCGCCGGACATTCACACAGAAAGTGTTTAATGGTTTCTTCCTCTTCCTCTGATCTGCAACTTCGGCAGAAATCATTGAAAGGGACACCCAGTCTTTCTGCGTGTCTGCCGATCAAACAGTGTCCCGTTAGTACGGAAACGACGGAACTCAGGGTTTTGCGGCTTATGTTGAGGAGCCGCTTGGTGCGTTTGGAGCACAGTGCGTGCCATGTTTGCCTGGTTGTGCTACAGGTTTCTTCGAGCAGCCAGGCCCTATTCGCAGCCTCCACGTAGTGCTGCTTAAATCCTAGCTTTATGGAAGCTAGAGGTTGGCCGACTTCGGGGTTAAGTGTATATTCCTGAAGCTCGGTGCCAGCTCTCGCTAAGGCATCTGCTTCGCAGTTTCCAGGTATATCACTATGCCCCGGTACCCAACAAAGAATCACTTCACAGTGAAGCGACAACACGTTCAGTTGTGAGCGGCATTCCATCGCAATTTTAGATGAAGTATACACGCTGGATAATGATTGGATGGCAGCTTGACTGTCAGAAAAGATGTTTAAATTTCTTGTGGAAATTTTCTGACTTCTCAGCCAGTCAACTGCCTTATAAATCGCAATGACCTCTGCCTGAAAGACGCTGCAGTGGTCTGGTAATCGGAAGGATAGTTTCAGGCCTAGCTGTTCTGAGAACACGCCACAGCCAACTCTTCCCTCCATTTTTGATCCATCGGTGTAGATGTCGACCGATTCCTGTATCCCATCTCTTTCTGTGGTCCAGTCCCCCCTATTCGGGATGACTGTCCTGAAACCATGGTGAAAACAGGGAATCGGAGATGCAAGGTCCACTTTCCCTGACGTTGGCCCATCCCTCCGTAGTATTGTGGAGTGACCAAAGTTATCCTCATGCCATAGTCGCAGAGCTTTTAATCGAACAGCAGTGCACTTGGCCTGCTGTCTCGTAAGTAGCTCTGTCGGAAGCCAATTTAATAGCATAAATAATGCCTTTGTCGGGGTAGTCCGTAGAGCCCCGGTGATTGCAATAGCCGCACTCCTTCTGACCTTGTTCAGCAGGTTTACATTTGATGCTTTCGCCATAGCAGGCCACCAAATAACTGCGCCATACAGAAGGATTGGTTCCACTATCGCCGTATAGAGCCATGATACAATTTTGGGTTTTAATCCCCACCTTTTCCCAATAGCTCGTTTGCAGCAGTAGATTGCGCATGCAGCCTTGCGTGCTCTTTCTGCTGTGTTCGCTTTCCATGCGAGTTTAGAGTCCAGAATTAGACCTAAATATTTGACCTGATGAGATAGGTTGAGACTTATCTCCTCAAGCTTAGGTGGGACAAATCGTGGAATTTTATACCTTCTTGTGAAAAGCATAAATTCCGTCTTTTGCGGGTTGATCTTTAGACCACACTCTTTGCTCCATCTGGTAAGAATACCTAGGGCAAAGTTTAGTCTTTCCGATAGGGTGTTAACAAATTTTCCCGATATTGCTATTGCAACATCGTCGGCATAAGCTACGACTTTGCAGCCAGTCGCTTCTATTTTTGACAGGAGTTCATCCACCACTAGGTTCCATAGAAGGGGTGATAGCACCCCACCTTGTGGTGTGCCTCTGCAAACCCTCCTTCGTAAGGTACTGTTTCCTAGCGTGGAGTTGATGTTCCTGCTGCTAAGCAGTTGACCGATGAACCCTATCAGGTTGTCTTCGGCATTGCTTTCCCCGAGTGCTTTGCCAATAGCCTTATGGCTGATATTGTTGAAAGCCCCTTCGATGTCTATAAAAACTGCTTGCGTGTATTCCTTAACGCTTAGCGATTTTTCGATATAGCTGGTGAGCGAGTGAAGAGCTGTTTCAACCGATCTCCCTTTTGTGTATGCGTGCTGCGCATTAGAGAGTGGTTTCAGAATAGCTCTCAGATGGATCTCTATCAGTCGCTCCAGAGTTTTTAGCAGAAAGGAGGTGAGACTGATAGGTCTGTAATCCTTAGGTGAGGAATGGGATGTTTTACCCGCTTTAGGTATGAAAACTATTTTTGCTTCTCTCCACTGCTGTGGAATGTAAGCCATCCGTACACATGCTTTGAAAATGGCGTTCAGCCATGGCAGTGCTATATTGATACCCTGCTGGATCTCAATAGGTGAGATGTTATCCATGCCAGGGGATTTAAAGGGTTGAAATGAGCTGATTGCCCAGCGTAGGAGCCTGTCATTTACAGGCACAGTAGTTGGCATGCAATCCGAGAGCGTGTGTGGATCCGCTTTGTCAGCCACATCATCACTGCCCGGGAAGTGCGTATCCACGAGAACAGACAGAGTCTCGGAGCTGGATTTCGTCCAGACTCCATTTGCGTCCTTAACGGACCCTAGAAATGAGGGGGAGCTCGTCATGACTTTTCGCAGGCGACTGACATCTTTGGAGTGTTCTATTTCTGCACAGAAGCTTCTCCAAGAGGTGCGTTTAGCCTTTCTGATAGAGGATTTGAACTCCTTCAGTTTTGTTTTATAAGAAGACCAGTCATTAGTTTCTTTAGCTCGGTTGAAGGACTTCCTACATACCTTCCGCAGCTCCGCAATGTCACTATTCCACCATGGGGGCTTGTACTTCCCTCTAGGTTTCGTTGGACTACATGCAGACCTTGCTGCGTCATTGAAGGCCAATGTAAGGGTCCCAACGGCTTTCTCAAGACCGGGTGTGTCTGCAATCTCTGGAGGTCCGCCTTCTAGCGCGGACTCAAATACCGATTGGTATTTGACCCAATCCATCCTCCTTTTGTTAATGAAGGTTGGATTTGTCGGAGGGTCAGATGCCAGATCGAACTTTATGTATAGGTGATCGGAGAACGAGCACTCTTGTGATACGTGCCATCCCTTGATAGCTTGGTTCAAGTGCTCGTTCGTCAGAGTGATATCCAGAACCTCTCTACGGCTTGCCGTAATGAAGGTAGGATCCTCACCTTTGTTAGCTAGGGCTAAGTCATGCAATAAAATGAATTCAAATAGTGACTCACCCCGTTTATTCGTGTCGGTGCTACCCCAGATGCGATGATGAGCATTGGCGTCCGCTCCGACTATTAAAGGGATGCCTCTTGCAGTGGCTTCCCTTGTAATCCTCTGCAGGCTAGTTGGAGGTGGCAGAACATCATGCGCCATGTAGCAGGAGACAGCCCAAAGGGGTTTGGACTGTCTTTCCACTGCTATCGCAACGGTGTCCTGGTCACTGAAATTATACAAGGTTAAAAACTTCAAGCCTTCCTTTACAATTATGCAAGCTCTCGGTTTACCTGCTGTGTTGAAGGATACTGTGTTATATCCTTTCAAGTTGAGCCCGCAAACCCGGTTTCCAACAACCCAAGGTTCCTGGGCCAGTATTAGCTCCTCTCCTTTTTGGGCCAGGTGGAGGAGCAGTGCGGCGGATGCCGCCTTGGAGTGCTGGAGGTTAATCTGCAGAAACCTCAGCATCGCGACACAATGTTTTATCCGCCTCCTCGTCAGATAAGGACATCTCCTCCTCCTCGACCAGGTCGAGGGATCTGAGAAGGTCCCCAGCCAACCCCGCAGTGGAGGTGGTGCTTCTTCCGTCATCGGAGAGAAGATCTGACTCAGAGAGGTCCACGGTCGGGTCTACTGATGCTTCCACAGTTCCCTCGCTTCCACTCTCCTTGCTCGGTTCCCGTACTGCCTTCCCAGTACGGTCCTTGCGATATACTCGCAGGGTGATAGCCGAGAAACCGTAGCTAATCACCCCGCACTTCGACTCCAATGGAGCTAGCGACTCCTCGTTCAAGATTATTAGAGCCTCTCGCTGTCCATTGCTGGGCTCACTAACCTTAGCTACCTTCCAGTTTTCCACCGGGAGGTCAGCATTGCTGAGCTTGATTAGCTCAACAATTTCCTCCGGTGTGGATGGCTCCGCTGGTATCCACGCCCTGGACCGAGGCCTATTCGGGATATCTTCCCTGGAGACAGCGTCCAGCTTTGCTCCAGGCCAGACTTCTCCCACTCTACCTATAGCCTGCTTGTAAAGATCCGCTGAACGTTGATCTGTACAGGCTATCAACTTAACGTGACCCTGGTACCAGCCAGCATCACGACAGCTTGGTGGAGGGCCAGGATTTGCCTCGAGTATGGGCTTGTACACCCGGAGAAGCGCGATTTCCACCATCTTCCAGTTTGACGGTGAGATGGTGCCATCGCTACTGCTTCTGTCGATAACAGCCCATACCAGGCTTTCCTTGGCAGCTTCACTAAAACTCCTGCCCTTAACAGGATTGGGTGAGACCAGTTTTGGTCTTTTACTAACCGGCAGTTGAACGCTCGGTTGAATTGGGGCAGACTCATTAGATCTACATCTTTTATGAGTTGCCTCTTTCTTCGGAATAGAGGCTTTGTAAGCCTCTACCGTGGTGGTTGCCCATTTCAGGGAGATTTTATCCTTCTGGGAAAGACCATCCGGAGGTAAATCTTTCAGCCTTTTCAGGACTTTGAAGGCGGACCTTCTGTCTCTGTAAGCCGTAACCGAGGGGTTTTGTTGCTTCTTAACACCTGAAGTGGAAGCGGTGTTGGAGGGCGCTCCGGAAACAGTGCGGGCCAGCTTGTTCGCCGTTACCTTGGTGTTACCGCTAGCGCCAGTAGGCTTGACTGAGGAGGTGCTTGCCCCTGGCATAGCTGCCTTGGTGCATGCATCCCTCGAAGAAGTAGGGGGTTGGCTGAGTACCGCGGTCTTCTTCCCACTAGAAGGACGCGTCACCTTCGTCCACTTCCCTTCCGGACCGAGTGGATCTTCCTTTTTAGTTTTTTCTAAATTCATTGCGATTTGGGTCCCCCCTCACAGCCGCTATCTCCACTCGTTGTGCAGTTCCCCTGAGACCCCATGGTTATCTATGCCGAAGCAGGGAGGCCATGCGAGGGTTGGCACATTCCCTTATGAGGAGATGTGCTCAGAGCCGGGCCGGGGACTAATCAGGAGTCCAAACTCAACTGAACCTACACGGCCAGACTAGTGGCGACGAGTTTTGAACGTACCGTGAGGCCTGCCAGGGTTTTACCGGGACGGAGGCAGCATTGGCATTAGCCTGAAAGCCATTTCCGCAAGATGTCACTCTTGCGTACTCAGGTGACAGAATACCACTGCTACCAGCCCAAAGCATCAGATATAGTCGTTAAGACGAGAGAGTTGTCCAAGAAAACAATCGAAAGTCGTGCCGTGGTAGATCATTTAGCGTTACCCAGGATGCACCACGAGGAGGCGATCTACCCTACATCCCAAGTGTCCTCCGTGCTCCCACAGATTGCTGCCACTTTCCTCGGTCCACGAAACAAATGAGCTGGGCAAGGAATGACGGGATTTGAAGGAGCCACCGTACCTGGGATGCGGTGGACGAGCAACCCTTTCACTTTGCCCCTGAGGGGCGGATCGAGCACTAGTAAAAATCCCGAAAACTAGAATACAAACCGCACTGGAGTACATTTCAGATAAAATTCAATTTCGGGATAGCAAAGCGGCGAGTTTTAAAGTCTTACCGTGTGAATGAGCATGCAAACTTAATTCAGGTCTTGGAAGATAACGCACTAGAGGTTGCCTGGTAGACGAATGTTACCAACAAAGACAAAAATCTATCCCATGTGGAGGTGGGTTAATTGGAGGCAACATACGGCTGGAATTGTCTCACTTTCACTGTGGCACCATTAAAATTCTTTAGGCGAAACGACGGAACCAGGTTCTTGCATTGTTGAATTTCTCGTCAAAGTCGACGACCATTGTTCCAATGGAAATGCAAATTGTTCTTTACAATTGAACGGTGATAAGTGAAAGTGCTGAAGGTATCAATTGCGTTAATGGGAACATCGAACACGATTGCATTGATAGATGATAAGCTATTACGGAAAGCTTAGGCAATAATTCAAAAGAGTCTCGAACTCTGCAGAAAGTAGTTAGCAGAGAAGTTCATTCTAGTTTGTGCTGGCATTTATTTATTTTTTCAGTATTATCTATATAATTTTATGAAAACATTTCTAGGATATTTTCAACACTGAAATCATAAATCTCACATATTTTTTTCTTGATTTCTTTACAGATTTTGCATCGGATGGTTCTTCAGTTGGGGACGATTATGTAAGTATTGGAAAACATGTAAAAGATGAGTAGCCTATGAGATGAAAGTCTCAATCCAACTGAAGTTAATTATTTCCAACCCATTTGTAAAAGTTCTACTATAGTAAATACTAGAAAAAGGCTTAATTTGCAATTCGAAAGAGTCAAAATTTGGTCATATTTGTAGTTATCGATATAGAAGCATTGATTTTTTCGTTAACTTGAATTCTCGCTTGTATGAAATCATAGAAGTGGGCCTATTTTCAAAGTTTTTGGAGTGAAAATAGTTGCGATGCATTGTTCGGGTTTTTGCGAGATAATTGGGTCAACATCTGTGTTTTCGCCAAAAAGAGGCCTTGAATGATTCTCACTGGAAACGAGAATCATACAAGATGGTATTTTGGGTTGTCCTCCCCTGAAAATCCTCAACCCTCCCAAAAGCACCATTTGGATAAACTACATAAAACGAGAAGTTGGTAAGCTAATATCTCACTCCGCAAAAGTCAATAGAAGAAATTGAAGTGGAATTAAATCAAAATACTGAATTTATAATTAATGTTTTCTGGAATATGTACATAATTAGAAACCATGTTTGCGAAAGAAGCTAATGAGTCGCCGCCCACATCGCACATGACGCCTACGCACCAGCAACTAATATAACAGTAGATTATCAACGATTCCACCCATTTTATTCAAGGGTTGGAAATACATCAAAATGCTCGTTTACTATTTGGCATTTAGTCAACAGGAAAAGTTTACTGGATTCCGTAAACGCCAAGCAACAGTTGCCTGAAGTATATAAAATACGAGACCATAGACACAGTATGTTATACTAATTTTCACGATATCTTTCGAAGGAAAAGTCATGTCAACTTAATTTTTTTGTCAATTGAAACTTATTAATGGTAAAACGAGCTGATTAGGTTTTGGTAGACTTCGGTACGGTAGGTTTTTCGTTTGGACACATCCAAGATTATTTATCGCAAACGAATGTTGTATTGACATTGTGAAGTAGTCCATCAAAGCGTAACAATATTTGCATGACTCTATCGAATATTCAAAAAAGTTAGTGTAGCCATTTTTTTTTAATTTAATAAAGGAAACTGGAGGAAATTAGGGTTTGTTTTTGGAAAAAAACCATCTGAATATCAGCTTTAGCAATCAGCGTTTTTGAAAGTTAGATGCTTGAAAAAGCTCACATTCATTGGAAAACAATAAGTATTTAATATTTGTGATAATTCAGATGAGCAAACGATTATTTTTAACGCATTATTTTATCAATTCTTTGCATTGTTATAATTTTTATCATTAATATTATTTTTAATACAAATGTAGATATTATAAGGAAGTTTTTCGTGTGAACTTCAAGGATCGCACCACGTGACAAAATCGGTTGGAAAAATTTAGTAAAATAAAATTTAGTAAACACCAATTTTTTCGCCCAATATTTCACTCGTTTTGTTTCAATAAAATATTATTTGAAGATTTCGACTTAAAAAATGTGAATATGGATCATCTATGAAAATTCAGAGAAAACACTCGGTGACATATTTATCTTATTTCCCTAAGATCTTTTTTTCAAGATTTTTTTTTTGCTAGAAAACTTCACAAACACAGTTGTTTCAGAAATTTAAATCTTTGCAAGTACAGCTGTTTTAAATGTTCCGAAAAAATTTCAAAAGTTTCAATTGTCCTGTTTATTTCTTCTTGAGGTATCATCTTTTATAGTTTGGTTACCACTAGAGTTAAATATAATTTACAAACATCATACAGAAAATTTTCTGAACGCTTTTCTCTCACCGTTGTTACGTAATTTTGTGCATCATTTTCATGTTGCCTCATTATAAATTCGCTGGGGTTAATGCAATTAACAATTATTGATGAATAGAATAAAAGATGCTGCTCTTGCAAACCATTTTAGAGTTGACAATAGAAAACAAACCAAGACGCAACGAACTTGGAAATAAAATGAAAAAATGAAAAATCATAGCATTTTACAAATTCCCGTTGCAGCCTCATAAAGATTTGACATTTTATTCCGAGCAATCAAATTTCTTGAAATACAAAAGTTGACTACGCAAACATCCACCAAACACTCCTGCAAAACACTTATTTGCAATTCAAATTTCAAATATTTCACCGTGACCAAGTCAACTTCCGAGTTTTACATCTTAAAAACAATATTCCCTAGTAGCCACTTGTTTTGAATAATACCACTTTGGAATATCAAGCGAGGCAGCATAATAGGCAAGATTATCGAGAACACGATCCATTGAAATGCTCCATCAAGCGCAGCAAATGTCCTTTCGAGTCAATCAACTGTGAATACTATAGCACGCATCGAAAGCACAAAAAATTGTCGCATTTGCCAAAGATTTTTTTATGCTGAAAATGCTATTGAAATATTTATTGCCCATCTTCACCACGTTGAGACTTCTTATAGTGTTCTTTATTCCGTTTCGCACATTTCCGTTGGCCGGAAAATGGGTGAACCTATTCTACTAGTCACTTTTCTTTTGAATGGTGCTTCGACTTGCTCAGCATCTTCTGCACACAATGTGTTTCGATGACCGTGATGAGCGTGTTGAAGGGACATACTAAGTAGTTCCTTTATTTAATTTGCTATTCACTTAGTGACTACCCTTCCAACGATATTTTATGGCTTCCTCTCCATTCACCAGATTTCGTACAATCAGCAAAGCTTCTCGACAGAAAACGCACCAGCAAGAGCCAATTTCAACTACTTGGACAATTACGATCAGCAGGACGCTGACGAGAGTGAGGCGGGGAAGGTATCGGAAAATGGTGCTCTCGATGATAAAATTGAGTCCGTATCCAACGAGGGGGACACAGCACAAAAATCGTTTAAGGACATCGAATCTGGTATCATATATGGTGACACGGGTGAAGACATAATTCTCAAAGATTCCACCGACGGGCAATGGAAGGAGGTCAAAAAAGTGTCAACGCTTCCGTTCACTTCGAAAGCATTGAAGACAGCGACGACCATCACGAATACAAGAACAACAACTGCAGCACCAACCACGTCCATCATTACAGAAGATGCTGATGGTTTTGAGGACAGTGCTGAAGGATTCCATGCGGTGGGAAGTAGGCCAAATGACTACAACGACTGGTTAACGAACCGTAGGCGAAGAGGTAAGTTACACACGACTAAAAGACAGCCACATAAAAGAATATCGAAGAGTGTAGTGATACCGAAATTGAGTTGCTAGATTATTGCATTTCTATTGCAGCGCACTCGCCCAATAGACGTTCTTAGAGCTTCTCAATTGAAACGAAATTGGCTCACCAAAAAGACTCAGCAGGTCACTAAAGCTGCAGTTTTTCTTAGCTGAAGTTATTAAATTTATTTATTTGCGGTTTATAACGTGGCTAGTATTAAGAACGAACCTTGGAATTTTTGAGCTAAGATTCTAGTTTCTTCAAATTCTAATCTAAAAAATAAAGGATTATAAGTTTACCTACCACATTATGGTTGTTGAGTGTTTCAGTCCTGAGTACTGTGCAACTGTCTCAAGACAGAATTCATGAAAACAACTTTGTCTAATGACGAAATTATATATCTTTTGATTGCACTTTCAGTACACTCAGCGTTCCAGAAGCACAAAGCGCATCATCGCAATTATCACAGCTACGATCACAAAGGACAAAAAAACGCGTTCGGAAGATACAAAAAGTATGAGCACCATCGAAGCAAGTACAAAGGTGTCCGACTCCATCATCATCAGCATCACAGTCACGTCCATTATCCGGTTTTCGATGAAGAGCCTTACTACCAGGGCAAAGTCAGCTACTATGGCCAGGACGATGACAGTGTCGACAGTCCTGGCGTTGAACGCTTCGAAGCCGACAAATCACTTCATTTGCCTGCCAAAATGCGGAGCTACCAGCACTACGGCCAACTTCGCCGGGACAAGGGTGGCGACGGAGGCGTCTCTAATAGTCATCGATCCGACGCGTATCGAAATCGAGGTGAGAAATGGCCCCATCTTCAGCGAATCGAGTATCAAATCACAAAGGACGAGCGCCGCGAGCGGATTGTGGACGACTACGAAGAGCAACTTCCACCTTATATCAGGAAATACAATAGACGTAATAAGCAGTTACTCGATTTGCTGGAGGGCACAATGCCGCCATCAACGACATCAACGGTGGCTCCGCAACATGTTTCAGCGAAGGTGCATTATAGTGGCTACGGGATCAACGGTGGCAGTCGAAAGGAAGCCAGTGAAAAGCACGATGGAAGAAGTCACAAGGGGAGACGCTCTCACTTTCACAATCATCGCAATCCCAAGTGGATAGTGGAGGATTTGTTCGAGGAGCAGCGTGCGAATCCAAACAACCCCAACGTCGAGGACGACCAATACCTTAACGATTCAGTGATGCCATCAAAGGCCCCAAAGAGTGCTGAAGTAAATGGGAACAGTAACACCGGCTATAAAAACAGCTTCAATGGGAAGGACTTCCCAGATGAAGACGATGACGGCAACGAGAATGTCAGCAAGGATAATGAAAACGAAAATATAATATTGTTGCAAAAAAATGAGTTTCCAACAGGAAGCGTATTCGGTAGCTTCCAGAACCGAAGTCAAAAAGCAGGAGAGAGACCTGGAAGCATGCAGCCCTACTCAGTGTACACCTCTAATGACAAAGCTGTCTCCCGATCAAAAGTGATGAATCCTGCGGACACTCCTGGTCCAGTTGTTGGGGTATCCCCTACCGAAGAGTTGAAAATATCGCCAAAAGCAAATCAATTCATCTACCACCGGGTGGCATCCTCGCGGTCAGTGGGCACCGGGACCAATATAATTGGTGTGGATGGTGGATCCCGCAAGCAGCGACTTCCTTTTGTGGCCATCACGGATCGCAGGTTGGAGACGTCCAAAATGCAGAAGCAGCCTGCAGACTTCCGACAAAATCACTTGCCTTTGCCTTAAAACCAATATTTAGGAAAGTTTAATAGAATACGATAAGCAGCCACGTTTAGAAATTATCCTCTAAACTGAGGAAAACATCTTTCGTACGGAAAGATATCCGGAATCATTCAGTCATTTCTTGGAAGCAAAAATATAGACCAGATCAATGCTCTGCGCTTTGTCACCTGTTGGTTTCAGGTGTTGTGTTTGGCAAAACTAAGGTGACGGGTTAACTTGAACAATGAAAAAAGCAAGCTGGCTTATTTTTGCTTGGGATCAATGAATAATCTATAGGTAAATTTAGCAAATAGTTACGTAGACATCTAACACATCGCGATAGAAAATCGACACCAGCTACGTTATGTTGTTGGTATCTACTGATCCGTAGGACTTAGCCCGAATACTTGTACATACATGAACACAAACATTCAATCAGCGCACATATTAAAATGGGTTTGGATGGGTTGATTCGTCGCCAGGACTCTATTCAAAAGCGGGAGCACCTAAGCGTAAAGTTGCAAATACATTGGTCTTTGCTCAGAGATGAGTTTTCTGCCTATGCACATTAATTCAGGTGCAGGATTTCCTCATGCTGATTGAATCGAACCATTCATATCATAATTCGCGTACGGCTGCAGAGCCTTCCAAGTCCCTGTGTCATTTGGGAGAGCTCAAATATCGAAAAGCGCGAAAAATGTTGATGCCCGTTCGAGCTCGCAGTATTCATAGCAGAGTGCTTGTGCAAATTCTTTCCACTGTTGTGATCCTGTGGTGTTCATGGAAGCGGAAAATTGCACACGCATCATGTGAATCTCCACTCCAAATGTATAATTTTCCACACACTGCGTACCATGCAGCCACAAATCCTACAGCCATAATAATCATCGCCAACACTATCATTTTAATTGAGCTTTTCCGGAAGCATCGTCCGGACAGCAAGTTCTAAGGCGAGGAACGTCCTTTCGTCGTTCAGTTTCAACTTACTTCATTAACATGAAGTAATTAAACTTAAAGTGCGGCACCCATATAAAAGTCATCATCTTCGCCATCAGCATGGTGGAATAAGACTTCCACAGCACATTCACAGACTTCTGTGTTTTGTCGCACCCTGTTTTCCTGGGTGTTCAACCTTGCATTGGTCATTTTGGTCAAGAGGATATCCTGCTGATGAGGAATCGAGCCAGTAAATACTCAGAAACGAGTCGTACAATGTCCACTACCGGACCCAGAGTCAACTAATGAGCCCAACTTGCAACTCTGCTCCATCTCCGTCTGCTTCGAGTCAGTAGAACGGAGTTTTGCTTAATTGTGATTTTATCAGCGGCTAGCGGAGAGATCACCATCACTTTTATCACAATCGCAACCTAGTAACCATTACGGCCGGACTATTTATGTTTCCCGCCATCCTTCCGTTCTTAATGACTTTCTTTTCCGTCCTTCCGGATGTTTTGGTTGTTAACACCCAACTTACTGTTTGCCAGACTCTCGTAGATATATTTCAGTTTGGCTCAGATTGTTTAGCAAAGAAACGTGACCAGCAGGCGGCAAATGATACGCTCATTATTTCGTGCATTCCTTTCCAGGACATTTGAGTAAGTGTAGAGAATAATGTAGAGAATGGTCTATTGTTATACATACATATCAGATGATGACGATGTATTGTGGAAATGTAACAAAAATAAACGAGAAATAAAGATAAGAAAAAGCAAGAAAATGTTAACTGTTTTATAAATAATAAAAAAAAACTGAATAAGCAGCAATTACGTGGCTTTTATTTTTATTCGTCGGGAAGTCTAAAATGATGAGGAATAAGAAATAATTGGTTGAAGTTTTCTTAAACTGTATAGTATTTTAGATGAAGATGATGTACTTTGTAGATAATATAGTTTGCGAAAAATTCTGATATGAACTCCACATTAAGATTGCATGCATTATACTTGTCCAAATACAAACCCCAAGTAGGAATTCAATTTGTCTCAAGCACTTTGATATAAGCTTCACTGGATTACAGATGGTTTATGAAAAATATATCCAAGGCCTTTTTGATTTCAGTAAGATTTGGCCTTGAAAATAGAAGGCTTTAAAAAAATGAATTGGTGGTAAGAGAGAATTGTGTATTTCTTAGAACATTATCAAGTATATTCCATCTTCAATAACCGCAGCGATGACTTTACTTTATTTCAATTACTCGAAGTGTAGTTAGGCTAATTACACGAAACTTTCCTCATAAAAAAAACAAGATGTCGCTCAACTAGTGACCTATCGGATGAACAGGTAGAATGATCGCACGCATTTTAGACTCAGAACGTCTATATGTGTTCACAATGAAGGTTTATAAAGGCTCAGTTCGCTATTTCCATTCAAATTTTATATAAACTACATATATTAGTGGGATAAACTTCTACATACTGTGTAGTCATGTATTGAACAATTCCGAAATGCATGTGATTTTCTTTCAGTTCAATCAAAGACTTTTCCATGCACCCTCTCCTGTTTTCCACGATACATGTACGTATTTCGGAAGCTAGTTTTACGTTGACGATAGATCCTCAGTAAGCCCAGTTGATAATTCGGTTAGTTAGAAAGGCAAGAACCTGCAAAACACAATATTAAAATAAACGTTAATTTTACACGAGTGATCACGTTCCAACGTCTAATGTGTTCTATTTATGAGCTTGCAATTAAGATACTACTCTAGAGGATGTAACAATCCTTTTTGCGAATTTCCGTAAAAAACCAAAACAAGAGACTGTTAGTTTCCAGGTCTCAAATTGATGGCAGGATACATCATTGTTGACATCTTTAAAACCAGAATGCCATGAAAAATACATGTATAAGGAACTTGAAAACTAAATCAACTCATTTCTATGGTGAGAAAATAATTAACTCAATCGTAGATGTATTCGTGTAAAAGGCATGTAAGCTATTCGTTAACAATCCGTGACTGGCAGTAAAATCAACATCATCAAAATAGAGTTCGCAACCTTTTACTTTATTGCCAAAATGAAATGGTAATAAGTGCCATTGTGCCCCTCTTCATTTTTACTTCTAGGCCGTATGACGGTACAACATAACTTTTATGTTCTCAATATTCTCTACATCGAATCGTCTCGAATTTATTTTACGGCCTATTGCAATCAAATAACATTGAAATGGAGACCACGACTCAATGATTTACATTTTAAATCTTACACACGTATGAATAACCTCCAGGACATTCGAATACCGTGGAAAGAACTCTGCATGGAAGCCATATTAGCTCATAAAAGTTCCTTTACGACAAAATTGTAATCATTGTAATAAATCACATTTGAAAATATTACTCCTCTTACGGGTAGTCGAACATCGCGAAAGGAAGACGTTGTCGACGACTTTGCTGTGCCACCACGGCTGACTGACTATAGCCATCACGGGTCCTTCCTCTGGTGGGTCAGAATAAAACTGGGAGCCGGCTCATTTTTCACTGCACAAACACACTTGGCAGAGGTTGGGCTTGTTTCCAGGACGAAGTGGAAACAAAGTCGTCGACCCAGCTGCAAAACAACCGCCCCCAGGACACTACTGCCTGGCGTTTGGGGGAGGATTGTTACCGTGTTGTCGGTACTTTGGCGTTAAATCAACCGTGAATTTTCCTTTCGTTTGTGCATGCATTCAATGTTCAGCAGTACTGGGGGCGCGATACCACGTATCCTCCACGCCGCCAACCCAAAGTGGAGCACTTTAGGCATAAGTCTGCGAAATGGATTCGCTCTGACACGCAAAGTCCTCGTTATTACCTCAACGGATTTTCGTTTATTTTTTCGCTTGTATCAGATTCAATTTTGCCTCCCAGGACTCTATGGCTTTTGCACTGGTTATTGCTTCTCTTGTTGATGATGTTTCTGTTGTTGTTGTTTTTGTTTGGGTGCCTATTGTGTTGCCTACGTGGCTTTTTGACTTTTACAGTTGTTTTACGGCCAGTAAGTCATTAAGGACAATGCTGCTATGAAGTGCTTAAATTTAGTCACGGACAAAACCTGTCATTTAAGGAAATATGCATGCAGGACTATATAATGTCGATGGTGAAGGACGAATAGAATTTGCATGGGAAGTAATTTGAAGAGGGTTATGGAGTTAAGAAGTGCGCTGCATTCACAGGAGTGGAACTCATTGCTGATAACTATAATACTGATGTAATTTATTGACTAAAAAGGAAATTTTTCTCATATTTTCTCTAATTTTCAAAAAATCCTTCCCGATAACTTGCCTACATCATAAAAGGAACCTTTTGTCCAAACTTTGCGCTCTTAATTTCAGTACTCTAGGCTCTGGGTTGATGAGTCATGAGTGATAGTACTGAGTCAATTATGAGATGCATTCCTGGAGCAAGTACTGGCGGTTTAATTTAATATTGATTAAATTTTTCGCATAAGTTAAGACTCCAATATGCTTCCTTCGAAATGCATTGCAAGTCTGTCTCATGATCAGATAAGTAGGTGATTCAATTTAATAGAAAATAGATTTGGTAAGATTGTGGCTTGAAAATACATCATCCATGCTTATTATCTATTATCGAAGATTACGTATCCTTCGTTGTCCTTTGTTTTTCAAAACTATTGTAGTGACTGATCAATTAAGGGATTGGTGGTTCATGATATTAATTATTTGGATGCACATCATATAACATTCAGAGTGATTTCGGTGGAATCTTACCATTTTATTCATTTTTTAATCATTACTACTCTCATAGTATTTTCATCAAACTCAACTTGATACTTGGTTCTTCGAGTTCTATTTATTCAAAACAGAAATTTAATCATGCCAGGAAACTGTTCTCATAAACGAATATAACTTAATACTGTTTGAAATTCCATCAGGATAAACTTTCTCCTTGAGGATCACTTGAAGTGCTGTAAATTATTACACTTAACTCGTTACCACACCCCAACGTTACCACTTCATAAGAATCAATTCAACAGCTCCTTTTCATGTAAAATACGGAAATTAAAATAATAAAGTCATCGCAACTCGCAATGGATGCCACGTAACCTCCACTCCTTGTTGCACATGTAAGAAATTAACAAGCTTGCACAGCATCATCCAATTCAATATTCTCTAGGCAAAGTTTCAGCCTTTTACGGCTTCATCGCTTGCAAGCCAACTTCATTTGAAAGTTTGCATCTTCACTTGGACAATGTTCTTCCAAATTAACTGGCAACCATAACTCCTAAGGAACATTGCAATAAATGTCTTTCACGTTGCTGAGGCTTCCCCGATTCGTTCCTTTTATATAAACAGCGTTTCAGAAGAGGCAAGAGAGAAAAGTACATTTCGATTAAGTCATCCTACGAAGAAACATTCCGACAAAGCTTAACGTACTTTGCAATAGAGCCAGCACAAACATATTGTTTGAATTTGAATTGTCCTTTGTCATATTCTTCGGCAACTGCACAAAAGGATCGCTGCAATATCTCCGGAGACTCTTTTGCAGTCGCATGCCAGCTACATTGTATCTATAGGTGTCCCGAAGATGAAGCGTTTGTTTATGCCGTTCACACGGGGTGCCAAATGTGAACCAGTTGCTGGGTTTGAGGACAACTCAGCCAGGATGTTCGTTATGAACGTAGGATTCCTGCATACGTGAACGGTATCTAGTCCACTAACTTAATATCAGTTGGCCAGGAGCCAGACCCAAAGGCGAGTAGTTGTACATGTTGTATACGAATGGTTCAGCCTGCGGTGTATTTCGTGTGGAAGATACTTAGAAATAAGGTCCTGGGTCACGGTGTTATCTGTAAATAAGTTCACCGTTAGAATATCTAATATAGTAATATCAGCGAAGGTAGCAACAATGTGAGATAGGTCATATTGTGTGGGTGGCTTTGCCCTTCGATTGCGAAATATTGTTGAATTTATTGCGACCCTAAAGTATCACGTTGACGGCGAGTATATTAACGTTGCTAGGGCAAGTAGAATAAGAAAATCGTCGGTTTAAAACCATCAACAATTTTGGTAGAAAAAGCTTTTTCTAGTAGTACGATTTTCAATTACCTAATAGCAACTTTAGCTAGATTTCGAAAGATTTTTTTTTGTCCATGGTTTCGAGGATTCTCAACATAAAATAGGGGTCTGAAAATAGTATGAGTATTATGAATATATTTTAACGAAGGAGTCTTGCTTGTTTTCCTTGAAGATATTGTAAGTATGTTAAACTAGACTCTTGAGCCTTCCCATCGATAGCTCCACTTTTCCGTCCCCATGCTCGGCTATTCAATTACTGCAAGCATTCAGCGGAAATTAGGATTTTTTGGCATGATAGAATTACATACCACCCTGAAGAACACACCTTCATAGTTCCGGCCATTGTCCGAAGTTGGTAAATACATGCTAGGGATAAATGATAGACTTGTTCATTGGCGCATAACCATAGCCACACACATATCGTTGCGGTATTCTTGCATCCTTCAAGGGAAACACTTACGGCAGACTTCTTGGTTGTTGTTAATTTGCTTCTTCAGTATGTTCTCCAACTAGCTTGTTGGTATGCGTACAATGCCTTGGATTATGGTGCAAACGGGCTACCCAACATATCCTGCTCGGTGTGATCTATAATGAATAAGATGCAACCGAAGATTTATATTTAGTCCTTGATTTATAGTTCCATTCTTCGATTCATCATAGCAGTATAGCAGTTGTATGATTCAGGGCCGTATTTATAAGATTTAATGTGGTGAATTCGAGATGCACACAAAATACAACTCTTATCCACGAGTAGTTGAATTTGCAATCTTTTTATTCATTCATGAAATATTCACTGAGCGTATCTTTGGGGTGCCACAAAATCTATCAACTAGAAATATTTAAGCAACGTAAAGTATAGATAAAGTTTTGTAGTCTTGTAGGTGAAAATATTGCAGGAATATTCTTTGAAAATTCCCATCATACTGTTGAAAAACTTTTTTTGAAACTATTGAACAAAATACACTTTGCTCAGAATACTTCTTCGGACGAGATGTTATATCTGTTATAATTTATTCCACGCAGTTGATATTGAGTGGAACAAACTTCTGAAATATGTATGGTGAATACTTTTAAAGAATATTCAAATGGGTTTTCAACACCAGTCATGTTTGCTAACGTTCCCATAAATCTGATTTAGTTTTTGGTTTCAAACGAGACAAGGTATATGCGAAAAAGAAGTAACAGATATTGAATTTCAGGACTACCAAACGCTTGTATTTTTGGTTGCTGTAGTTCTATTCACTAGCTTGTCTGTCTAGCATAGAAAGTTGATTTAAGTTGTGCCTGCTAGCTTCTCAACTGGCACACTGTTATTTATTTCATAGCTCAATCGAAAAAGGTTCACAAGTTCAAGCCTGCTGCCGCTTCTGGGCATGAATTGATTGTAAAGTTTGATTTAATGGTATAACGATCGGTAACATTTTACCAGAACACAAAATAAAAAAATGTGAGTGAAAAACTGGAATTTAATAATAAAAACTTTTTTTGACATATTTTGATTTATATTAGAAGTAGAAAACGTTCGAAAAATTTTCTGTGCTCAATTTTCTCAAAGTTTTTATACGATTTTTCCTCGATCATTAAGTTGATTGATTTTGTTTCTGTATGATTCAATTTAATTGATCAAATAATTAATTCATTGCCGAATGTTTACTTGAAGAGAAATTTCGTCAACTTTACGAACAATGAGAATAAATCACTCAATTAAACTTTCACCAATAAACTCAATAGATATAAACTTTTTTCGTGCAAATCGTTCATTGTTTAGTGAGTGAAATTCACGTTTTATGCCACGCATTAATTCTATTGTTCCCAATTTTTCAATCTACCACAAAATCCTCAACAAAAATTGAGAACCGAATTTTATTTTGCAGGTTGTACATTTCCCGAAACCTCCAGCAAAGCTAATATTTTCTCACCGTTTAATTTACCAACCCACACCTTCCCCAGTCCTTGTTATTTTCCATGAAATGTTTACCTAGTGAAGTTTCGTTTGCAATATCAGACTTTAGGTGAAATCTGAAAGGACGTATGTGAAAGAACCTGAAGGCTGAATCAAATAAAAATGGAATTTATTTGCGAACAACATTTTGTTGGTCGGTTTTTATAATTTGTTCTTGAGCACGATATTGGCTACCTGCTCCTGAATCGCAGTGAGAGAAATCCCTTTCCTGAAATAGAAAGAACGGTTTTTTGACCGTTCATTGGAATTTTAGCCCCACATGTGGTTCTTTCCCTAAACCTTACCTGTATTTATCCTTCAAAGAGTATTTAGCAGCCTTTTTGATTTTGAAGACTGTGAACAGTTTTGCTAGTGTGAATTGTAAAAAGGAAACCACTTTTGAAATTTATACATTTTTCACTGCAAGCTTTCCAGTAGATGTTCCATGAAAAATAAATTTTTTACACATGAACCATGTGCCATTTTATTCACCTGTGATGCCGCAGGATATTTACAATAAAATAATGTCTGCACATAGAACACCGATGGATTTTCAACGGAATTGTTGATATTAAAACCTCGTATCCGAAATAAGAACGGTATGAATTTACAGTGAAATGAAATCTGGAGGAAATGACGCAGAAAAGGGAGAATACTGAATAATGTTGGAATATAACGAGCCAATAAACATTTACTGGACGTTAGACCTAGTTGTTAAAATATGAACTCAATACAGTTCAAAACATTTAAAGTGAAATCATACGAGCACTTCATTGTATTCAAAAGAACTGTTACGATGGTTCAAAAAATTATTGAAAATTGCAGTCAACAGCGAAGCGCATCATATCGGCATATGTGTTTCTTATTTGAAAAGTATGCCACTACTCCACTAGAATATGTTGGAAAATCTGGGCGGATTGCGTCATTTCGGGGATTGCGTTCCACTTTTAAACAAAAGCGAATAATAAAAACGTGATTTATAGTGCTTCAAGCGCCACCAGCAAATCCTCCACATTGTGAATGGGCACACCATGCCTTTTGTTTGCGAGCTAGGAGCACACTTTCGAATAGCCGCCACTACCCTTGCTCAAATGAAATACGAATACGCATTCATGGTAAATTTTTTATACGGTACAATAAAGCGAACATCATTCAAATACCAGAACCGACTGAAAGTTGCCTTTATTTCGCGGAAATGGGGGTAGTGCTCCTCGTCTGGTGGCTCTTAAGGCTGCAATGCCTGTTATGGCGGATGGTAATTACTAGAATCCGCATGGACCACAATAGAGAATGTGGACAATTGAGCAAAGTGAAAAGGAACCCGGCCAGGATGAGTTCCATGCAAAGTGAGTGATCGCTAAACTGTAGGGAGCAAAAATGAAAATTTTGCATGAACAACTTCAATTCACCACGGGAAGTCGCCTAAAAGATGAAATAAATGCAAATATTCATGAGTCGTGGATTTTTTCTGGTTAAGAGAAAATTATGCAACTTGGAGTATATTAAAATGAGAAAGAACCTCTTATTTTACGCATTTTTCATATGCGACATTGTTTTTCCAGTTGAGTCTTATCTCTTGAAAGTTTTTATTAGGTAAACAGGAGCGTCTGAGCTTTTTTTACAATTGTTTGAAAGTCTTCTAGAGAAATAAGTAGAACTTTGCTTTTCCATTGCTTCAAAATTGTAACGAATACTTGCATATCTTTAACTAGAATCATTGGGAAAATACATTTACATGATATTTCCAAAAAAAGTTATTATTAACAAATAACGAGGTTCACCAGTAAAATACCATAAATAGAAAGAAAATACATACAAACCAACTAAAACAATCAAGAAAAGTCAAATGGAAATCACTAATAATTTTCAAAAGAATACCGAATAATTTTTTTTGAAGCGAAACATTGCTAATGACAATTGCGAATAATAATTTTCATTCAGCCAAAAAAGCCGGATTCTCGATACATTTTCTTTGTTCTTGTTATTAAACTCTGAACACTAACAAGTTCATTCAACACATTATAAGAAGTCCCATTATTTTTCGTGTAAGCATCTTCCACATATGGAACATTCTTTTATATCACCATTCCAAATTCCCAAAAAAATGAAACAATAAAAAACTTGTACAGACAAATCGCCAGGACATTTCCACCAGCATTAGTTCAAGACGAAAGATTTCCGGAGGAACTTTGCCACGCAACCTGTTTCCGTCGTCCAGCCCGCAGCAAGGCGATACATATTGTAAGGACATCTAAAATTAATCGATTAGGTTGACTGCTGTAGGCTCCGGGCTCAGTAAAGTCCAGGCTCTGAGCGTGACCTCCGAACTTTATTCTGCCTGGGGGACAATTAAGGAAACATGACATTGGAATTTCTACTTTATTGCCGTCAATTATGCTGTATTTTGGCAATTAGAAGAGTTCGCCTAGGTATTGTACATAGATGCTCATTATTCGAGCATGCAATCGTACTGTGCTTGATCCTTCACCAGGATATGTTGACATTTGTATTTGGATAAGTAAATTATTTTTCATTAGTTGCATGATTCAGGTGACGGTTATTCTGTGGTTGTTTAAATGTTCCTTGGATGCCAGGAATGCGACGTAATTAAGAATGATTTGTAACGGAATGAAAGTTTGTTTGGATTCTGCATATTGGCTTATAGAACTTCCAATTTCTGTTAACTGTTTGTAGTAATTGTACTTTTATTCTAATGTTTTACCAATTCATTCTGAATCAAGATGATAAACTATTGATTGTCATAACTAGTTAAGATACTCTTGAAAAGTCTAATCTTGTTGAACAGACAGAACAGACGAACTAAGGAAAGACAAATTCCCAAGAAACCAAAATCAACGCATTGTTGGGGGAATCTTTTTGTAATACTCAATTCCGCCCGAAATCGAACCTCTTAATGGATCCGTCTACACACAGCAAAACTACTCAGTAGACGATACTTCCACTTATCGAATTGCGATAACGTAAATAGAAAACCTCACAACGAACAAACAAACGCATTGCCTGAACATAAGCATGGAACAGGATACAATTTATTCGCATCCCAAGCAACCCTCAGTACTATTCATAGTGAGTAATATGAGCCTAGCGAAAACACTTCGACCGCATGGTATGGCGTCATTGTGCTACTTACAATAGATATTAAATTGATGAGGTTATATCCTTTCCATGGCGCGGAGTGGATGTTTTCGTAATGTGGTGTACGACACACTTACCGCATACAAAAAAAGCGATTGTGTAGGATGATAAGGTCTATAGTTCTCGCAACGATTTTCTATATGATCGCATGATCCTTGACAGATGAGGTTTGCGCCATAATCCAAAATGAATTTGGAATAAAGAAAGTGCTTTTTGCAGCATGTAGGTAGTGGTTTATTTACTTCATCCACTGTGTGTTTGTGTTCGTGGACCGATTTTTTGTCTGAAGGAAACCTTTGAATATTTCTTACTGGGCTTAGCTTCCAAAAACCTCTATTGCAAATAAAGCTTACTCAATTAACATTAATTCTTCCCAGAAATTCAAAAGGCCTTAAACGCAAAAGATGTTTTTTGCGTTTTTTAAATAACGATTGCGAATATCAGCATCGTACTATCCATTCCTTGAGAACTACCAAAATGCTTCGGTTTACCATTCAAGACAATAAACACAAGTCTACAAGCCAAAACTGAACAAAACATTCCTCACTTACAAGGCTAACCTCAACTTGACTCCGGAATCCGTTGCGTAAGCCACCATTCATTCAGCGACAGTTTCACAAGCAGCATCACTAGACTCATATCCCTTAAGCTCGCATCGCCAGCCAAACAGCAAGGACTCATAGGCTGGAGATGATTCCTCTGTCACGGCTGTTACGCAATAATTTATCATTATTCTGGAAAGCAAGTTGATGTGCCTCAATTAGGCGACGTTGAACTTTTGCGGAATCCCGGGAACATCATAAAACCCCCAAAACGGAACAGGTAGAGTGCCTCCAAGCCATTGTCTAGATAATCCTTAGACATGACAAAATGAAATCCCACGTTCTTCATCATGTCACGGGGAAAATTTCGCGTGACATTGTATATGGGCGTAATATCACCAGGACGTAATGAGCCATATGCTCCAGCAGGATGTGCTTGGAGACGCAAGGACATTAGTACGACGACGTTTTGGGACATATTTTGTTATTGTCACATCTGTATATCGTTGACTATTTGGCGTTATTTGACTTAAATTATGTACAGCTATGAGAGTATGCAGATGACTGATCGTTTTGCAGAGTGGTCTTGAAAGATATATTTGTTTAAATAAAATGCAGGTCATCGGTGCGGGAGTGTTTTCTGAATTTTCGTTCTCCAAGAATAATTTTCGAGGTAAGTCAGTTCCCATTCACTTGATTTCGGATGCTCGTTTCGATTTATTAATGAAGCTTCGGGCTGTATTTTCTGTGAAGATTGTAACCAAACAGTTTTTTCTACTGTTATTAAGCTTTCATTTTTTTCGTCAAACTGCTCAATTGATGGTCTAACGACTAGCAAGAGAGCAGAAGGTATGGCATCGTTTTCTCAGATCTGGATGCAATTTGGCACATTAGTAGAAGATGTCAAATTTATTCGATCCTTAAAATATTGGACCGTAATACCCCCCCTCGTTTTTTGAGAAAAAATGCTTCTGAAGTTTTTAGCGTCGATTATGGATTATTAAGTTTTGGCATCTGACAGAAGCGGTGCATTTTAGGAAGCAAGCGTCACTACCCTGCTATCATTAAGTCGTGTGTTCGATTCCTGGTATTTTAAGGATCAAATATCCTTGACATCTTCTACTTATGTACCAAATTTCATTCAGATCTGAGAAAACGATGTGTTTCCTCCTTGTAAGACTATGAATTTAGATGTGTTCTAGAAAATTAAAGCACAATATTAATATTGTTTAAGGGTTTGTTCATTCCAAAGCTTTTTCCGTTAAAGATATATATTTATCTTAAAAAGTTTGATTCAAGAAATTTCACAGCTTGTAAAATAAGAGATTGTTAAAGTTGTAAGACGGAAGAAGCTTTCAAAATTCATAGAGGCCGTCGAGTGTTTACATGTTGTTTACAATATGCATCAGTTGTGGTCACATAAGCTTTCCAATGTTTTCTGGTCATTCAAAAATACAATAAAATACTTTGTAGGAAAACCATAGGCGAATCGCTATTTCGACCTACGCCCAAATTTCCTCATTTACGACCACACAAAAGCCAGATTCTTTTTCCTCAACATTAAGTTTTATTCTTGTATAAATAAAATGGCTGGTTTTTTTTCCGGTCTCATTAAGTGTTGACCCACGCAGCAGACTTTATTCCTGGCAATGAAATTGTAATGTTACATCTCGCGACTCTTTGCAGTAACAAGTGAAAATGGCTAATGGTCGGCTATGAAGCAAGTATGTAGTTCGAGTCTACGGCGCCTAAGAGTAACGTAGCTACATTCCATAAAAGGTTCATTAATTTATCAAAGAGATTTTTTTCCGAAACTAATTGTTTTTAAGTGAAAACATGTAGCTGTCTGTTGGCAGACAGTCTTTATGTACAAACTTGAATTGAATTGAACAGATAGCAAGTTAAAATAGAAATATTTCAGCTTTTACGTCTTTCACTTTAAATAATGGGGTGGATTTTCCATTAACCTTATTTTCGTCAAAACATTGTCATGACTATTGATAAATTCAATATTGTAATAAGAGGAAGACTTCTACGCAATAGAAGAGGCTCCTTTTCCTTTGAATAAAGCACCACAAATTAAACTTTCGTAATTTTTAAAGTATCACTTGCAATTGGTTTCGTGCAAATAAGTGGTTGTTTTCGAATTTTTCAGCCAATCTATTTTTGGTATGCATCTAAAAGCAAACAAACACAATTGTACAAACATTGGCTTTGCCATTTAAATTTGAAATACGCTATAAAAGTTGAGACAACGCAATCAGTATTTCAATATTTTAGTTGACGTTGGACGTGTGGTATAAGAAGTAAGTACTTTTGCAATAGTAACAACAAATGAATGTCAGATACTTTCAAGGAGTTTACACGTCAGAATCATTCATTCCAGGAAAATGAAGGCTGTTCCAGTTTTCATTGCATTGTGCGCTCTGTTCGCAATCACAAATTGTGCTTCAATTTTCAATGTAAGAAATGTAATGGAGTTGATTTCACATTATCTGATGTTATCTAAAATTTTCAGAGAGATTTCAAGTCAGATTTCGAAGATTTCCAGGAAATTCGTGAAAAAAGGAAAGTAGAAAAAGAAGACGATGATTATGGAACTGCGGAGGGTGATAATGTTGAAACAGGAGAAGGCGATGAAGAATATGACGAGAAAGGTGAAGTCGAATCGGTTAAACCTGTTCAGAAGGAACCAGAAATAACGAAAGCTGTTGTGAAACCTGCGGTTCCTGAGGTGAAACCAGTACCAGTAGCTGCTCCTGAAGAACCAGCATCTCCACAGGTGGAAGTGGCACCTGCTGTGGAACCAGCGCCTGCATCGCCAGCCAACGAAGCAGATGCAAAGGGAAATGACAAGGAAGAGGACAAGAAAGAGGACAAGGAAGAAGACAGGGAAGAAGACAAAGAAGGAGACAAGGAAGAAGACAAAGATGGAGACAAGGAAGGAAACAAGGAAGAAGACAAGGGAGAGGGCAAGGAAGAGGACAAGGACGAAGACAAGGAAGAAATCAAGGAAGCAGGCAAGGAATCAGATAAGGAAGAAGGTAAGGAAGCAGAAGCCTTATCATCAGAGTTGGACAAGGAGGATCCTGCCGCATCCAGTTCAGCTGAAAAGGTACCTGTTGCAACCCATCCAAATATAAAACCAGCTTCACCAGCGAAACCCGCTGGAAATGGACCAGCAGCACCTCCAGCAGATGAAGATCTCCCATCAGCAGCATCTGGCGAGGGAGTTGAGGAAGTAGCAGATGAGCCCGAAATACCTTCCGAGCCGGAAGCATCTGCACCGGCCCAATCGAATGGACCAAGAAATCAAGCTGGCTCCAAGCCATCGCAAGGTCGAGTTGGAGCAGTGCGAGCTCCAATTCGTGGTAACAACGTTGGCAATGCCCAACCTGTAAGAGCCGCGGCATCTGGCAGTCGAAGAAATCAAGCCGCCAGGGCAGGCGTAAGAAGAGGTGCTCGACCAGGCGTACGAGGTAACTCTGCCGTAAGAAAACGTCCAGTTAACAGAGCTAGAAATGCCAACTTAAAGCCAATCCGAGCAGGCGGAAAACAGCCTGCAAGGATCCGACCGGCAGTTCAAAGAAAAACACCTTTGTTGAGGAAGCGGCGTGTAGGATGAGAATTTCACTTTTAACACCTTTAGATTGCAAGATGAAATAGCAACACCAAACTCTAACCGGAAAGAACGAAATTAAAATTCCAATTTGAAGTTCTAACATTAAATTGTCACCAGATCCTTGTAAACTGAATAAATTCAATACATATATATTAAAGTTTTTGTACATTAAATAACATGGGAAAGACGTTGTCATATCCTTTATTTAATAACACTTATTCTAAACACATCCATCTCCTAAAGTATGCATTTCTAGAATATTGAGCATTTAAAATGGAAGTGAATGTATGGAATATTTCGTCGAGTTCTATTCAAAATATATTGATAACTTGCATTCATGAATAAGTGACAATTGTTGTGTGGTTCATGTATTTTTTTAGTTTCCACTGAACTCACTTACCTTACTAGTACTTGACGTGGTTTGGAGCTCTCTCAAACAAATTTGAAAATGGTAAAGTGTAGTTTCCGGTTATTTGTTCTAGCTAATGCCCCACCAACTTTCCACAGGACATTACAACCACTTTTATTTGTTTAGGAATAAGCTAACAAAGCACTGATGCGGACAACTATAATAGAAATAATAGAATTCAGTGAGATTTTTGAAGCAACTTTGGACATTTTGCGGAAGAAATTTACTACTTGTGGTTTCCAAATAGAGCAAACACAGTTTTTTCACTAATACAGCTTAATCTATCTTTGTTAAATCTTATCTAAATGAATGTCAGAGCGTAGTTTCTTGCGAATAACTTTAAATTTTTGAATGACCTAAAATTAAACATGCTGTCATTTCAGGGATCACATAAACCCAAAAAGTTCAAAGCATCGTGAAAATAAACTCAAAAAAGATTGTCTCATTATGATTTCATCACCATTTTTCCTGCTAAAACTTTGAAGAAATGCTCGTCATTTAACCAAATATTCAATTTCGTACATTTTCAACACAAACACAAAGGAGCTGGGTGAACAAACATGAGGAAATCATTATTAATATACACATACACAGTTTTCGAAGAATAATTTTCAGCTGGTTTTTGTGCAAACAAGTGTGTTTCCAATTACTTTCGAATATTTCCATCCAATCGAAATTTTTGAGTATTAAATCAATACAAACAATTGTGCAAACAGCAATTTGTCTATTTTAATGCAAAATTAGCTATAAAAGAATGAAAAACAGCGTTGGAAAATTTAATATTTCAGCTGGCTACGCAAGTGTAGCACAAGAAGTGAGTATTTTTCCAAATTATCAAAAGTATTTTTTTTGACGGTTCGAAGCTGATCTTTTCATTCCAGGCAAAATGAAGGCCGTCCCGATTTTCGTTGCTTTGTGCGCTTTGTTGGCAGTTTCAAATTGCGCCTCCGTATTCAAAGTACGAACACTCTTTTTAATTGAACTGAAAGTACGCACACACTTTATAATTGAACTTCCAGGCCGTTCTGAACTCGGACTTCGAAGATATTCAGGCGATTCGCGATAGAAGGAAAGCGGACGAAGAATATGACGAATATCCAAGTGAGGAAGGCGATGAAGGAGAAACAGCTGAAGGTAGCGATGAGGAAGATGAGAGTCCTGTTGCAGTGCCTGAAAAAGGACCTCCTCCAATCCAGCCTGCGGCAAGCAAATCTGACGAAAAAGAGGAACCAAGCGACAAAGAGACACCTGTAGCTGAAGATGAAGGGTCAGGTGATGGTGACGGGCAGCTGCAGGATGAGGAAAGTCCTGCTTCGCCTGAAGTGCCAGCCGCACTCGCCCCCAATGGAAACGGACCACGTTCCGCATCACCCGGTCAAGAAATATCTGACGAAAAAGAGGCACCAAGCGACAAAGAGACACCTGAAGCTGAAGATGAACCTTCATCATCAGGATCAGGTGATGGCGACGAGCAGCTGCAGGATGAGGAGAGTTCTGTTTCGTCTGAAGTGCCAGCAGCGCCCGCCTCTAATGGAAACGGACCACGACCAGCAGCACCCGGTCAAGAAGGATCCAAGCCCGCACCAAGTCGAGCACGTAGGCCAGTAAGTGGGGGCATACGAGACCCTAGTCGCAGCAATGTAGGCAACGGCCAACCTATCAAGGCTGGTGCAGCGCGCAGAAAAGGAAATCGTGGAACTGCTTCCAGAAGTGGAGTGAAGCAAGGGACAAAAAGACGACGTACCAGAGGCAACTTAGCGCCTGCTGCAGGTGCTGGAAAAGCCAATGCGCGCCCAGTCAGGGCTGGCAATCAGCAAGCAGCAAGAGCGCGCCCAGCGGCCCAAAGACCTGTTCAACGTCCTGCTTTGCGGAATCGTGTTTCGGCCTAATATTTCATATATGTTTTAACTGAATGTGTACCTCTGCATCCAGATGGTGTAAGACATTTCATAATCGTTTAATACAATTTTGATCGCAAGTATCAGCAACCAAGCGATATGTGTGTATGCTTAAGATTTTAGGATCATCGTCACTGTATTGTATTAAACTATGCTCGCCTGGTATTGTTCTTTTTGACCAATGAAGTTCTGATAATAATATCTACGGTAAAATACCTTTGCTAGCATCGTTAAGATGTCGTTCTTGTTCTTTATGTGAATTAGGCCCGCCAATAATAACCTCATAAGCTCAACTTATTATCCTGCTCCATAAGATTTCTAACAATCCGACCATCCTTTCATCGATCGAATTATTTTATATTCTTCAAATGTGTCCGAAACGAAAATTTACATTAGTGGACTTTATGCCTTGCGTTTCGTCCTTCTTTCTATTTCAACAAATCCCCATTGTGCTAACCGCCAAATAAATATATGGTTCATTTACGTAGAGGGAAAACAGAAATCTATAGTCCAGCTTCGAGGACGCAATGAAAGAGACTATTTACGTTAGTGGTCGCTGAGGTTTCGCCTTCGTTCCCACAATGCTGAACATTTTTCGAGCCATTACAGTTGCCGTGCAACTTTTGCGAGCTTGTTTAGCCCAAGGACTGGTCCCGGCAAATGTAGACTCGAAACGGGAAATGTTCTGAATGCCGAGTTTTCCGGACAATTTGGGTTTTGTTCCGGATATTTGATGCTACTGTCCTGAATGAGAAACACAGCCGGCTAGTGAGTGTGGTTGCAAGGACCATCTTGTGTCGGACCTGCTAGTCAGACAGTTTTCGCTTGGCTAATTTTGGCTCAACCGTACTCGTTCACGATTACGCTATTCAATTACATATGTAGGTTTCCAGAATTAATGGAGCAAACTAAAATTGGACTCGGCAAACAGGTGAAATGATTTCGTAGGGCAGGAGAAAAATAGTCCTGATGCGGGCAATAGGCGTTAAGGCGTAATGCAGTGTGAAAGCATTTGAATTCACGTCGGACGCTTGCGAAATCTTTTACTTGATAGATTGATGGTTCTGTTGAGCTAGGACCAAGTTGACATAGCTGGTTGTAAACCAATCAGCGAAATGATTTTTTACAGTAGTCACGGTGGAACCCAAACATTGATTGAAGCCAGGAAGCGATTTGCCATTGAACTATCACTAAATAATCCACAGACCACTCCACGTTGTTTGAAATGTTTTACACTTAGACAATATATGCAGATCCTATTTTCAACCTTAGAGATGTTATCCAAACGACAAAACAAATTTCAATATGATTTCTCTTCATAAGTTAAAGCTTTATTCATTGTCACTTTTCAAAGTGCTTTCACTGGATTCCGTGTGTCCTTTTGAGGCTCATATACTAGTTTAGGGGTTAACTTAGACAATAAAATCACGTCATAAATGCTTTTGATGAAATGATAAAGTATATAATAAGAACACAAATGCCTAGGTTTGTATTGAAATAAAAATATAATTCTGAATAGTAGTTTTCCTCGAAAAATTATTGTCGAACATTTTAAACTTTCTATGGTAAAGATAACATGTTTTGAAACTATTGTTTCAAATCATTGGTAAATTTTTAGTTCCCTGCATGCTTAAAAGGGCTTCTAGAACACATTTTATTTAAGTTATTGCCGTTTCGAGTTGGATTTTTTGTTTATTTGTGAAGACTTGCCTAAGATGTCCTGAATAAGTCACTTTCTCTTGGGAATATTATTAATAGTTAGAATGGTCTTACCAGTTGATACCTTCTACCATTTTGCGACCCTGAAAATTGCAGTGAGACTGGTTCTGATAATAATAATAAATGTATCTTACTTTTATGATATTTTCCTAGAAGTCTCGTAATCCATTTATATTTATGTTTTATATAAATCTAAGCTCTGATTTTAACCCATGCTATAATCAAAGCTCTATTATCAAATGTTCCCTTTACATTATACTAGAGACCCTTTTTGTACTATTGTATTATTCTGTGGTCTGAACTTAGATCAGATATGCAGAAATTTTGAAGTTCTACCGCAAAGCATTTCAGGATGAACAGAAAAAAATTATCTTACTACGAATATTTAAAATATCTTAAAATTTACTCATAATGAAATGTGATTTATGATTCCATCAATTCAGCTAGAAAATTAACTTCACTTAAAGAGTGCTCATTACACACATCAATGGGTCTCAGATTCAATGAATAAATTAAGTAATATCATCCATCGGTAGATCCTTACAGTCGACAGCCCATTACATGAATGATCCACTTGATCTATGAGAACTCCACACACGGCACAGTTAAATACCTACTAAGTCGAATATCAGATTTACTTCTCGATTTCCTTTGAAAATACTTCGGAAGTGGGTTCATAATAAAAAATGATAACGACAAGGACGACTACGAAATTGGCGGGACTCGGAATAAACGACCATCGCTTACATGTCATGAAATTTGCCGCTCCAAGGCAGATTGCTGAGGTATTCATGTTGAAAATTCTCTGTAAAATAAATTTAGCCCCGAGATAGAATTACAACATTCAGGGTTGAATGAGTGGTTATTTTGTTTTCGCTACTTCCTTTGCGCTCGCATTCACATTTTGTGTGCCATTTAGTTAGGCAAGAGGGTGCTAAGGGCGTTGGCAATTTTGGGGGTTATTTGAAATGAGGTGGTAAATGATGTGTAAACGGAGGATTGAAATAATTAAGAGCTCATTTCCAAAAATATGGAATGGTCTTAAATATATCAATTATCTGGTTAAGCATCAGAAGAGAATTAAAGTGCACATATTACTGCTGCAAGTGCCGTGACTACACGCAACTCCCTCTCTATTGAAGTGTAGTTCTCTAATAGGGGTATTGTCTGGCTTAAATTTTATGTAAACAGTTTAATTTCAACCCAAAAGTCACCTCAAATATCAAATTAGATTGGGATATTAATTGAGTTTTTGCCTTAAGGTTGCGAAGCCATAGCAAAGATTGTGTAATTAGTTTACACGGATATTTGGCTATTACTCCACCTGGCAAACAAGATTCCTTGCACCTATGTGCAACGATGCAGGAAAGTGGCTTCTACCTAAATATATATCTCGGTATTTAGTCATGGAATTAATTACTGGAATAGTTGGACACAGTTGGATAGTGCAAATGAAATTACAATCTATCAAGCCTAAATGTGCACCAGGAAGATTCAGTGTACCATCATGTACCATTATTGAGTTATCATTGAGCGCTATTTAGTTGATATACATATGCTTGAATTTGAAAAGTATGGATAGTAAATTATATTGAAAATCTTGCGTCTTTAAGACAAAAAAAATAATTTTCTTGCACAAATTTGCATCGAGGTGAAAATATATTATTTATTTTCAAAAACGTTTGAAAATGTAAAAGCAAGGCATCTTGTTACAGTGTTTTGGGTAAAAACTTTGAAAAGATTTTCAAAAAAAGGACACGTGTTACTTCCGAGTGAACATTATCGGTGATCCATGTGGTGAAGTATTTCGCCAAGAAAGCCGTAAGTGAAACATTTCAACAGAAATTTCATATCAATAACTTTCAGAAAATATGTGAAAAGAACACTTTTAAAGTATAATAGCCTCTAAAATAAAATAAAAAACAAAATAAAATGAGAAACACATTGAAATTTTGAACAATTTTTTTTTAAAAACATTGTAAAATAGTTTTAATCAACTCAAAGATTAGGCAGGGTTTAAGGTTTTTCAATTTTTTGAGTTATTTTGTATATTTCGAGGATAATTGTTTTCCTGTATGTGCCTTTCATTTTTGCGATATTGGTCTCTTGACTCATACACCGCCAATTAGAAAAGCTTGAAAATCTGCATACTTTAAGATTGAATTGAAATGATTAAACCTTTTGATTTCTTGTTCATCCACATATGATCTTCTTCAACCCATAAAAACAAATTGATTTTGTGAATCTCAAATGATTAATTGAATCTACAAAAATAATACATGTTAATAAATTTAAAATTTCTCACAACAGGAGGATTCAAACGCCAGCATTCCCAGAAAATTCATTTATTTTCGTTTGGAGTTTCATTTCAAACAAAGCTCATAAACTCAACGAGTAGATCACTTGTGATACCAAATGATCAAAATAGGTCTACTACCAGAAAACCACTGAAATTGAAAATGCAGGGATAAAATTTCAAATGAATTTCCTCGTCTCATTGAATCCCCGGAATCTCATTCTCGAAAAACGCACCCTTAAAATTCCTTGATAAATAACTCATAGAAGAATGCACAAGGAAGACGAGGAAAAATCCTGAATATTTCTGAAAATGCCGCAAGCAACATTGCCGCATTATTTTGTACAAGGAAAATCATTCTGCTTTCGTTTTGCCTTCACTCTGCGGATGTAGATTTTTCCAATCATATTAAAGTTTCCCAACATGTTTATACTTTGCTTAAAATATGGTTTTGGGCGGAAACGGTTTTGATTTTCTTTCTTTCTTTTGTATTGCTTTCATGCCGATATATGCAGACCGATTAATAGATTTGAAGGATGCAAAATTACAAAAAGGCTTACCACGGAAACTGCCATCCGCATCAACAACTTTTAGGGTTGCAATCGAAATCATCGAAAAGTTGAAGTGGATTGTCTAACATTGTGTTTCTTTGCGGGTGAAACCGTAGTTACCCTCGTAGCATTTCGAATGGATTAATTTCAAGCGTTTTCTGTCTACTGATTCTTAGGCATCTGCTCAATCCTTACTACCAATTTGCGTCCTCAAAGACATTTCAACTGGGCGTGTTGGGATCATGGCAGCTGGGAAATACATCACAAAATAGGTTTCTAAACGCTACTTTGAGTTTAAAGACGACGTCAAACTATTTACCGTAAATGGAGCTCTTAAAGCACTTTCACCATTACACAAGCTTTTACTTTTCCAATTACTTGGTAACACTCCCAAGAAAAACAGATCCTCGTCAGACAGCAAGCAATTTCAATTATTTTCCTTAATTTATTCTCCTTAAAGGCGCTCGGGACCATTGCTTCTTCATTGCGAAGCATCCTAGACCTTCATTCGGGATAACATTCGATTTTTTATGTTTCCTGTTAAGGGAGTCTTTGATGGGTGCGTTGAAACGTCTTTGGTCGGGATGAAAGGCTTGCTCGGAAACTAGATTGTTGGATTTAAGTTAATTTTATTGTGTACTGAACAAAAACGCCGATGAAGATAGCAGTAGTGAATGGGATCCCTTCCTTGTTTCCATTTGGGATAATGTTATGGAAAATGATTTTCCCAGGCATTTAGCAGAAATGGATAGTAATGAATATAGTTCTTACTTAGCCGTTTGTGAGATCCAAATTTGGATGAAAGTAGTAGTCGTTTTATTAGCGTTACAGAGGAAATATGTCGCGACTTCAAATGAAGAAATTTAAACTAACTATTTGCGTTTATTTGGATTTGTTTGTTAAGAAAAGACCAAGTCCTTCATGTCTCCAAAAAATGGTTGAAGAATTTCTTAGATTGTTCACAGAAGGTAGCTATTAGGCCAGAAAATACATTACAATCACGATAATTACCTTTTTATGACTAACAAAAATATTATTTGTTTATGACAGAAACTAAGAAGAGACGAAAATCAATTTCTCCATGGTTGAAAGGATAAAATTTAATTCGCCAATCGATGCAAGTTTCTTTGATACATTTTTTCTTGTATAATTGACAAGTTGAACGAAATATAAGCAATGTATAGAGACTTAAGATATGCCTGATAGTTCTACTTTATTAATATTGGAGATCATAACGCAAACTGCACGAAATCCATGGACTTATGGTATAAATGGGCTACCGATAACCAAAAACAATACATTTTATAAAAACAAATCATTTATTCTTTATGATATCAAATATGAAATGTACTTGTTTCCGTTTTCAGGTATATGGTCAACTTTTTTTTCATGGTGTTATCATGGATTAAGGTGTAGAGTCGTTTAACTGGCTGTTCACATGTCCACCACGACAAAAAAGTAAGTAACATCGAGAAATATAAAAAATAAAGCGGACTTGCCATATATACGAAATATTACGATCGGAATGAGCGCCGTGTGAAGGAATAATATTTCCAGAAAAACTAATAATTTTTATAAAATCTTTTGTGCACTTACTATGAAAATCTTTACCAAAGATATATGTTTTCGAAAATTGTATTTTATTTATCCTGAACTTTGAATCGTGTAGCCTTTTTTTATGAATTGAAAGTAACGAACAAACTAGCAACCGTGCAGCTACTGCTAGGAAAAAAGTGAGGTAGTTGCTCACTGTCCAAACAAAAAAATATATTCTAGGACATTGTTCTTCATACTGCTTATCTGTAGAAAGAAAATGAGCCTGAGTTTTATCTAAAACTTGACTTTTGTTTCTCAAGGACAAAAATTAATTCGTTTAATATTCAATATCTCACATGTTGTACTATAATAAATATACTTTTACCAAATATTTAAAAGCTACTGACTTATTTAAGTAAATTTGAATGGATTAGAATTCAGGATAAAAGCGTATGCTAAATTTTGTTTTTAGATCGCAGCGAGAACATTTTTGTTTGTGATAGCTGTGTCGGCCATACTTTTAGTTTTTTAGTTTTGAAGTAGCTTTATTGTCCAAAAATAATATTTACATGTGAAAATTCTTAAAGCTAGAGAATTTGATATCTATCTTAGAAACTAAATGGTCACAAGGGCACTCAAAGTTTATTCTTCTTTATTTATTTTTATTTTACATCTGTAGCTTATGTTCTAACTTATCAGTATCAGTATTAAACACAAATTGTAACTAGGAAAAACAATTTACACTTCACGGTTTAATATAACTTAACCTATGCGAAGTTGTATCCTCCAGCAGATACACCCTCTTACCTTGCAGACTAAGTGTGAGCCCATATCTGCCAGCAGACATAGACCCATAATGTTACAAGACTTATTTGTAGGTACGATTGCTTAAGACTCACATCGCGTCCTTTATACTAGAGTAGTTTACAATTCATTGAAGGCCTGAACCATGTCGGATTCTAATGTCATTTGTTAAACCACCAATGTTGAAAGCGGTCGCGGTCATTTTGATCCATATCATATCTCGTAAAAAACTGGTTCCACAGCACGCTTGATCTGCTTGAATCCATTTTAGCGACGTATTCAATCTTCTTGTTGGTTGCCTGTCAATATACGGGGTATATAATTGGGCATGCAAGGGTGACCAGAATGTATCCATTCCCATACAAATATACGCGTCGGGAAAAATGAAGCCCGTGGTGAGGCAAGGCTTAAAATATAAATCACTAGGATAGTACGGCTGCCAAACCCAGGGGCTCTCACGGAAGGACGCGGACTTGATGACGTGATTTCTAATCAATCTCACGACTACTGTGTCGACTTTTGGTACCTCAGTGATGTCATAAATCTCTTGGTTAGAGACTTGGTGCAAGTAGCTTGTTTCAGCTTTTCTATACACTCCAATGCGCGAAGAATCCATCTCTCGAGATTTTAGCTTCTCCATAGTGATTGAACTCTGGTTAAACCAAATCGGACATCCATATGTCAAAATTGGTCTAACCAGAGTCTTATAGCATGTCAGTTTGACATCAGCGTCAATGTGCTTGGAGCAGAAGAGACGTCGTGGAGACATGAACACTCTTCGCGCTCGCTCCAGCATGATATTCACATGCTGGTTGAAGTTTAAGTGCTGATCAAGGTATCCACACAGGTATCGCATGCACGTTTTGTGAGGAACGCGCTCAGAGCTTTCCTCGCCCTCGTTCGCCACGATGTGCAAATCTTTTCAACTGCGCCTCAGGTCTCGATTGGCACGCTGCAGGATACGTCGGAACAGAATTGTTTCGCACGTTGCGCGTTGATCTTCATCCGCCAGTTGTTCGTGTAGAACTGAATATCGTTACACATCCCTTGAAGATCCTTCTGAACCACTGAGGCCATCTTGTGTGCCGTATAGGCTATGAGATTGTCAGCGAATTGTCGGTCATAGTGAAGAAGTGATGGTGGCCTTTTCGTGATATTGCAGGTCATCATTCCTTTCTAAGAACTCTAACGAACAATTAAAAACTTTAACCCTACAGATAAGCCAACTGAATCCTGATGATATGTATATAATTCCATTCCGTTCATTTTTGTAGATAGCGAATTGTGGTTCTTAGTTAAATAAAATATAATATATAATCATAATTAAGAGTATTATTAGCAAGTTATGATTTCAGTTGACATAGATTAATTTACTATTCATTGTGAAGTTAAATGAAAATTTCTACTGACTAATTAACAAAATCCTTGTCAATATTTTATCACAGATTACTTTAATGGTCTTTAAATTAATATAGAATGCGTCGATGGAACAAGTTTCAGTTAAATTTCAATATTTTCATGATTTAACTCATTATAATTGAAAATACAAGGATCGAATCAATCAAACGAGACCTGAATTCATATTCTCAGCAAAACTTCGCCATGACCCACATCTTCGTTCATTGTTTGTGTAATCCACCTGACTTAGATTCTATTAACAATGCCTCGTGCAGCCAATACGCTATGAATAAGTAATTTGATTTCCCGATAAGCTTCCTGAGTGGCCATTAGTGCTTGTTTCAAGTGCTTTTCACAGAAATCCAGACAATTTTACTAAGAAGCATGAGAGGCTTGAATCAAGTCCTTCAAGCTGGACGCCTAACAAGGAGTATAGTTTCATCCAGCTTAACATTTCAATGCCACTGAACCTTGCAATTCAAACAAATATTTAATTCAGCCTGAAACCAAAGTTCCGGTTGATTTTTCTCATTTTCTCGAAAGCCAACAAATTACTGCTTGAAATGAAACTGTTTTTAGAATTAAGTTTTAAACATTATGGCAAAAGCACATTCACTTTCCCGCAACATCTGCTGCCAGCAATCATCATACACAAATATTGGCTCGCAGCCAACACAGTCCACGCCATGTGCCTTGAATACTCTTTTTCCATTTTGTTTATTGAAGATCCTGTTGGCAGTCCAGATAGTTGCGCCTAGCACTTTTTAAAGGATGGCTCAGATTGAAAGGGAATTAATCAATTTTAGCTTTTAAATCACATCATTAACGCGTTCCTAGCTTCCATTCAGCAAACACGACAGCATGTCCTTCGCTCCCAACACAAGCCTCGAGTTTTCGGAAGCGCGTCGATGAAATAGAATAACATTTTGATTAATTGATTTTCTGAATTGCCGTGGAATTAATTTGCATTAAATTTTATGGAATATAAAAACCGGCGAGCAGACAGAGCCTTCGCAGAGTCGCAGTCTGGCACGTACCTATATTGGCGGCACCGGGCAAAGCTCGTTTAATTACTAATTCGGTAATTTTAATATCGATCGGGGTGCCAGGATACGGCCGACGAGCATTACACGATTCCAATCGCGTGGGCAGAGGAAGCCGGTGAGAAGCAAATGCTTTTTTCCCCGAATTTTCATTTCCCATTCAATTCAGGTGAAATTGAATTCCACTCCCGACACGTCTCCGTCGAATTCGCCCTGTTGCACATTTGCTGGTCGACACGCTGTCAATTCTGGTCAGGACCCTCCAACAACTGTGTGGAGCGCACCAAAAACATTCCTGTTTTCTACGACGACTTGATCCTACCTGGCGTGGAGGACATTTCTCTACTGCTTGCTGATCCCCAGCCCCCTTCTCGGGTCGGGCACATGAAGTGTTTCCGACTGATTGTTGCGTTGCTCTTTGCTGGTTAATATGCCGTTCTGGTACATTTGAGCACATAGTCCGCGTCGCGTTGTATTAGTCCTTGGCAAATATTGTCGGGTTATGTTGCTTGATTCAATTTCAGATCAATTTAAAATGTAATTTCACAATTGTTTGCAGAAATTCGAAAAGGTCTGGTGCTGGGTGAAATTGATTAAGGATTAGTAATGGACGTTGTTGGTTTGTTGAGTTGATTTTGAATTGTTTCAGTTTGCCGCTTTCGGTAGCTTTCAATGTTCGAGATTAATATCATGATCGATTTTAAATAATAGTTTAATTGTTTGCCAATCATCATTGTTTGGAAGAGTATTTTTTTCGTTAGCGACATAACAAAAGCATGTTAGGGTCAAAAAATTTCAGAAGCCTTTTTATGGTTTCCATTTAATTTTTCCGGTAATTGCAGGAAAGTAGAAGATTGAACTTGTAGTTATATGGATAAAAACAAAGAGTGTATGATTCCGGATGAGACATGCTATAGGATAAATAAAATGTTAAATTCTACTCATCTCCGCAGCATACCATGTTGGTTGGTTGGTTGTTTGTAATGGCAGTCTCCTTTATTCAAAGATGGCTCCCTTAGGCCACTATAGGCCCATTGTGATACCACAAAAGATTGAGACGGCACTAGAATCTACAGGATGACGAGAATCATTCAGATTCTCGTATGAAGCTGGCTATGCAGCTAATGTTCAAATCAGCTACTTCCGTGAGGCTGTCCAGGAAAGGTGAGCCTAAGGTTTGCATGTGTTTCTTAGATAGTGCTAAGCACTCACACAGAAAATGTTGGATTGTTTCTTCCTCGTCTTCCGATCTGCAATTCCGACAGAAATCGTTGAAAGTAACACCCAATCTTCCTGCGTATCTGCCAATCAGACAGTGTCCCGTCAGTACGGATACGATGAAACTCAAGGTTTCACGACGACTCGTGTTAAGGATCCGCTTGGTGCGTCTGGAGTACAGTGCGTGCCATGTTTGCCTGGTTTTCCTACAGGTTTCTTCAAGTTTTCAAGTATCCATGTGATATTGCTTGAATCCTAGCTTTATGGAGGCTAGAGGTTGACCGACTTGAGATGTAAGTGTATACTCTTGGAGCTCAGTGCCAGCTCTTGCTAGGGCATCTGCTTCGCAATATCGCAGTATATCACTATGTCACAGTAAAGCGATATCACGTTCAATTGTGAGTGGCATTCCATTGCAATCTTGGATGAGGTACGCACGTTGGATACTTATTGGATAGCAGCTTGAATGTTAGAGAAAATGTTGAAATTTCTAATGGAAATTTTCTAGCTTCTCAGCCATTCTACTGCTTTGTAAATCGCAATGACCTCTGCCTGAAAGACACTGCAGTGGTCTGGCAATTGGAAGGATAGTTTCAGGCCTAGCTGTTCTGAGAAAACGCCACAGCCAACTCTTCCATCCATTTTTGATCCATCAGTGTAGATGTCGATTGATTCCTGTATCTCACTTCTTTCTATGGTCCTGTCATCCCTAATGATTGACTTGAAACCATGGTGAAAACAGGGAGAAGCGAGATCTACTTTCCCTGGCGTTGATTCATCGCTCCGTAGTATTGTCATTAAACCTAGAGTAAAAAGTGGACTATCAATATGTAAAGCAGTGGTCATTCCTCGGAACGACCCGAGCTTCCAGTGAGTATATGCTCTGCTCTGCTTAACAAATATGTTTTCTATAGTTGTTTCACTGTGATCTCTGTTAAATTTATCTTAATGCTCTGTTAAATTTAGTTTAAAAGTTTCATTTCCCCGCTAAGAGTTTTCCCACTGTATATTGTATACACTGTAGTGCGTAGAGCTCCGGTAATTGCATTAGCTGCAATCCTTCTGACCTTTTTTAGCAGATTTACCATACATTTGATGACTTCACCATAGCTGGCCACCAAATAACTGCGCCATACAGAAGGATTCGTTCCACTATCGCCGTATAGAGCCATGAAACAATTTTACGTTTCAATCCGCACCTTTTTCCAATGGCTCTTTTGCAGCAGTAGATTGCGCATGCCACTTTGCGTGCTCTTTCTGCTGTGTTCGCTTTCCACGCGAGTTTGGAGCGCAGAATTAAACCTAAATATTTGACCTGATGACATGAATTGAGGCTTGTCTCATCAAATTTAGATGAGACAAATCGTGCAATTTTGTACGTTTCCTAGCCACCGAATTTTCCCATACTTCAAATAATATTAATATTTTCAGTTTTGTTTTTGACTCGAAGATAAGAAACTGAAGAAGTTTGCGCACGTAGGTGTAAGTTCACAAAAAGCTCAGAAAATGAACCAACGGATTTTCCCTTGCAAAAGAAAATTCGGCGTACATTAACTCGTATAGTTTTAAAATTTTTGAATCTTTATAAACAACCAAAAAAATATAATCTGTTGTGCCAAATCATTATAAAGCATCTCTAACGGAACGTTCTGGGAAATTGATCGAAAACGTTTTTCTATATAAAAATATTTTATTGATTGTGTGGAAATTTATTGAATATGCATTGCGACATCAATTTTTTGGAAGATAATGTGGCATTAAAACTTGTTAAGATTCATTTTGTGCATTCGCTGCAAAAAAATCATAAAATTCATTTTTACGCAAGTTTGAATAACTTCGTTTGACGAAACCACGTAAGCTATCATTTTCCTCTAAACGTAAACTTGTTGGGAAACTAAGCATGCTAATGTAAGTATTCCATTTTGTTTATCTACAAAAATTAATTTCACAAATATTACAAATTCATTATTAAATTTTTAGGTAAAAATTTCAATTGATTTCAAAAATTTTCAAAGAATTTTCTTGATTTTTATTGTGAAAATTCCCGTCAGATACTTTAGCATTGATCTATAGGCACGCATCTTCCTCCTCTTGTTATGCGCGCGTAGCCTTCAATGCAATAGCATCCATCAGGACAGCGTTTGTGTATAATCAAGCACGGTTCATGCAGCGTTGAACATTCGGTTTGGCAGTTGGGGCCGCAAGCAAGATACACTTCGTTAACTGGACACCTAACTGTTGCAATCAAAAAAGTAGGTACAATTTACAACAGTCTAAACATGACGAAAAGCAGCAATTTCTTACGTGGTTTAAAGCCGCAGCACAAAACTATTAAACATGCAAGTAAAACTACTTGAGCTGGAACAAATGACGCCATCTCGATATACTGTTATACGATATACGATATACGAAGACTGTTAAATTATGGTCGATTTGGATAGTTCAAGAAGACAACTTGTATGAAGATCAAATGTTCGCGATCGATTGTGAAATTTGTTGAAACCATAGGAAAAAATAGAACGTAGACTTTTATCGCAGTTGAAAATATTGTCGTGTTCATCAAGTCGAAAAAGGTGTTATTCAAAAGAGTGAGATTCACGCTTAAACCGATGGCAATTTAAGTAAAAGCTGTTAAATATTGCATTAGCGCTATTTATAAAGGTGTTTCCATTATATTCTAAGACTTCACTCAAGACGGAAATTTCTAACGTTTGTTAGATTATTTTAAAGAGTATTGCCAGTCATAATACCATTCCTGTTTTTGCAAAAACAAACACAAGTGTGTCAATTTTGTTTAAATATTGTTCCCCTTCTGGTGGAAAACAACTTTCAATACATTCAAAATTTGGGTTTATTTTAAAGACGCATTCAGTACTTTTTCATAAAAATGATGCGATCGTATATTACAGATTATTGATATTTATCAGTGCAACAACGTTTCACAATGATCTCTCCTAAAATCTTCTTAATTCTCACTTAAATTTTGTTTGAAACGTTTATTATTTACATTTATTATTTATTCAACTGCGAGTTTTTCAATTTAACGACATACTCTAAATGACAATATCAATACCAATATCAGTAAATTCCACATATTCTTCCAAGATGTCTGTCCAATGAAAAAACAAGGCAACCATTTCAAATTAGATGTGATGACTTTCCGGAAAACCCCTGATAGAAATTCTGACAGAAACTCATGCCTTACTTAAGGTACTATGCCGTCTTTTTTTAAAAAAAAAATCAATGTTTTTTTGTATTTTCCAATTTCTTAGACATTTGAAAAAAACTTCCCAATATATTTCAACGAAATTCTAGAGTTATAACGGTTTATGTATAAGTTTAAGTAAGTGCGTACATGGCTCGAAGCAGGCCGAAGCCGAAGGCGCATCTTATGATTTGCATTATTTTCCGCGTGAAAATTAGAAAGAGACCTACTAAACATATAGTACATAGTACCTATATGTCCAGATATTCATGGATTCCATCATACACAGGGTGAGGCCAATGTCGTCTCTTTTTGACATCAGGCGTCCAGGGAATTTTCGTTGCAAAAACTAAATTGTTTGATTTGCAGTGTGGCATGGCGCACCGTCTTGTGGTCGTTGATGAACGGCACGACGACGATCTCCCTCTGTCCCGTGCTCAACGAAATTCGACACGAAACGACGAGTAGTGTTGTCAGGCGGTGCCTGTTGGCCACAATATTTTCGACGGTACGCACGTTGAGTTGAAACAACTGAACGACTATTCTCGATGCACATCGTCACTATTTCGGCACATTGTCTCGGTGTGAAGCGATTCATGGTTCAAATTGTATTGAATTGCCGTTTCAAAAACATGTTTCATTGAATCAATCGGTTTGACAAATGTCAAAGTTAGTAAGTGTTTACATACCGACACAAAATATGGCGCACCTTGTACCACAATTAATTATATAGTTGGATACATAAATTTCCGGCCATTATGAAATTGTGATAAAACCGTTTAAAAACGTTAAACGCACTTTTCTCAAAACGACAAAACTACGGACAGTTAATCTCTGGATCGGCTGAACCGATTTTAATAAATCTTGATGCGATTTGTTCACTGACATATCTTGTAATTTTCCACAATTTTGTCAAAAATAAACTGAATTCTTTTGGCACGCATAAAACTGCAAAAAAGGCTGTTAATTTGGCAAATTACCCTGTACCCTTCCTTTTTAAGAAACTGTTTGAATTTTTGTTCCTCGAGACTATGTGTCCGTAGTGGGACAGTGTTTTTTCAAAACTTTGGCGTCTTCTATAAATTAGAAAAATAGAATCGAAATGAAAAACAAAAACTATTTTGCATTCCCTAACAATGAAAAAAATGTTAAAAAAGAGTTTTGTGAAAATATTCAATAAAGGCACTGGGAAAAAAATTCTTGAAAATTTGGGTCTTCTTAACGGTAATAGTACCTTAACTGGAGAACATGAAAAAGTGGATTAGTTTGTGAATCCTTTCTTCATAAATCGTGAATTTAAGCAGTGCATATTGCGTTTAATTCCCTTTCAACTCAGATTGTGCTGTAATAAATTTCGGATACGGCAACATAAAGCTTTATGAAAGCAATAAAAACAAACATATTATTTTATTATACGTTTTCAGCAGAACAGATGAAAATCTGTGGCTATCACTTTCATCGGCAGTTCTAGAAATGCTCTTTCCAAATGTTGCTACTCTTGCTCTGGAAGCTTTTCCTCCACAAATGCATATCCTTTCCTCTACTGTTTTTTTTTTGTGCTTCATCATCGAGACTAGCACTATCCCAGGTCAAATATAAGCTGTAATAAGTTGCGGTGGTTCGTGCATTTTTCATTTAACGTGAAAACGAATCAGCTTGAAAGTAGGTTATAAATGTGCCGTAATAACAGCTTGTAAAAGTAGTCCTGCATTTCTCGATAGCTTCCTCCACCTCTCTTTCCTCGAATAGCACAGTGTCGCCCAGATTCTTTCACTTCATCACCATGCCAAAAAGCGTCATATCCTTGCACTGTAAGCTGGCTTGTTTTTCGCGCCCCATTTTTTTCGGTTCTCGACAACTTGCATAATGTAAAAGTTCTATTCATTATATTTGCAGGTAAGTTGCCAGGATCGCAAACACGAGGTTGGCATATATGGAATGCAGCCAACGAAACTTTGAATGGAGATTTGAAAAATTGAATATTGCCGTGAGGTAGTAATCTGCTTTTCATCCTGGACTGATTAAAAATAGATTGGTTTTGCTGGCGGACGTTGCGCTTTCAAAGCCGGTGCATGAATTCTTAGTTCACGTATAGAAACTTAGTTTCTTTTTTATATGGAATTTGCATCCACTGAATAGGAAGAGGATAAGAGCGTTGTTCTTTTACGGCTTTATTTTTTGCATCAAAGACGATTGCCGAACTAACGTTTATCCTAGTAGTCGTTCTTCCAATCTTACTTCATACGCAATTATCTAGGAGCTGCAAGGATTAGGATGCCGTGATAAAAATGTTAAGTTTGGAAAGAATCCTGCTGATATAATGGAGAATAAGGAACGATTCAATCATGTTTGGAGAATAAACACTTTCCGTACTAATCTGATCAACTTCAAATATATTTTATCATTGCATGACCTGTTTCACAACTGCTTCTTATCGGAGGATAGTCATGAAGATAGTCATAACTCGATACTATCCTCAGTTTATTCCAAAGGTAGCCTTGTGACCACACGCACGTATGAATAATTCCGATAGTCTATGGCAGTCAAACGCCAATCACCACTACAATTCGTGCTGCAGCCGTTCAAAGGATAAGGACGACGAAATGTGCGAAATCATGCTATCGAATGTCAAATCGGAAGTAATGATTTCCTGTCGGTGGAAACTATCGAAAACTATGCAGTCATCGGTAAAAGCATGCTGAAACAAAACCCACCCCCATTCACGAGACAATCGCGATCGCACGAAATGGAATTTGCCTCAAGTCACGTCCTCCGGCGACGATGGGAACAGGAGCAGCTGCAGGAATTGCTAACGAGGCACAGCTTTCCTTGGCACCCAGTCGGATTTGTGCATGGAAAAAGTGGTTCGACATTTTATAAGTATGAATATTGATTTTAGAGGAAAAACTACTGAGTCTCCATTTCCATACTGCTCAATTAGAGGTAAAATATCGAGGTTAGCGGGTGAAAGGCTCAATCAGTGTTGCAAACAGCTCGATGAGATCCTGGTGAAAGTGCTGCAAGCGTTCAACGTTGGCAAAGTGTTTGCTTTTGGTGGGGATGCTATAATTGGGCCAATTAGTGGTCAATGAGATGAGCACCTGAAGCTTATTCACCTGCTGCTAATTAGTGGTGATAGAAGGGTGAACACAATTAGCTACAGAGCTCGCAACTTGCAGAGAAGTGAGAAATGGCGCAGATGAGCGATTGACTGTGAAATTGTCTTCAATTCAATCCGAAAATGAACAGGCAGTTACTTAAGACATTAGTTCAGGCCAAGGGCGTCACCAACCCATGGCCCAAAGGGTAGAGGGGCAAGTTGTTTATGGAGAATGAGAAAAATATGAATTGGAGGTACATTAAAGAGCACGAAGCTTTACACTAGCAGCAGTTCCGCAAATTTCTCTAAGATTCTCAATTGACGTCGCTTGCAGTTGCGCCGGGTGTAATTTAGATAATGCGAATGATGGAGTGTTTTCTTCAGCAAAACGTCCTTCAAGGGATGCAATAACGGAGTCCAAGTATGGTATTATTAAAGACCTCTTCCAGTATTCTGAAGGGGTTTTTGCTAGTTGGTTGCTTCGATGACGATGTTTCCCAATAATACGTGGCATTGTAGTGATGTCGTTCTCCAGTCTGACTTTCTTCGCAACAACAGTAGCTTCCTTTATAATTTCGTCTGTACGTAATTGCAAAATCCGTTTAATATGTTGCGAGGCCTTGACCACGTCCAAAGCTACAGATTGGAGTACGTTAACAACAGGTTCCATCAAAGCAGAGTATTTGGCTATCAACATAAATCCAAAAATAAACGAAACTCTGGAAACAGCCGCATGGAGTTGGAAGGTACTTTTTCAGGTGGCACAATTTCCTTCGCGAGATAAGGTTTCTAAGGCATCCAGTATGATTGAAAAATCCTCTTTAAAAACTCTGATAGTTTGTGTTTTTCACTCCATCTTGTTTCCCAGAGCCTGGAAATATTAGGTATCAACTTCCCCTCAAAACAGATTCCCCAAAAAAATTAATTATATATTAGATATTATATTAGATCATTGATTTCTAAATTCAGTTTGTGGGACGAGCAATGAAAGAACAAGGCTTTGGTATGTTTTTTGCGCAAGATTGCTTGTACCCCACCGTCTTTCTCTGACATCGTCGAGCAACTGTCAAATCCAAAACCAACGCATTTGTAGTATCCAAAATATGTATCTGCAATTTACTAGAAACTTTTTCAAAAAGCATGGATCTCATGCCATTCTTACTTTCAAGTAATCATTTCCTTCGATTAAACTATTCGTTATAATTTTCTTACACTCCTAAGGATCTTATCTGGAAACTCTATTTTTTATGTTATGTGCCTGCATACTATGTGTTGCCAACAATTATCATTAAATCATTGTTCTGTTACTTGTAGTCCAGAATAACAACTCAACGTTAATAACAGTAAATCTTAGAAACAAGAACAAAAAATGGTGAATGAATTTCATCAGCTTTGAATATTCTTGAAAAAAAAATTAGAGCTACAACATCATCCTCAGTTACTTAATTATTTATAGTACGAGTACATGGTTTGTCTTCTAGATTCTCTCAGGCACCGTCGCAATTTTCGCTATCAAACTTTCCAGCAGATATTTCTCATAATTTTCTGAGACTGCATAGAAAGGCGAGCTTTAAAATCATTCGAAACTCGATTTTCGGTGCTTCAAATTAATTCCATTTATTGCTGATGCATCAATGTATTTTCAGGCGATGATGTTAAATTGCTCCGCGCGCAAATATTACCCAATTCATGCAGCAGCCGCCCATCATTGATCAATCCTCTTGATTGTGACTGGTTCCAAGAGTGATTTTTCAACGTTGGGAGGTGGAAATCTTCAAAAGATACCGATCAGCACCTGCCTCTCGGCATGGAACAGGGAACCTTACAACGGAAAATATATTACTTCGAATAACATCGCAATTAAAACCATAGCGAGTTCTGGAATCTAGTTGACAATGTTCTAAGGAAAGGTGAAAAAATAGGACAAACAATATCGACACACTATTTTTCGCGAACAAGATGATCAGTGAATCGAGGGAAATAGCCAACTGCCTTAATCACCATTTCTCAAAAATAAGTAATGAAATAGAAATGAAATTACCACCGATGCGGACATCTTCGTCCCGAAACACATCCCCAATCAATAAATAGATGTATTAAACAGGGAAGATTCCCGGAATACTTAAAAATTTCTGCAGTTATACCGATTTTTAAAGGAGGTGATGAAACTGACCCAAACAATCGGTAACTTTTGAAGATTTCCACCTCCCAACGTTGAAAAAAAAATTAATAAGCGGATACTCCAGTTTCGTTCATACTTTCAATTTACTTTAATATGCGAACTACTTTTAGAGCCACGAAAAACAGAAATTTCATAGTAAATGGAAATATCCGATCACTCCACAAATCCACCCAATTTGTTCTCTTTCCATTTAGATACTTTTAGCTGCATTTTTCTAAATTGTTTATTTATTACGTGTTTTACTTCTTATCCCTTTTTTAACATTTTCCTATCGTTTAATTTATTGTCTCCTTTTTTTGTGCCTTTCCTTCTCTTTTTCTTCAAATTAAGTATTTTAAGTGTCAATTTGATGTTCAATTCCAATTGTTGTTTTGTCTTTCCTTTAATTTAATTTAACTCCTCTTAACACTACAACTACTCAGCCGTGGCGGCTGGTGGTAAAATTTAATGGTAGTATTAGTATAAAAAGTCCATCAGGAAAAAGAGAACATGATTTACTTATACAAAAAATCCATTCTTGTTATTTTTGACCCCCGCAATTATCCGGCAATCGCTTCTCTATTTAATCTGTGGGGACGATCCACTTTGCGCCTTTGCTCTGCGGGGACGATCCACACTGTGTAGCAAAATTGACATGGCGTGCTTAATCTGTGGGAAATTTTTAACCATGAGTTTTGTCTAGCAGTTCGTTTGTCAAAATAAATCCAGCTTTTTCTTTAAATCCAGTAAGGCCAATTATTATTGAAGTAGTAAATCTTCATATATAGGTAGTTAACGATGAAGGTCAGTTGCGATACTTCGGAAAGGGTTTTCTGATGTAACCATTAATTAAGAAATGTAGAAGCAAAAATTTCATATCTTGTGGATATTGGAATTCATCGCTTATATATATTTTCAAAAATATATGTTACAGCGTCTAATTTTAAAAAGGTCCATTGGCTGTCGGAATAGAAGCATCCTAAATTATGAATCAGAAGTGTTTCACTTATACACTGCATTTGCGGTTCAATGTCATTGTCGATTAATTATCTTCTAGACAAGTTTTCAGCATCGAAAACACATCAAAAATAGGCGTGCGAGAATTTCCCATAGGTGCAGCAATGTGGATTCCAAGTATGTTTGGTCATATTTCGTGAGAAGACAGTTGAGGATCAAGTGCTGTTGAAAAAAGCACACGTGTATAGTTGTTCATTTTCTAAAATTTTTGCATATTGTGTTCAAGAATGATTGATTCATTTAATAAGTTGGCATTTTTTGGCTTAACGAAGAAGGATAGTGCTGAATTTTCAAATCATTCCATGTGCAAGTGGGTTCTAGTTTGCCTGCATCGTCCTGCAACTTCGTAGATCTTTCGTCATGTATGAACTTAACGAAAATGCCAACAATATCGATGATGTGTATGCTTCCTGCAACTGAAACTAATTTTGATAAAACTCTATTGAATACATTGTTCATCGTACAATACTAATAACTTATAATCATTGGGCATAATATATAATAATACGATAAACCATATTACGCACTAACCAACCCCCGACGAAAGGAAGGTTTCTACTCAAAGCGGCAGCTCGGAAGTCGTGAAGACTAAGGGCTACTTTACTTCCAAGAAGGTTTGTTGAGTTTTTCTCGCCATTTGCCAAAATTTATTTCACCGTTGGTTCGATTGCGACCTAATTTCCAAGAAGATATAAATTCAAAACTAACAAGCGTTGCAAATTAATCTAACAAGTGAGCTCAGTAGATTTCCAGACGAAGCAAATTCCAAGCAAATTTTCTATTGAATGCACGCGGAGGATCGAAACTTCTCATTCGTGACTGATTTTTTTCTAACATCTTGCAGCATCGATTGGACCATGAAACCGACAACTCAAAATGATTTTTTTTGCGATTTAATTGTTTGGTTGCCTAATTCGCTCTTTTCGTGCACCCTATTAAGCTCAATATTTGTTACCTAGATATGTCTTGTCTCGACCAAAAAGATATGACGCTAAGTTAAAATCTTTTTAATAAAATTGAAATGGTGAACATTGTTTTTGGTTGTGTGTTCATAAAACGCCATTTTCGTAACGACACAATTGTTTAACAGACATTTATTAAGTTATCCGCTTGTGCTGCCACCTGCCAGGAGCTTTGCGTGAAATGCCGCTGTCATGGGAGGGCCAACAGTGCCTCTCAAACCTAATCGCGAAGTGTAATTGACATTTCACTTCGCCAGCTGATCAACAAATGTCAAAGCGGAGCATTATCACAACAAAAGTAAACATCACCGCACCGGCTATCGAAATGGTCGCCGACGGCGAACAATCGAGGGCCGAGTACATCATCCAGCAGCTGAATGCGACCAATGCCAAGAAGATTGCGTTGCTGATGGTCCTCGGCTTCATCGCCTACCACGGCCTCATACATTTGCGGTTTGGTGAGTGCGAGCATGGCTCCAAGTGCCAACGATTTTTGCAAGGACTCATCCGTCTGGGGCTCGTTTCAGGTTCCGACTCGTGCAAATGGATCATGGCCAAAGGACGATTCAAAGGAGATCGCGAGTGGCAACCGTACGGCTGCATGATGCATAAATACTCGCCAACGTAAGTGACCCAACCCCATTTGCAAGGTGCAGTAGCGAATTTTTGGGGAGAGGGGCGTTGTGCGTAAGCCTTTTGATTGATTAGGTGTCTGTAGCTTTTTGGATTGTTATCTGAGAATGCTATAGGAATTCGGACTGTGAGTCACACACCAAGTTTTCATTCTCACGGCATTTATCTTGAGATTTCTGTCATGACCCGCCAAATAACGGGTATCCTTGATACTCAACGATATCAAGAGACTTTCCCCATCACATCTTCTGCGATTGCTTCTAAAGTTTCATTGCTAAATTTTCCAATCGCATACCTGATTTAAATCAATCTTCGTCCTTGCAGCGACGCGAGAAGGTGTCTCCGCTACCTTGGCTTCTGGGGCAATCAAAACCATTTCGTCTTCATTGGCGACCTACCTGTGCGACTTTTATTCCAGTCATTCATCAGCCAATTGCACCCAACCGACGATGACAACGGCTCCCTGCTGGCGCCGGAAGACAGGAAGGACGACGAGTTTATTGACTACAAACTGAAGCTCCAAGTGAACTACATCGAAGCGAATGAGCTGTCGAACGTGGTGCTCGACGAGTTCGCGAGATACGAGCGGGAGGATAATCCGCCCGCCGTGATCGTCATTGGGTTCGTGCATAGCAAGTTCCAAAACGGCAACCTCACCGAATCGCTGCTTCAGGCGTATCGTGAGAACCTGACGCGGCTGATACCGCCGTTCGATAAATTGGTGGCGAGGAAAACGAAAGTATTGTGGCGACTGCGCGACCACGTGAGTGAGGACAAGCTTCCCGACGAATGGAAGAGCGTTCAGAACGACGACATCGACAGATACAACAGGATGGCGTACCAGGTGTTCAGGTACACTGCAGCTCAGATCTGGGAGTCGTCGAATAGCATAGCGAATGGACTGATGGATCAGGCAGTCGACGGGTACAAGCTGAGTTCGCTGGCGCTGAGACATAACGTGCAGATTCTGTTGAACGTGTACTGCAACGACTACATGAATTTCAACGATGGATCGTGCTGTAGCAGTGCTGAACCGTACACCATCCTGCAAATAGTTACTTATGCCGTTTTTGGAGTCCTGTAAGTATCGGTATTATAATTCAATGCTTATTTTCGATATTCAACAGGCGGTATTCAGGAAACCCCTGCAGAAGATCATGAAACTAAAAGCAGTTTGTCTTTCAGAATCACTCTGGCGCTCGTCATACTCCTCCGTCGTTGGTTTCTGCACCTACGCGGAAACACGCTCTACATGCCGCTACGGCACGTCAATAACGGGAACGTCGCTGTCGCTACAGATTTTTCGATTCCAACAATAGCAGCCGCCACCCTCGGCATCATCCTCGCTTATTTTTACCTGTGCGACCGAACTAACTTCTTCATGAAGGAGAACAAGTACTACTCGGAATTCAGCTTTTGGATCCCAGTTGGCTACCTGTTCGCCTTGGGCCTGTTCTTCACCGAGGAGAGTAAGTTCACCAAAGTGCTGAATCGAGATCAAACGGACGAGATCAAGGGCTGGATGCTGCTGGTGATTCTCATCTACTACATGACTGGAGCGGATCGGGTGCTGCCGATCCAGATGCACATCAAGGTGCTGATCAGCGCCTATCTGTTCTTGATTGGCTACAGCCACTTCACGTTTTTGTGGCAAACGGGCAATGCCGGGATCGTGCGATTTTGCCAGGTGATGTTCCGGACGAACTTCATCACAGTGATTTTGTGCTTCTGCATGAATCGCCCGTATCAGTTCTATTATTTCGTTCCACTGATATCCTTTTGGATATGCATGGTGTACTTCGTTCTGGCGCTGCCCCCGCGAATAACCGCACAGAGCGTGGAGAGCAACGGCTACCACTATCTGTACTTGGTGCTGAAGTTCGTGGGCATGTTCAGCGTCGTCACGGTCTTGTACATGTCTGAGGTATTCTTCGAAAGGATTTTCGTGACCAGGCCTTGGAAGGCGCTGTTCGTCACGACGGACGACGATATCCACGACTGGTGGTACCAATGGAAGCTCGATCGCTACACCATCACTTACGGAATGATATTCGCTGCTGTATTCCATCTCTCACAAAGGAACAACATTTTCGACGACAACAATCACGGCAACCTGTTCTCGCGACGCATATCCTTGATCGTCACGCTCGCCGCGATCCTCGGCGTTGGGTTTTACGCCTCGTTCTCCTTCCTTTGCCGAAGTCAATTGGACTGCGACGAGATTCACTCGTACATCGTATTCATACCCATCATCGGATATCTGGTCCTCCGCAACATTTCCGGCATCCTGCGCACCCGGTATTCATCGTTTTTCGCCTGGTTCGGACGAATCTCGTTGGAGCTGTTCATTTGCCAGTATCACATATGGCTGGCGGCGGATAGGCACGGAGTGCTGGTGCTCCTGCCGGGCTTTCCCACCATGAACATGATCATTACAACCTTCATTTTTGTTTGCGCTTCGCACGAGGTACATCGTCTCACCCAAGTCCTCTTGCCGTACGCGATTCCAAGCGATTGGAAGCTAGCATTAAGAAACTTCGCCATTTTCTCGGTTGTTCTCATTCCCATTGCACGTTCCGACGGAATGCTCTAAGCAAGCTAAAAAGTGTGAAGCAGTTTTAAGTAGTTTTTATGGTAATAGTGCTGCATGTTTGAAAGTGAGTCGAATCATTGTGTTTGTACTGTATATGTTTGTTTTGTACGTTTCTGGCTTTTTCGTTGTACTTATATTTTATAAGAAGAATATATTATTCTAATACTGATTCCGTGCTTTTTATTGAATTCTATTCGGAGGCTTGTCGAGCCCTCACCGCTATCGATACACTTTGGCTTCAAAACACAGTAACGAACGGACCTGAATATGAAACAAGAATACCTTCCGCATATATGTAGGTATCTTAGGTAGGAAACCCTAAATTCGAAGACTGCCAATGCTTAAATAGTGAGTCCATCGTATTGTGATGTCATAATAATTAACCTGAGATGTTCCTGCTTCTACCTTAGTCGTGTATTATTAAGTATGTGTTGGATGCAGTCTTTTTTATAATATCGGAGCATCTGATCACAACAACCCAATCCCATCTACTTTGACCGCAACATCACTATCTCATTCATATTTATGGCGAATGCGACAATCCTCCCATGGTCATTTCTCATCCGCTTTCCCATTTTCCCATATCCCTTCCGCTTCCATTGTAATTAATTACCAATTCAAAATCACTCGAGATATCTATCACGCTCGTAATAATTTTATCTAATCGGTGACGCGACGCGTGGTCCAATGAACCAAAGACTGTTGGACCACACCTCGCCTCGCCTCGCACCACATTCAAGTTCATTTTCGTTTTGAATCTTAATTAGAAGCACCGCCGGCATTATCCATCTATCCATCGTGTTCGCATGTTATAGTCGTGTGTTAACGGTTGCCAATAAACTTTTATGGAAATCAATTTAAAATATTGTCTACAAGTGCTGTTATGCAACTCGGTGCGATAAGGATGGATCAGTAAGTGGTAGACCAGGTGAGGTTCATAAGAGGGGCTTTAACACATAACTGCCGGGCGTGCAACATAATTCGGGGTTGCTAGCAAACCGCTCCGGAAAATAAATTGTACGCTGATGGACCTCATTTCAGATAATTTTCATTTCAAAAATTGATTCGAAATTAGCCGACTGACCAGCTTTGCCAATTTTTTCACATGGCATTTGATGGATTTCGACACTCCTTCACTCGTGGCTCCGTGGGAAAGCTGGGCCAACACTCCCAAGTGAAGAAATAATAGCGAAACCAAATGCAATTTGATCGTCTTTCCACATGTATCTTGCATATCAGCTACCCTTTCTGCGAAGCCAGCTACAAATAACTCCTTGCCTTGTTTGGGCATTAGTTTCATTTAATTAATCATATTTCAATTACGGTTTATTAGAATTTATTAGAATTGTACCTTGAGTTTAGCTCCGCTACTTTAAAAAATAATGCCGGACAAAATTTTATTCTTGGACATTTTTTCTACTCAATTTTTACTTCTAACCTAAGCCTGAATTATGAGTAGCACATATTCTTCAGTTTTGCTGAGAATTTAGTGCAATCATTTCGTTGCATTCATTTTTCAAAATACATTTATTTCTGATGCTACCTGATCTGGTTCAGAGAATTGATTTTAGAATTTGTTTCTTCAACTATTTCGATTAAATGCGCAAAGGAACTAAAGCAAATTATATACTTGAACACGAAAATTACTTGAGAAAAACAACTCTGCCAATAATTGTCTTATGTTCCTATTTCAATATTATTCAAATATTTAGATATTAGCGAACGAGGGCTAGTTTCTCAATAAAAATGTCCGTGTCCATTGCGCATTATAAAATGGATACGAGAACAACCTTACGTTCATTTGACCATCCCAAAAGATATTTGAAACGCTAATCAATTCCCATATCGGAAGTGACCTGAATGTTTGTCATGTTCCTCCGATATATGTACATTACATAACACCAGGTCCATTGAATAAGAGCCACGCTTTGCGAGGAGAAATCTGCATTCAAGCCCATTGCGTAAGATTCTCTAATCTCGGAACGTGAGATAAAGATACAAACGAGTCCACCAACCGAAAACATATGCACCTTTGCTCTACCTTTTTCAATAGAAAAAAATTATCATTTCAATCATCAATTTGAATAATTCTGTCACGCTCCACTCATAAAATCGGAGCTGACCGATAGCGTCGTCCAAACTGCCTGTTTCGTTATAAACCGCAAAACTGGATCCAAAACACCGATTGGAGTATCTGAGAAAAAATTTATCAGATATGGCCGCACTTTAGATGCATAAAAGAGCTACACCAGAGTTTTTGCGCCTACTTACGGGCTTCAGTTGTTAATTGGTAATTAAGCTACGTTTTTAGATATACATACATATCGAGTCGAACTCGTTCCAAGATTCGACGCAATATTTTATTTGTTTTTTGCTACTATTGGAATTTTTATGGACGATTTGTGAAGCGTATCTCTACAAGGGTAGATTGCTGGTGGCCTCATGCGGATCGATAGTCCACTGATTGTGGGATTAACTTTTTTGCAAGAAAAAAAATCTCGAGAGGTAGTACGTTAGATTACTAAAGTATAGAATGATTTTTCATATGAAGACGCACGCTATGAAAAAACTGATTTGAATGCTAGCCCTAATGTATCTGTAGAAGATGCATTTCACAAATGCTCCATCGCTGCGCCTCAGGGAGTTCATTTCATTTAAAACAAAAAGGTTGTATACAAAACTAAAAAAATGTGGTCTAAGTGCGACCCTTGAGGCCCACACAACTCATTTCCCAGTGGGGTGAATAAAAAAGCTATAATTTGCTTCTATTATTAATAACTTTTATTAATAATTACTATTCTAAATTATTATAATCACTTTTATTAATTTTTTATCTAACCATAGAAGCTTTGGGAGAGGAAGTCGGCTCCACCACCTGGTCGTTCTCTACCAAAGCCTCGACATCCTCGTTCCCCACCTCTTCCTCCATCTCAGCTCCGGAATCCACAACCATTATTCAGGGTTTTTAATTATTATTAACAATAATCATTCGTTATAAAGAATGTTTGATCGCGACTGAATAATTATAATTGACTTTATATTTACAATATCAAATTTCAACTTATAATATTTTAATGTTATTAACAACATTTAATTATTCATAGCAATATCCAATTATTAACTGCAATAGCGTCCCTACTCCCATCCTACCAAACCTCATAACATAAGTTTGGAATTCTATAAGTTATTCTTGGTTTTCTTACACATTGTTTACAACATTGATCGAAGTTTGTCTAAAACACATAATAATAATAATATTATGAAGGTATTTGGGATCTGCACGAGTTAAAAGTGCGTTTCAATAGTTTCAAAATTAAGCAATTTTTTGTCTTTTTCAGTTTTTTCTTCCTCAATAAATAACGGCTAAACCGATTTTACTGAAAATTCATTTACTTTTAAGTTACGTAATTACGCGTCGAATATGATTTTGGGTTCTTGAGATAATCGAGACGAATGTCAAAATTGGGGATTCGCAAACTCGGCCCCATTACAATAACTGCCCACTGGGAACTGGGAAGTTAATAATAATGAAAATAATAACACTTCAAATAATAACAATGATTCCCAGCAGGGGAAAAACAATAAAAAATATTTTTTTTAAAAAAATTTTTAATGTTTCGAATTTTTTTTATTAAGTTTAAAAATGGCTTTATAAAAATAAAATATTGGAAATTTGACTGAATCTTATAAATTTTGTTCCGCTTAGATTGAGACCTTAGCAACGTGAATGGAACGTTTCGTTCGCATAAAATGGTACATGACAGATATGACCTTGGATATGTCAAAACAAACAGCAGCCAAACCGAATTTTACGAAAATCTAATCGGTTCATTAAATTCATAATACGCTCTGATTGTCGTCTCACAAAAGCCGATATGACTTTTCCTCCGCGAGATATCGTCGCTCAAATATACTCAAATATAATATACAGACTCACTTTATTTCTAAAATAACTTTTGAAATACTCTTAAGACCGTGAAACTTAAAGATATGTTGAAAATTTTAATTTGATTTTCGGACCGATTACCAGAATTTCTCAGATACAGGAAAGTTAAAAATAGTTTTCTAAATCAAATTCCGTTACTAGCGAAAACATGGTGATTGCCATTATTCGACCTATGCAATTTTGTTTTTTGTAATTTTAATAAAACTACGCAGAACGATTGTTGGCAAGCTAAAATGGTGTTAGTGTTGAGACTCTTACTTCCTATTGTTCCGCGTATAGGACAGGCTTCTTATCGATGATGGCAACTTCTATCTGCTAAAACATTGGTATTTGGTATCGTAAGAAAGATTATCAGAACTAGAAGTGACCTTAGCCCAATTCTTCCAAGAAAGTAACTTTGATTTTATCACGGAAACATTGCTCTCGTTAGCTAAGTCACTACTTACGCAATCAATTTTTGTTTGATTTTATACCCAGAAATAACGATGAGTAGGACAATAAAGTCGCAAAGTTTTGTTTTCACTGAAGTGTAACTTATCTCAATTAGTAGCTTATGTTATTAGTTTCATCTAATACCCGAAATAGATTCTCAAGCAACATACTGCATGTTACATCTACTCTAACAAGGAGAAGGCATGGCACCGTCCTCTCAGATCTGGATGAAATTTGACACATAAGTAGTAGAATACGTCAAGAATATTCGATCTTTAAATATTTGAACGCAACACCCCCCCCTGTTTTTAAGAAAAATAGTTCTAAAGTTTTTTGCGTCGCTTATCGATTAGTACGTTTTTACACCTAACAAACTGGGTACAGTGTAGTGTAGTATGTAGTATATAGTATGCAGTGTAGTAAGCGACACCACTAGCTCGCGATCATGAGGTCGTGTGTTCGATCCCCGGTCAGTGTTTTTTTTTTGAATAATTGTGGATGTAATTAGTTTAAGATAAATCAGCAATGTTCAATTATAAAAACATTTATTTTTAGAATTCAGCAAACTATTCGATCATTTGGATATGTAAATTATACTAAAAAATCATTGCTGAACGGATGGATTATTAAAAACTGTTGTAATCGAAGCAAAATCATAGCTAATGTTTGGATCATCATTTGTTCCTAGAATCAATCCTGCTTCCTCTTCGTGTCTCATAGCCAACTCGGCAAAAAGTAATAAACCAGGGTGGCGCCCAACGTGGCTAGCCATAAATGCTATGGTGTTGAGTAATTGTGGCCCGTCCAGCGATCGAACACACGACGACGACAATTATTCAAAAAAAAAAAAACAATACCGACCGGGAATTGAACACAAAACCTCATTATTGCGAGCTATAGGCGCTGCTTCCTACGCTGCACCGCTTCTTTCAGTAGGTGCAAAAACCTACTACTACATAAGCGAAGCTAAAAACTTTAAAAGCGTTTTTCTCAAAAAAAGGGCGGTGTTGCGGTCTAATATTTTAAGGATCGAATATCTTTGACGTCTTCCACTTATGTGCCAGATCCAGATCTGAGAGGACGATGCCGTGTCTTCTCCTTGTAAGTGTAAATGATTTTACAATTTACAGCTTTATACAACTTTTCTATCTATTTTTGCAAAATCATTTATAAATGAAATAATTTATTATCCAGGTACATCAATATATTCTACAGATAAACCTCCTCGATAGAAGTTAAACTAGATAATGCAATTGAGATTGAGCCTCTGCTTTTCAAATCAATGATTATATAATCGAGCAGAAAAATTTGGTTTCGCTGCAAAATTCAAAGCCGGAATAGTTAAATTGAACTGGTTAACTTAAATTCGTTTTTTGTCTCAAAAATAGGACGCATTCAAAACAAAAGAGCTGTTTTCCCTTCTCTCTCCTTTCATACATTGATTGTCACGAAGAAGGATATGTTTTTTTATTGATAGAGTGCGTAAAAGGTGCGAAGTAGAAGCGGACATTTGAAAACGATGACATTTTTCCCAGCCATGCCTATCCCAGTGAAATATCACTGGGTACGTAAGGGAAGCGAAGAGCAAACTTAAATTTGGTGTAATAATTATGAACGATGGCTACTTACCCCAACTAAGAACCACGATACGAGGAATATGCCTCTCTATTTTTCCTTAATAGATTTTAATAAAAATCGGCTCACAGTTTTCGAAGAAAATGAGAAATACTGAATGAAATAAATTTCACCATTGAGAAGAGAGGGAAATGCTTCCCTTACAGTTTCTTTCTCGCTGTGTTTCTGAATACTAGAATGGTTACACAAATAAACCGCTGTGCCCTGATAGGACTTACGATAAAACCTTAGCTCTCTTGTAATAACTTCTTCAGCTATGTGTAGCTCAACCGTCCAATTTAGAGAAATCTACTACCAGGTAGCTCGTCAGGATAACAACAGAGATCTTGAGGAACATTACTATTGTCCAAAATTTCGTCAGTTTCTGTGTTACTTCCGGCAATTCAATTTGAGTGGATGGCGGTGGAAAAGCTCTGGACGCTTCCATATAAAAACATTTTGGTTACAAGTTGATTTCAGATTTTATTTCTAACGGATTTTAATATAAATTAACATCAACTCAGGCATCGTATTTGGCTTTAACTGCTTTTTAAAACTAGGGACTTAAAATTTAGCAACAACAGGAAAAGTGCAACAACATTTCAGCTACCCTCCGGGGCTTACCATAGACCCTTGGACCTGCTAGTCTCGTGGATTTTCACAATTGTGAAGGGCTCTTCTTCTTCTCCCTTGTGATGGTGCGTGACATGCTCATGGGCGTGACCGTGGTGATGGCTATATCCTTGCTCATGTGCATATGCGTATCCTCCAGCGTACCCACCAGCATGCCCTCCATGCGCGGCGAACTGCAGCACTTGAGGCGCTTTCACGTGATGCACGTCCTGGACGAAAGTGCCAATATGGAAGGGTTGCAAGGATATTTGACCTCCTGCTAACGCGGCTGCACCATCGTGATGAACAGCGTGTCCGTAGTCACCAGCGTAGCTAGCGAATCCTCCGAAGTCAGTGTGGCCACCATGCTCGGCGAAGTTTGCTTCATGATGCACAGATGGAAGGACTTGGACTTCTTCGTGATGGACAGCAGCAGCTGGCGCAAAAGAGGCTTCATGCAGAAAATTCGCCTCGTGATGGTGAATCGATCCTGATTGGATGATAGGGGCCGCTACGTGCTCGTGCACGATCGGGGCTGCTGCTTCAATAACATTGACATCTTCGTGATGGTGGTACGGGGCTGAATGAATAATTGGTGCCTGCCAGATGGTGGGGGCAGCATGGTAAATCGGAGCTTGGTGGTGAACGATCGGGGCTTGATGAATGAAATTCACTTCTTCGTGATGGTGGTGGACGGGGGCGGCATGAACGAAGGCCGCTTCTTGGTGGACAATTGGAGCAGCATGGTGAATAATTTTCACTTCTTCCTCATGATGAATGGGCGCATGATGAACGATTGGAGCGTGGTGAATTACTTTGACTTCCTTATGAACGTGGTGGCGTGGTTCTTGGTGAATTCGAATGAAAGCACCACCACCTCCATGAGCAGCGTGACTGAAATGATGCTCGTCGCGGTGGTAGTTCGCCCGGCCGTGATGCAGCAAATCGGGATGCACAATGTGAATGACCTCATCTGGGCCTTTGGAAAATCCTCCAGCGTATCGGCTTAAGGCTCCACCTGCACCTCCGCCTCCGCCTCCGCCGCCAAGAAGGCTGAACAGGTCAAAGAATGTGGCCTGAGTCGAGACAGTGAGGGCCAACAAACATAAAAACACCTAGGCCGAAGAGAAGACACACCCTTGAGTATATGGCAGCACGGAAAAGGCAACCAATCATCCTCTTACCTTCATTTTGACGAATAATCCACTTAAGTTGACAAATGTATCCAATTGCACGTGCTTCCAAGTTCGACTGATGGTCCAACGTCCAACATTTTCCTATTTATATACCCCCGATATATTCAGCTGCATCTTTATCCGTGCTCTGCTGCTGCGGATCAATTTTGATTGCCGGGAGAATTATGTATCAAAGCATTTATGTAAAAAATGAATTAAAGATTCGACCGCTCCGGGTCAATTGGGAAAAAAGTTGTCGGGCGATGAAATTCAGTTCAGACAAAATGTCTGTCCGCGACTTTGTGGATTATGTCGGGCATTAGAGGTTGCGGCCGCAGTGAAAGTTTTGGTCGAAAAAATGCTTGAGTGTTTGTTTACAACCAGGTTGTGGCTAGTTTGCCGGGTACTCAGGTGACACGTCCCGATATGCGGCGGCATAGTGCAAAGGTACAATGTTTATGAATTTTTATTCGGTTTTATAACACACACACACACACTCACACACATGGTTATGCGAATTATGTGGATGTCGCATAGTTGGCCCGCATAATATTCGCAATGATCGCGATGTGTGATGGCCTGGACTTGATACTTATAACGACTTCCAACTGAAACCCGATGCATGAAGCATTGCAGAGCTGGCAAATTCTATGAAACGTCCATTTCGACATTACATTGCAACGAGAAACCATATCTCATAAATTTTATAAAATTTAAATATTTTCCAAACTACTTCCTCGTCACTGGTCAGCTAAAAAAAAAGCTTGCATCGAAAATATATTATCATCCAAATCGAATAAAAATATTTTGCATCTTTTACGTTTCTCATCAGCATTCCGTCAATTTTATTTGAAAGATTTGTTTTAAAAGATCTAAACGAACTTATTTTCACAAATATTGTTTCTGGAAAATTTACGAACTAAAATAACTCCAAAATGACTTGTAATGATCGTGGAAAATGACTGGCGCATAAAGCCGTGAATTTAGATTCATCCAACCGGCAAAAGTTCAGAAAATTATTCCACTTTTACTCAAGTTGTTTTAAGCTCATAATTTTACTATCATAACTGCAAACTAAAAGGCATTTAATTACAGATTGTTGAAATTTCTATGATTTACAACTTTTTTTGGGGGGGGGGGCAGAGATGTAGGATTATCATTTTCTTCTAAAGACAGCGACCAACATTTTTTTTTACTTATAACTTTTTTGTCATTGTTGCAACGCAAACGTTGTGTAATTTTGCCATACATAACATTTTGGTAGGAGCCACGCTCCTACGCTCTTTTCATTTCAAATATGGTGACCAAGTGATGAGATGAGATGAGAATTGAAATTCACCCTTCGGACCTCACTACACATCGCAAAAAAATCCACTTCACTGAAGAAAACGCACGGCTAACCTCATTTTCTCCACCATTTGCCTGGACAGTTTACGTTTTAAGGTCGTTAGAGTATATTTAATGTGTTTTTAACTTCCCAGTATATGGGAAGTTCTTGTAATTGCCTCGAAAATCGAAATTGAAGTTTTCAACTTCTCTTCTAAAGAGTATATATAAAGTGTTTTTAGAAAGTGCGTATGTACGTACGTATGTACGTTCGTGGACAGTTTTTTCTACGAGCATAACTCACGTGAACAAAGTCGTATCGACTTTGTGGATTTGTCAATCGAAGCGTCTTTGTAATCTTAAGAGCTGATGAGTTTTTGGGAAACTTCAGTCGGAGGGGTTTGTTGTTTTGCCCTTTCGAAGGTCATTTCTGTCATGCGTTATATCTCGCGAACTAAACATACGATTTGCATCGTTAAGATATTAATCGACGTATATTAACATTTTCGTGAATCTATTAATTTTTTAACAAAATTTTTTGCAGCCGTTTTTTTAATTTAAGAAAAAAAAGTGCAAAAAATTAGATTTTTTTCATAAACAATAAGTTTTCAAACTGATTTGCGGAGCATAGTAATCAATGTTTATAAAATTTATATACTACAAACAGTGTTTGTAACAACACTATCAAAACTGTTTCTCATGATTACGAAAAAAATTAGATTAAAAATAAAAAATCATTAGCAGTCATCATGAACTTCAAGGTCATTTCTGTTATTCACTATATCTCACGAACCAGATATAATATTTGCATCATTAAGGTGTCGATAGACGTGTATTAACATTTTTGTGATATTTTTAACATTATAGAAAAATTATTTCATCCGATTTTTAATTTAATAAAAGAAAATGCGAAAAATTAGGGTTTTGCATAAAAAATATTTTTTTTTACCCTGGTTTGCATAGCACAGTAATAAATGTTTATAAAATTTATACATTCTTATCAGTTTTTGAAGAGAAACCAGCAAAACCATTTTCCATGACTATGAAAAAACTAAATTAAAAATAAAAAATCATTCAAAGCTATCATGTATAGAGAGTTCATACGAATCATATTACTTTATATCTTTTATTCTAAGCAAATTGTTGTAAATTCAATCCAAGTTTGATAATATTCGCATAATTTGAGCAGATTTATAATAGTTTTTACAGTGTTTTAGTATTAATAAAAAAATTACTTAAATTTTGAAATCCAACAAAATTCCAATCAAATTTGCTTTTGAGCTAATCAACGCTATGAATGGTAAAATATTTTGTAGTCAATACTTTGCAAGACCGTACAAAAATAACCAGCCAGCAACTCTAGAGAGGATTTTGGAAAAAATTTGAAATGGAAAAATCTTCATCCGAGCAGCTGGAAGTAAGTACGAAATTGACAGAAACACACTTACAAATAAGCTAAGGAAACTACACCCTAAAAACACTGGAGGCCCAACTGTTTTCACAGAAGACGAGGAGTTGCTATCTATATCTATTCCAATCACGGTTTTTGTTATATCGCATTCTATTTTGTCGCGGTTTGAAAAAAACCCTCAAATTGTGCCACAAAGTCACCCTAGTTTACGGTAGTTCGAAATTTGATTGCCAGATTTAAAACAAGAATTCAAAGTGAATTCAAATAAAACCTTTTAACAATAAAAACAACTTCCACGCAAAGTTTAATCTGATTTTAAAATTTGTTCCACCAATTTATTATTTTAACACATGTGGTACATCAGGATTCAAGGTCAATTATTCATAATAAAATTGAATTTATCGCTTTGATTGCCAGGAAACGATAAGCAACTATAAAAACACTCCAGATTCTTTTATCTTATCACAATCGCTAAATTTCGTTGCAAAACTTTCTCTTTTTAATTTATCGCAAACAAAAAGTGACAAATATTGAACGGTTTCAATTTGATTGATAATAATTTGTCAATGTTATCAATGTCAGCACACAAAAAGTTTTGATTTTGCGGCTTAATGAAATTTATTTGACTTCTGCGCGCATTCGGTTGAAGGAATAGCATCTCTGGTGATAAGAAAAGTAGCTAGAAGTAAATAAATAAATGGAACTGGGAGTGCTTTGAGAGCAATGTATTTTTAAAGGTTCTTACAAAAGATATGTTGGGAACTATTTTAATTTTTTCCGTTTTGATAAGAGCTGCTGAGACTTCGAGGCGAACCAACTTTACAAAAAGTTTTTACGCTCTGAATAGGAGAATTTCAGCTAAAAATAGCTGGAAGTTACCATGGTGGTGAGTGTGTATAACAATCTGTTAAATAAATTTAAATTTGTTAAATCAATATTTTTGAACATACTATAATTTTTCGGAAAGTCACAATCTTTAGCGAACAGACAAAGCGATCCATGAAAAAGTGTAACGATAAAGATACGCTTAAACTCCAGACTACAAAATCAAAATTGATTTTCCACAATATCTTACTGGTTTCAATGAAGTTTCATCTTAATCTCCTCGATGGTTTTTTTCCACGTGTCTATCTTGCTTCGAGTACCTAGTATGCAGATCAGTCACACTTTGTGAACATTAAATTTGCATGGAAGTAAAGATTACCACTGTGGTCATGGACTTTGGCTACATGGCATTGAATGAATGGCAAAAACTTAAACAATTCATCAGCATGAAATTATCTAATCAAAAATGTTAAAAGCTGCCCTGTTAGCTGGTCCCCGTCACAATAAGTGTACTTAAGTTTACTGCAAACGAAAATTATCTAAGATTATTTGAAGATTATTTGATCGATCCGATAACTCATTGAATTTTTAATAAGAACGCAACCGTACAAGAATATACATCAGTCGTGGTAGGAGCTTCCGTAAAAATGGGCTCGTGGATACTAGGCATTGTTTTGTGGTACTTTCATTAATAGTTTTTGTTCACTGAAGTTTGAAAGAATTCACTATTGCAGTGTGACGGCAGTCAACGCAAAGTTCCTGAACAGTACTCAAGATTTCCACTTTTCTGCGTCGTTCCAATTCGGCGTAGCCACTGCAGCCTATCAGATCGAGGGTGGATGGGATGAAGACGGCAAAGGTCCTAGCATCTGGGATGTCGGAACTCACGAGTATCCGGAAGTGATCTCAGATCGGACCAACGGAGACGTTGCGAGTGATTCATATCATTTGACCGATCGCGATATTGAGATGCTCAAAGGATTAGGGGTAAGTAGTGCAGCGTACCATTCTTTTCGTGATGATTGTGACTAGCAAGGCATTGTGCCTCTAGGTGAACTTCTATAGGTTCTCGATTTCGTGGGCGAGGATACTCCCTACGGGAGATGTTTCATCGTTGAATATAGCGGGCATCCGGTACTACGACCAACTCATTACCAAGCTCGTGGCGAACTCTATTCAACCCATGGTCACAATGTACCATTACGATCTGCCTCACGAGCTCCAGAAAATAGGCGGCATGACCAGCCCACTGTTCCCGCAGTATTTTGAGCAGTACGCCAATACATTGTATAGATATTTTGGAGACAGGGTGAGTGTTTGAACTCCAGCTGAGCTGGATAATCTGATTTCTTTCAAGGCTGTGTTGCTAACGGATTATGATTGATTCCTAGGTCAAACTTTGGGTTACATTCAACGAACCACTTGAATACTGCAACTTCGGCTACAGTTCGGCATTTTATCCACCCTTTTCAGAGACTGCGGGAGTTGGAGAGTATCTTTGCGTTGATAATACACTGAAGGCGCACGCACTTGCCTATCGGCTTTATCGGAGTAAATATTACAAATGGCAGAACGGGAAGATCGGAATCGCCGTGAGTGGCGGCGCCTACTATTCCAGGAAAAATGATCCTGTTATCATCGATAGAGCTCTACAATACGCTGTAAGTATATTGACTGCTTTTTGGATAACGACTATCCCAGTTAATCTGTTCGCTGCCGGTTAGATTGGCTGGATAACGCATGCCATCTACAGTGAATCGGGTGGGTATCCTGAGGTGATGGTGCGGGACATTGCAAGTAATAGTCTGGCAGAAGGACGAGCGTGGTCACGATTGCCACACATGGATGCGAATTGGGTCTCCCTCATCCGAGGGTCGGCTGATTTCTTTGGAATCAACTATTACTCACCAAGATATGTTGATCTAGCTCCGAAGGCGTACGGAAAGCCACCGTCATGGGAAAATGATGGACGTTTAAATCGTACTGTTGATCCTTCGTGGAAGCGGGCCAAGTCTGATTGGCTATACAGTTATCCTAAAGGACTAGAAGATATATTAAGGTAAGATGTATGCACGTGAGGCATGATGAGCACTTGAAAGCTTAGTGGCGTAAATAATTTTATATTTAATTTGATCGAGCTTTCTCCATATATTTAGACTCATTTTAATATAAACCTGCCAAAAAATTATTCCTTTTTTAATAGGTGGATACGAGATGTTTACAACAACGTTGAAGTGTATATTACCGAGAACGGATGGTCCGATGATGGGGAACTTGAAGATCATGACCGGGTTGAATATTTAAAGGTAACGATCCCATTAAGGTGGTCTGATAGCAATGCATGCACAGTTGCTTATAATTACGTAATTGCAGGGTCATCTTCAAGCTATATCGAATGCCATCAATGATGGATGCAATGTAACTGGCTACGCACACTGGAGTCTTATGGACAATTTTGAATGGCTTCGAGGATACACGTATGGAATATACTTAAAAATTCACTATGCACTTTGTAACGTTTTGATTTTGATTTTGTAGAGAGAGGTTTGGTTTGTACTACGTCAATATCACGGATCCAGACAGAACCAGAATACCAAAAGTATCAGCGGATGTATACAAACAAATCATTGCCACGAGGACTATTCCTTCATAAGTAATATTAAAATTGGCTGTTTCTAATTTCAAATAAAATCTGTTCTGTGATTTTTATTAACTTAACTATGACGCATTTTCTAAATGAATGCCTTACTTCAAATTATAAATTTTCCTATCATGAAGTGTATGTGGATACGATTTTCAAATCCTATCAATTTCTGTTGTTGGCCTGGAAAGTACTTTGCCTACGGCGGTTTGTATCTTCGTGAATGATATATTGCTGGGGAGTTATATGCTGCTGAAAATAGTATTAATATCAATATAAAGGAAGAACAACAATGACTTGACTAGTACTTTCAAAAAAACTCACGTATATTCCATTAACATTGTTACGAAAACACCAGTTTATGATTCACTCATTTGAAAACATCTGGAAGCGGTTACATCGGTTACAAATCATGTAGGTATTTTTGTTTGACAGATGTGTGACATGTTCAACGGTTCATGTCTTCATATTATCATGAATGATACGGGATTAAAATTGCAACAAAATTTGTCTTTTAAGGAAGAGGAATGGGTCACTCAACCCGTACCACAAAATCGTGAGGTATAGTTAAACATAATGTTCTTGACAAATATCAAATCCATTGTGAAGCTTCAATTGCATTAGAATATGGTCTTGTGCACGAAAAGCAAGATATATAGGGTTTTATTTTGTCCTTTTGCTGATTGTTTCCATTGTATTTTGATTTATGAAATAAACCAAATGCAAATCAAATCGGATATTGAAACAAGATTTTTTGCTGCCCGTTCATGTTTACTATCGCCTAGCAGAAAGGTGTAAAGCAATAAGTTTTTACAGGATTTGGAGACGAATAATAATATTTATTTCATTTGATTTAGAGTCCAAAATGAACATTATAAAATCATTTTGTTAATGGCATATTCGAGCGAAACTCCAATGGAAGCTAATAGAGCCTTGAACGGATTCTTACAACACAATTCTAATCTAATCATACGTTTCTCTTTGTGAACTATCACTCTTTTCGGATGAAGTGGCGACATTAAGCAGCCAAGTGTCTTTAAGAGTCGATTCCTGATAACAATTTTTTTGTCGTCACTTATCTCTCTATAAACATCTCCGGGTCACACAGAAGAGTTTGCGCCTGCAATCTCTATTTTCGTACGATTGGACATGGAGTTCGCAGTTGGTTTGATTTTAGGGTAAGTTTGGCCGAAGCTAAATCGAACTGTAATTGAGAACTGTGTTTTTGTTCAGGACATTCGCTGTGACTGCACATGGGTTGAATGCTTCAACTGATCCAGATTTCCCAGCGTCATTCCAATTTGGAGTCGCCACTGCTGCTTATCAAATCGAAGGTGGCTGGAATGAAGATGGCAAAGGTCCTAGCATTTGGGATACCGGAACTCACGAGCATCCTGAAACTGTCGCGGATGGCACCAACGGCGACGTTGCTGATGATTCCTATCATCTAATTGATCGAGACATAGAAATGCTCAAAGATTTGGGGGTGAGTTCTTGCACGTTTAGATGCCATTATTCGGTTGAATTTGGTTCGCAGGTGGACTTCTACAGGTTCTCGATTTCGTGGGCAAGGATATTGCCGACGGCGGATATTTCATCACTGAACGGAAATGGGATCCTGTACTATAATCGGCTTATCGATAAACTTTTGGCGAACTCGATCAAACCCATGGTGACCATGTACCACTATGATCTACCCGCTGAACTGCAGAAGCTGGGCGGCCTGGCTAACCCTCTGTTCCAAAATTATTTTGAGCAGTATGCGAAGGTTTTGTTTGCGCATTTCGGTGATCGGGTAAGTGAGGCTCATACCTATGAGAAGTCGCGACTCAGTCATCGTTTCAACAGGTGAAATTGTGGATCACATTCAACGAGCCAGTCGACTACTGCATTCCTGGCTACGGAAAGGGAAGCGATCCACCTTTCATCAATGCATCTGGCGTGGGCGAATACCTGTGTCTGGACAACACCATCAAAGCTCACGCTCTGGTCTTCCATATGTATAAAAATCTGTTTTACAAAAAGCAACGGGGCAAAATCGGGATTGTTGGGAGCAGCCGATATTTCTTCTCAAAGAACAACGACACCGATCTCATCGACAGAGGAATTCAGTATTTCGTTAGTAGTTTCTTGCACATATTAAAACGTCTTAAAATATTATTTACTATTCTAAATTTGCCATAATCTTTTGAATTGATTCTATTCATATTTTTCATTGACCAGCTTGGGTGGCTCGCCCATCCAATCTACAGTGCATCAGGAGGCTATCCTGAAGTTATGGTGCAAGACATTGTCAGTAATAGCATTGCGGAGGGACGTGCCTGGTCTCGATTGCCAAGCATGGATGAAACCTGGCTGCCTTTCATAAAAGGATCGGCCGACTTCTTCGGCCTCAACTATTATACATCGAGATATGTTGAACTGGCACCGCAACCATTCGGAAAGCCACCATCATGGGAAAATGACTCTCGATTAAACTGTACAGTTGATGCTTCGTGGAAAAGGGGAAAATCAAAGTGGATGTATCACGTGCCGCAAGGATTAGGTGTCTTGCTAAGGTACGATAGGGGTGGTTAGGGTTTAATCAAACTTAGGAAGTATATTAACACATTGCTGAGCTCTCATCTGTTGTTTTCGCCCGAACTTATCTAGAGCCTACCTGAAAATAGAGTTTTTAATATAGTAAAATGTAGTTTTGCATGTACGCTCCAAATAACAAAAGATAATTTCGCCCAGGTGGATAAAGGACAACTATAACAATGTCGAAGTGTACATTACTGAGAATGGCTGGTCAGACGACGGTCAACTGATTGACGATGATAGGATTATGTCCTTGACGGTGAGTCTTAATCATAAGTGATACATAATCATAGCTTTCTATTCAGCCGTCCTTTATAAGTCCAAGCACAATTTAGAAGAATTTCGCCACTTCTTAAAAAAAAATTAAGGAGGAAATTTTGTTAGCCGTATTTTCTGGTAGACAATTAATATAACCACCTTCACAGGATCATTTACGTGAAGTTTCGAGTGCTATCAAAAAATATGGATGCAACGTTTCTGGGTATGCGCATTGGAGCCTGATGGATAATTTTGAATGGCGTGCAGGATACACGTAATTTTAATGTGTCTATCAAAAGTGGCTTACTAAACCTCTTTACATTTTAGTGAAAGATTTGGACTATCCTATGTAAATATAACTAGCCCTGAGAAGAATCGAATTCCGAAGAAGTCCTGGAATGTCTACAAAGATATAATTGCTACGAAACGAATAAATCGATAGGCGACAGAAGCTGTTTTAATGTTTAAACTTACATACACCTGTATTCGAGAAATTCATAAAAACAATTTGTAGCTTCTGACTGAATTGACTAAATTTTTTAAATATGTAAATGTTTATATGTTTTTATGTTCCATTTCAATCAATTGTAATTTTTAACTTCCCAGTATATGGGAAGTTCTTGTAATCGCCTCGAAAATCGAAATTGAAATTTTCAACTTTTCTTTACGTTTTGAGGTCAATAGAGTATATATAAAGTGTTTTTAGAAAGGGAGATGTATGTGTGTGTGTGTGTGTGTGTGTGTGTACGTACGTACGTACGTACGTACGTTCGTGGACACTTTTTTCTACGAGCATAACTCACGTAAACAAAATCATATCGACTTTGTTAAGGTGTCAATCGAAGCGTCTTTGCAATCTTAAGAGCTGATTAGTTTTTGGGAGACTTCGGTCGGGGGGGTTTGCTGTTTTGACCCTTTGAAGGTCATTTCTGTCATGCGTTATATCTCGCCAACCAAACATACGATTTGCATCATAGAGGTGTCAATCGACGCGTCTTAACGTTTGTGTGAATCTATCAAATTTCTAAAAAAATCGTTGTAGCCGTTTTTTAATTTAAGAAAAAAAAGTGCAAAAAATTAAGGTTTTTTTCATAAACAATATATTTTTAACCTGATTTGCGTAAATAAGTAGACAATGTTTATAAAATTTATATACTCCAAACAATGTTTGTAAAAACAACATCAAAACATTTTGTCATGATTACGTAAAAAATTCAATTAAAAATAAAAAATCACTAAAAGTCATCATGATTTTCAAGGTCATTTTTGTCATTCTCTATATCTCACGAACCAGATATAATATTTGCATCATTAAGGTGTCAGTTGACGTGTATTAATATCTTTGTGAAGTTTATACATTATAAAAACTCGTTTCAGCTTTTTTTTAATTTAATAGAAGAAAATGCAAAAAATTATAGTTATTTTCATAAAAAATATTTTTTAACCTGATTTGCACAGCACAGTAATAAATGTTTATAAAATGTATACATTCTTATCAGGTTTTGAAGAGAAACCGGCAAAATTTTCTTCCTTGATTATAAAAACAAATAAATGAAAAATAAAAAATCATTCAAAGTTACCATTTAAAGAGGGTTCATACGAATGCTTTTACTTTATTTTTTTTTATTCTAAAAAATTGTTGTAAATTCAATCAAAGTTTTTAAATATTTGCATAATTTGAGCAGATTTTACAAAGTTTTTATAGTCTTTTATTTAAAAAAAAATGCTTAAATTATAAAAACCAACAAAAATTTTCAAGACCAAAAAGGCCCCCACCGATTGATCCGCGTGAATATTCAATCTGTCCTCATCGACCAAAAACCTTACGTAATCAATGGACCCTCCCGTAGACGATATGATTCTTATTAACTCATTCCTGTTACTGCTATGAATACCTCTCATTGTTGTAATGTTGTTGATGTTTATGTAGATATTACTGGGAAGTTGACCGTGTGGACCTCAAGGGTCGCACCTCGCGGCTTGTTTCTGATATTTTTGCAAAATACCTTGAAATTATCTGAGATTTTTTTAAAAAAAAAACTGTTCCAAATAATGCTAACGAGGCATTCCCAAACAAGCATCATTCTCCAACTATGAGAGTTGTAGATGAGAACCTTCAATCTTCCTTTTCCACACAGAATTTGTTCAAAATTCGCCGAACATTTTGCAGAATAATTTCAGTTGTTTGAATATCCAATACTTAGAAAGATAAGAAAAGATAAGAGCTCTTCTTCGCTAGAAGTTATCCTGAAAAAAAAGTATACTATGGCCTGACTTTACTCACGAAGCTATCTTTTTCCTTGACATTGATTTCTGATCTCCTTAATTGTACCGAATTTATGCGAAACTTTGTTAACATTTACTCATTTTTAGATCAAAATATACACATGATCATCATCAAGATTGACTGCTCTTTCCATATTTCTTGCCCTACTCGACGCACAATTTCACATCAGTTATACATAATAGTCCATTAAATTATGGACGAAAAGACGCTTCGCGTTTTCGCAGAATAGAATATTTTCCATAAAGTTGTTACTAAAGTTTGGTTAGTTCAGATCAAACGACGTCAGTCGCCGATATTGAAATGCTGCTTTTTTGATACGCATCGACTTTTAAGAAAAAAATGCTTAAATATGCCCTCGATATAAATGTTTACAATCAATCGATCCAAAAACATGTTTCTGGAGGGATCAATGCTTTTCGTTCGTGGTATGTAATAATTTACAGAGTCATTGCTAGGACAAAGATCACGTTCCATTGGCAACTGATTTACAATTTAGCTATACACGATAAAGTCCGTCATCACAGAGTATCCAGTGCTTTAATTTCTACTACACTACTTTCTTTCACAAAATAAACTCTTTTATCCACGCGATCTGCTTTTTTCTTCCTTGTGAACACTTCAGCTTCCCAAACTCAACTCCCGTTTTTTCTTTCCTACCGTCATGCATTCCCATCTTTGTGGGGCCGGGTGCAAAAAGGTCCCGCTGTTTTCCAGCTGGAAACGGATTCCAGATTTTCCTGATTGCGAAGTCGCTACTTGACATTGACCTTTTATCCGCATTCTAACTTGAGGCTGCAGCCGGTGCTGGGGACAAAAAAAAAACAGAAGGAAAAAAAATCGGGACTGATCTGAGGATCGAACCAGCCTCCCTATGAATGAGATGCAGCTACGCTCCTAGAAGCTTTATAACTACTGCTAACTTTTGGTGCAGATGTTAGACTTATGTTGAATTTACAGGGGCATGTTACAAATTATTCGCAACGGTGATGTCAAATTTTTTTCACCGCATTAACGAAGAAAATTAAATTGAGTCATTTGTTTCAATGAAATATCTAATTTTTAAATTTTCTACTGTTGTTCTGTTTATTGCTTACTGCGTCTATGTAGAAACTAGTCGGTAACCCTAGAGTATAAAGCAAACTATCAATATTCAAAGCTACGATCGTTTCTCGGAACAACCACGGCTTTGAATGAACATATCCTCTGCTCTTCTTAAATATTTTAATTTCTATAGTTGTTTCTTTTCAATTTCTGTTAATCCTCTCTTAAATTTAGTGTTCAAGAGTTTTCCCACTGTCTATTGTATACACTATGGGTGTGGTGACAAGGAAAAGTGATACCGCCTGCTCTTTGGTAATCGTGTTCAGAAAAAAATATACAAAAAGGAGATATAACGAACATTATGAAATATGTAAGTTGCAAGAGAAAGGCAGTAAAGGAGTAAAACAACGCCACACAATGCACCATTACACGTTTACATCGTTGTTTTGTAGCAAAGAAGGAATAGAAATGTGGCAAAAATATAATAGATCGGGTTCGCCGTCTTGCAGTCCTGCAAGTTCGACAACTGCATTTTTATTATTGAATGCCACACATATGCAAAAATTAATCAGTATGTATTTAATTTTCTTGAATGTTATTATTATTAATTTCGATTACTTATTCTCGTCGTTCGCGCTAGAGATAATCAAGAAAAAAATAATAACTTCTCCACAGTTTATTGTATCTACTTTACCCCGAAAATAGCAACGACCAGATTAACGCTTATTTTTAAAATAACGACTGCGAAAATTGTCAACATCATTCGTACAGACTTTTGTGCGATGCTGTCCTTCTCTAGATCCAACGAAACGTGGCAGCCCCAACTTCCCAACGATTTAGCCGGTGAGTTCAAGTCGAACGTTGGTTGACGATTGCTCGCGGGGAGCCTGCTGCAGAAGTGCGCGTTTGTTTGGGTGCCGTTGACGTGTCTATTATTTCGCCCGGAATGCAGTTTTCAGCGATCAACAGCGTGCCGCTTCAGCCGTACGTGCTTAGACCGCACGCCGCCGAAATCCACCCCATCATCCAGATCAACGGACGCAGAGTGTTCGGTCCTCCGCTGGATTGGGCGGGCCCGCCGCCGTCCACCGCGTGCGAGCTGCACATCCGGCGCATTCCCAGGAACCTGTCCGAGGAGAGCCTCCTGCCGCACTTGCAGCGCTTCGGGAGGATCTACGAGTTCCGCCTGATGATGGAGTTCAACCACCGGAACCGCGGGTACGCGTTCGTGCGCTACTCGAGCGGGGAGGAGGCGATGCGCGCGATGGAGGTGCTGAGCCACTTGTACATCGCGCCCGGGAAGCTGCTGGACATCCAAAGGTCCTACGACAAATGCCGGCTGTTCGTCGGGAACATTCCCAAGCACCTGGACGAGGAAGAGATCGAAGACAGCTTCAGACAAATGTTCCCGACGCTCAACAAGGTGATCTCGCTGAAAAGGATCAGCGACGGCCTGAACAACCGGGGCTTCGTGTTCATCGACTTCCCGAGCCACGAGGATGCCCTGGTGGTGAAGAAGCAGGTCTCGCCGGGGTCGATTCGCATGTGGGGCCAGAACTTGAAGATTGTCTGGGCGAACCCGGAGCGAATGGTCGACCAGGAGTCGCAGAACAGGGTGAGGCGTTGACCCGCGCCCCATGCTGAAGGGGATGATTAACTTCTTAGCCTCTTACAGACGAAAACGCTGTTTGTTCGGAATGTGCATCTGTCCGTTACCACGCAAGCGCTCTACGATGTCCTGTCGACTGTCGTCAAGCGGGACGAGGTGGTGAAGGTGTCCCGAGTTAAGGAGCTCGCGTTCATAACATTCACGACCCGAGCACTGGCTGAAGCAGCATTAGCGTCCTTGCAGGGTGTCGCGCTTCAAGGGTACGCCCTGCACTTCGAATGGGCGCTTCCACCGAGCTCGTAAGTATTCAGCCGAATGGGCATTTGACGTTTGCTGTCGAACGTAAAAAGGGGACTCCCCGCTCGCAAACGATCGCTTGGTGTTGATCGGAGGCGCTGGCCTGCGAACTCATGGTTCAGGTTCTTAAAAACCACCCTTCTAAGAGTCAATTGCGCGGCTTGCTTTTTATACCACCCCAAGAATGGAGTCTAATCTATCTTCCGTTTAGGAACTCCGTTCACTCGATGCTAAATCACGACTTTGACGCGCTGTTGCGGATGAAGTGCATCGCCAACAATTGGGGCATTCCAGTGATCATATTCGGCCGCGTCTTCGAGGTGGACGAATTGCAATATGCCGCAGTGAGTAGTCGCTGGCAAAGTTGCCCAATAGCGAGTTGACGCCGTTCTCTCTTCGCGTCGTAGGTCCTGATCAACAGCGAGTTCAAGGCGCACGCCTTCATCGTAGAGCTGCACATCGCCAACTTGACCGACATCCAATCGAGGCTGTGCGAGGTGGTGGTGAACCTGATCGACAAGTGCAGAGGCCTGCCGGCGAAGAACTACGTGCTCAAGGTGAAGAACGACGAAGCGCACATCGGTAAGGACGCACATTGCGTATTGCAGCTTATGAACTTGTAGCCTATGTTGATTGCGTTCCAGTTGGCGTGATTGTCGACATCCGGAGGAGGACATTCTTGAAGGCGAACGGGATAGGAACGGACATGTTCATGCACCTAGATGAGGTGCTGGACTTGTGCACTGCCATCGAAACGCTAGCGGCTTGCCCGCTGGACCTCTTGTACGCGTCATACGAGCAAGCTCTGCAATCTCCAAGCGCGGCCTATCTGGAGGTTCGGCTCTCCTACAGCCGGATTCTGGCCGCCTTGAATCCGTCGTACCGCCAACGGCCGCCGCTGAAGTACAGGATCGACAACAGGCAGATTGTTCTGGTGCTGTGCCATTCGCACTCACTGACCAACTTCGGTTTCCACAACATGCAAGCCGCGGCGTGGAATTTGAAGGATGTGCCGTGTGGCAAGACCGTTAGTTCGAGCGTGCTGTACAAAGTGCTGAATTTGGTTTCCGGCCATTTCGCGCAATCCCGGCATGTCCAGAACATCATCAATGCCGTTCGCTTTGGGAACGTGACAGGCGTGATCCGTTAGGAGTACCATTTCCCGGGGTGCATGCGTTGTGGGAAAAGTGAAACTTGATGAAAATTTTGTTAATCGTTTATTTAATTTAATGGGTTAAGAAAGAAATTAATTATGTTGATTATTGCATCCAGTTCAATGGATAATAATACTGCACCTATTTTCGCTAGCGTCCGACGAATTCTTCGAAAAGCTAGTGTGCAGGTTGATATTATGTTGTTTTGCTAGAATTAAGTCGAAAGCGTCCAGGCCAAGCCGATGCCTCATGAAATGTTCAGTGCGATTGAAGATGTATTAATTTTGTACCGTTTGCATTAAATGTTTGTTGGAAAGAACAAAATCGTTTAAGAGAAGACAGTCGTTTTTGTGAGGCAGGTGCTGGTAGCTTATTGATTGAACGATTATTTTCTTTGAAAGGTAGGTGGCTAAGATCCGTCTCGCAGTGATGGGAGCGAAGCCGCGTCCAAGAGTTGTGGCGGTATCTCTTTCGCGCTGTAAGTACGTTTGTAGCCCCGAAAAACAGCTCATCGAAGCTGTACAATGAGGAAACAGTGATCGGAGCGGACTGAAGAGATAATATATTAATTACTAGCTGTTTGTATTTTCGTTTTGAACAAAAGTGCATTGAATGAGAATGGGAGCATGGGAGAAAGGATATTGTTCAAAACAATCGTCTTTTTACACAGCAATGTGCTAGATGGCACCGTGGTGAAAAACGATATATTCACCACGAAATGAAAACCAATCTGCAAACGTCAAGATGACGTGATTTCTGAAATGTCATAGTCCAATCCCGCTCAATATCCGACTTTTCAGTATTTTTTGGCGAAGCTGCATCCTTATTCTCGCTCGTGTAGCGATTTTGTGAAAGTATTAATCAGAGGCCAGTATGAGTGATACTCCTTCGAGCCGCCCGAAAGGTAAGAGTCGATTTCACGCTTTGAACGCCACACACTCCACTTCCGTCTTCTAGGCCAGAATGATCCAGGCTGGAATGATCCTCCCAAGTTGCAATTCAATTCGGTGCAGGCAGGCAGCAAACCGAGGCTCAATCTAAATAAACGCGTGGCATTTCCGCTGCAAGGGAACGCCTCGGCGACTTCGAAGCCCACCGCTATTGTGCATCCATCGCACTCGCCCATGTCGACGCCTCCTCCTCCTCCTGTGGCAATTGTGCCGCCGATGGCGCGGGCTGTGGCGCCTGCTCCCGACGTGGCGCCAAACTCAACGGAGTCTCGCCTGGGAGCCACCGACGACGCCGGCCTAACCAACTCAGAAAGGCAGCTGTGCCTCGACACCTTCAACAGTTTCGTGCCCTGCGTCAAGGCGGGCATCAACATCCGGCCGGACGAGGTGCAGAGACGGATCAACCTCATGAACCAGATGTGGCTCAGTGGAACGCTGGCGCCCACTGTCCAACGGAAAATACAACGCATAGCAAATGGTAGTTCATAACAGGAATCAACCCGACCGAGTTCAAGCCTAAAAGCGTTTCGTTTTCAGCATTGAGCGGCATGAACTTCGACGAAGCAATGGAAGGCCATCGGGCACTGGTTGTAGACCACTCCAACATATGCGTAGCATGGGGAGCAGCGCTTCGACAAATCATCTTGACTATTCAACTGGACAATGCGGAAGGCACTTCCGCCGATCCTGAACTGACAGTCCTCCCGGACAGTGCTGCGGAACACAGTCTGCAGGCATCGGCATTGGAGCCCCGACCCGAGCAAAGCGATGCCGAAAATACTAGCAATGATGTGCAGCACATTTAGCTCTGCTCGCAAAGTCTACGATTCGTGATTTCCCTTCCCCGAAACATATGTTTTCAATATTTATTCCCTGCAACTCGCAACGTGTGAACTGGGAGGGCAGGACAAATATCCAAAGCACAGCGCGTTGCCCGCTTTGGCCAGGTTCGGATGCTTGCAATCGTTTCCTCAATTTTTTAAATTAGCATTTGAAAATGAACGTATTTGTAAATACTCTGTCCTTTTTTACTTCGGAAAAGACTTCGGTTTGTTGAAAAATGAAAAAATAATAATTTCTGACAGAAATGTTTGTGTTAAAATAAAAGTGGAAAGAAATATGATTTTTTTGGGAAATATTTGATGTCAATTTTCGCCTATGCTGGCAAATTTTGTTCCTTTATGCGAGGGAAGCTCGGAACTCATCTGTACTTCCCTAAATTCCGAGATCTGAATTATCACTGAAACACCTCCTTGAGATGCGATACTTTACTGGATTTATACCAGTGAATGTATTTTCGTAATCAGCATACTGGTTTGGTGCATCCATTGAGAACATGTCCGTTGTACGAATCACAATCCAACCCTTCAGACAAAAGCAGCTCAATGCGATGCAAACGATTTTTCCTGCTTCCTAAACAGCCATCCATAATTATGTGACGAGGGCTTTTTCAAATAGATAAACAAATGCGAGTCCGACAAAAGGAGTAGCTTAAGAAGAAGAGAATAATCATAAACTTCTGAAAATAATAGCAAACAAGAAATAAATCAACAAAACATCTAGCGCTGACTGCAAAAATAGAATGCTTCCCCGAAAAAACGTTCCAGCTAAACATAAAGCAAGATCAACACTGGGATTCGATGGCTGCACATATGAGATGTTCAATCTCCTAGAACCGTAACAAAAAAACAGCTATAAAACCAGTTTTCGATCAACTTTGTCCAATTGAAAAGCAAGGGACCGTCGAAATAACACAACCGCCATAGCAATAGCAGACCAATTTCACTATTATGTGTAATCACCAAAATCTAGAATACCCTTTTCGAAAACAGACTTTTCTTGAGTAGACCTGAAAAATACATTCGTTTAGAAGCTGAATGCCAAACCGGGGTTTGTTTGCAGCGTTTGGGTGATGCCAGAGCTCTGTACTGTTCATCTGTATTCGAGACGATTCTCCTCTCGATGGCGGAACTATGTATATATATATATACAGTTGAACCTCGATTATCCGGGAGTCTATTAACCGGGAACATCTGTTAACCGGGTTACAGAGTGATTGATCTTATACCTTCACCTTCCGTGATTTGCCTCTATTATCCGTGATACAGGTTTATGCATGTGTCCATTTTTCCGTATAATGCTCATAAAATTTGGGGATATCCCCTTTGCTATTTTACTGCAATGAGCTGTGTATTAAATTTTTTTTAGATTCATTCTCTGTGTGAAATTTGATTAAATAACACCTAAGTAGTTCTTGAAAATGCCACCGTCAAAGGCTAAATTGGTAAAAAGACAATTAAAGACAAAATGGAACTTATTAATGATCATAGCAAACGTAACATATCGGCTAAAATATTGTCGGAGAAATATGGTGTTGGATTACAAACTGTATACGATTTGTTAAAAAACAAAGAACAAATTTTAAAGTTTTGCTCTGAAAGTGATTCAATATGTGGCCTTAAAAACAGGCGTACGCTAAAAAAATCCGAAAATCCAGAAGTCGATTTCGCAACATCTGAATGGTTTCGGCAAGAAAGATTTAAGATAACTCCAATTACAGGTGAGTTGTCTCAAATTGGTCTCGTATACACCGGTACGTACTAACATAGTCCGTATTAAGGCTCGGTTCGAATTAATCATAACTAGAATAACCTCAACCGAGAACAGTTTAATACGTATTCACGATTGCGATGTATACGATGCTATTGAGACATTTTACGAACTCAAACTGAAATTTGCTTCTGAATTTCAGGCGAAATGATAACTGAGAAGGCAAAAGTTTTTCATTCTAAGTTAAAGATAAATGGCGACTGCATGTATTCATCAGGTTGGCTGGAAAAATTTAAAAAACGACATGGAATTCGTCGATTGAAATCAACTGGAGAAAAGGAGTGTGCTGATTATGAATCTGCTACGATATTTGTGGACGACTTAGATGAATTCATTCAAAAGGAGCAACTTACAGCCGTACAGCTTTATAATGCAGACGAAACCAGTCTATTTTGGAGGTGCTTACCTCAGACTTCCCTGGTTAGTGGTGATGAATATTCTATTGACGGATACAAGCAGTCCAAGGAGAGAATCACAGTGTTAGTTTGTGCAAATGCAGCTGGAACACACAAGTGTAAATTAATGATAATTGGAAAAAGTGCTCATCCACGAGCTTTAAAAAACGTTGGTGACCTTCCTGTGATTTATAAGTCCAATAAGAAAGCTTGGGTAACACAGGCGTTATTTCTGGATTGGTTTAATAAAAATTTTGTGCCAGAAGCAAAAGAACATCTGCAGCGCATTGGCCTCGAAAAGAATTGTAAAATTCTTTTGCTATTAGATAACTGTCCAGCACACCCAGATGTAAGTGCTATGATATCTAAAAACGTCATAGTAAAATATTTTCCACCGAATTGCACATCCTTGATTCAGCCTATGGATCAAGGAGCAATTCGAAGCTTTAAATGTCATTACCGTATATTGATCGTTCAAAAACTAGTTAGTGGAAATGAAAGACGTGAATTCGTTAAATCTTTGAACATCAACACAGCTATGTGGACAGCCGCGGCCTCTTGGGCCACTGTAACTCCACAGGTTTTACGAAACGTTTGGAGTAATTTACTACAATCTAAAGATGATGAAGATGCTTCAAATAGCCTTGTTGAGATACAATCAGATATAATAATACCGCCTGGATTAACGACTGATGATATCTCGAAGTGGGAAGAGTGCGACGATGACATTGCACCGTTTGCTATTTTATCTGAAGACGAAATCGTAAACATGGTTCACCAAACGCAAGAGGATGAGTTTGGTTCAAATTCCGAGGAATCAGATCGAGAAAATACGGAAACGCCCACATTGCCTCAGGCAATTGACGCTAGTAATGTTCTGTTAATGTTCTTCGAAAATTACAATTGTCCAGGCATTTCAGAGCCTGATAAACTACAAATGTATCGCATACAAGCTCATTTATTCGAAGAGCAATCGAAAGTTAAAGAGAAAAGACAGACTACACTATTAGATTTTTTCAAATAAATGTAATTTCATGTGTCTTTGTTAAAAATAAATAAAAATAATAAAATATTCGAATGTTTATGTGTGCCCTCCTTTAACCGGGATTTTCGATTATCCGTAATGATCTCGGTCCCGAACATTACGGATAATCGAGGTTCAACTGTATATGATAGAAGGTTTGGACAAGGAGTCAGTTAAGTAGCCTTTCGACGTTTTTTTGTTGCTCCGTATCTTCTCGGAGCAAACCGTACTCCTCATAGTTCGTAACTCCAATTTTCGTGCAAATCGTCACCATTAGTTGCGAGATGATTGATTTTGGAGCAGAGTCCTCGTCTGGCAGGAACAGATCATATTCGTGCACTACAAAAATTCAACAGGAATACTCTTGATGCTTTCCAAGGTAGATGCCATTGAATATAATGTACTATACTTACGCATCATTGCTTCCTTTTTGGATCCCTTGCGAATGTTGGTTTGTACCAAATTAATCCACGCGAACAACCACCGCTTCCAATGTGCCACTTGCGAATGATATTAAACGTATCGCATAGCAATTGGGTGCTGATAGCCCTTATCTCTTTCAAAGAAAACTAGGAAACAAAACAACAACTCCGAAAAATCTAAATGTTGTCATAAACATTTGGAACGCGGGCGGTTTATGGCTCTACGAAATTGAAACCAATTCAAAATTTTCGATAAACATTGAAAATGTTCTACTGTCGGCAATACGAATAAATGCGAATAAATGCGATAAATGCGATCAGCGATAACATAAAAAGAAACCGCTTCTTGCGTATCAATTTGCTTATGAATGAAAATAGTGTACGGTTTGAATTGTTTAGAAGTCGTATGCTTTGCACAACAAATTGGCAAGGATCCTCATTCTCACACACTCTAAAGACAATTGCAAAGAAATAAAATACGGTTTACTAAAAAAATGTTCACCCAAACTGTAACAGAAAATATCAAGATGCAATCGAGCTGAAAAAATAAATGAGCATCGTAGCATAAAAATATTAAAAGACTAAAAGGGGCGAAACTATCTGGACCACTTTTGAGAGGTGCAACGCTGAAAATAATATTAAATAGACTCCAAACATCGAATGGACGAAACTATACGCCAACGCTGCGAGGATTCTAACAAAGTGGGCATGGCTAAAAGCAGGCTGGAATAACACGAAAGGGGCTTAGTTCCAAAACAGTCATTTCAAATGAAAAACTGTTGGAGTCATCAATAGACAAACAACAGAGCATAAAAAACGCAAGACTACACAAAACAGACATAACAAACAAGGACACCTGAGAACATTGCAATTTTACAGATGACATAGACATTTTTTTTACAATTTTTAACAACTTAATCGATAAATTTTTCAGTAGTAACACCTCAATTTACCAGATTATTTGCAGAAATAAAATTGAACTAATAGAAGGGATTGACCTTTAAAAGAACCGTATGGTGAAGACGGGTCCAGTACCAAATCCTTTTCAAAAATAATATGGTTTTTTGTGCTCCAGTCCATGTACGATAGTGTCGAAGCAGCCAAAAAATGCCGAGAATGCTGTGTATATACACATGATACACATCCTACTTATTCCTATTCTTAATGACTGTTAAATCTAAAAAACATGGCCATTTATAGGAACTTTTAAGTTACAATTTTTAAAAAAATTAAAAAAAATTTCACAAATTTCGTTAGTTAAATTTCATCAAGAATACCATTCAAAAGGATTCATCACGATATTTTAATTTTTAAAGTATTTTCAAGCGTGTATAGCGAGCATTTTTGACGCTCCGCTGTGTTTCGGTATTCTCGACTCCCCTCTTCTGAATTACGAAAGTATAAGCATGGTCTACCTCTTGATCAAGAAGCTCAGGAAATTTTGAAGCCAATATACGAAGATTTAACTTCGAATGATTTATTAGAAAGGTGCTTCCTAGTTCGTAAAAAAGTAAACGCGATTTTCTCGAATTCATGTTTTTTAAGCTGGCGGACACGATTTTAGAAAAAAACTACTCAACCGATCACTCTTATTTTTTAATATGTCGTTGTACACATACATATATGGCTATAGCCGGAACCATTATGATCGGTATCAAATTTTCCGATTTTCACTCAATTTTCCACCCTCAAAAATAGGTTTTTTTAAAAATGGTCGCCATTTTATTATTTTTTAATGAAAAAAATCATTCCGGTACCTGCCATAGGCACATAAACAAAGATAAATTTGTTTCTTTTTTTGTTTCTAGATGATCCAGTCACGTGAAATCACGTCCGCCGGTATTTTTGATGTTTTTTAAAAATTGTTATGGGAAAAAACAATAAAAAATCTAAAAAAAATATTTTTGTACACCTAAAGTACCAATTAACATATGTACATATGTACAAATTTCAAAATGATATCTTTTTCTTTCCATTGAAAAAAATGTTTAATTTTTTTTAAAAACATCGTAACCTAACCCTAACCCTTAAGGGTGCACGAAAGCAATATATCGGGAACTAGTAACAAGTGTTTGCAATGTATGCCGCCACGAAAGTTTGATGTGACCGCCGATTTGGAACACAGCCTTGACAATAACTTTTTTAGGAATGCCAAACTGAATAAATACATCATTGCAAATGTGCCAGAATAATGTTTCTCGACAATAATTATTTGAACGGAGCCACAAATGAAAAATTCAAAATTAACATATAGGCAGTGTTTTTATTTTTTCAATTTATTATTTTTCTGTTTCAATTTTTGTTTAGTTTTCCACTAGGTTTTTTTTAAAAAGATTTTCTCATTCTCTTGTGTTAGTTGATCATTTAACTCGTTCTTAGTTTGTAGTGGTAAACGTTCTGATGTATCATTTTTGTTGTTGTTGTTGTGGTTATTAATATTTACATAAAATTTATTAAAACAAAACAACTTAACAATGTGACCACAATGGCGGGAGTTAAAAACTTCAAATTTAATATTACACATATTCATACATTTCATGCGTGTCGCATGTTTTGAAAATCGAAAAACAACACATCATTCAATATTGTTCTTTCTTATGAATTCTCCTATTTCGTTTGTCTAATCATTTATATTTATTTATTTGTAATAATTATGAACGTTCGGTGTAGTTTCATAATTTTTTTATTTAGTTTCTTTTGCTGTTTTTGATGTCTGTTTTTGTTGGGTTTTTGAATTGCAAGAAAACCATTTTTGAATTTCATAGTTGCCTCGCGTTACAGTTGATTAATCTACACTCGTAGGTAGGTATATTTTGAACTTGTAAAATTTGAATGGTTATTTTAATTGGTTTTTCTCGCATTTTGTATAAATAATCGCAGAGCTCAAAAGTAAATACAATTCGTTTTATAATTTCGTGTTTTATTTGGGGACTATCCGGCCCATTTTTTGAAGAAGCCTGAACGCATTACTTCTTGTTGCTGAGTTTCCAGTGATGCAACTACATTTATTCGAATTGTTCGAACTGTGAATGTACCTCACCCTTTGGTTTAACAGAAAGTACATGCTTGTCTTGCTACTGAATCGTATTGGCTTTAATATCTTTATTCCGTTCTTGGCTCAGATTTCAGATATATTTAAAATTGCTTATCTTGATTTTTCATCAGAACGTTGTCGACTGTTCTGTTAAAAAAATAATGTTTTATGGGCTCATTTTCAGTGCATGTACTATTGATAAACAATTTTTTGTGTACATTTGAGAATATAGCATTTCTCGATTGAATTAAACTTTTCCTCCAAAAAAAAAATCCATTTTCCGAAAGAAAATCGTTTTCCCAAATAAAAAACAACCTTTTCTCAAATCAGGATATACAGCTGAGCTGATGCAAGATTTTATGTAAAACAATTCTTTAGTCAGGACCAAACCAGCTATTGCTAAGTATGCGTTGGCAGACATCAGTAAAATAGCCCCGTATCCCTTGAATCTGCTTTGAGAAAAGTTTTTTTTATTTGGACAAATAATTTTTTCATGTGTGAAAAAGATTTTTTTTTCATTTGGGAGAAAATTCAATCGGAAAATGCTCTCAAGTGTATGCGAGATTGATATTAATAAAAGGAAGCTTTCCGAAACACTTAAATTTAGATATTTTTGTGTGGTTTGTGTCTGAGTGAACTTTTTCGGGGTGTGTTAGCTTTTCGTGGATTTTGATTTTGATTTCTAGAAAACATGTAAAAATTTATACAACTATTAATTTCATATTTATATTTTTATGAATTGTTTTTTAATCGTCACTTTGTTCTCTTTTTTGGTTGTTCTAACTTTGTCTTATATTACAAGTGTTAATTTTTTTATATTAGTATTATAAAGTTCTTGATTCATTTTGCATTGTATGCGTAAATTTTGCAGGTTTATTATTGGAATATGTTTTGTTTTGTTCGAAGAGTATAACATTTTAAACTCCAAAAAGCTAATCAAAAGATGTTTATCAGTATTAAAATGTTAATTTCACAACTTATCATCGTCAAATGTGGCAGAAACAATCTTATTTATCAATATAAATAATGATACTAAATTCCCTTTCATTTTAAACTTAACTGTGGTGTACGAGTATGTATTCAATTTGATATTTTGCACATGTATCATTTGTTTATTTTTTAAAACAGTAATTCTAACCTTTGTTTCACCTTTGCTTCCTGTTAAATTCACTTTTAATTCATGTTCTAACGTTAAAACTATATTTCAAATGACCTTTTATTTACCTTTTTTTGTTTTGTCGGAAGCTGCTTAACCCTTTTTTTGTTTTGTCGGAAGCTGCTTAACCCTTTTTGTTGTTTTTTCATGCATTCGAACCCACATTTTAGAATATTTTGGGTCATTGGACATATTAGTTTGCATTTTTCGCTCTAATAAAATTTTGCTATGAAATATGTAAACTATAGAATATTTAATTAACCAAACGTAGAAGTAAGAGTAAGATTGTCTCCGATTATGGAAAAACAGACCTATAAAATTAAATATTTTAACAAATTGTAAAATACATCTAAATTAAAAGCGTTGCGGCTTCAAATCAATGTATGGGATTAAAATGACTCAAAAACGGCTACAAAACTCATTTAGACAGTCTGGGTTTGTTTAGGAAGCAGAAAATTTTGAAATTTATTTATTTATTCGGAATGAAAGTGAAATCAATCGAAACATATTGAGCAACTAGAAGGGACTTCTTCAATCTTTGAGATTAATTTAAATTTACTAAGCTCATCTTGCCTTTTTTACTATTTACAGTTTTCGAACGATAATTTGATTAAGAACTATTATGTTTCACTGTTCAAGAAGTTATTATTTGGCATTGTCCCGTCTAAATAAAATTCAGTGCATTTTTCCTTAAATTTAGATTCCATTACAATTTGATTTACTATTTTCTCGCAAAATACATTACGCATAGAACGCTGTTAAGGGTCTTTCGTGTTTATTAAATTAGCAGAGATACATTTTCCCCCCCATTAAATGCGTGGTATTCAACGTGTATTGTGAAAGAGAACATTTAATTGTATATAGTATAGTGTTTTGGTTTATTTCTTCATCTGTTTTTTTTTCACATGAGAAAGGTCGATATTGATTTTATATAGATGGGTTGCATGAGATAATGATATACGGTTTGATTTTTGCATACAAATAGAAACCTTCTAGTATTTTCAATTAGACATTTTGTTGAAGAATCGTTTTTATGTTTGGTGTCGATTTTTTATTTACATTGTGTTGGCAATTGATAATTTATTATCAAGCTGTATTCTTTAGCTGATTTGAAGAAATGGCTGTAAATAACAAAGACACAAAGTCGATGTCTAAATTGAATTAGGAATAAATTTCAGTGCTTAAACATGCACACTTAATAAATAAAACAAACAAACAATTCGAACAAATGAGTCCTTGATGCGTCTCAAGCATAGACAATATTAAAAGAAAGGACATATTCAGAAAGTCGGTTTAGTATAATCACGTATTGCACGCAACGAATACAACTACACTGGTCCTGGTAAATTTAAAGAACGATTGTTACAAAGATCAGTAAAAATTAAATGGCAGCAATTCAATTCAAATCAGTTGAAAGCACAAATGAAAACGCCCAGATAGGACACATCTTCGTTTGAAACTAGGGAACGTATGTGAGATAACACAAGTTTTTATTTGAAATTGCTAAACAAGAAGGAGAAGAGAATGTTCGGATTTCAGATTGGTGATGTATTACAGCATATGATATACATGAAAATCACGTTTTTTTGTGAAGACAAAATGAAGATATATGTAAATGTCCTGGACAAGACTGCTATATACATATGTATATCAATCTGGTGGGATTGGAGGGGGTCTGCCTATTACGAGCTGCTCCCAGCGAACAGAACAATCAATTCCAAAGTCTATTCTGAGCAGTTGCAAAAATTGAATGATGCCATCGAACAGAAACGTCCTGAACTGGTCAATCGGAAAGGCGTGGTCTTTCACAACGACAACGCAAGACTCCATACAAGTTTCGTCACTCGTTAAAAATTGCTGCAACTAGGATTGGATGCCCATACCCCATCCACCGTATAGCCCAGACCTTGCGCCATCGGACTTTCATTTGTTTCGTTCATTACAGAACTCTTTGAATAGTAAAACGTTGGCTAACAAAAACCTCATCAAAAAGCACCTTGACAAGTTCCTCGCTGATGAAGTTCGGAAGTTCTACGAGCGTGGTATCATGCAGATACCCACAAGATGGAAAAAGATGATTGAACAAAACGGACAAAATATAATTGATTCATGTTCATTCTTAATATAAAATCAAATATATAATTTACTATTTTTAAACCGCAACGACTTTTTGAATAACAGTTGCTTGGACCTAAAAAGCTTCACGAAATCTAGCAAACTCATCAGAAATCACCGTGTTTTTTCTTGTAACGTTAACGTTTTAATTCCTTGCCAAGAAGCGGAAACGCGTCCTTTTCCCATTTAACTAAAACCCTCTGTTAACTTTGTCACCATTATATGAGCCGCGCTGAGGACATATGATGCAGCAGGCGAGAAAATCTCGCGATCACGTAACTTCGGCGTGGTGTAAGTCAAAAAAGTAAAAGTCCTACGTATTACTTGGGAACCATTGTTTTTAATGAAATTGATAGAAGCAAATAGATAAGCAAAATAGTAATAGTTAGCAATTCATTCTAAGAAGTGGTAATAGTTGCAACAGCAAATGTAGATATGCATCAGTCATCAAAAAGCAATATCATACTTTCGAAAATACTCTGCTGTATGTAGTAGCGTATTCAATAACCTGAGTTTCACCAGGTCTTGGTCATGCAAGATCACTCCCATCCACTAAGACAAAACATCCTTGATGAACGATTACCGGGTAAGTCAGCAATAAGTTGAAAGAAGACCTTAGAGGTGGACCGCAAGAACGGAAATATGTAGCCATTGAATGTTGAACTTGGTGGTTCCAACTAAATGCGATTGAGTCTCCAAATGTGTTAGGTATGTGTATAACATTGAAAGCCGTAGTAGGCGTTTGATTTCCGCCATTGTCGGTTAAACCATTTTAATTTAAACAGAGTGAAGTCAGGAAAATAATAAACTAGCCATGATTACTAATGGTTGGGATCAAGACACAACATAGTTGAAATGCATGTTGCGTAATGATGATCCTCATTTTTGCGAACAGCTAGTTTCATATGAAAAACTAATTATAAATTACTGTCATTTACTTCAGGTTAAACAAACATTTAATCAATTCTAAAGTAAAATACTAGCTTGAAGGATGAGGCAAACATCAAAAGCTGAACATGCTTGTGAAGCCAATCCACTTTGAGGCAGCAGAAAAAACAAGGTGTTCAGCATTTGTACAAATCTGTAGGATCAAGTTCAAGGCAGGCGTTGGTAATGATCTGTGAAGTTATTTTGTTAAATTATAATCTCATGGCATTGATTTCAACAAAAATTTACAAAATTGTATCTATTTCACGCGACAGAAAACTGCACGGTTCCTTATGTTACCCAAAATATCATAGACCAAACTACTTCAACCTAAAAGCGGACAATCCTTGTCCGCAAATATTTGTTTTCTGTGATACAAATGGAGCAAAAACTGTCGCTGATATTGGAAGCAAATGAGCTTTTGATTGAATGGTAGCAAATTGCGATACTAATATTTCCAGTTGAGAGAAAGCCTCTCCATACGGTGAAATATGTTTAACCCTGTGCTAATTAATAGTCCAAGGATCTATCAGTGGTAAAAATACAAATCATCGTAAAAAGAAATTCCAAAGAACGTTCTTTTATAATTGCAAAGATTAATTAAATCTTTTATTTACAAATTCTTGGTGCCTTAAAACAAATCATCCTTTTGCATACATTCCGTTGCAATATGCTTTCATAATCGATTTGTAACTATCTTTTTGTAAAACAATAATAATTGCAATAGTGTCATACGTGTGGAACATGTTTTGTTTGTTATTTTAAAATTAATTATTTAATATTCACCTTTTGTCATCGTTTCGATACAATTATCTACGTAAGTCGTATTTCATATTTTCCGTCATTTTTTTCAACATAATTTTTTATTTTGACTTTAATTTATTCATTTCTTGTTGACTCCTACTCGATTGATTTATTTGCTTTATCTTTCGATATCTACGTTTACTTATCTAATTAATTTGGTTGATAGTTACTAGATTCGACCAACATGATTTCATTAACAGTTTCATAAATATTTGTTGTGCCTACTGTTTGATGCTATTGTTTTGCTTGGAAAGTGTTGAATATTTCCGATAAAATAAATTGTTTTAGTTGAATAAAAAAACCGTAAAATCAACAAATTGTTTGATTTGCTCAGTACTTAGCTGATGTTTATATTTTTATCGTAGTGTGTGTGTTGTGTATTTTACAAATTTGATCTGCTTCTATTTACGGCTTAAACTTTTATCGGGTAGTAATTAAGCTATATTTACACATGTTCACTTTTATACAATTTTCGAGGGTGTCCTCTCATACTATGTGTTTTTTTAGAATTTCATGGTTAGTTAAGATTTGATCCTAATAATATCGTTTATACTGTATTCTCGCATGCTTTTACTTTGAGTGTGTAGCGTTACCGCATTTTTGATTAATTCATCCACAAATTGTGAGCGTTTTACCGTAAAAGTTGTCTGGCCTTTCGTATTTGATGAGAGTTTCGAAAGCCGATCTAGATACATAGTTCGTTTTGGCTATGCAATATGAATCTTCTTCGAATCTCCAATAGATTTGATATTTTCAAGGATCTCTATGCTGACGCGGTTTGTCTTAATCAAAACATTACGAGTAGTTCCTGTTTTTATTCCTTTGTTATAGCTTATGAAATGTTTATCGAGTATTTTTAAATGCTGTCGCTGCTTATCTACTATCTTATCGGTCGGTGAAATATCATCCATGGACTTCATGCATAGGTGATGCTGAACTAAATATTAAAATGGTCACATGAAATGTATGTTTTTGGACTGGGCATATGAGGATGCGGAATGGGTATCTATTGTATTTCTCTAATCATCTTCAATCGGTTCTCCGAAACGTCTACGACCATGAATTATGAATTTAATTTTGCATTTTTGTTTTTTTTCTATTCGCTTCGTTTCGTTGAGGCCAGATTTTGGCTGCAACTGCAATAATTGTTTGCTTTCAATATTTCATAAATTTAATTAGTTCAATTGGTTATAAACTAGTTGCCCTTACGCTACGCTTACTTCCATCTTCGTCGCACTCAGAATTCGCTAAATTAATTCTCTTGTATATTCACTTATTCATTACAATTATTTAGAATACGTTCATTTTCATTTTTGCTTTTTATTCTTTTTAAAAAATTGACGTTACATTTCTCGAATCAAATCAAAAATATAATTTGTTATCTCGTTTAGCTCTTTTGTTCAAAGACATTTTCCTCGCTGAATTTGATGGTCTTTTTAGACGGTTGTTTTGGCTAAGGAGTAGCAATTTTGTCGAGTGTTTCATGGGTCCATGTTTTGAGGATGTGTTTTTGTGAGTGTTTTCTACATGGTGGTGAGGGGGAACGCATGGTTTTAAATCTAATTATTAGTTTCGTGTATCATTTAATATAAATTTTTATGTAATAATCATTGAATTACACATTTTCCGCAAGGTTGGAAAAAATTCGTGGTTTTCACAATGAACGGGAAACAATTCGGTTGGAAACAATTATTTAGGTGCTATTCTTAACAACATTAATGCATATAAAAATGGTTGTTTGCATGTTTCTTCCGTCATTGGTTTAATTTAATTTGCTTTAGTTTACTTTAATTTTGGTATCATTGTTTATTTGAAATTATGTCTCAATAGATGATCACGTGGGGCTGATGGACATTACCCCAAATAGTTGTTATCAGTGTTTATATTCAGGGTAGCGACCATTCTCCATTAATTGTCCTTCTCCGTGGTTTGTGTCGAGATGGCTTCGCCTCAATAGTTGTGGTTGTATAACACTCCCGCTGCTCTCCGTTTCCGTTGACGGTGGTGACGGGTAGTATTCCCGCGGACCCACATTTAGTCCGTTCGCGGTCGCGTTCATTGATACGGTATCGCCGTGTATGATACCCGTTGCTGACGAGGATCCGACGCTTTGATGCGGGTGTATGTCGGACAATGTTCCAGGATCCTGTACCACCACGGAAACTACATCCTCACTCGCCCACCGGGCTAATTGTTGTTGAGCTTGAATAAAGTCATCACTAGAAAACAGTAATCAACAACAAAGAAAAGGATAAAAGTAAAAGATCTTTTCGGCCGCAACAAACGATTGCTAGTGAAAAGCCTTGCTAAGAGTGTATAACAGGCGAATGAAAAGCTACAACGTTTTGGGGAACGATAAAGGGTGATGATCATTTTGGATTACCAGCCTGATCTGGACTAAAGGACGCAAACAGTCCATATCCGTTTCTTTGCTTCCATTTCAGACTGAATAAGAGGTTGAGAAATATATGTCGTGGTATTTTGGAAATGCATTACTAGAAGTTGACCTGATGAAGTCTAAATTGAAAGACGATTCTCACCAGCTAGACGACTGATAGTAAATTAACAGTTGACCGGTCCAAGAAAGATCTTCGGAATCTTATTTACGATCGAAATGTATGAATTTAGGCTGATTAGCAAGGATAAGTCTGCAACGGAAGTATAGTAACCGCTCCGTCTTGTAGTTTGATGGCATCTCAAATAGATTTGGTGAACCAGGGAGGATCAGTTTTCTTGGATGAATTAACAAAGTAAAGTGAAAGTAGTGGTGAGAATAGAAGACTTGATGGAATATGGTTACAGCTTCCTCTCAATTGAGATTGAAGAATGAAACCTGGCAATAGAAAATGATGGTATGACACACTATTCAAGCGCCTTCAAAATCTGAGGCTGAAAGTGAATTTCGGTGAACTGCACTGAATATTCAGAATCGATAGAAAGAGTATTCTACCATCATGATGACGCTGGCCATCATGCCGGTGAATATGTGAAAAGTGTAATGTAGAACAATCAACAAAGGAAAACTCACAGTATATAGAGGAAAATATGGCTATAAAAAATTGTAGACTGGAAGATAATGATGGTCACGTTGCCTGTCAATAGGTAGAGTAATCTGGATATTGTGAGGGGAATGATGATGATGATCAAAAGGTACATGGTGGACAACAGTGGTACACAGAAACCAGAGAGTGTGGTAAAATAACAATGACAAGATCAAGCAAACGGCCATTTCCTAAGGGAAGGATAATTTTAAAAAGGTATGTAATGTAAGAAGGAGAATAGGGAGCAAATTTCCAGTTATTTAGGGCACATTTTGAATATTACGAAGGCAACATATGCGGCGGAAAGCATTTTCATAGATTGTCGTTCTGATCATTACCCTCTATGTCCAAAACAAGGATCTACATTGACTACTACAAGAGACTCAACTGGTATCTAAAGTTGCGTCCATTTGTTGGGGGCCTAAGAAATCGAGCTGCTGTACAACACCTACCTTTCGCTGTCGGGCGTTTCCCGGTTCACGCGGGTATCTACGTTCCGATCGTGGTGATCGGCACTCTCATAGATGCCATCATCGTCTTGGTGCAGTCTCGTGTGTGATGAATGATGTGATGAGTGGGGTCCGTGCGGTTGGTGACCATGTGCGTGCGAATGGTGCGCGTGATGGCCGAACGCATGCGGGGAATGTGATTGATGCGGGTGTCTACTAGTTGTTGGGTGCCTATACCTCCCATAAACGAAGCGGCTCTCGTCGTCGGAACGCGGACGACATCGACTACTATAAGACGGGAGTATAGTTGCTGTTTTCTGTGATTGTGCTAATTGTTGATTAGAACTGCAAAGAAGGATTGATTAGTGGCCAGGTCATGCAGAAGGCTCAAGAGTAGTATGCGCCGATTTGCAGGAGTAACCAAGCGGAGGGCTCTTCTTGGCGGCATGCAGTTGATGGACTTGGTTACTAGAGCAGTTTCGTGCATACTAGATTTGAGCATGGAGCGAATGGCACTCGGTAGGAAGCGCGGCAAGTCAAACGTGTGGAAACTAACCCTTGCGAGGATTCACTACAAGCGGCTGAACTATCTAATCTATAATGACGATCGGCTTCTGTTTCAGACATTCGAATGTCTTCCGAGCCACTCGGACTCATATGTCTAGAGGAATGATGCTCTAATTGTCTAATTAGGTCTTCTAAGTTTCGTATTCGCAGTGGGCCGGTCGCGGGCTGTTCATCGTCGTCTTGCAGGTGTTGGGGCCGATGATGGTGCAGGATGGCTCCCTGTGGCACACCTCCTTCTACTAGCACCGTGTGTGGCTGCGGAACGTCGCATATGTTCTCTTTGGAGCTGGCCTTCGAGCTGGGCCGCACCTTGTACTCACCGTAGCTCATGGCAGGGACAGTGTGCTCCTGGAGGGTCTTGCGGAGCATCTCTTCACTGAGACTACCGCTTCCCACAGGTGTATTGCCAGCACCCGTACCACGGTGCGAGTGGGCTGCGTTGCGCAAAGCTTCAAGGATATCCTCGTGGTATCCATTCAGGCTTTTCAGGGTGCGTTCTACCTCCGACGCGGCCACTCCCGATACCAAGGTGCCATCCTGCTGTGTGATCAACTCCAGGTTATCAGACTGGCCGTCGTCGCCCCATTTGTCTTTCATCTGTTCGCCGAGTACGAGACCGTAGCCATGCTTTTTCAGGATGCCCTTTTCTGTAATGTCGGTAAGAAAAGTTTCTTACGTAATCGAATGTTTCAATTAGTTTTAATTAGTAGAGACCCATTGAAAAGTGCAGAGATAGTGCTTGGAACAAATTAAGTGAGAAATTCTACATGTGCGAAGAACATTTTGTATTGGTTTCGTGCGGCATTGCAGCAGGCTTTTAAAGGATTCGCAACTGTTGAGAAAGTATCTGTGCGAACTGTAGTTGTATCATTTCTGGGCTTGCCATAACGTTAAGACAACAAAGTTCGTCATAAATGAAATTGCATTCTTTTGATTCACAATGAAGCATTGTTGCATTTCTAATTGAAGCTTTTAAATAGTTCAGAATAAATTTCAAATCAAAAACTTCACGACAATTATTCTCCCATTCACAAGCGGTCGTGAATCTACAATAAATTAGATAACGAAATAATTAGACGATTATCACAAAAAGAAGAGCTTGGATTTTTTGTACATAGTTTCCGCCATTGTTAAAATAAAAAAAAATTAGATGAGTGCAAATAAAGTTTATTGACAATTTGTGCGAAAATGAAACATGTGACACAAATGAAAATTGAATTACTTTTAGTGGAACATAATAGTTGCATGCTTAGTTTTATAAATGCGATGGCAAGTCAAACATCTAAACAGATCTACTATTTGCTTAGATAGTACCTTTTTTATTTTATCTAATATACTGAACGTGCGAAATAAGTCTCATGATATTTATACTGTTTCTATATTGGATTCTAAAAAATCTAGTTTCTTCCGCATACAATCGTTAATTTGAAATCAATTTAATCACAGGAGAATCACTTACCTGTGACGGTTTGATCCTCCTCACTGCCTGAACCAGCCATTCTAATGATTTGCTGAAGTTTATGATCCCTGGAAAAATTTAGATGAAATCATGTTTCTTGTTGTACCATATTCAAAGATATTTTCTAATGGTCAAAATTAATTAGCTGTATTTGTTATGCGGTTGCTTGAGGTACTATTAAAGAGGACGTGCTGAACATTGAAGGCTATTAACAAGCTTTGATAGACCTTTTGAATAATAACATAACTATTGTCGTGCTACATCTAGTTACCAGGATAAAGGTACATACCTAATCGAAACTGGTCGTGCATAGAATTAGAAAATGCTCATGAATAAATTTCTGTTTGTAACAATTTTAATTATTCATTGAATGGTATTTTCAATGGAAGCAAACTGTATCTATAAAGTTGTGATATTGACAAGCACTCTACGGGATTCAAGGCAACGCATCCATATTCCCATTAGGCGCTTGTGACTCGTGAAGCGTTCACAATTTCGTAATATGCTGCTGATCCGGACGTAAATGTTAACCGATAAAGCAATGTAGCAATCATATTGCCTTCTCTTCAATTATTGAATAAATTGCGGTAGCGCGTCGACTGATATATCAACAACTGGTCATGTTATCTTTGGTTCGCATTCACTGTGAACGTTTTCATATGAACCGTATCAAAGAGGATGTTACATAGAGCAGGGAAGACAGAGCTCCTCCTGTTAAAATAAAATCCAATAATGTTCTTTGATTTCCAAAATTTCTGAGTCATTGGTTTCCATGCAGTGTAACATTTTACCTTTAGATGCATTCATTTGTTTGCTATTGATGAATACTCAACCCTTGATCTAAATGCAAGAAGTTGCTGCTATCTATTTCTTTCTCATAAGATGTTCTGAGCTCTATGAATCTATCTGAGTATTTCTCAATAAGCTATATCTGATTGTCTGAAAATGAAACAGAGAACTTTATGGTGTATCTGGATGTAGATTACTCGGGCGACGATTCTGACGATGATTTCGATGACAAGGAAATGCTTGACACAGCTACGTTCCAGCAGTAATGAAAGCTAATTGCCTTCAGATCGAAATTTTCGCCGTAAGGAGTGCACCATTCTCTAAGGTTAATCCATTCAATCAGTCAGTTAATGTATCATGACAAAAAACAGAGAAATGGGGTGGAATGAATTGTACCAAATCAATCGTGCATACAAAAGACATATGGGAGAAGTAGATTTTCTGGACGACCTGATTGGTCGTTACGACATTCGACTCGAAACGTGCAATCCAAGGGTTCGAAATTTTCACCGTTTTATAGATATGGCTGCTAAAAAGCATACTCCTCGCATCGCCGAATCAACACAGAAAACAAATCTTATGATGGAGGATTACCCCCAAAAAAGTAACAAAATAGTTTCTTTAGTATCTGAAATATTACCCTAATGTTTAGCATCTTTTGCTTCAGAAGAAATTTAGTTCAATACTTCATCACGATTGAACAGGTTAGATTGAACTACTTTAATGTAATGGCTTTTCCTGGATGAAATGCTCACCTACGAAGAGATCGAATTCAACTTTCCTGGGTAAAGGTTAAGATTATGGCCCGCACTCACGAACGGGCGAGAGTAAGGGAATAAAAAACGGGGGCTCCCCTACTACTATGGCATAAAAAGCTCGCGGTGGTTACGGCCCAATGAGAAGTTATGGGGGTTCCCCAGCTAAAAAATGGTTATTTTGCCTATTTCCAGAGATCATATGAAACCGTAAAATTGATCTGGGAAGTGATTTTTAGACTTGAAAATTAAAAAAATAAAGAAATTAATTTTGGTAAAAAAACAGAAAAATATAAAAAGATATAAAAATAATTAAAATATTATGAAAATATTGATGAATGTCATTTTCACCGTAAATGTAATATAAATAGGAGTAACACTTAAGGGACACGTTTTGCATCCCTTCGTTTCACCCCCGCATCTTCACGCGCGCGTGAGAATTTTTAAATTTTTTAATGTTATTTATTTGCTTTTGAATTTTTTTTGTTATTTTTTTCTTAAAAAAAATTCTTTTATTTTTGTTTAGAATTTTTAGACTTTCAAACCATTCTTAAAATTCGCTCCTAGATCAATTTTACGGTTTCATATGATCTCTGGAAATAGGCAAATTATCATTTTTTTTAGTGGGGGATTCCCCATAACTTCTCATGGATCCGTGACCGCCGCGAACTTTTTATTCCATAGTAGTAGGGGAGCCCCCCTTTTTCGATCCCTCTTACTCCCGCCCCCTTCGTGGGTGGTGGCAATAATTTTAACCTTTGCCCTTTCTGTTCCCAGAAAGCTACTATGTAGTATGTGTATTCCCGAAGTACCCCAGAATGGCAGCCATTTTATTGCAAGTGATCTGCCACGTGTAACCACCCTAACACTTATTATATTTACAGGAATGAGTAGTACGCTGTTTACGATGCGCGACAATCCACTTGTAGTGAAGTATCCACTGGCTGACCCAAAAGGCATTCAAAGGACGAATTAATGAGGCAGACCAGTCAAGAAACCGAAAAACAGCTGAAAGGACGCTGCGTGCCAATGCAGATGTCCAAGGATTCCTCAGACTGAGCAATTGACCGACGCTTACACTAGACCACGACAAGTGGAGTCGAATGAAGCCGAAATCCTGTCTTGTACAAAACAAATGTCCCTAATCACAGTATCACGATTGATTTCTTTATAAACATTTTGCTGTAGGAGTCGTAAAGCTCTGATGGAGTTTTAACTATTAAACAGAAGATTAAATGACGCAATGCCCACTCAATCACGTATAAAAATTCCACTTGAACACAAGCCTCATTTCTCATATGAAAATCTTTTTTTAATTGCCATTTTCAAAGTGCTCCACTATTGTACGATGGTGATTAAATTCGTTCAAGAGTTAAATGCTCGCATACATCTGTTTATAACTCTCTCATCTCACAATGGCACGTGAACAATTAGTGTTTTTTCCACACTATTGTTAATGTTTGTGTCCACGTAGTTTCCATAAATTTCCACCAACGAGCATTTCTACATGCAGTTAAGTAGAATTTTTACATATAGCACTTGTTATGACTCGACTGAAATTTAATAGTCAAGAATTTATGTCCACTTATTGTGAATTTAATGGCAAATTAGCTGAACGACGACGATATCATCATTATCCCCATGAATACGAAATAAGTTAAGGCTGGTCAAATGATATGGGCGATTGGCTTTAATTTATATGTAGCACGGTTTTAAATCCGTTAACCTCTGCAGCACGCATCCCATTCAAATTGTGACATTTTCAATAATTTACCTGTATCCTGTTTGATTTCCATATCCTGCTAGCTTATTGGAGCCGTCTAGAGAGACTTCTTCGACGGAAGTGTGATTGGCAGTGGTACCGGCTCCTCCATAGGCCTTAGCAATTGGCTTCTTACTATATGGCTGGTCATATTTCAAACGAGTCGTTTTCCGTCTTGTTTGTGAATGCCAGTTTATAGAAAAACGGACGAAAAATTTGCATAATTATTAAATATAGTGCAGTGGGGTTGAATGGGAAATAGTCTTTGAAAAAATTGAAATAAACATCTTAGAGAAGCAAGCTTGGAAATTTTAAAATATTTACATTGTCTTATCGGTTTGTTGACCAGGCACGGAGAAGGATTGTTCAGTTGAAAATTGGACGATTGCTCTAGGCTGATGGGCTTTCCATGCTTTGTAAATTATTTAGAATTTTTCGGGCAGTTTCAGTTGTTTTTGAAAAGTTTACCGAACAGAAATAATAGGCCAAATATTTGGAACTATTTTGAGAGAATCTAATATTAAAAAGCAACTATAATCGGTAGTTGGGTAGTTGTTCTTGATTTTGACCATTTACTTTTGCAATCGATTTTAACTTTTTTGACAAGAAAACTGAAAATGCAAGCAATATTGCAACAAATGAGGGTGAATAAGCGTTCTCTCTCATTTTTCATATCGGCTAAGCAGATCATACAATATTCAACTTAGAATCCCTGGCTCCGTGCTAGAAATAAATTCAAATAGAAACAACATTAAGACCATAAGTTTCAGGTTATGGTTTTTTGTACTGACAGTTTATAGAAGTAAAGCAAAGCGTAAGCGAAGAATAAAGCAATTTATAACAAAAACTTGTTGCGATTAAGATTAAGAGTTGGTCAATGGTTTTAAATCGAATTCGGTAAAAATATTTTTATCAAACTTACATTTGCGCGTTTTAATCTAAATCAAAGCGAAATGTTTAACGAGACAAATTTCCATTTACAATAGTTCAACAATGCTGAAATGCTTTTATTTATAATTCCGTTGCTTCAAAATAATTTCATTTTTCCAAAAAATATTTTCAAACGTATGAAAGACTATATTATCATTTGTCTGGGTTTTCATCGACACATTTACGTACAGCACAAAGTTTTGTTGTATAATTACTATTTTCTACGACATTTTTCTATTACCTTACGGATCAATCGAAAATAACTGAACTTCAATGAACCAAGATACAATAAAGTTGGCATAACTTACTTTAGGAATACTGTGCTTGAAAAAAAAACGATAAATTATTACTGAATTCGCCAAAACTAGATACACAATTAACAGATACATCTCTGTATACCCTACAGCTTTTACTCGTATGCAATCTATTGCTCTCCTCGTATTGTTGAGAAATTGTTGTGTCTTCGATTTGCAATACATTGCATTTGGAAAAATTCTTAAAAACAAGCAGTCGTTTAGGAAAATATACGTTTTACACCTACAAATACAAGCACAAAACTACAAGCTACCACAAATTTACGATAATTACATAGATATCAAACGCCACATCTACTATTAATGTAGTGTTGTTTTGTGTGTATCATGTTTATGTTTCATGTTTAATTTACGATTTTAATTTTCGTTCATTGTCAAAATTTGAGAATTCATTTTATCAAATTAGCTGATTGACGTATGTAGTCCTAATGTGAAAAATATTATTATGTTATCGAAATCGCTTTCTCTCCAATAAATTTTTATTCAATTTGAATTGGACATTAAAAGCTCTGTCTTTTATTCGCTCTTGAAAACGAGCCTTAGAAAGTAGTGAAGTAAGCTTGGGATTTAGCAGCAAGATATCAGAATATTTTTGAAGCTGTGGTGATGTAGACTTAGATGTCAATTAGAATATGTATTATTTCTTAATGTAAGGTCATGTTTGCTCCTTGATTTATTTCAAACTCCGGTACTATAGCTACTCGTTTCAGGAGTATAAATCCATTGTTTTTCTTTAATCACCTTGCACAAAATAACTATCTGCTCCATCAAAGTAAGTGTAATTTGAATTTTTTTGACTAAATCGTCGAAATTGTATGGCATTTATCTAAGCCAGAGTTTTTAATTTTTATCAATCGTAGTTCGTATGCGCGGTCTTAAGAAGTGAGTTTTCAGTAGGAAACTTAAACTTATCAGCCGTCATTTGATTGCAAAACAGTCAAAAGATTAGGAGAGGACTAAACAGGACGAAGTAAACCAAGAAAAATTGAATTGACACCAGATTTTTAGGATTGGTAGTTTGAAAAATAGCATGTTTCAGTTAACCCTATAGATTTATTCTTAAAAGGCAGACATTTTGTACAGTTTAAGTTGTGATATTAAATTGTTTTACTTGTGGCTAAGCTTTTATCGAAACTCTCATTAGAAATACAGAAACTCAAATAACTTAAATTTTGTTTATTTCCATTAATTTCTTGTTTTGTTTTCTTTTGTGTTCAATGTTTGCTGTTTAGAGTTACGTTCAACTTGTTTAAGACATAAAAATACATAATAATGGACACTACCTTGCTTTCGTGAATATTCGATTTGATTTTTTCACAATAAAATAAAATAAAAATATTCTGTTTGGATTATTTTCTTTCAACTAACCTCAGACACAGGGAGAAGTTTCTATGTACTACAACTGACCTGTAGCACAGTGCCATTAGGGTGAACGTTACAAAAACGAACCCAACTACAGACATAAGAACACCAACCAAAAATACTGTATTGGAGCCATGGTAGTTTGCTATATATGTTGCCAATAATAATTTTAATTTGAATACAAATACAAGCACACACAAATACATCAATAAATATACCAGTTACATTGATTGAATTCGCGCGTAAGTGAGAATGTCATTTTCAAAAGAAATTACAAAAATATTTTAAAACGAATTTGTTTTATTTTTGTTTTGCGGCAAAATATCAGATGTTCATTTGCATATGAAAATAGCGATGCAGAGGCAACATCCGTTGTTGTTATCACGAGTTACGGATAAAGTGGTTGATGTTGGTCCAGGATGAAAAGGCAGCCGGTCAAAAAATGGTAGAATTGAATATTAACTTCATGTTATTGTTGTTGATTTTGATTTTACCACCCAACGATGACAATGGCAATCTTTCTAGTAATTGTATTGGGTGATATAATACTGGAAAACTGTTAAAAATGTGATGCTTATCAAATGCAGAAAATTTGAAAATATGAAGCTAAACATCGCAAGTTTACAAACTGCAAAAATAACTTAAAAACATATTCTAATGTGTGTGCTTATGAAATGAAATATTTGGGTATGGAATGTATTGAAATTTTTCACACTTCTAAATATGCAGTTGCTCAAATCGATACATCGATGTCATTTGCATGGAAAAGATTTTAAGATTTTGATCGTGTCAATGAATAATGGGAAAAATGACGGACCCGAAATCTAATCGAAACCATTCCAAAAAGCAAATGTGGGAAATTCGAAATGATGCTCCCCCTTCATAAGCGATCAGTAGCGTTGAGGGTGTTGATTGTATATCTGCGAGTGGAGCCTGCATATGCCAGGTTCTTGCATCAACGATCTGATGACTTGCAAAAAGGATATTTTGTTTTGAACGAGAGGGAAGTGTGATGAACCAAAGCTTCAGATTGCCTTTCAAACTTTTTCGGTAAAGGTTAAGATTATGGCCACCACACCTGAAGGGGACTAGGAGGGATCGAAAAAGAGGGGTTCCCCTACTACTATGGCGTGAAAAGTTCGCGGTGGTCACGGCACCATGAGAAGCTATAGGGATTCCTCCACTAAAAAATATCTTGTCTATTTTCAGAGATCATATGATATCGTAAAGTTGATCTGGGAAGTGATTTTTAAACTTCTTTAAAAGTCGGAAAAATTTAAAAAAAAGAAAGATTTTTTTGTATAAAATAAAAACAAAAACAAATAAAAAATATAGAAAAAATAGAGAAAAATTGAAGAACGTAATTTTTCGACTTTTAAACAAGTTTAAAAACCACTTCCCACATCAATTTTACTTTTTCATATGATCTCTGGAAATAGGCAAAATAATCATTTTTTAATTGGGGAACCCCATAACTTTTCATGGTGACCGCCGCGAACTTTCTATGCCATAGTAGTAGGGGAACTCCCCTACTCTCGTCCCCTTCGAGGGTATGGGGCCATAGTCGTAACCTTTATCACTTTTTCTTATGCTAATTTTCGGTTGTTCTTTTAAAATGCTTTGCTTAAATATGAAAATTTATCATTTATGTTAACAAAGTGCTTCTGTGTGAAATTATAGCATGCAATGTGTCCACGATCTAAACACGGACACGACACCCATCGACAACACAGACACAAAACTGTCCACAACAGCAAATTAATGAACGAAACATAACAACACATCGAATTGGCCACATACCACGCATCATTCACATAATTCTATAATTTGATCAAATGCATTTATCTCTAATTTCCCGAAATTATAATTTTTTTTACAGACAATGGTCGGTGGGCCGGGCATAATTTTGTGCAAGAACAGAACAAGGCCAACAAACAGTTTTACAAACGAAAACGCAAAGACAGCCATGGCAGCGCGGACCAACATATTTTAAAAACCGATTCGAAACGGCCCAGCACATTTGTTTGTCTGATTGTTTTACTGATTCTCGGTACGAATTTGGCGGTACTCTACCTGTAACAAACGGCCATTGTAGCGAAACTAATGAAGACGCATTTGACGATTACCACTAATATGATGACCATTGTTAATGTGCTGATTTTATCTTTGTCTCCATCCCCTGCAATATTTGTTTGGGTGTTTGGGTTGATAATACATAATGCATTTTAACTGTTTTATTGATCCAATTTTCTCATGTTGAAATGTAATTTGGTGAATCAATTCAAATTGTTGGTTGGCCGAATTTATGAGTTCAATTATTGGGACTAATACTTATTCACTGTATTTAGTTGCTTTACTTTCGATCGGAACGAATAATGAATTTCCAATTGATTGCTTTGGATTTTAGTGTAATTTAAAGTTAGTTTTTGTGTACGTCGGCTCAGAATATTGCAAGAAAAATGCGACACCTTTCACAATTCAATTCATTGAACAATGGTTAACCTTATACGAGCTAATTATCCCGCAGCGCATCTGTTGTTGTATTTCGTTCTTAGAAACAAATTAAGGGTTGTTATAAATAGCATCCGCGATTCAGTCGGAACATATTTTGATAAGCCTTAAATTTGAGTTAGCAATTTGTTTCTCATTAATTTTCTATTCGCCATTGATTTTTTTCGGAGAATTTTCAAACGAAATCACTGAAGGACGAAAAAAAACTTTGAAACATTTATGCGGTTGCTTTCGATATACTCCGAAGTTGCTGAAGAACTTGAGGGTTTTCCACGTGGAGTAAAAGTTTTGGGATTGTTTGCAAAATTAAGAACAACCAAGACCTTAATTTAAATTTGAAATGTAGAAAATTTATGGACACACGCATATGCGTGTTGGACAAGCGGGAAACTTTTCGATAAAAGTTATTTTTGAAGATACGAGCATGAATGTTTTTTGCTGCTGTCGTACCAATAATTTATTGTTGTGACAACAACACCTGAAGGCAATCCAAAGAAGATTTATACGGGTACTTTACAATAATATGAGCACCTGGTCTGTCACTTTGTCGGGATAACGAAGATGAGATAAAAATAAAAGTGGATTTCGTAGAATTAATTGTAAGGAGAGCCTGATAGCGCCCAGTGAAACAGACAAACGAATTCAAATGGGAGTGTTATTTTTGAATCTCCAAAGTTAAGTTTAAAAAAGATTATATTGACCGCATAATAATTCAGATCGAAATTATGGAAACAATTCAGTTTAAGAGAGTTGTTCGAACTGTTTCAACAATAAATCTTCGGAAAGTAATCAAAAAGTGTCTTTTGTAATTGGGACTTAGGAATGACGCCATCAGGAGCCTAGTAAGCGAAACTGCAATGAAGTAAACTTAATTCAGTAGAGACTAACTAAAGGGAAATGTTTTGAAATCGAAGATTCGATGAAAGTTGTTCCTGATTTGTTACTGATTTAAACGGAATAGAAGGAAATGTAAGAGGACAATTTATGATAAAATTGCAATAAATGTTTATTTTTATTTTTTATGTAGACTTACTTCTTCTATAGCATCTATTTTGGAAGGATATCATTTTGAAAGAACTCTGTTGCTAATCATAATTTTTAAAAACGACACTGCAAATGTTGTAGCCATAATGGGTGCGAAAATATACGTTTAGGGCATGGTCATTACAAAACAAATAAAATAATCTATTTTAATTAGGCGTACATCTAATTCGATCTAATTTGCGGTCATTTCAAGGCAAAGTAGGAAGCACGTTAGGAGCAGACCGCAGCAAGGGATATTATTCAGCCCTGCTTCGGGGTAAGACTCAAATTGCATTGCCAAAAACTGGGCATTTCATTGTTCAAAATTATCTATTTATGATTTCGTCAGTGGTAATGAAATACAACTTCAAAGCATCATCATTCGATGCTAAAATTTTCACTTTATTAACTGTAAACACAGACGTTTTCCGTTTAATATTTTGAGTTTATATTCATCTGCGTGGAAAAAGTCCATTTTTTTGGCTAGATTGAAAAGCAAAGGCGAAAGAATATTTTGCATCCTACAAATAAAAATCACATCACATTAGCACACTCAGTCAGTGAAGCTGAATAATTATGTTTTCACTAATAATTAGTATTCAAAGCTTTTGATAAATTTGGTTGGTTTCGTTTTCCACTCGATCAACTTCTCAACATATCAAAAGCTTTTCCTGGTCATGTGTTAATGTGAAGGTATGAACAGACATTCTCGTCCAGTTTTCACAAATATGTGAACTGTTGTTGATAAATTTTCATATTTCATTACAGCGTTTAAATTGTTTGCACTATAATTAGGGAAATTGCGAATAATTTGAAATTCTGCATAGCAAATAGTCCTGGCGGACTTAAAATCATTAACTACCACTACATTGATGATGCAAATATAAATTGTTGACACTTTAACTGATGAACATGATATTTGTTTAGTTTGATTTGAATGGTTTTTTTATGGTTGATTGATTGCTTTATCAGGCGATTTAGTTTGAAGTGGAAAAAGATGTTAGCGATGATTTTACAAGTGTTGCATTTTTCAAACGCTTTCATTTTCGATTTGTTTAGTTACCGAAAAAAATGAGAACATGAAACCAATTGGCTTTGGTCAGTGGTGAAGTAAAACAACTAAAATAGTGATGTAATTGCTGATGACGGTGTTGGTATGTTAATGCTAAGTTGATTTCTACGCTAAACTCTTTCATGTGGAGTACATAAAGGAGTTGAAAATTAAAGGTCAATAAAAAACTCAAAACGGACGTGAAATAGATCCAAGCTAATGTTAGTATTCACCTGTAGATTACCATTGTCACGAGATTTATTTTTCGATAAAATCGGCATCGCCCGAAGGTCAAATCAGATAATTTCGAAAGATCACAAGTATTTAAAATTCAAATAATTTAATTGAAAAATCAAATACACTGAAAAACGGAAAAATCTCTTTTGGGTGGTTCGGCCTTGTTTCAACAATCTGTTTTGTTGTTATCTCTATGCAAGTTAATTGAAAACGTGTCCTTACCGTAAGCCGTCTCTTTCTTTTCCATTTTAATTGAACTTCCCTGTGTGATGCCTGACGGTGTCTGAGTGGTGGTGGTCGTCAAAGGGATGGGGATGGAGCAATCCAAGCCACCCCATCCAATGTCACAAAAACAAGAGTTCATATTCGTGCAAACCTGTAATAATATTAACGGGGACAAATCAGTGGGGCGTCAATAATTACGAGATCAAAGGAAAGTTTTAATAAAGTTGCGTATTTTACAGAAAATATTTTGGTATATTTCATCAAAAATGATTGACTGTTGCATGTTGAAAGGGGATGTAGGAGTGTGTTCATTGTATCAAACATGAAGTTTGAATTTTCTGATTCTATTAAAGAGTTCAGTCGATGGGAAAATATTTGCTTTTGATTTTCCGAGCTGTCATATCAGAATTAGTATTTTAGTTGGTTTCTGTTATAGTAGCTTGGCTGCGAACCATATCGCGAATGACTTTCACTGCAGAATATTTCAAAATACAAACTGCAGAGTGGGTTGTGATTTGTTTTGTATTTCCGGAGAAAACTACATCAATTTATTTTTTACTTCATAAAGCACAGTATGAAAGAAAAAAATTGATGGAGTTTTCTCAGATATCGCTTTTTGATATTTGAACTTCCCATCTGAGCAGATGCCGTAAACAGATGTAAAAGGAATAAACAGGAATATGGATAAGGTTTCATCTGACCAGCCATCGCTTAGCAGTAATGTCAGTCAAAGCGTAAACTTTCTTAAAAAGTTTATTTCAAACTATTTTTTTTTGGAAAAGTTAGGTAAAAAGTTTAGTTGGAAATTTTCTTAATGCTGTAAAACGTGCGATTTTTATATGTAAGATTTCAAAAAGTAGAAATTGAATGGAGTTGAATTAAATCCGCAGTGCTTATTCGTATTATAATTAATTTTGATTGATTGGCTGAGTTGCAAATTGAAAATTGGGAACGTCATCCTTAACATAGCAAGTTTTTGTCGAGATCAAAGAATCACTTTGTCGTTGGTTGTCAGCGAAATGAATTCGGAAACATTTTACGTAACATCTCGCGGAAAATTGATTCCATAAGGCGATTATGCAGCTAAGTATGAACAGTACTCAAAGAAAAGTAGTCTAAATTTGAAGCAAACATCAAATTGAATTTCCACAGACCAAACAGTTTTCCAGCAACTGAACAACTATTAATGCGAATGCACACACACCCATCCGCTCTCTCCCGTGGCGATATGAACTTCAAAGGAAAGAAAAACACGCGAAATTTTCAATCTGAGTCGCTTTCACTCGATTCACTTCAATCATTCGTAATTTAAATTGAATTCGCCGAAAATTATCGTATCGACAGCACCGCATACATACATACATGTAAATACAGATCGGAGTGAGTATTTTCCATCACGTCAAGCGTGAAAAATCAGTGAAATGGGAAATAAATACTTACACCGTGATCGGAGCATTCGTAGCCCATTTTGCTTGAAGGACATTTCGTTTGATCGATGTGTGGAAACAAGCTGACACAGGTCCTATTAACGCAAATTAAATTTTCACCACAGGGTGTGCCATCCTTGACGACGCCATGTTCGGGATATTCATTCGAACCTATTTTGCCGTTATTCGTTCTGTAAGTATGAAATTATATAAATTGTTGTATTGCTGGAGGTGATTTCAATTGGTAGGGACATTTTTTCAATAATCATTTTCATTTAGAATAGACCAGAGGTATGCAATGTATAATTTATCGTAGAATATATCCTGCGTGGGCGTATAAGCGTAAAGTATCCATTGAATAAGCAGTTCGAGTTATAAATTGATATTTGGGCGAATGAAGCTTCTGCAGAGAATAAAAACTCTTGATTGGTCAACGGATTTTTCCTCGATGCTTACTATACTTTGTCCAGAGATTCCTAGCTTAAACTTCAGTTTTGCCCGGTTTAGGCATTGGCTGTCCGATTTTATTTATCACAAACTCAACGAAATCCAAGTTTTTGCGCCAGTTGAACATCAAAATAACCGTTGTACTAAATGAAAGTTCAGGTTGTTGGTTTGTGTCGATATTTTCAGTTATATTAATTTACAAAAAGCAATAATATCTATTTATTATTGAACAGAAAAAAGAAAAGCATAGTGGCAAAGGAATACTTGTTCCTGCAAATATAAAGCCAATTATTCCAGGATTTAACAAACAATAATGTGGAAATCATTGACCATCACAACACCATCAGTTTCTTGCTACAAGAGTTTTGATGCAACAAAGTGGAAAAACTTGCTTAGAAAAATTGAATTTATTTTCGCATTAATTGTGAAGATATTTGTTGGAATTTATTTGAGTTCTGGTGGTTAATTATTTATTTTGATTTTTTCCAAATATTTCAGTATTGTGTTATGACACCATTGGATGAGTTTATGCTTAGTTTAGTACTAAGACATTTAAGTTTACATCTATCATTTATAATGTAGTTGTTAAATGTTTGAAGCATTAATTCGAAACCAAAAAACATACAAAAGCTGATTGAATCTAGACGTATTCCATTTGCAGTTAAAAACAAAAATGGTGTTTTGTACATTTATGGCTCCTATTTCTGTATTAAGTGAATTTGGTAAAAATTGATAGGTTTTTGTGGTCATATACAGTTGAGTTTTGACGACCTATTCATTGAAGGCATTTGCTTATCGGGAGTTGTCCAAGACCGATCCATGTCGAGGCTTTCCCGACCCAGCCCTGATTTATTGGCAAAGTTTTTGGTCCTTATTGTCTTCGCATTATCACTCATACTTACTTGCATTCATATTCGACGCCTTTAATTGATACAATTGTCCTAAGGATGAGCTGTGACGGGTCATCAAAGCCGGGTGGCTGCCGTTCTCCTTCCTTACATTGTAACGAGCCGCACAGTATGTTCCTGCAGTTGAAAGTTGTTCACATTAACAGGACGACTAGAAAAGCCCATAAATAATCAGAGCAATTGTTATCACTTTGAAACGTTTCGGATGAGCAAGTGTAGTGTAGGAAAACAAGGACCTCGGTGACAAAGATGGAATGGAAGTGGACATGATTAAATGAATAGGCCGAGCATGTCGAGAGGCATGGTAGCAAAGTGGACACAAGTGGAATGGATATGTGTGGTCACGATAGCGTTCTGTAAGTCAATAGGAAGATATACGAGTCCGGTGGAAGAGGGTTTGGCCATTGTCGAGTCTTTTGTCTTCAGAACCAAAGGTTACTTTGGGGAGCCTGGAGGTTAGGATGTGGATCTGGATGTTCTAGGCGATATGGGACATGGTAAGATATAGATAGACAGGGCACTATTTCGATATTGAGTAATGTTAAAAGTTTGGAACTTTACTCGGGTGCACATTTAACGTAGTTGACATAGTTGTCTACGCCACAATGGCCGTTGGGTGAGCCTTTCGTGTTGAACTGCTCGTAGCACTGATGGTCGGCTGCTGTGCTCCCATAGCCCCAAATCGCTTCGCACTGTAGTGATAATGTTGGACAATAACCTTGAAAGCAGTAGCCTGAAATGGAAAATTTATGAACGGTTACTGTAAGATTGTGAACAAATTGATTGTGAACGTATTAAGGGCAATGAATATCAATTATCTTTGGCTGCATCTTCAAATTTAGTGCTCATTTGGAGTGCACAGTGAGGTCCTATGGGCAACCGATTTCTATTTAAAAGTATTTCTAAAAACTTTACAATGCATGCATTCTATCGTAAAAATTCATGCTTCACAAAATTGAAGTGAACGCTGACGCTACAGTTGGCAAAAAGGATGAAGAAAATTAGCAGGACATATTCAGTCGGAGGTTGTCAAATAGTATACAAATCACTAGGAGTGTAGAAAACTCGTATAGCTCTGTCTGATTGACGCTAGGTTGGTTTCGTTCAAGGCGAAAACTTTATTATAGGATACGTTGAAACGTGAAATCTTACCGTCGACTTGACAACATGTTTGCCAAGATGCTCAAATTTACAGAAAAAAAAGTTTTTGTAAAAAGATCTGTGCAATATGAAGACGATGAAATGGGAGATGTCAAAACACATCCCTCAGCTCCAATTCCAGCGTGGCTGTACAGATGCTATTTCGCTCGGCGGAGACTACTGCACCTTGAGCTGGAGCCGTTCTTCCGATAAAATAAGAGTTCTACAGTTTTCAACATTGGCATTGGTGGTGATTCTTTTTTCGCTTCAGCTGTAGACGAAGGAGAAACCATGGTAGTAGCATCGAAGGTGGCAAAGTGATTTTCACAATGACACAATCGTACGTTGGAAATGTAAGGAGATGCCTGTATTCCGCACGATATCTAACACAAAGAAAATTGGATAGAAAGAGCGTTGTCTTACAGCTTGAGAGGCTTCCACCGAGCGATCCTTGTTGCTAGGTTTGACTTATACAATTTGGCTTCATTACTATGCACCAAGCGGTTTCAATTAAAGCATTGATAAAAGTCTTTCAGCAGTTATGGGAAAAAGCAGCCAATTAGGTTTCCATTGAACGTTAAAAGTAAAGCAGGCAACGAATAGTTGGTATGTCGATCATCCGGAATCCTTTTAGTGAATTCCGTTGAAAGTGGCTGGAATTTTGGTTTATCGACCACTGAACTGCTATGCTATCACTAAAATTTGCCCTTATCGATAGAATTAGTAATGCTTTTGGTGGAAAGTTGGTAAGTTTTTAATAGTTTCCAAAAGATTTCGCTGATTTGATGGTGTCATACCTTTCACTTCAATCTGATTCATACATATATACACGTATTTGATTTCTCCTGGATTTATTCCATTAATGGTACCGTTTGGTAATGCTTTTAGAGCAAAAATAACATTTAGATATCCTACTGATAATTTCAACTTTGAAGGGCTTAACTATTTCATATTGGCAGCATCAATTGCAACCGCCATCAAAATTCAAATGGCATTTCTGCTTCAATTTACAGACTAGCAGCGTGTAACTTTTAATGAAGCCAACCCGTTAATGAATTTAATAAAGCTAGCCGTTCCATAATTGAATTGTTCGCACAGAGAAGGTGGAGATGAGGGCGGCTATGGTGGCATTTGCAATGGTGAAACACAAATCTGCGGATGACTAGTGTTGGCCGTACAATCGCTCGCATACTAAGCAAACAACAAACAACGTTCGTAATATTAATGTAGATGATGCAGCTTCCGGCGAATTTCCAACATTAAATTGCATGGTTACCAATTGCCAGTGCCGATGAAAATGCTTGCTGTCAATGCCATGGCAAAGTTTTTGCAAAAAGTTGGCTTTGTGAAAAGAATTTGTACACGTTGTCAGCGTAAACGGGAATACCATTAAGCTGTCCTGAAATGCAGTCGTAGTGGAAGTCAATCGAAAAAGTTTTGGCATAGTACATGCTATTCCTGTATATTTCAAATGTGATGAGGGCATCATCCAGAAGCTCTTCATAAGCATTAATTAGTTAATTAGTTTGCCCGAGAATTTCGTACTTTAGAAGCCTTGTGCTGTTAGAAGTATGCTGAAAGTCAGAATTTATCTGATATGTCTTAATCACGGAAATGATGAGAACGTCAATAGTATGCATGGAAATTGACTATAAATTACATGCAACTTGGCCCACGCTGGGTGGTAAAATAAAGTCTTAAGAAACAATCAAAATGACAGTTTCAGAAGTAAATAAATGGAATTTTCAGCCAATGTAAGCACGAAAATACATTTTTCGTAATGTTTTCGCAATATCGCTATTGGCGAGCTCCTGTTGATGTTAATTATTTCGAATTGAATGATCGTCATACAGTGGATTGTTACTGAAGTTCTTTCACGAAGAAAAAATGGGAAGATGTCAGGTATACTTATGTGCTGCTAAGACACGCATAATCTGAGGAAGATTTAATTATTGTGCGGGGAGAGCAAGAACCAATTCTAGAAATTCAACCACATTCCAGGAATATTTTTGGTCAAGCTAAAGGAAGATACTCACCAGCTGCTCCAGATTTGCTTAGTCCACAAGGTGATCCGTTCTTTTTGAAAACATCCGCCGGACATTCGCCGATTTGTCCATCACAGTATTCCGCCAAATCGCATTCGTTGGTAGAGTCACGGCACATGAAACCTTGCTGCTTCAGCTATCGAATCCAAAAATTGAGAAAATATAGAACCGTATTTGATAAGGAAGGACATTTTGCATGAATTGTACGAGCCACACATCAAAAGAATTTCAAAAAAAAAACAGACGGTTTGCGTGGCAATCATAGTAAGTGTAGGGTGATTTCAATTACTTTATTGTCTGAGTATGTACCTTGCAGTTTTCACAGCATGGACCCTCGGCACACTGTGATTCGAGTTTCAGCTTGCACGTGATAGGATCGCAGCAAGGATCTTTGAGGCACTCCTCCGGTGAGCCGCAGTCACATTCTTCATCGTCTTCTACGATTTTGTTACCACAATTTTGATTCATTTCGACCTGAAATGAGAGGACACGCATGATGAGAGGAATTTCGAACAGAGGAAACATATTACAAAACCATTACACCATAAATGGTGTTGCATAACGCGAAAAAATGCTGGTCACATTAAGTGCTCCATTTAATTGAACCATTGTGTACCGTTTTTTTATGTAGATGAAAATAATAACCACTTAAAAGGACATATCGTTTGCTTACTCAAGAAAATAAAAAGCCACATCTATTCCATGTAATACTGATAATACTATCTACTCGTTGTTAAGCCCTCACCTCGTTTGGTTTGTTCAACAAGCAAATACCATGGCCTCCACGTAGAGTATCGAAATAGTCCGTTTTGCTGCATTCGGAAAACTTGTATGGTTGAACGTTTTCCAGTCCCACGATGGATTGTGCCATTATACAGCCGTGCCAGTCGCGACAAAAGCACTCCTCACCTGTAAATGTTGCATTTATAGAAAGCACACATTTATCAGATACAAAGACATAGAGAAGCAAGGCAAGGACGAGGATGAGGACGAGAACGAGGGCGAGTGAAAAATGAGGAAACATAACGTACATTAATATTGTCAGATCAAAATAAGAAAATGAAAAGCGGAAAAACACAATATAAAGCAGATTTGTAGGATGCTATCATCCGAGATGAAAAAACCACATCTCAACGAAGAAGGTTCTACACACTATTCGATTTAAGACGAGTTCTGGCAAGGAATTCTACTGAAAAGAATAATGGAATTTATTGGGATTATTGGAAGGTTTTCAAGGAAAGTATTGGATAGAGAGTGGAAAATCTCAGGTGAAATGATTCAACGGATTTATGGTGTAGTAGGAGTTTCAATGAGAAAAATAGATAATAGGTTCATACGTCCATCATCGTGCCCCATCCCGATGTTGTGTCCTATCATATGCGCCATGGTTCCTGCCAGAAGATGAGGCTCGTAGACATTAATGTCGACACTTATCCCGACTGCTCGAGGAGTGCAAACTGTATCTGGGACCGCCATGCCAGCTTCGCCGCCCGCGAACGTTTCACCACTGCAACGGAAAATGAATTATTTTTCATATGTGCTTATATGAATGATCAATAATAAACAGACGAGCTATATAAGATATTTTCTCAAAGAGTGTATTTCTCCAAAGAATTGAATAAAACAAATGAAACGAAATCGTCTAATAAAAAGTGTTATATTTTTCACAACCACAATTGAAATATAGATATCAGTGGAATTATTTCACGGCACAAAGGTTGTTATCTCATGTTTATCACTTTGAATTCATATAATAGTGTTGCATCAAATCAGCTTCATTTCGATGAAAGAGTTGAAACAATTATGTTTTGGTGAAGGAAATAAAACTGCTGCTCCTGCGTATAAACTTAATTGAGTTTTCTATTGAAATACAAATTTATTTTCAATTGTTCTGCCTTTTAAAGGAGGATCATATGCTAGTTTCTGTTTTGATTATTCGTTGAAATATTCAAAGATATGTAGTAACGAAACTTTTTTGGAAGAAATAAATCGTTTAGCGCACGAATAACGCTTGAAAATATTGGAAAACGTTCCAGCCATGAAATAATCTTTCACGTGCTTAACCCAAAAATTGCGTTATCAGCCATTTTGGAGCCGCTCATTAAATATTTTTCAACTTCGATTTCATGAAAGAATCTCAACTCTGGATGTACATGGTCAGAAATTGTCATCAGAATAATTTTGACCGGTGCAGGAGGGCATTCAGCGCATACGTTTTGTACGAAGTTCTGCATATTATTAGAACTACGTGGGAGCAAATTTGTAGGACTGAAGAAGGTTGCAAGTAGCAATCGAAATACGTATTTGAGGAAAATATTTTTCCTGACATAACCAAGAAATGATATGACAACTTGTTCAAAAGCTAGAACCCTTGGGTGCAATAAAAGAGGATTGAATCGGTTCTATCTCTCACATGAAGTCGTTGAGTGTTTTTGTGGTTATCGATTGCGAACAGCGAACCCCTTTACATTATGAAGTTATACCAAAAATTAAATTCATGGTTTAAGATCTTGTACTGACTCAGAGACGAATTGACAATGAATATAGTTGTTATTTTGTTGTCTATCATCGCAATCGTTGCTGCTTTGCATAGTATAAAAACGCATGTTGCCAGCACAATATCCTTGTCGTCGAGGCCACTTCAAACATCGATAACTTCCCAGATGGTAGATGAAAGTAGCGACAAGTGGAGCCACGATTCGCCTTTAAATATTAAATAAATCGCTTCCCCATCAAACGGAAATTACCCGCAAACTGTGTCATCCTGCTAAATTACATTCTGCGCCTGCTACCGCACGAAGCTGTGCTTCTGGTGTCACTATAGTGACAGGAAATGAGGATAAGAAAGCTCACTGTTAGACTGGGCAGTAGTGTGGTGTGATTTTGAGTTGTCTGATTAGAATTAGAGCTCGCGAAGGATGTTTCAAGGACACGGCACGAAGCACTTTACCAGACCCATGCATAAATTGATTTCTTGGCAAGCGTGACAACAAGTTAATTTGATTTCTGACGCCTTTCTAATGGAAATCCTTGCGACGCGAGTATGCAAATATTGGATTTGATTTCCGCTGAACAATTCAAATTTCAGCTTCGCTGGTATGTGCCCATTGTGTGGATCACTCTGAGCACGTTGAATTGTAGCAATTAAGTAGTCTTTATTTGAGTAATTTTGAGTTGCTGAAACGGTTAAATCTGTTGACCAGCAGTCCCAGATGAAATAACACACTCAAAGTTTTATTTGATTATATATCCTGTGACTGGAGAAATTTTGATTGGGATAGTTTTTAAACTTGTTCGATTCTCATCAACTCCTTACCAAGTAATTTCCGATATATTTTAATGCTCATTTCTCCACGATTATTGCTGGTACCCAATAATAAATGGCTGCTATTTAGACTATACTATACTATAATACATACCTAAGAAGCTGCGTTGTGTCCCGTTCAACCTTGTTGATGGTGTACCGCTGGGCATAGTCATTGAGCCGATTCAGCGTTTGACTGATGTTGGTCGTATTTATAACGATTTGATTCTTCCCCCAGGTTTCAATATAAACGACTGAGACTCTTGTGTTGAGCGTCCGAAAGTACTGAAAAGGAAAACAATCAAATGAAATGCAAATATCACAATTCCGTATTCCATTCAATCCGTTTATATTTAAACCGAACATTAGCAAAATAAGTTAAATATTACGTCTTGAAATGACTCTATTAAATAGACTTCACAGTCATCAGGAGTCGGATTGAGTCGTTTTACAAACGATAGGCACTTGAACTGGAAATCAGGAAACAATAGAAAAGTCGATCATCTATTTGAGACGCCAGGAAGATTAACCCACCTTGGGGTCAGCTCGCTTTGCATTCGAACCTGGAGAGCGTGTTTTGCATTTTAATCGAAAAGGATGTGAGTGGCACAAAAGGTTGGTGTTTCAATTAGACGAGTCTATTTGAAGTCATTTGAGTGGTGCGGAAAAATCGTGCAACGATTATCAAGGTGTTTTGGTATTTTGGGGCGAAAATGGAAAGCTGAGTTCATAGTTGGCGGCTGAAGGATATTGATTTGATCCACAAACCCTGACAGCAAGCTTCGTGAGTAGTGGAAGGCATTGGTAAGTTTGTGAGAGAAGAAGTAAGGAACAATTGATAGGCTACCTGCCAGCCCAATTAATTATCTAAAAATACTTGCGGTAATGGCAGAAATATTAAACTTTCGTTATCTCTCTCTAAAAAACCATGTATATTTCAAATACGTAACTTGAAAGATATGAACACCAATTAATTTTGGTACTTACCGCAATTTCATTCATGTTTTATCCTCTTATAAAATATCCCATCACAAATAAATTCAATTGAAATGAAAAAATACTCCATGTATTTCCATTCGCGAAAAATCTACGGCAGTCGAAAACCTTTTTCCGCTTCAACTGTTTTCCGGGAAAAAATTTAAACCCTCAATAATACTAATTGTGATCCTTAAAAAAATGAAAACAGATTGCTTTGAACAAAAATTCTCATAATTTACTTTATTTCCGCAATTGCAATTTACGCTCATTATTCCACGGTTCATTTAATTTCATAACAATGTTTCCCTCAATTATTGAAGCTTTTCTCGGCAATTCTTTGCTGGGCACGTTTGCTTATAAAGAAAAAAAGTTCTGATAATATTGTTGTCCCACGAAACGACATCATAGAACAAAAGTTTTTGCTGGTTTTACTTTCGTTGGGCTGTTTTTTTCATAAGGGAATAGAATATATCAAACAGACCTAACTCAAATGAAAGAAAACTGATCATATAATTAAGAATCGGGGAGGAAATTTCGTAGTCAAGAGTTATTTGAATATGGATGTGTGTTTTTTACCATTCTTTTGTTCAACCTGAACCCCAACCTTCGCACTTAGAATTTCGTTTTCTAGTAGAAAAGCCTTTGCCGATTGTGCAGCATTCAAGCGTCGCGTCAACTTTCTACTGAAAACCATTATATCCTGGCTCTCAATTGTACATCTAAACTTACTTAGAGTACGAAAAGTGCGAGAATCCTTGAATTCTGATTTCATTCGCACAGTTATACTCTATACCAGGTACCAGCAAGTGTAAACAAAATGTTAAATTATTATTACACGCTTTACGATCGTACTAGGAGGACAAAATTGTGGACGTAGTTCTGTTGGTTGTTGGCATTTATTCTGCATTTACATGCACAAAGAATAAAAACTTGTGACTGCTTCACATAATTACACTATACAGTGGCCACAAAGAATTGCAAATTATGTACTCTGCCATCATAATTTCTCAACGAAGAGCCCTTGTTGCTGATGAAAGAGGCTGTTTCGTGTTGTTTCGTTCACAGAGAGGAGGAGGAGGTCGTTCTCATTTAACTTTTCCACGAGAAAAAGTTTTTCCAGAATGTTACTTGCTGTGCACACGAAACGTTCGCACTCTTGGATCTTTTAACGCTTCCTACTCGGCTGTAATGTTAGTCAAAAACTTTGCCTAGTTGAGCTAGCTGCCTTGTGTTTCTTATTTGGCCGGGTAGGTTTGCTCCATTTTCTTAATTCTACCAGAATCCTTAGGCAGGAAGACAGATAAGGACCAACCGACCGACCGTCTACGACTATGGCAGAGCTGTGGTGCTGGTGGTGGCGCGGTAAGCGGGGCAACTTCAAATAGGGACATTGTTCTATAATCTGTTTGCCTTTGTCAAAAGGGCCTTTTTAGTTATAATTTAAAATTATAACTGTAAAGATTTGTTGACGACAATGACTCCAACAACCCTGCTCGTTGTTCGTTGTGTTGTTTTTCGGAATTTGTTTATTAAAATGCGACAACTTTGTTCTATTTGCGACATGACACTGCTATGCCGTCCCCACTGTTAGCAGCAAACGGCATGCTACGTGTACATATTTGAATAACAGTTGTAAGAAAAATGATTTTGGAAATGTTAAGCAATGATTATACAATCCTTATTAAATCATAGCAGAGTATCGTGGATACCTTTGCTGTTTGATGTTGAATAATAATATGGAGAGAATTGGAAAAAGGAACTCTCTACTTATGATAATTATGGGTATATTATAGCTCTTCCATTGGAAGATGCTTAGTATGAAAGTCGTATGAGAAGCTTCATGTATGTTGATTCCAAATGCATCAAGTTTAATGGTTATTAAAAAGGGCCAACAAAGATCATTTGCAAGAGACTTTCCTTTTTCTTTGAGAAAAATTCACCAAAATTAGTAAAATATTTCACTTAAAATAATTGCAGCTATTCAATTATACAGTTCAACGATTAAAGATAATTGAGCTTGTGCTCACTTTGAATTGATATAAAGCACCGTTTTGAAGGAACTCACCAGGTCAGCAATATTTGCCACTTGTATTGCATCGTGTACGATTTGCGCGCGGGTACTTCCATTACGCTTCTCGAACATGGCCTTATCCACGAAAATCGCTGTTTCAATGTATTTCGTTTTCTCTCGAACATCGCGCTTGTATCGTCCAGCTCCATTTGGATGAGGTTCCTCAACAATTTCAGAAACCGACGGCTTCAAGCGTCGCACGTTCCGCCACTTCAAGTGACCTGTGTTCGCACAACCCTTATTTGCTTTTGTTCGAGCCTCGAATATGACATGCGGGTGTTTCTGCTGAAACAAATTCAAAAAAAGATCGTGTGAGCCACGAAATATTTCAACATGATTTCAGAGATATGGAAAACAAATCATGCATACAAAATACTTTACAAATATGTCCGTTGATTACAAAATTATTAAAAATATCCAGCAGACATCAAAGTCTTGTTGTTTGGATTGCAATCTTTTTGAAATATAAAAAGCAATGAAAAACCTTCATAGTTCATAGGAAATTAAAGGTGTTTAAGAACCGCCAAAAAAATTGTTTTCTTTGCAACCATCACTTGTATGTACCTCTTCGCTAACATTTCCACAAATCTACGCATGCATTCGATATCTTCCATTTCATGAGCTCTAATTCATGATTTGTATTACATTTTAATTTGCTATATACTTTCTTGGAAAGCAATAAAACTCTGTTGAATGATACTTCCTTGTAAAAGCGCCCAACGTGGGCGGCTTCTACAAGGATCTTTGTGAAAATAGCAAACACAGCAAAACAAATTTTCTTCAATTTGATAGCTAGCAACGCGTAGAGAGCACGTCCCACACATTTTTCCTTCAGTCGAGGAGGTCGTGAATAGCGAACTTGACTTTAATTAATTGCTAGGATACCAAATGTGTAAGTTAGATTTATTCGGGGCACATGTGAGGATACAAATGTAAGGTGAGCTGCGTATGTGTTGTTTTTTCATTTCAGGTATAAAAATGCTCGGGAATTTATGGGACTGTATGTAGATTGGGCACCATGGTGATTCAATGAAGATGATACGAGATAAATTTTTTATGTGTCTTAAAATAAGATATCAGAGTCGCACCCATTATTACCAGAATTCGAGAAATCTTTAGTCATAAGTAGCGCAAGTAACTTTTAACGAACACACACATATATATATGTATATATATATATGTATATATATAAAATTATTTATATAGCATGTAGCACTTCAAGGTACTAGTACACATTAGGAGGCCAAAAAATAGTGATTTTTTATGAGTTTTTTCCTCAGCTCCTGCATTGAATATGGACATGTAGTTGTTTTTTTCAACAATACATCTATCTTCTGAGAGTAAAAAATATTTTTTTTAAATTTTCATTCTATAGCTATTTTATAGACGGCGCCAAAGTTGACACCTCGAAAAGTACCCCATCGCATGGCCGACAGTTAATCTCAAAATTTACAAGTCTGAAACAGAAAACTCGAAAAGGGTTTTCAAGACCAAGGTCTCGTATGGGACAGTTCACCACCGTTTATGAAAAATTAATTAAAAAAAAATTACGGAGCTTTTGTTGTTGTTGGAAAACACCCCTCTTTTTCAGATGTTTATTACACGTCAAGTTTTTGTTTTCCAATTTTTTGGTCTAATTGAGGTAAATTGTCTTGCGACATATGTTAATAAATGAAACGCACTAAGGTTGAAAAGGGTTGAAAAAACCGTTATTTTGAGAAAATTGCCTTTAAAGTTTGGCTTCGTTTTTAGTACCCGTTCAATACATTTTTTAATTCCTTTTTTTATACGTCAGTATAAAACCTGAAACGTGTGAGTAGACGAAAATTTCGTGTTCTATTGTGAATGAATAGAAGAAGCTGGTATTTTAGAAAGAGGGGATACACAATCGATCTTGCGGCGGCAAGCACTTAGACCCGTTTTATACTGTTCAAACGTTCGAATTATTTCAATATATTTTAAAAGGTAAATTTTAAAGGTGCGAAGAGTTGAAAGATGACAAGAAAAGTAACATTGATAAATACCTTATTTGGTCTAAAAGTATCAAATTTACCAACATTTTTCGTTAACGAAAAGAATTTTCACCGACAAATTTGGAATACAATACTTTCCAAGCGGATTCGTCAGGCAGTGGTTACATATGCGCAAACTCTATCAAATCAAATGGGGACGTGTTTATTGAAATGTGTTTTGTATCGTGTCATAGCAGTGTCCTAAAGTAAATGACGATTGGAAAAATCAAAGAATATTTGAATTTATTGCAATGCGTTTCATAAAATTCATCCCTTTAACTTTTGAGCATATAGCGCACTCCATAAACTACAGACAACATGAACGATAGTTTATTTTAACTGACCGGTTTGTACTCCATGGCTGAACCTCTCTCTTTTAAAATTTGTATTAAGAACAAGCCCAGCACAGAAACAAATTATTCTAAAAGTAAGCTGGTTGCCATTCAAATCGATACAATCCCATTGTTGGTCTGCTCGATAAATATTCATTGAGGGCCCGCTATTCGCTTTTATTTCACTTCCTATCTTCATTTTCGTTAAAGGCATCCCGAATCTCATTTTAAGAGCCTTCAAGCCACCAGCTTATGAATGAAAATTTTTCCATATCAGTTCAAGCTCAAACAGCTGCCGGATAAAGATTTTTTTCTCGACAAATTACAATCGTATCGACTAGCAGTAATCGAAGTACTCGATTTTGTCCGATAGTAGTGAAGTAATCACAATTTCCACTTATTTCCTTCTTTGCGTCATTGATCGAAATGAGGGAGTTGGGCACCCTATCCATTGAGCCTTGGAAAGTCCAAGGAAAATTGTTCTTCTTTCGATTGTTTCAATTATTGAAATGGGAAACGAGAGAAAATTGTGCATTATTTTCATTGCCTTAAGTATACTCATTCGAAGTTGAAGAGTTGAAGTTGATTTGGCTTGACTTGAACGTTATGTTAAGCATTCATATTTGGCGCACAAAACATAAGAGTTTATATTGATATGTAGGTATTTATGTGTTTTTGGGTGAACATTCATATTGGATTAAAGTAATGCACGTCGGCGAGTTTTTTGTAGGATTGAAAATTGCCTTTGCCATTTCCCGATCATTTTAGTCTGCGGTACTTTGATGCTTTATATTAAATTCAGATTCTAAAAAATAACATTTCAGCCTGATTTGATGTCAACTAAGCGTAATTTTTTTTCATCCCGAATAAGAAGCACAAAAGTTTTCAAAATAAATATATATATGAAATTTTCCATTTACAAGAAAAAATCAAATAGCTCATCAAACAAATATACACAAAGCTCATTTTGTCGTGTATTTCCCGAAAAATCTTTCTGAAATTCGTAAAATTTCAACGAGAAAATTGAATTCTCGACAGGATGTCTATTGTATTGGCTTTAATCCACTTTTTCCTAACGGCAGTTGTTGATTTTCACATCATCGTCACCGTCTAGAATCAATGCTGTCTGTCCATTCTTCGACAGGCACTGTTGTAATATCCATCAAAATTCTATTCAAACTTCTGCAAATTATTCAAGGAAAAACATTTTCATGGAATTTGAATTTACAAAGCAAGAAAACGAAGGCACCATCACACTTTCCATGTGATATTTTATTATCGCTCTGCATCGCAAAAATAGTCGTGTTTTTTTTACTAGATTCACTCTTAATGCTTACACAGGGTTTTCATGAGTTCCTTCTTGAAATTTCCCAACAGTACAAATCTATAATTTCTGCTAGTATATATTATAGAAGAAGATCTGGAGTGTTACGTAAACGATGATGTATTTACATGTGTATGCCTGGCCACAACCTAGCCCCGAGGAGAAGCAATGGGCATGGACACTATGAAAAAAGTTAAATTGGAAATATGTCCGTTGTGAAATTTTTACATTTCCTTGGGCGTTAGTTTACATAGTCGTCGCATATTCTGACTGTCCTGTTGGCTTTTTAGGTCTGCTGATTTTTCATCCAGCATGTCATCTAATTTGTGGAACAGCTTTTGCTGCTAACTTTTTCATGACTCTTCTCGGCCTCTGCATGCTACGGTAGAGCGAGAGATTTTGTTGAAGAAGATATTTTTTAGCTTGAGCTTGCACAGTTGTTGGGCAGTGTTAAAATTTTAAGTCATTTTGTGATTCGTAACGCCGGAAGCATCTTATATTAGTCAACTTTTCCAAGATGGAAGCTTGCAAGTTGAAGTTTGAAGATATTTGAAAATAGCCTCCCAAAAAGGATTAAAGCTCTGAAATGCAATCATTATCCTAGCGCTAAAACTTAAAGTGTTTGAAGTCACTGGTATGAACCTTGTGTTCATTCAAATTCGTTCTTGCCGAGAAACAATATGAGAAAACTGTATTTTAATTTGAACGATCTGGGAAAGTTTAGAGGAAAAACTTTTCCGTGGCAAACAGAACCCGCGGCGATGGAAATGGGAGAGTTAGTCTTTCGCACTTGGCGTGAACGGGCACATATTTGGTTGCATTATGTGAATAACTTGCAAAAACACTATTAAAGCTTTAAACAATCATCACTTGAAAGGATTTTCAATCCTAAAAACATTTAATAACTGAATACAGGCTAATATGGTTTGCATGAAGTCATGACGATTATTTTAATAAGCTTTTCCGATACATTAAAAATATGAAAAATAAGATGAAGGGTTCTGTTTTCCCCTCTCAACTAAATGGTTTTCTTTTTCGATATTCATCTCAAGCGAAGTAATGATGAACTCCCAAACAATATTTATTCATGGCAATGATTGTTTGTGATGCTTAATAGTATGAAAAATTATCATAAAAGCCAACGAAGTGTACCTACAATCGAAATTTTCCATTAAAATAGTTTATTTGCCAGCAAGTGAGTTGCTCATAGCACCTCAGTGAAAGCTGATTGATCCATACTGGCTTAAAATATTCACGTAAAAAATCCTGGGATTTCATCAAATCAACAAACTGAAAAATCATCTTTTATCTCGATTAATATGAAACAATTTTCCCTAAATATTCATGTCTCCACTTAATTTTCAACTCACTTCCTTTGAATCGCAGTTAAAATAGCTATCGTCAATACCAAGCGCCATGGACGCGTAAACATTTCAAACTCATAAAATAATCATAATGACGTGTCTCCCGAGACTCGGCGGCAAATTAACGCATCACAGTCCATTGTTTTTCGAGACAACAAGAAGATTTTCCCTCAATTCGGCTGCACGCTCATCCTGCTTCCTTGCTTCGCTTCGTGAAAAAGAAGACACAAGGATCATCACCTTTGCTGTAGTAGTCACGCTCGAGGCCTAGTGTGCGCTCGCAACTTCTTATGCGTGGACTTAACTAATGGCGCGGTGGTGCAACGCTTTAGAGAGTAGCTTCCTTTTGAATTTTAATCGTCTCATTAGGGACACTTCCCAGATAGATGGTCGTATCCTTGCTGTCGAGTCGCTTCGAGGAGCGGAAAGTAAATGTGCTGAAATGGACTTGTTGTTGGAAATGCAGCGAACGTCTTTCGGCTTTGATGTTTTGAAAAATGATTTTGTTGAGGAGCTCCTCGAAGGAGAATACAATGTCGAGGATGCTAAAGTTATTTTGATACGCTTTTAGAATGAAAATAAATGGTAATGAAGATGGACTCATTGCAGTGAAGCTTGATTTCGAGCTTGCTTGTTAATCAGTTGTGGTGAATGCTTTATTTCAGACAGCTACCGCAAGGAGCGCCACTTTAGATTGAAGTGAATGTTCCGAGAATTCAATTCTATATATCAAATATAAGAAAACAGCAATTTGCATGCAGTTTCTGAAAAGGCGGGAGAATATTGCCTTTGGAGCTTATTGAGAAGCAATGAAATATGCATTACATTTCTTTTTTTGTGTTGTGTAAAATAGTCCTTATCTTTAATTCACTATGCCATGGGTTCACATTTTTTCACTAAAGGCTTTTTCAGTGGTGAAACGATCAAAAACTTGCTGTTTTTAGACAAATGATAATGTGTGTAAAGATGTTGAATATTTTACTCACATATATGTGTGCATAGTCATTTGCTTAAACCGGAGCTGTGAATATGGATAGCAATATTTCAGGTGGAAAAGCATATTTGTGGGAATTTGATGGTTCATGCTCATACTATCACTAGCATATTCTGATTAATCTGGCTCAGCAACTTTTTCGCATATTTAATTTTTTGGTTGTAAGGTTTATTAGATGCTTTTGCCGAGTAGTTATTATATATTGATGATGCGAATGCTGGAGGAGACTTACGGTAAATCTGTTTTACGAGTGATACAAAGCCTTTAAAGACGGCCTGGAGTTCGTCGAAGACTTGCGTCGTTTCGGACGGCCATCGACCACTTCAACGGACGATAACGTCCAAAAAATTAAAGAAATCGTGCTCATAAATCATCATGCTAGAGAGATAGCACGTGATCTCAACATTGCCCATAAATCTGCTCGTTTGATTTTGGTCAACCAATTGGGCATGCGGCGCGTCGCCGCTTGGCTCATTCTGATTGAGCTGAATTTTCTCAAAAAACAATCGACTTTCATGTCGATTCCTTTGGATGGATTCGTCAAGATAAATACGGTTAGCAGGTAGTAAATGATAAGTGTAAATAATTCATTTGGTTACATTTGGTTACATTTTCGTATCAAACAGCAAAGTTATGCAAAAAGGTACGCACGATGTGTTTTACAACACTACAGTGTGATATTAAATGGAGAAACTCGGAAATGATGATTTCTCAGGTTTGTAACAGAAGCAATTGAAATTGAAACAATGTAAAACAAATCCAGATAAAAATACTAATACTAATTTTTTCCATTATTTTCTAGCCTTTAGTACTTTCAAACTATTTTAACATGGTTATATTTATCATTTGTATTTTATAGAAAAAGCCACTATCTATAACATATGATCAAATAAAAATTTCTTGTATCTATTATTGTTCTCGCAGCAAAAGCGAAAAACGATAAAAAATGGCAGTTTAACATTTTAAAACTTTTTTAAAATAGTTTGAACAATTTTCCAAAAAAAAACTGAGGAATATTTTTGATCTTCAAGACAAATTTTATCGATAAAAACAGAAACCAGATTTTTCTGCTTACTATAACTTTATCACGAGCTATTGCACTGGGCATCTCACATTAGCCCTGGACTATAAACTTTCACCGATTTGTCCACTGTACGTAATTTTTTTAGAAAATCCAATCTTCCGTAGAATTCATAATAAATCAAAATCTAATCTTTCAGCGATCAACCTCAATTAAACTAAAAGAAGGTATCGTTCCTCACCACGCAAAAGATTCGAATCTCGAAACTTTCTCCACTGATAAATTAATCATTCATGAGGCTTCAAAACTCAAGTGAACAGCCAGCATACGAACAGCAGACAATGTCCCATTAAGCCTCCTTTTTCTGACCACAATTCAGGACACCTCCTGTTTCATACCCTTGCCTAGCATTTTGGCTGGCGATGCTGAAATATGAGTGAACATTATTATTAGTCCTGCGAGAGATGGCCCTCCACGAATCACATAATAGCTTCTAGACCACACCACTTTGATGGAAGCTAGAATGGTCCTTTTCATCGGTACAGTGTATATGAGTCCCATCTACTCGGCATGGTGATCACAATGCAATGTATTTATATAAGCGTGCACAAAAAATAAATTTTGATGAGGACGATGGAAATGTTAAGGACGACACTCGGTTGTCATCATTTAATATACACCCAAGAACAATTGTTTAAATAAGAGATTATAACATTGAACACAAGTGCCATAGATAAGAGACGAAATATATTAAGATAAAGCGAGAATAAAGCATGAAATATTTCGTCATTGTTTTCACATTCTCGATTCATTGAGCAAGATTTGTATAGCTGTATTTACTTAATACAAGTTGACAATCTTCAGGCGATTCTCTGATAATCCTGCTAAAATCATAATGATGGTGCGGATACAATGTTAGCGGAACACGCTTCGGAGATTCGGGCGTGAAAAGTACACACATTTAAGGACGAATTGAGTTTCGTGACAAGTTTTGTTTGCTGTTAAAGTCCCTTAGGTCCTTTTGAATTGATTCATTAATCTTTCAAATAAAGTTCAAATTGTAATTTCAACGGAAGAGTGAAGAGGATGAAAGGCAAACACTTGCGAGGCATGTAGAAAAGCGAGAAAAAGCAAGTAAGAATATGTTTATATAGGATGAATAATGAATACATTTGAAGAATTTGCCAAGAAAGTTGATGAAATTATCAAAAATATTCGATTGAATATATTCGATTGAATTTTTTCTAAACAACTAAGTAATAGGCTTTAAGCACGAGTATTTGACGGGTCTTTTAGGTTATGATTTTCAAAAAAAAAAATAACCATTGTTTTCAATAGAAAGAAGAGACATCATTTTGATATTTTGTGCAAATTTTAATTGGTACTTTGGATGTACAAAAATATTTTTAAAGATTATTTTATGTTTTTTTACCCATAATAAAAAAAAAACAATAAATGACGGTGGACGTGATTTTAGGTGACTGGATCATCTGGGAAAAAAACAAAACTCCAAATTAATCCTTGTTTAGGTGTCTTTGTCAGGAGTAATTTCTTTTCATTAAAAAATAATAAAATGGCGGCCGTTTTAAAAAAACCCTTTTTTGAGGGTGGAAAATTGAGTGAAAATTGGAAAATTTGACACGGATCATAATGATTTCGCTACCGGCTATAGCCTTATATGTGTAAAACAACATATTAAAAAATGAGAGTGATCGGTAGAGTATTTTTGTTTAAATCGTGACCGTGATGTTTTTTTTAAAAACGCCTCTTCTACTTTGCTATGCCTGGGCCATACAAAGTTTCTTTCTCTTTTCCATACAGTTCCTGACTAGCTAATTGTGCATCTCTGCAAGCTGCTATGGTTTTTTGCAAAATTGTAACCTTAACCTCATTATTTTTGTTTTTAGAGTCGATTTTTTTTGCTATTAAAAATGAATTGAAAAGTCCTCTTTTTTGCAATACATTCTTGCAAATTCTACGATCAAAGTTTTGTCTAAAGTATTGAATTATTGATTATTTCGCCAACGCTACTCAACCCACTGTTACTAAGAGAATTTTTAATGAATATTTGGTGGATGAAAGTTGCGACAACATATGAAAAGAGCGGCTACAACAAATATGTACCTCAAAAATTTCCTTTTTTTCGTGAATTCAGTTAAACGATAACTCGTCCAGAAAATTTTCATTTCAGTTTCTTTATGAAAAATATTTAGAAACCGAGAATTTTCTTGCAATATTTTGTATGGAATTAAATAGTTTTGTTCAATTAACGTTTTCACCTTATGTACGTTTGAGCTGAACTGCAAAAAACAATTTTTGCTAAGTGGAAATAGAATCAGGTTGATGCTTGGAGGGAGTATGGTATTTGATTTTTTTGCACCTTTTTTATTATTATATTCGATAGTAGAACTCTTCAAGAGTATTCATTCAATTGGAGCAAAACTGACGGAGCTACAGGATTTTAAAACTTTGCTCTTCGACGCGCTATAAACTGAGCTTTTTCAAAGTCGGTGAAATTTTGCACACTTATTCTGTACATGAAACACAAGGTAACCACGTAAAGATATTTCATTTTTAATCATTATAATTTGTTTTATAATAAATAATTTATAGACTTTTTAATATATTTTTAAAAAAAATTCGGTTTTTTTTACTTAGAATTGATATTAGAAATTGAAAAGTTGTTAAAAAGAATATATCTTGACGTGGTTAATTTGGGAAATTCATAGACAAACGAAATCTTTTTGGTTTTTTTGTCATCAGATGATCGAGTGATGAGTTATGCAGTGCACCGCAAAATTAGTTTTTTTTGCTATCAATGGCTCAATAATCAATATTTTTGGACCAAAAGTTTAAAGAACACACTTGAATAATGATTTTATTATGTACTTTGTTTAGAAATAAATTTGTAGTTACAGTGTTTTAAAAAAAAAATCTAAAAAATATGCTTAAAATATGTAAAATTAACCATACTCCTCCCTTAAAGCGAAAATATAACAGCAGTTCATAAAACAGTGGATTTAAATTACAATTCAATCGAATGTTACAATTTGTTCTTGCAATTTCTGTATAGACGCTTTGAAAGGAAACACATCAATACTAATTGGAACTGGCAATGTAGAACCGGAAAAATATTGAAATTTTTCGATCAAAACACAATAAATACTATGGTTTCAACATTTATTGAACATTTCAAAAATAGTAGATAAAGTCACGTTGCAAACAACTTGCAACGCTTGATTTGATTGAAAACTCTTCAAGAGTTCCCGATCAAAAAGGAAAAACCACTTATTTTTTCATGGAAAATAAAGAAAACCACAATGATCACAAGTACCTTTCGTAGCAAGTAAAAGATAAAAGTACATTAATGGTCTCATCGGTTGTTCCTCTCCAAATCCCTTCGTCAACAAAATTGGAGTCATAAAAGGTCCTCTTAAGAATATGTTCAACTTGTATTTCATCTTTTGTAAATCCTTTAACACCACTTGAACCATTCCTTGCTTTTATGTCGCCAAAATTATATTTTATATTTCTTCTTGTTCAAGCGAAGGAGCTTTCCTTAAAACGTATTATAGGATTTTAGTGTTCTAGATTTTTGTGACATTCACACATACAAATGTGGATGAGCTCTTGCACATCACTACGCTTACATAAAATCACCAATGTTTTTTCAAGCGTACGTGAGCATATGTGGGAGTCGGGGCTGAATATTGTTGTGTATCTTTTTAAAATGCACGTTGATAGTGGTGATATGTGGGTATATAAGTTGATATAGTAAATAAAGTCTTGTGGCTAAACCAGTGGATGATGTGAAATCATGCTGAGAATGAATGTGTTAAAATGGCAAAAATATTCTAATCGTTGATTTGACACACTTTGATAGTAGTTTTGAATAGATGCAGCTATTTTTCCAGATTAAGAAAAGGGAGATAGAGTTCTTACACTTAGTTCAACATCACATTGTTTTTTATTGCCCTTTAACAAAAATCGATGATGGGATGTTTTATGGTGCGAATTTTTGCTATCAAAATACGTAGCATTTTCCATTTTACTGTCAGCTATTTATATAGATAATTTGTAATTGGAAGTGTCTCAAACTGTTAGCGATGTATATCACTCAGTACTTATGTGTAGTTTACCCCTAAACCTGCAATTCACAGTACAAAGCACCTGATTTTTAATTTAAACCGAAATGTAGTTACGACTGGACCTAATTTGACGGTCCAATGATCAAGTCCATAAAATCCCACTGTTGAACTCGACTTTCAAACTAAAAAAAATAAAGACAGCTATTACCTTCACCAGCAAATTACCAGACTATCCAAATATGTATTCTTTACGTAAATACCTCGAATATCTCTCCTTGAAAACTGACAAAAACCCAAATTTATAGCATCTTCAACTTCAATGGCACATAATTAAGCTACTCAAACGACTTTGCTTTATTTCCTCAGCTACCACATAAATTCACTTCATGTCTCTCGTTATTTCATGAGCATTCCCAAGGATAACAAACTCAAATACCCAGATTACAAACATCCCATCTCATCTCGACACATACGACAAAATGAACATAAGACATTTTAGTAATTGTGCCAAATCTTTGAATGATAATTTGTGCAACAGACCAGGCAAGGACACCATATCCTGATGAATGCTCCTTCATCGTCGTCAAGTCGTTTTCGTCTATTCTTTGATGAGCTGTTACCAGCGTTGCTGCTTGTAGGACTGCCACTACTACGGATTTCGAAATTTCACTTAGCAATGACATCCTTGGCACCGTGCCCAGGATTCTTATTCATTCTAGAAGCAATTCGATGAAAAAAGAGGAAGAGAAGACATGTAGTGCAAATATGCATGAGGGAGGCTTCAACTTGTAAAGTTTCTTGTTGGCAATGCATTCCACACGTAATAACATGGTTTTCGCAACTCGAACAGATACAGATATTTTGCTAGTGTAGTGCAGCTTTTCGGCGAGGCAAAGCGCATAGAAATAAGTTTGGGAACGTGCACACACGCTTCACTTACTTCATGAACATCTGCTTGATGAATAGACTTTTTAATTTTTTTCAGATGTTTTTTTAAGAAAGTTTGCAATCATGTATGATCCAATTTTCAAACACAGAAATCAACGGAGCACCTAGAATCCTCAGCAAAAGAAATTTGAAATTTGGCAGTTCGTCCTTTAGCCATGCAGCATACTTTCGAATTGACTTTTGTTCGAAAATGATAGTCAAAATCTATCGTTTATCCTTGCAATGTACTAGTCGCGTGTATAATTGTTTCTGAAACGATTTGCTAGTGCAAAATAAAACTTTGGTGTTGTTTCAAATAAAATTTAAACAAAAAATCGTATTTGCATTCCTTAAAGAGCTCATCATCACAAACTGTTTTAAACATAACAGTCTGTGTCGCTGTGTCGTTTGCGGCTATTTTTGGCAATGGGGTTTCGCGTGCCAAAGCAAATGTACAAAACACTAGCGAAAGTTTTTGTGGATAGCGAAATATGTATTCACATGTCACAGATGAGTTTGATCGATCGAAGTTTAATTCGATATATTTATGTACTCGTCCATTCACAGGGAGTCAGCCAGCCAACCCTCCCATACACAGCCAGCCATGTAAGCTTGAGTTGTGAGTGGCATCAATGGATGTTCCGTCATTCCTTCCGTCCCAGCCGACATTAAGGACGTTAATATGAAGATGGATTAAGTACCTTGGGATCGGCCCAATCCTTCGGCCGCCATCATTGTGTGCGAATATGCCTTTACGTACTAGAGTTTGAAATCACTTTTGTGATATTTTTGTATTGTGTGCGTTGAAGGCGAACTTTGTTTGCAATAAAAGATTGGGATTATCTAAGGGAGTTCAGGTCAGGATACAATACTAGATGTGGTTTTCTGCTTGACTTGAACTTTCCTAGGCAAATTTCGATTTTGTTACTTCGACTTGAATGTAGTAATCCGCCTATTAGGCGCACAGTAACGCTTTGGGTGGATGATTAACGAGCGATTCACTATTGTTGTTGAGCTGCACACTCAACTGAAGAGCATTGTTTTCGGCTAGAACGTATCTTCTTCTGCAGCATTGTTGTACTTAGGATGTGGATATCCTTTTCAACTAAGCGGTTCAAAATTTTCGAAAGAATAAGCTGTCCAAATAAGGGCTCTTTGTTGAAAATTGAAATTTCCGTGTTTAGCTTGAAGCAATTCTTACCGAAAGATCGCCACCGTAAAACGGGTGTATCACGAATGTCTCGTTTCCTACATGAATGACTCCACTAACACCATTGCATGTGTGAAAGGCCGCACTAGCACCAGGATAGTCCTTAACAGTTCCATGATAGTAACAGTGTTCAATATCCTGGAAAATTGAAAAGAAGATTGTTATAAGAGTTTTATATATTAATTAAAATAATTATCTCATTAAGTTTCTTACTTCAGACTCTTAAACAAATGAAATTAATCAAAATGAAAATTCACATGAAATGAATGCACCCTTCAAACATGTTGATATTATTTTCTAACGTGAATATGAACTTTCGACACTCGAAAAAAATTAAAACGTTTTTATATATTTCGCCAAAGCAAGGCAATAACATGTTGAAATATAACAAATACAGCAGGGTGTGCCATCTTTTGTGCCGGTATGTAAACCACAAATATTTTCGGGTTGGTTAGATCATTAACGAGGAAACGGGCCTAAATTCAGAGCAAAAAAAAAACAATTTTTGACGATTTTGCACTCATTTGAAATAGCGATGGTTAAATTTTGCATGTTTTATTATTGAAAAAGCTCTCTTCAAAGAACAAAATTTTTTTCCCTTTAAATTTATGACCGTTTTGTCGTTTATGATCTAAATAAGAAGAAAATATTTGGATATTTGCTTTCAGATCAATATTTTGCCCACAATTTTACGAGGCGTAATTTAATTTTGTTTTTGATTCTAATGGAGTACTGCATTGCGGCGGCCACCATGTTGCTTTTCTTTCACTAGATATGATTTTTTTCCTTTAAATGTTAATAAACAAATTTATAAAGTTTGAAGTCAACACATTTTGTCGTTTTTTTGTGCGTCAATTTAAAAGGGCATCCATTTTTTCGGGCTTAACACTAGACTACCTCCTTAAGGCTAACATAGGAACTCAAGCCTAAAAAAATATTTTATCGACTAGGTTGAGTGAACTTGAATTTGACAGAATAAGATTTTCGAACATTGTGTCTAGCTTTGAAAAAAACATTGCTTAATTTAATAACCACGATTATTTTTATAGTAAGACCCTAATTGATAGTGTTTTCAGTTGTAACAAATACAATTATTTCGAGTTTTTTGTACAATTCTCTTAATTTTTCCAAAAGTCATTTCATCCAAGCTCCAAAAATTAGAACGGATATGATAATAGTAGATAGTACCACGAGTTGAGGTCATATGTGAATTTGTAAGAATCGAAAATATCGCTTAGTGAGACATATTTTCTTCGGAAATAATTAATATGAATTTCTCAAACGATAATATTTTATCTGTAACATGACATAAAAAATATCTTGATAAAAAGTGAGGTCACAATTTATCTACTAAAAACCATATCAACTCGCTTTGTATCCCGCATCGATGCTTTTTCATTTTTGGTGTTCTGAGTATCTTATCGTCGCCCTTTCTTCCAAACTATCTGAAGTACTCTTACGAAACTTCCTCTCGATAGAAAGACTCGCTAATACATCATGGTCGATGAAGTGGTGGGCATTCTTACTTCACCACCGACCCATCACGAACATGGTTCCAATGAAATTTATAGTTACTTGAAAGATGTTTAAAATTTATTTATCACCAATGACAATAGGCGAGGCCGCACTCACTGCTCGGCTCCTTAAAAAGATACTGGCCCCGATTTAACGACAATAGAACAAAGCAAGGCTGTGATGTCCTTCGAAACGTAAAAGCCTTGCTACGCTCCTTTAGCGGAACTTTTGATGATGGGAGAGTGAACCTTTTTGCTTGCAATATTAAACCTATTATTCAATAAGACACCGCTCTCAGGATATAAATTAAAAGTTAATGGAAAGTTTGTGAAATTTACAGCCTCAGGCTTCCGTGGGAGAGCATTTATCGATAATGCTGTCGCAAGCGATGCTAGCAATGATGCCATCAGTGTGCTCTTGCTGCTATTTGCCGAGAGAAGCTTGTGTTAAGGATATTAAATTGCTATTGGCATTAATGGAATTTCTATTAGGGAAGTGAGCTCTTGAGCTTCGAAGCAGATAAGGATGTTGGCAACGAGAACTGCTCGTAGTGAGTGCGCTATATTCTGTTGAATTGGCTAAAATCGTTTCTAATTATTGAACAGAGATAGGCAGAGGGGACGTAGATTTCTGATAGGAAGATAAATTTGAAATTTCTGAAAATGCAACAGTCAGCTACTATGTTTGATGATGCTAGTGCATTTGTATGGCTGTTTGAAACATTGAGCCAAACAAACCACTTTTCAAACCCAAACTCATAAGTGCCGAGGCGATGTCCAACCAAAGGCATTTCATCTGTGTGAATTCGAACATGCAACCTTCAGAACCATGTATTTTATAGTTCGTAAGTCAAATCGATGAGGTAGAGTAGAGTTAAATGATGCCTACTTGATCCGTGATTAAAACGATACTATTGGCAATGAATCAAAAATACCGTTTGCAATTAGTTAAATGCTCTTCGGCAATCATCTGGTCATCCAAACTCTTATCTTTCACACACGATAATCTTTAGGCGAGTGTTCTTGTTTCACTTCTATTCATTCTTTTGCCTTATTTGCGGTTTCAGCAATAACATCAGTGAAGAAGCTATCTACGGCAGGACAATTACTTTGCTATTCTCAATCCAGCTGACTTGGACTCAAGCAGATACGAAGATACTTTCCCTACATCTATTTATTTGTTCTATCCAACGTTGATGGAAAGAGCTCGATAATTTATATTTTTGTTGCCAACGGACGTCGAAAAAGGACAATCAACTAGCTTAACTGCTACATTGTCGTATTGAAGCTTTTAGATAGACGAAACAAAATTGTAGCAAGGATTCATTCAGGACACACGTTTGAGTGTGTATACGTATATATTTGTAGACAGAATACATCATGTGGGCAACATGCTGACTGAAAATTCACCCATGATTGAGTCGTTTGGGATAGTTTTCAAGCCAAAATGATTCTATGATTGAACTGAGCTTTTGTTCCTTATTTTAGCCAAGCGATTCGAGGAAATTTATTGGAACTGGGAAATTCAATAAAAATTAATTTACTCGTCAAAGAGTTTGATCATTTATATGTCTATTAAAGTCGATTGGTTATTTAAATGTCGCTCAGGGTAGCTGTAATTAAATTGCAAGTTGATGAATACGAGCGAGGGTAGATATTTACCCTCGAAGCTGTTTTATGTTTTGTAAAATAGTTTCATGAGTGAAACAACTCTGTATTTCTGCAAAAATATCATCATTTAAAAGATAAATCTCATTTTTATAAGCTTGTATATGCTTGCATTTTACGTTTCGCTTATTTATTTCCTCAAACATTTAACTGAAATTTAATTTCAAAGTCATTTTGTCAAAATGGCAATGAAAACAAGTTTTATCACATTGTCTTTTGGTCGTGTTAGATAAACACTACTTAAGTTGAAAATATGCGAAAATAAATTTTCAGGTTTCGTTTCGAATGGAATTATCGGTCAAGTTATTTATCTGTATTTTTTTGGTAAAGTTTCAGGGCAGATTTTTATTTAAAGATCATCATGGATTTTCTTCATTTTTATTTCGTAGAAGACGTTTCTTTGCAGAATGACAGAATGATTTTTGCTATATTTGTTGATGCCTATTGAAATTTTAAACATTTTCCGTAAAACTTTGTAAGGAAGTATTTCTATGCTTGATATCGATGAATGGGGTTTCCAAGAAATTTTGAATTGATTCTAGTTATTGACAAAGAAATATCAAGCTATGCATGTCGGAACATTAAGCAATCTGCAGGCATGTCAGTTGATATTTGCCTGTATCTCTTCAAATACGTTTTATAGGAAACATCATCTAGTTTTGAAAGAGTACTTGAATACCAGATGTTTTTTTTAAAACCAAAAGACTACAAATTGGTAGAAATATATAATTATAATTAAAATATTGCTTACATGTCGGTTGCCATCTACTTGGTATCCGCCAGCATGATAGTGCTTCTGTTGAATGTTTGGCGCAAGGAGTTGCCTGTAAATGGAAGCAAAAAGAGATCATGAGACAATGATTAAAACATTGCAGTTGATGAAAATTACAGTGCTAAAAGATTTCCATCTGCGCTACATAGTGGTATCTAAAAGTCAAAAGCTTATTGCAAATTGCACTCGATTTAATTAATTTTCCGCATTATCTTGTGAACTCAAACCCGGCGCTGCACCCCGAGGGGCTATGAAAATAAGCACTTTGCCAGAAACGTTATTATTATTAGGTTTCTCTTTTATTCAAGGATACACTTCAAACACTTTGCAATAATTTCAAGGCAGTTTGAATGGAGTGGTGTCGTCGCAGTGGTTTTGAGAAACAATATCTTTTGGAAGTAAAGTTGAGCAGGAACACTTGAGTGCGCTCGAGAGAGTTGTTTCGGGTAGCTTGATGGTGTCCTTGTTTCGAGGAGTGTCGTTCCCGGGGAAGAATGATTCTGCGTGCGAAACCAATTTCTTGACAGGAAAATACCTTCTTCAAATAGCCAAGGATTATCCTATTTGAATAATCCTGCTTTCATTATTAAATTTTCCAATTTCCATCCATCATTCAGGTCATATTGTGTTCGCATGTGAGTTTGAATGCTTATTTTTATCGACTCTGACCACTTTCCCCGGTCTAAATTGCGGTCTAGCACTTACGATCTGGAACGTCGAGGTCATGTACTAGCCTGGCTAATGAATATCCATTTTAGCCGAGCTGTCTGCAAGTAAGGACGTAGGCTGCGTTCAGTTCACCCCGATTTAATCGTATCACGGGATATTAATGGCATATTTAGAGTTGCATGATATTTTTCCCGTAATTTTCATCTCATTGAAAATTTAATTAGGTTTACGAAAATTGACGACTGGCATTCCAAAGGACATAACTTTTTTTCATTGAATATGATGAATGCCAAAGAAACAAGAAGAATATTTCATCTGAACGAACTGACAACAGCGTGGGGTGTTGGAGGCGGTCCAATTGCTGACTTTAGAGAATGAGCAGAGGGCACAGGCAATTTGCATGGGGTCCATGGCTGCATTGAAATAAGAAGGAAAACATTGTCAGAAATGAACTTTGCCAGAAATTTGTATAATTTGCATTATTTATACGGTAAATTAGATGTAATAGATAGCAGATGGAAATTTAAACTGTATTCGAAATTAGAAACGATTTTAATTAACGAAAAGAATATTTTGGCGAATTTGAGTGGACAGTGAATATTTATGCAGGCAAAAGATTTAATCTTGAATTGTTGAAATTTAATGAGAAATTAAATTAGAAGTCGTTTATTTATGACTGAATTGTATTCGTTGTTGTGATGCCGAGCAGGTTCTAGCTGGGCTACGTTCACGCCAAACGTTAACATAACGGTTCTTCTTGATTCTTATTTTAAAGTATTTATTTCAGGCTGAATTTTTTTACAAACCTTTAGAAATAAAGAAACATTTGATAAAGTGTAATACCTGCATATCTGTTCTCAAGTACAGGGTGCGCCATATTTTGTGTCGATATGTAAATACTTATTGACTTTGACATTTGTCAAACCGATTGATTCGATGAGACATATTTTTGATACGGCAATTCAGTACAATTTGAACAATGAATCGCTTCACACCGGAACAACGTGCCGAATAATGTCGAATAGTGGACACTGATCCTGATTTTTGGAAGAAAATTCTGATGACCGACGAGTCCAATTTCACACTATCTGGCGGCGTTAATAAGCAGAATCGCCGCATCTGGGGAACGGAGAATCCACACGAAATGCATGAGACGCCATTGCATAATCAAAAAGTGACTATTTGGGCCGGTGTTTCCGCCAAAATCATCATTGGGCCCTATTTCTTCAGAGAAAACGAGACAGTTGATGGAAACAGATATCGGTGGATATTGGCTCATTATGTCTGCCCGCGCATGCGTGAAAAAGGACTTGATGGTTACTGGTTTCAACAAGACGGTGCGCCATGCCACACTGCAAATCAAACAATTCAGTTTTTGCAACGAAAATTTCCTTGACGCCTGATATCAGAAAGAGGCGACATTGAGTGGCCACTCAGATCTCCAGATTTGACCCCTTCGGACTTCTTTTTGTGGGGATATTTGAAAAGCAAAGTGTACGTCAGCAAGCCTCAGAGCATGACCGCGCTCAAGGCAAACATTCGTGCCGAAATCATTGCTATATCGGCCAAGGTACTCAAAAATGTAATGGAAAATGTAGAGAAATGGGTACATTTTGTTTTGGCCAATAAAGGCGGTCACTTAATTGATGTTGTATTCAAAAAGTAATGTAAATAAATTGCAAAGGACCAAATTGAATAACAATACCGCATACATGGACATCGGTTTTTCTTTTCAAAGTTAGTAAGTGTTTACATACCGACACGAAAGATGGCGCACCCTGTATGATGCCTTTCCTTATTATAAATGGTGAGCAGCAGCCATAAACTTGTCTACCAATTAATTGAAATGATCAATTTTAATTTTGAAATCAGTCCGGCAACTCATCAATTTCTGCGTAGTATTCTCGAGAATATTTCTACCAATTTTTTTCGAATATTGTTTACACCTTTTTTCAATATTTCAGGACGAGATTGACTACATATAACAATTATATTGATTTGTGTGACTAGCGTCCCGTGCAATACTTGTTAAGCAATATATGCCCACCAAGCGATTCGTGCTAGGAAACTCAAGATAAGCAGAAATAAAATCGATCCAGTATCCATTGTTCAGCGACTTTATGTTTACAAGGAAATGGTTACCTGTGTTCTACACTGGAGGACCCACTTTATATAAACAATAAAAAAGTGAGCTTACTTAATCCCCTCATCTACTAAAGTTGATCAAGCGCTTATTTCCTCAAAACGTTTTTGGCAGCTACTGAAATGAAAGCGAGCCTACGAAAGGAAAGAAACTCATCTTGCTGGTCCTGCTCACAAAAAGAACGAGAGTCAGACGTTTTTAATTAACCCTACAAATATTTGTTTATTGACCGAATGGAATGTATCAATCTCCCTTTGCCTCTCGTTTTCGTAGTGGTTCAGTAAGGAAAAGCTTCAAAGCACAAGCCTGATAATCCTCCAATTTCAAGGCTCAACTCTTTGGGCTTGTATAAACACTTTTTTCCATCGGCTCCGTCGTCAGGTAGATTGCAAAAAAGGAAGCTTAGGTAGAATGTTGTTTTCTTCGCTTTGGCCACCGCTCCTGGCTTCTTCTTGGCAACGGAGTATGTTGGTGGGCTCTGGAGTAGAACTGGATCAACTCCTTACTATTTTTGCGCGCAGTCTAAGCAGGCCGGACAAGCAGGGTTGTTATTTTGCCTTGACAGGAATATCGATTTGTATACTCACTTGGTGGCGTTTCCACTTCGAGTTTTCCATTTTGTGGTATTTTGTGAGAGGAATGGAAGTAGAAAATAAATAATTCGCTTCCAAAGATGCTAGAGCAGCAATAGTGGCTGGCAGGAAATTAAGAACGAAGTAGTTATATTGATGAAAAGCAGGATTCAGGCATTCAAGTTTCTGCTGTTCAAGTTGATCGAAGTAGATGTGCTCAGGACGCTTCTGAAGTTTTCAGTGCAAGAGCGTCTTTAGTATGGGGAGAAATGCAGATTAGTTAGCATTTCCAGTTTGGCCAATTAATTGCATCAGTTTTTTTGAGGACGAGCACTTATCATCGCAAGAGATTTTAATACCATTCACGGGCAGTGGATCAAATGGAAAACGTGGACGAATGGAAAAATCTTCTAATTGAATTCAATATGTATCAGAAAGAAGGTAGCTGTATTCATTGATCTTGGCCAGACTAATTACATCGATTCGAGAAAAAGTGTGAAATAGACGGATTTGAATAATGCTCAAGCTTTTTATTTATCGGCAAATAACCTAAGTATTTGAAAATGAATATTATTGCTCAAACAAAATTAAATTCGAAAAACTTAAGAATTGCACAACCAACTCAAAATAAATCTTGCTTTGATTTGTCCTAACGGCAATCTCAGCTTTGCATACCATTACATTGAGTCCTATTTGCTACCATGATCATTTCGCCCAGTTTTTCGTAAACGTTGTATTTCTATCTAAAAGCTGCATACGAATTTCAAGTAGAATCCATTCAAGATACAGAAAATATCCTCCGTCGTTCCCGTTGGCAGAAAGCAAGCAAACCAAACCCTACCGCCATCCGGGGCATACATTATTCAAGGGATTGTGAGCCTTGATTGCTTCTGTCCCATGCTCAAATGCCCATATGTAAATATGCTACTCGCATGTGTATAAATAAATCAAATCAACATGTTCCGAATCCCTGGGCGCCTTCATCGCAGTAACGCCGCAAAGGTTCGGTCGAAATAGCTTAAAGTTATTCAAGAATTGAACAGTGCACACTGAAAAATGATATATTCCAATGCTGAACATTTGTTTGTTGATTACCGTTCGATGATATATCAGCTTTTTCTACACAAATAAAAATAAGGTGTGCATCGAAAAATTAGCCTTTATAATTATGTCTCTAAAAGTAGTATTAATTGCATTATGGAACTAATTTTATCTTTTATTATTATATTATATTAACTAACATTAACACAAAAATTCAATGAATTTACATATCAAGGGAAAAAAATTCGGACCTTGCCTATAAATCCACGCTTTAGGTTCCGTGCAACCGTGTCATGAACCACATTCGTTTCTCCACTTATTTTGAAAATCTTTTTTGGTTTAAGCAATTTTGTTTATTTTCTTTAAGATTTTCTTCATTTCAGCCCTGTACCTTGCGATTGGTCGAAGTTCTGGGCAGTTTGGAGGTTTAGGTTTTCTCGATAAATGGTTTAAGTCGCTTTTCTAAACACTCTTCGATGTATACTGCTGAGTTGATGCTACCCTTCGCTACAAATTCCTCTGATCTGGGACCACATCGACTTATTGCCAGCCAAATCATCTACCGCTTGGGAAATTTAGTGCTTTTTTGGTGTTATTTTGTGGGTTGTGGATTTCCTCTTCACTTTTCGGCTCAAATTAGTATCGGATGGACTTTTTTTCTACCTAATCCAGACTTTCTTGCAACAGGTACGTCCTTTTTGTACTTTATAATCGTTCGTTTCACTGTTGCATTTGACGAATTGGTCTCCTTTGCTAGTACCGAATATTTACGAAGGGCCTTTTCCAGGTATTTGCACACAATTAAACCACGCCTTTTGTGGAGGCAACATTACAAAGAAGGCTAGCGAAATATTTAAATGCATAGTTTTAAATATGCATAATAAAAAGCACTCTTAGCCAAACTCATTTCCGTTAGAAGTCCGAAGTATATCCAGAATTTATAATACTCTCATTTTGACACAATCTGTATGTTGAAGAATTCTACTTTTGCATACAAATAGATGGATCTCAAGTAGCTCTTCTCCGTCGTCTCCAAAAACAAACAGGACGTATAGTATTTGCCAGAGGAGCGTGGCAAGGATCATTGAATTGTATTTCCATTCCAGTAACAAGCTTGTCATATGACACGTAGTCTCTATTGACTAATGTTGACATCCTTCTTGCTTCTGCCCAACATCAAATTCTTCTTCGTGCACGGATGTCAGGACAAAGCATTTTCGGCAATTAGCTCTCAAGTTACCGTCAGCCGATGGTGCCCCAGCTAGACAATCGCATATTGGAAACATAAGTGTTGTCAGGTGCAATGCGCCCTTAATGCGATCCAGGAGCCAGGATCCAAGTGCCGATATGCTGATAGTGATACGGATGTACACTTGTCGGATACAGGAAAGCATCCCGACTTGAAAATGGGGTTGTTTGGTGAGCCCTCGATCTTTAGCACTCATCTCCATTTTCTCCACCTGTATCTGAGCACTTTGCAGCAACTTTTGGTGGCGCAGAATAATCTTATGCAGATTTAAGTGGAACAGGTGATTCCATCCAATTCACAAATTACCATTTTATGTTGTTCAGGAAAATATCGACGGAATTTACATACTTTCTGCCTTGACTCCGAATGGTATGATTTGCACATATTTCTGGGTGGTGAAGACGAAGACGCCATTTGATTGAATATTTGATAACACGAATAAATTACATTGCGCTGATGGTTTCTATTTTGCAAAATAGAGGGTCGAAGGGAAATCAAGTAATGGCTAAGTGGTGACTGGTCTATGGAGCTTGAGAATTTCCATAGTTTCCTTTGATGTTTAAGATCTGCTTGTATTTCAGCGAAACTCTCTCAAGGCTCTTCCCCATTTGGCCATTGATTTTTGCTGTTCTGTTTGCTTCCTGCCTCATGATACTAAAATGTTGAAAATCCAATTATCGCGTGCTTTTATCCGTTACAGATCGATCAAAAAGTCACATTTGATCAAGGATCAGCCAAAAATTGCTCTCTGTAAAATCAATGCCAATCATTTTATCCGGAAAAACAGAATCAAGCCAAAAGCGAACGAACGAAATTGGCCAATTAAAACTACTGCGATTTAATATGAGACTACAAATAATTAATATTGCCGGCAGCCTTACACACATCAAAGGACATCCCATAAAAGTTTCGAACTTTTGTAATATTTTATGTAAAAGGAGCACCTGACAAAAATCGCTTCATTGTAATATTCGGTGAATTGATAACTTTGTACGGTTGCCAGCAAATAGTTTTACAAATTAATTGCCAGAGCATAAAAGCATCATGAAAGTTTTTTTTTTTAATAACATCTCTGTTTACTACAGTACCCCAAGCTATGGGTATCACGGAAAGATTTCAGGATAAAGGATCTAAAATCATTATATTCGGAAGTATTTCATAATAAGTTGAAGGCATCAGTGCAAATTAAAAACTTATAGAGATAACTGGATCATGTAGAGTACTTGAAATTGTATAAGCTCAAACATGATAAAAGCTTGACAAGTTTTCCTGCAACTCAGTGCGGTTTTTTGTCCAGAATGCATTCTTCAGATTGTCATTACTTTTTGCCAAAGCAGCTTAAGTTCTGGGAAGATTTATCGTACAAGATTATTCTGACTTCTAGCTATAATCTATCTGAGCTATAGCTTTACGTTTTCAGAAAATTGAAAGCCCCGATTCATTTTTTTTAAAAGTATACCCCAGTAAAAGTACTGAAATTGAAGTAACGAACCTTTGATAAGTTCTTTAGTCAATAACAATGGGCACCTATTTCAAGTGCGTCTAATAATTGAATACACAAGTATTCAGAAAAAAATTCTGTAAACTGACTGGGCTTCATTCCGTCATAAGATTTGATAAAAAGCTTTTCTTGAAAAACTGCATAAAAATTGAACATGAGGTGAATATGATAATCCGCTTGGCATTTTCGAAGAGCATTGAAATTTTCCTTTACATCGATATTAAGTAATATTGACAGAAAAGTAGATAAATCAAGAATTGATAGGGAACAATAAATTGATGCTGTACAAGAAAAAACCACCGCCACAGATTGGGTTTTGAAGAAATGACAATGAACATCTTAGTAGGAGATGAATTGAAAGGTAGAGACTTGGAATGGAGACAATACATTTAGTATGGAAGATTAAGCGAAGGTTATTAAAAGAAATGGTATTTAGCGCTACCTAAGTATCTGAAGAATAGAAATGAAATCAAATTAATCGCTACAGATGCGAAAGCAGCGAAAAAGAATAATAACATCGAATCGGTGGAGAAGGAAAGGACGAAATAGAACAACGAATAAAAAATGCGAAATTCACATTGGTTCAATAAGTAAGAAACTAATCTTCGTGAGATGGTAAGCAAGGTTTGCAAAGGCTGAAACCCCTGGAAAGGTACCTCAATGAATGGATATGAATAGAATAAAACGTTTGTAGAATAAAACAAAAAAAAAACGAAAAGAAAAAGATGCTGTAATTTTTTTATTGATTTGTTTGAATATAAAATCCAACAGAACCAAACGATTTAACAAAATACAGTGGATCAAAGTAAAACTCGGACACGTTATTTACGTGTTCTTTATGAGACGATTACTAGTATAAGGAAAAAATTTAAACAAAAAATATTTTTTTTATAAAGCTTTATTCATGGTAATACAGAATCGGTAAAAAAAGCAAATTTTATTCATCAAATTCATTCAAATAACGAAAACTGATCCCAAATGGAAACTTGGACAGTAAGAAGTTTTAGAAATTTTATTAGGTTTTAACATTTTGCTGGTAGTCCTTTACTTGCTCTTACAGCTTGACATCTGCTTGGCATCGAGTAAACAAACTTTTCACAGTAAGAAGGGTCAATCCTTTCCCATTCGTATGTCCACGCGTCCTTCAAGTCTTTTGCATTAGATATTGCGTGGTTTTTAAATTTCTGTTCCAGATATGCTCATAAATGTTCGATGGCATTTAAGTCTTGAGATTGAGGAGTTTGATCAAGAACATGTGGACAATTATAAAGAAACCACAGTCGAACATTCGCCGCTTTATATTCAGGTGCGTTATCCTGATAAAGGCTAAAACAATGTTTCGGATTCGATTTGTTCCTGACAATTTTTAAGATTTGGGTTGTTAATTGTAGAATCAGAGAGGGGACTGGAGCCGAGCAGGGAAGATTTGCACATTTTCATAAAATTGACTGCGCCAACTAGTATTGGGCTTATAAAGTATGCTGAGGTTTTCAAAAACCAGTTCAAAACTTCAATACAATGTGAAATTTCGTGGTATTTCATTCTTCTCTGCCACAAGACGTTGGACGTAAAACTTCAATATCAAGACAAATGGATGCTCTGAATCAAACACCTTGTTACTATGTTCCAATTTTTATACTTCCTAGTGGCACGACACACTCCCGTAAGTCCCCTGGGATATAATAAAAACCGGAGCCTGAATCAACCCCAAATCGAAGACATCTTCATTTATGTGTGTTTATATACAAAAGGATCCATTGAAGTCAAGAGAAGGAAGAAAAAATTGATTGATTTGTGCAGTTGAACAACAAATCAAAGGATGAGGGTAAATAAAAGCGAGCTAAGCAAAATACTAAAAGTAAATATCTTAGACATTGCTATTCCGAAAAAGTGTTTCAGCATGGAACTGACACGAGAGAAAACAATCTGAGTTGTATCCGAAGACAGGAAACGAGGCTCGCAAGCAGAAGAATGCGACAGTTGGGAACATGAAAGGAAAGGAGTGTTCAGTGATGAAAAACGAGGACGAAATGGTCCTTGTACTTTAGTTATTCCCAGACGTACCTACTGTTTGCGGCGAAAATAAACATGGATAGAAAAATACGTACAGAAATGTTGCATGAATGTTGCATGGTACGAGCAACGCTCGAAGGCAGGCGATTACGGTGAAAAAGAAATGCAAATATTTTACGAAACGAAGTTGTACTTGAATTTTTATAAAAAGAAACATAGCAAGATCTGGCTTTCCATTCAGAGTTGAATTGAGTTTCGAACGCTTGCCGAAAGAAAATTGAAAAACGGAAGCAGGTTTTCTTCTGCGTTGTTTGGTTTTCTTAATTTCAAAGAAATCCTCATGATTGGTTACGAAAAGCTAGGTAAACACCAGCATGGACGTATGAAATTAAAGTGGAGGGCGTAGGCCTGGAAATGTTGACTGCTTCAAGGAATTCCACCTCTTGTGTTTGTAGCAAGGCTTACGGAATATTCGCTTAATTCATCTGGGAGAATTGCTTTGGACATGCTTTGTGAGAAAATTTTCCGGGCTTCACAATGAATGTATATATTCTATGAACGAAACTTCTTGTGAATTTAAAAGTTCAGTCTCCTACAAACATAGTTTTTAAGCGATTTGCAAAAAGGAAAACCGATAAAATGAACAAAACTGAATTCTTGATACCATCTGCAATAGTTTGTAAGACTGTATGCTTATTCATGACTGCATAGAATGCAAGCAACCATTTACTTTCGAATTATATCCACTTTATGTCATCTTTCTAAATTTGATTGTGAAAGGAATCAAAACATATTTGGGATGTTGACTCTCTACCTTTTACGAATTCCTCTTAGAATTGTGGATAGCAAAACTCAACAAGCTTGTTACTGGTTTAAAAAGTTTCCGCAGAATTTATTTTGAACGAATTTTTGTTGTTGGATATTTGAATGGAAAATGGCTTCAACTCTTCGAAAGAATAGTTATGCTGACGAATGAAAACACAAACTAAAATTTTCGACCAATTTACATTATGTTTTTGTGTTAGAGATGGCATGAATAACAACCAGATACTTGGATTTGCTTGAATTTTCTGAATGGGAATTAGTTCGTTTATCGATTTTTCAAATTGGTTCATTTTGATAAGAAATGTTGATACTGGGTATATTCAAGGTGGAATGATAGCTTCGGGCGTGGAGGACGCTTTTATCAACTTTGTCAAGCCGTTGTTTGCAAGTTTCTAGGGGGATCAGGACCTAAATATAGTTTATTTTTTGCGTAAGCAGATAATGTTGAGTTTCAATCATAAATCCAAAAGCTGAGCCGCTAAAAAGCTAAAATTCACTTTGTGCATTTCAGTAGCAAGTTCACCACGAATTCGATTGAATGGTATTGAAAAATATTGAGTTTTATACAAAACCATCATCCCGTCATCCAAAAAGTGTTGTGTTAAAAATATAACAACTTATTGCACTGTTCATTTTCCTTTGAAGTGGAATGTAAACAAATTGGTTGGCAGATTTTCATGTCGCCTACACGAGATACTTGCCGGGACAACTTTAAGGAGGAAAAAAAACCTAAACAAAACATTTCGTCACTTTTGATCAAATTGTTACAATTTCCTCCATTGGGGTGATATGATGTGTGAACTTTGTTTTGTTCAAGTCCCCATCAGTATGATTGGAATTATAAATTCAGAAATTTTTTCTTTGGAAATCTCTCATCTCCGTTCGCTTTTTTCACGCTAATTGCCGAATAAAAATATAAAATAATGGTGAAAAGTCTGATAGAACTTCGCAATTTTTGAAGCTTTTGTTAAAATAAGCGATCTGTTTAAAGAAGTCTTTCAAATATGTTGCAAATAAATCAAATTACACGAACACGGTCAATAAAAATATATCGAGTTTCTGTGGCTGGCCAATCACGTCCAATGCAAAAGATAATTGTTCCAATATGCAATTCGATGAATATGATATTTTATGGTTCGCATTATCTTCTCGACACACTGAATTGAAAATGTACCGCATATTCTACCACAAATTGAGATTTAACACATATCACCATCATTGTCGTCATCCAAAACTATCTCCGGTGTGGGTGTGTGCTAATACAGCCGCATAGCGAAAACCACATTTCCATTCGGAATTGTCCTGGCAACAAACGGATACTTCACCAAATAAAATTTTATGAGAGTTTCGGATTTGCAGTAACACGAGACGCTTTGTTACTGAAATCCAACATTTCCATCCAGATAAAACTAGCTCTGATGGAAATGTGATTTCCCCACACTTACTAGGGTGGTCCATACCGAAACCGGCCACTCACAGGATCTGACTAACGAAACTAATAACATTTGCTGGTTGGAATACAAATAAATATTGTTGAATTATTTATATGAACATTATCTGCGACCAAATTAGGCGGTTGTGTGTATATTTCACAAAAAAGCGTCCAATTTATTTGTTAGTGAATTCAAGAAGAGACAAAAAATGACTCATGTGATTGGTTACTTTTGGTGACCGTCTAACAGCACTTCTACCTCAAACCATTGAAAATATGCACAGCAATTGATGACCTTTGAGGTAGACAGCAGATCATAAAACGGCGTAAATTAGATTCCGCTGAATTGTGAAAATATATTTCTTCAAATGATTATTTTCGAAAGCGTTCTTATTTAACAAGTTCGTAATTATTTGCTTAATTGTAACACTTTTTTTGACTTTAATTTAAAATTACTTCATACGAAACTATTTTTCATCTCCAACCATTTCAGAATTACTTCATTTGTTTCACTGGCATGTCAAAAAGAACAAATCCAACAAACGCTCAAAATATTTATTGCATTAATGAAAAAAAACAGTGAGGCACTCTGGAAGTGTCCGGTGGGAAGTTTAGCTACGTTTTGTAAATGATTATGTAAAGGTTGAAAAGTTGTATATAGATAAATGCAGGAAAAATTCAGGAATTAATGTGACAATTTCAATAATTTAGGATACATCTAATATGACAAAATATGATTTTTAACTTCCCAGTATATGGGAAGTTCTTGTAATCGCCTCGAAAATCGAAATTGAAATTTTCAACTTTTCTTTACGTTTTAAGGTCTATAGAGTATATATAAAGTGTTTTTAGAAAGAAGTATGTATGTGTGTGTGTGTGTGTATGTACGTACGTACGTATGTGCGTTCGCGGGCAGTTTTTCTACGAGCATAACTCACGTAAACAAAGTCGTATCGACTTCGTTAAGGTGGCAATCGAAGTGTCTTTGCAATCTTAAGAGCTGATTAGTTTTTGGGAAACTTCGGTCGGGGGGGTTTGCTGTTTTCACCCCTTGAAGGTCAACCATGTTATGCGCTATATCTCACGAACCAAACATGCGATTTTTATCATTATCGGGTTTTTTCAAAAACATCAAATTTTTAACTTGATTTTCAACACACAGTAATAAATGTTTATATAATTTATATACTCCAAACAGTTTTTGTGAAAAAACTTCCAAATTTTTTTTTCATGATTACAAAAAAAAATTAAATTAAATATAAAAAATCATTAAAAGTCATCATGACCTTCATGGTTATTTATGTCAATCATTATATCTCGAGCACCAAATATAATCTTTGCATCATTAAGGTGTCAATCGACGCGTATTAACATTTTAACGATGTTTTCGAATTTTAAAAAAATCTTTAAAGCCATTTTTTGAATTTGATAAAAAAATATTGAAAATTAGTGTTTTTTTTCATAAAAAAAACACATTAATAGTTAATAAAATAAACATCGTAATAATAAATGTTTATAAAATTTATAAACTTTTATCAATTTCTGTAGAGAGACCAGCAAAATATTTTCTCATGATTTCAAAACAAATTGAATTAAAAATAAAAAAATCATTCAAAGTCACCATGTAAAAAGGGTTCATACGAATTTGTATACCTTAAATCTCTTATCCTAAAGACATTGTTTTAAAGTCAATCAAAGTTTATTATTGTCTGCATAATTTGCGGAGATTTTTAATAGCCTTCACAAACCGTGTTTTAACTTTAATGAAAAAACTGCTTAAATTTTGAAAACCAATACAAATCAAATCAAATTTGCAATTGTGGTAATCAACGTTTTGAATGGTAAAATGTTTTGTAGTCAACACTTTTTAAGATCATATGCTTTGAAAAGCTTTCATCAAATAAAAAGTTGTAGTTTTTAGGAGTTTTGTTCTTTAGTATTCGTAAAATTTCAGTTACTTCTTTCATCATTTGAAATACATATATTTTACTTTTTACATGCAATTGAACCTATTTTTGATTGCATAATCAATGTTTCTCAAAACGTTTCATTGATGTAAAATCGTGAAAAAATATAAATTCAGTGATTATGCCAAAATGCTGGCAATTTTGACCGCAACTATTCAAAATGGCCATCACGCGACAAAATCTCTTAATTGAGCGTAATAACAAAAACTGCATTCATTTTTGTTGGCGCTGTTTTGTCCTTCAAGTATCGATATGAAAATAACAAATAACGTAGAAAAGGCTTTGTAACCTGTCCCCCCTCCGATTGATCCACGTGAATATTCAATCAAACCAATCCACGAAAATCTTTACGTAATCAATTGACGCTCGCGTAGATAACTTTTATGCAAGGTACATTTTTATTATTAAAAGTAGTATTATTTCCATAATTATTATTGTGTTGAATATTTTTAATATCTATGTAGATATTACTGGGAAGTTGACCGTGTGGACCTAAAGGGTCGCACCTCGCGGCTTGTTTTATTGCTTTTATCCACACAAAATAATTTAAAGTAAAAAAAAAACAGAAAGGAGTGGGTATTTCAACCCTCTACTTCGAGAGCAAGAGTCGGGTGCTCAACTCACTGAACCAGCCGCTCTACTCTTATATGTATTGTGCTCACTTTGAATTTTAAGATATACTTCCGTTCGATACGCCCGTTTCTGGGCTCACTCTTCTAGCTCAATTTTCGCTAGAACCTCCGTAAAGAAACCTAAACTTCGAAAAATCTACAAATATTCAACGTATTTTCTTAACATTTCTGCATTATCATTTCTAGTATTTCTGTGTATCCTTCAATATTTAAAATTGTGAAACATGCAGCATTTGCAATCACAGGCAATCAAGTTGATGGCTGTAATAAAAATAGCAATAAGCTTTGTTATTAGCATGAAATGGACACAACGTTGACTTCGATTCGTGAAAGTATGAACTAGGAGTGAAGTATTCCCAGACAAGTATTCAATGCAATTAATTAATTTAATGTCTGTGATACAAATGTTAACATTTACAGAGTGCAACATGTATGCTTCATGGAAGCCACCTTGTTTTCCTTAGTACGTCATCGGCAAAAGCACAAATCAGACTGTACCAAAAATGATACTCCCGAAAGCGAAACAGCATATTTTGGTTTGAAGCTCAATTGAAATGTAAAATAAAAGACTCTTCAGCCAAATACAGCAATGAAGTTTATTTTAAAGATGTTTCTCTTTAATATGAAAGCATACATTGCTCACAGTCTAATCAAAACGAATAAATCTCCTATCGAGAAAACAGATCCAAATAAATTTCTCTTTCTAGAAGGTTTACCCAAAGCAGGGACCAGAGCATGAAAGACGAATTAAATGGGTAAATAATTAAACTGAACGCACAACAAATTCGTAGTCACCCAACATAGTCTACCAATTATTTAGAACTTTCAAAGCAAAATTTAGATTAAATCAAAACACATTACTCCCGAAAATTACAATTCCTTTCCGGCTAAGAGCTTTCGCCACCGAACCGAAGTCGTCCTTAAACGCTTAGGCGCACAAACTCGAAAACGGGGTCCGTGATCTGAATAATCCTTCGTCTACAAACTGTATCGTAAGACTTTGGGTGACTGTACAGTGTTTGGGTAAAATGGAAGCAGTGGCTGTAATAAAGTTAGCATTGTCATAAAGTTTTAATGATGTCGTCAACATACATCCTGTTTTGCTACCTGTACTTAGATTCCAGCGCTATTGTTTACATATGTGGTTGACTCGATAGTCACTTAGTCGTCGTTGGGTGCCAACGAGCTGGCTGCGCTACCATCCACGACTTGCCAGGAAAAGTAGAGAAAGTGATGGCAAACCGAATGGATAGGTGAAAGTGTAATTAAAATTTCGCGGAGATAATAGTTTATGAGATGAGAACTGCGTTAGACAGGTAGCTGCCGTTTGAAGCATTTCATTTGGTATTTTATTCCTTGTTTGCTTGCTTGGGAGGTTTTCTTGGGCTCTTGGAATGCTTAATTTCATTCAATTGACAGTGAAATTAAGAAGATTGTAGCAGTGAAGATTAAGCAAAGCTGGATTGCATGTCACAAAATCATCATCTTAGTCGCTTGTTTTGTTTCTGGCATGCATATGTGATAAATATTTTGGGAACATCATTTTCATAAAGGGATAATGTATCTGAGTGAACAAGATATTATCACAGGGAGAAATTTATCGAAATATTAAATCAAACCAGTTGAACCGAAAAACAATCTTTTGCATATATAAATTTTACGGTCGTTTGATTTTTCTACATGCGAAAGTATTTTACATGACTTCATTAAAATAATATGTAAAATTACATTTACAAATTATGAACTCACTTATGTATGTTCGAAAAGAAATCATAAACCATCACATATATTATTTTAGAAAATTGGCATGATATCGATTCACTCTGTTAACAGTAGTGATTCCATAAAAATGCTTCAGAACAATATAATTTTTTGTTCAAAGCGTTTATATTAATAAGTAATTTGAAATTTTTTTGACAGACGTTTTAATTAAAATTTCAGCACTTTATCGAAATCCACTTCATTCGTCTTTGGAAACATACTTACTCTATTTTGTTGAAATGAGTGGGAGTAATTTGCTTTGATATTTTCGTTGTTTTTGAAGTTATACTTCTTTACGCAGGGTAGTGAGAATTTTTTTTGGTCACGTGGCGTTACGTTGAGTGTTCGTTCGTTCGTGGCAGATAGTGTGGAAGCTGCAATGGAGTAAGGGGGCAGGGTACTAGAGTGAAGGCAGCAGGCGCAACATTCTCTGTATGCCATATACCACCCTGACGCTTCGCTTCGCCGGGTCCTCCATCTAAGTACGCATTGCGCCTCGCAATGCTTGACATTCATGATAGGCCGGGACGACGCCTCTGCACAGCTTCCCTGCGATCATGGTTTGACTTGTCCATTGATTTCGATGAGATGTTCCATCACCGGGCAGAACAGTATCAACATCTAATGGCATGAATCGTTCGGATTGACGAATATCAGATCGAGGAACCACCATTGAATTATAATAAATTCTGTGCAGCGCTTGCGGGAAACTGGGAAAGAGTTTTATGTGAACGTTTTGTGTAAGTGCGTGAGAAAGAAAAAGAAATAAACTGATGTGTATACAACTGTCTGTTGTTTGTGAATTTATTGCAAAATGCATTATTTCGTATTAATTAGTAAGTACAATGTTAACTCAATGTTGATAATTATTTATTTACCAATTATAGATAAATATTTATATTATAATTATAATGATACAGTAAAAAAAATTATTAGACTATTTTATTGTAAGTTAAATGAACTTTGTGCCTGAGGGAATCAGATAAAAAGCTGGACAACTGGCATACGTACTGATCGTCTTAAGGTAACTGTAAAGGTTTGTGAAAAGTGTATGAGTTTGTCATCGTCCCATATAATTTGTGTGGGCAAGTGAAGGGGTTTATGGATAATAAACAGGAATATGCTGCAGGAATATTTCAATTTACAAATGAATAATGACCCAAAAATATCAACCACCAAATCAGGCACAACAATAGATGCCATTTTTACACGGTATCTCGATAATGTTAAATCAAAAACGTACATATCTTATTTCAGTTACCATAAACCGATCATATCTACCATACCGATTGAGGCAATACAAATTGAAGAAAAATAATTTCAAAAAATATAATTTAAAATAATATTAAATTTTTCCGAAAAATTAAACTGTACTTGTGTTTACTGTACTTGTTTATTTATTGTACTTATGTTTATTGTACTTGTGTTTAGAGAAATCAATAAACATAAAAAAGAAAAAAAGAATATTATTAATTAAATAATTATAAAAATGATAAAAATGGAAAAAATAAGGCTGTTTTATAATGTTGTTTTAGTTTGTCATTTAATTTTTGATTTAAGTATCACATATTAAATTCCACGAATCCAACAACTGCGAAAGAAGTATCACTTCCCCGCGCGTACTTGTTACACACACACACACTTTTTTTTTTTGATATTTTATGAGTGGGTTATTAATTATCTGGGAGCAAAATCATGATTTCTGTCTGTATGAACGATAAAGCTACAATTCGTGGGAATAACACTCCATTCCTTTCCAATTCAGACTTCTATGGAGAGCAAATATTTGAGATAGGAATGACCTTTTTAAAGCTTTTTGGAATGAGTTTCTGATATTGGTTTGCATGTTTATTAAGCCTGTAAATAATTTACATTGAGCTGCTATGAACCCTTTTTAATCAATCGTAGCTATAAAGGTTTAATAGAGTATTTGAATATACCTATAAAAAAATTGTCTTTGATTGAAATTCGTGCCCTCTCGAGTCTTGTTTATAAAATTGCAATTCAAGTGTACTTTCCTCGACGTCAAAAGATAATTTCAACTTTTAATACACTTGATGCCATTCAAAATAGTTTCAGCGGCAACAAAACACCACCGAGTACCTCATCAGAATGTTGTTCAATTCGTAGTGCTCAATATATGAATGTGAAAAATGCCCATTGAAATTTAATTAGGCAACAAAGATGAACATTCAGATTTTCATGAAAATTGCGCCCCATTTCCAATTTGAACTATTTCAGCCGATCTTATCTTAGCGTGACTCCTTGTTCTTGCCAGATCCCTACAATTGCTGTTGGCATGCCATGTAAAAGCCGTTGATCATCTCTTCGAGGGACTACTCCAAAGTGTATTACATTCGCATCACAATGAAGAAGTGGTAACGTAAGAATGGACTGAATAATACAATGGTTAAACGTTACACGAGTGACTACACCGTCCGCAATTACATAATGGTCCTTGCTCATTGGCAACGCATAATTTGAAGTGTCATTTAACTTACACGGAGAAGGCATGGCATCGTTCTCTCAGATCTGGAAGAAATTTGGCACATACATAAGTAGAAGACGTCAATGATATTGGATCCTTAAAATATTAGACCGCAACGCGGTAGAGTGTAGGAAGCAGCGCGACTAGGACACGATCATGTGCTCGTTTTTTTGAATAACTTTGTTGCGGTCTAATATAAATTTCATCCAGATCTGAGAGGACGCTGCCGTGCCTTCTCCTTGTTAAATGAGAATGTGTGCCATGAGAAGTTCGAGCAGTGGAATTGATTTTAACTGACACAAAACGAATATTTGGTCTCATATGCTTACCACTTTGCCAGTTCGGAGAAATGATGTTTATTTAAATTCATCTAAAAATTGGTTCAAATTGCTTTATTTTCCAAACTTTCACGTAAAATTTAGTATGCGAAAAGTTGGCTCGAATATTTAGAGTGGAATTTCTGCGTAAAATTGACTGCAGCTGCAATTCAAAATTAGACTTTAAGCATATTTTCAATTCAGTGGAAAGCGTGCTGCCACCTTCTCAGCAATTCCAAACAAACTGCCACATGCGTGTGCCTCAAACTGTTCACACATATGCAGCACACACATCTCTACTTGCGTCAATATTTGAATTGCACTACTTTTCAAGTGGTTTGTCTTGAAAACGGCACTGGAACACATCACTAAAAACATACATAATATATATGAAATCAAGAAAAAAAGGAAAAAAGTCACTTTGACATAGTACACACGGAAATGTGCTCCGAAAAAGAATGGCTCCTTTTTCCAGTTTTCTTCAGCTACTTTCTTTTTCTTGCAACTCGTCCACATGCCCACCTCTCTTCGTCTTGCATCGCTCGGAAACTATGCATGGTTGGCGTGAGAGATACATTGAGAAGTGTACAAACAAGTAGAGAATAAAATTGGAATCAGGACTAGCACTACTCTAGCCACAATGCCGCGGCTTTTGATAGTTTAAAGTTATTGTATCTGTAACAATGGAAGAAATCGTGTTCCTGCATGAGATACAACAAAAGGGGAACTACTTGAAAATCACACTAAAAGAAAGAAAATGGTTACATAGTGGAAAAATATAACAGAAGCGGTATTGGGGACAAGCGCAACCGTTTATTGTTAGTTTGAATTTAAGAACTTCCAATAGAATTTAATTTTTCGGGATATTGCAATGATATTTTTGGACACGAAGATATTTTCATTGAAATTGAAGTGGATGGAGTCGCCAAGTTGTTTTCAAGATCCATCGAACAATGTATGTTATGATTACTATATCGGCGACGGCGAATGGAAAACTTTTAAAATGTTGTTAGATGTTATTCCTTATGGTAAAAACTTTACTATAAAAAAGTTAGAATGCGTATTGCATGTAAAAAAAGGCTATCCAAGCGAGGAGTTGAAGCTAAAATGGCACTTGTTCAAAAGAAAAACGCACTAAAAGAGGCAGAAAAAAGCCAATCAAGACGGCACAGCCCAAAAAAAAGTTGCACCAAAACAAAATGACCCACAAATTGCTCCAAAAATTATCGACTTATTATGAACTAGCTATCATCAGAAGTGAAAATTCAGTACAGGATATGCGTAACGAAGCTTGGGCAACTTTTTATCATAAAATATCGACCGACGAGAAACGCAGCATAACTGTTGTCCAAAAGGCGCCAACTCATGCAAGTACCAAAAAGCAAAAGCCACTAATTCTTTGGACAAATCCAAGTATCCTGCTCCTCTTTCACAAGAAGCACAAAGTATTTTGAAGCCGATATATGAAGATCTTACAAAAAAGAGTTGCTAGAAAGATGCTTAGATGAAAATACTCAAAATAATGACGAAAGCTTTAACAACTGTGATCCATAGCGCATAAGCATCAATTTTACGGATCAGAAATAGTAAAAATTCCAACATATCTCGCTGCTCGAAGGTTTCGCATCCATTTTAAAAATAATGGAGGTAATGGGCATCTCACAGCCATAAATTATGCGTGTAGTGGCCAACCGCCGCAACTCAAATATCTTCAAAAAAGCTAAGAAAAGCCTCAGACAAGAAAGAAATGAAGAAAGCGAGATGTTCAAAGAGACTGAAGGGACACTCTATGGACCTGGTATCTCAGATTAGCTCATACATGCTGTGAGTAGAAGTTTTCTTAGGTTTTTTTTTTAGAAAAAAAAAATTTAAACACGTTTTTCTCGGAACTCCTTTTTTGATACGGTACCAGCGATTTTTAAAAATCTACTCAACCGATCCCTTTGAAATTTTTAAGGCTTATTTATTTTATGTATAGGTATCGTGTGAATATCAAACATCTTAATAATTTTAATTTTTTTAATTTTTTAAGCCACAAATTTACAAAAAACTGACGATTGTTAGACAACTTCTTTGATCCGATACGATTTTGTTTTTTTTTGTACAAAAAAAATTTATTAGTTTCACACGATAGCCAGTAACATAAAAAAACATATTTCTGATCTTTGTGCTTCAAGCAAGTTTTGCAGTTAGAATCAATGGCACAGTTTTGTAATCATATTTTGTGTTTTGATGACGTGGTAATATGTGTTTAAATAAAAGAATGTTTTTATTTAAATAAAAAAAACTGTTTTTATTAACTATTTATTTATTGAATGCAAAAGGATTTATACCGGTATATATCACAGGGGATTCACAATAAATCTGTAAACTTGACCTTTTTTGTCCTTGTGAAGTAGGTATACCCTGTAAGTTGGAAATTTGAAATACTCGTGAAAATGCTACTCCAAGTAAGCTGAAATTTTTGATGACATGACCTTCAGAGAACGTTCGCAGTAGATAATCGACTGAATCTGTAGGATTTTTATTAAGGTATGTAATTAATGATAAACGTGGTAAATATGCTATAGTGTATAGTAAATTCAGGCGGAAGACTATGTACTCTTTCCCAAAAGAGTTTGGAGAAAAACGACAAACCAATTTCATTGAAGTGACAATCTAATCTCGGAAGTGAGTTTCTTTGTTCGACATGATAAAAAATAGCCCATGACCCATCTTATGAATTGATTCTTTGAAGTTTATTTCTTCTAAACCTCTATCCGATCCAAAACATTTTACATCTCAAACACATTTTACGTTAATGCATTAGATCTTCATAACATTCTAAGTTTACGTGCTTTCCAAATGAACAATACAGACTGATATGAATTATCCCAAAAATGTTAATAAGCTAAAAAGTAAAATTAACATTTTTAACATTCATTTTTACATATTGTTTATGATTTCCATATTGTTAATGATATTGAAACTTAAAATACTTACGAATTCAACTCCAAGTCCAAACGGAACTTATGATTAAAGGCTTTAATCAAAAGTGAGGTCCGATGAAAGTGCTTCCCCGTCTGTAAGAAAAGAAATGATTTTGAGCGATTTTCGAAGTGATTGTTTCAAATATGTTTTAATATGTTGAGGAGAATTTATAATGATTGAAAATGGAAATTGCAATGCCCATTTGATGCAGGAAGCACACAAAAACATCTCATCAGATGTTTCCTTCAACATCATGATTTTGAGGTGAGCATTAAAATATATCAAAATTAAATGCAGTCACAAGCACAAAATACATATCTTGTGGCTATTAAGTGTATTGGCTGCCATTAAAAATATTTTCAAAAATATTTGCTTCCAAACTTTGTTTGCTTATCATTCCAAAGCAGATGATGAATCATGAAACCAATTAATTGTCCCTGAGCAAATATTTGCTCGTTTTTCCACAAATTGCCGTTTCCCACCATGACGGCACCGAACAGTAGAGTGGAATGGTTCAGCATTGAGCGTACGTTCAAACCAATCCCCGCACAAGAATCCAAAAACAACGTATCAGAAAAAGATAAATCGAAAATCAACTTTCTTGGCTCGGCAGTCATTATTTGTTCACATAAATGGAAGGAAACCTAATTAGTCGCACATCATTCGTGATAAACAAAACGAGTAAATAATTTATTCTTTGCTGAGACGTAAGCAACATTGGCAACATCTTATAATACTTCATAATAGCAGCTAATTGATATTTGAGTCCTTAATGAAGGAAGTGGGAATTAATGTGTGACTATTGTGCTCGGCTCCAAATAGGACTTGTGCGAAAAGTTATGAAGAATTTTTCTTTGTTCTTGGGAAAGTTCACAAACACGCACATATCAAAAAATATTAGCGGAGTCCTCGATTGGAACGGAATAGGAAACTAATTATGGCAGAATGAAGTTTTTTTCGGCGTTACTACTATTTTGACTGGGACCAAACAAAAACAATGGCCTTACTAGGCAGTGAAATATCGATTTATTTAATACGTTTGTTTTGCACTGACGATAGCATGAGATGAGGGATTCAGGACGAAATTAATTACACAGTTTGGTTTCAGTTTCAACACTTTGGGTGCATTTTAACCAGGTTGTTGCAAGTGTCGACCCATGCGATTGGATGCACAATAATGTAAAAGTCTTGGGACAATCATTCTGATAGAATGAACTGAAGGACATTCAAACGTTGCAAGGTAAACACAAACTATTTTGCTAACTTGAGAAATATGGTCAACTTGGGTTACTCGCCCTAAACTGTGGAATCGAAAAGTGATACTGAGGAATGAAGAATGAGGATATGTCGCAGGCATGACTGCTACCTCGTGAACGTACTTAGCTATAATTTGGCTGGAGAACCCACCGTCCTGGCGAGCCTATTGACAAAAACCCACTTTGAAATGGCAAAATTTAATTTAGTTCTATTTGAGCCGAACTTGGATTCTCAAGCAGTCGTCCTTAGAATACATCGGTGCAAGAAAGAAGAAGTCTTCCTTACAATTCACCGCTGGAAGTGAGATTTCATTTTCAGACACATATTATTATAAGTCTTGCGCCTATGAAATAACAAAAAACAGGATGTTTGCATCCATATATGTACAAAGAGCAAGGAATAAAAATATGTAACAGCATGCATGTATGACGGTGCAAAAGGTGGCAATTCCATGGCAACACCTTTTTGAATGCTTGTTATCTGCTCCAAGTTTATTAGCTGAAAATCGACACGAGGGTAACATCAGTTGAATATTTCTCTGCTTAATACATTTTTGCTTTGCGTAGAGTCCTTGGAGCCTTCATAAATGCCAAGTGATCCTGTTTTGTGAAATGGAGCTCCTCGCCTCGTGTGCCTTGCTTAAAACCTCACATTCATACCTTTTCGCCGCCCACCTGGCGTTCGTAATAAATGAGGTGAAGTATTTTATTTTCGCTAGGGATGTTGAGTGTGAAAAGTATTGGTTGTTATTCTGCCATGTGACGCTTGAATCTTGCAGAGCCCTTGTAGTGTGGTAGGGATTTGATTAGGTGTGAATGTATCTTTCAGGAAGGGGCTTCCTGATAATATGCAAGTATCGTCGTTCGTTTAGCATATACTAGCAATGCTTATTTCCAATTGACAGCACTGGGTCCTAAAGTACGATTTTCTAAGATAAACTTCACTGGCTGTTTCGTTTTCAGCAAATTGGGTTAAACATGTTACTTGTTCATTGACTGCTTTGTCGTAGATAGTTTAGATAAAGTAACCTTATTATTGCGTTCACCTTTCCTGCTCATCAAGCAACTTAGTTTTAGCAAAATAAGGCCAATTTTAGGTATGACTTACATGTAAATGTGATCAAGACAAATTAAACGACAAATATATAAAAAAAAAACGAAACGCTCGCTTAAAAAAAAGAGTTATCTCCAATATGCAACTTGCTTCAAAGAAAAACAACAACATCAACGGAAAAATGATTTGAGGTTTTGAAAACTTGGATCACCTCCCTGTTTTTAGAACTTTCACCGTAGCAGCTCATTCTCATTTGAATGACTTTAAATACCTTTGATGAGTCGCAGAAGATGGAATCAAGCCTTGAAATTAGGCGGAAAAGAATTTAGCCTCACAATCAAATAATGTTCATAATACAAGGATTGCGAAGTTCTGAAGAGTTTCAATTGAAACAAAAGCCGATTTGATGATCTTTGAATTTTAGCACTTTTAAGCTAATCACTTTAGCGTCTGACTACAGTTTTCCGTATAACATATTGTCACTAACGTAAATGTCTTACAAATTGTCATATGGAACCCATTTAGATGACATTCTGCCGTTGAATGAAAAACAACAACAAGGAAACATCACGAAGTAAAATCATCGTTGAAACTGAAACATAGACGTGTTTAAGGAAAACAACACACTCAATAAAAAAGAAGGATACTACGCACTCTCCCAGCCGATAAAATGTGATGAAAGTGGGCCGAGAAAAAGTGGTAGTATGTTTAACTAGCACAACATGTTTTTTTGAAGTTGTCCTAACATATTGTCTCTGCTGTTACATGACACGACGGGACAATATAAACTGGGGACAAAATCCTTGGTATCGTTTTTTTTCTGCTAAAAAAAGGATGTTGGGATAAAGTGGTGTGAAGTGTTCATTTCCAAAATACACCCAAAAATCTTGGGGTTCTGTTACTTGTTTGGGCTGCATCCTAATCTCTGGTGACATGAATGGTGATCAATGAGCTGGAAAGTATAAAAAAGGTGGCTGATGATGGCATTGACGCTTGGTTTCTCATTCTCAAAACGAAGGTCATTCAAGTATCCTTTAACGGATTTTGTGTCTTGCACTTTCAAGCCACCACTAACGAGCTAAGCAAGGACATGCGAGAAAAGTGAATGAACCTTCCCTTCGTCGGTCTTCGAAATGTTTTATTTTCTGCGAATCTCTTTTGGATTTGCCCACATAACTTTTTCCTTGGAAAATTCGCTTTGTTGATGATACTAGCTGAATGACCATCAAATACACCTGTTCCGAGAGTCCTCGAATTTGTTTGGTGTTTTCTTGTTTCCCAGTTGCTCGAACATACATACATGGGAGTATGTGTGAAGTGATAGCGGAAAGAAAATCGAAAGAGAAAAACTTTTCTCAGCTTTTCTTTTCAGCAAAATATTGTATGAGAAAGTGTTGGATTGAGTGTTCGGTGTTCCTTATAAAGGTGAAAGAAAAAAGTTAATTGACCACCATTTTTCTTCGGGTTTTTTCCTTGTGATCACATAACATAGATATAAGGGTGTTTCGTGTTGGCGTCTGTTGAGAGTGGTTGGAGTCGTGAAAATAAGGTTACGGGAATGAATTTCTTAATATATGCAAACCGATTTCCATAAAACAGTTCATAGAAAGAAAGTATTTAATGCTTCTAAAAGATACTACAGTTTTTCAATGCGTTCGTAAAGCTGATTTTTTGGAATTGAGTTGTAATGAAACATATCTTAAAAGCCAAGTTTTCGTGTATCATTTGAATAGAAGCAAGTCAGCCAAATTTCTTTCAATGCTTAGACGTTTTCTCAGGAATGATTCATGCAGCAAATAATTGATTCAACAATTTTGCAATTTTCTCGACCTTTTGTTTTACTTGCCAATCTGTGTGGATTAAATTTCCGCTATTTACTTTTAGTTCAAAAATACTTGACCTCTTGCACGTTATTCACGGGAAAATATGGCTAAATTTGTTAATATGAATTTAATCATGGTTAAGCATGGTTCTCAAATCAATGTTGAAAATCGGTTGATAACGGGAGTAAAGAATTTTTTTCGGTTCTCCAAAATAAGGAAGATAAAACAGAATACTTTGTTGAGGCTTGGGTCTTGTTGATGACTGTTAGGCCTAGCTTTTAAACAGATGAACCTACGAAAGTTTTAGTTTTGAGCCATGAACACTAAGACTTGCTTTACAGCGTATTAAAGTCAAATAATTTGATAAGCATTTTCGTCATTTAAGGTTTAGAAAAACAAATTAAACTGTTGCAAAAAAGACATCTCCATCACATAATTGTTTTCAAAGAAATTTTCGCATGTAGTAGCCCTTTTGATTACTGAATTTTCCATCCATCAACGTGATTTTTTCGTAACTAGTTTATGGCAATAACATCATTTCTGCTTCAATCTGAGACAAGGCAATGATCCCAGGCCCTTCCTCCGTAAATTAAAATCTTATAAATTCTTCAAGTTTGGAAAATGTCAACGTGACACTCCCTCGGCAAGGACTGGGCGTCCTTTAATTTAATACCAAGCCTTCCATTATGTGCGACGAGACCCATCATGTCGCGCGGTCCGGACATGACTATAATTTAACCCAGAAGTTCACACTAGAATACACAATTGAATTTCTATTGCTTTTGGCTCGAGACCAAGCGAGGTGCCAGCGACCCAACAAAAGGATGATTTTCAAGCTTTAGAAATCGCATTCAATCGGTTCCTTATTCCAGCCATGAAATCCTTCTCTCGTCGTTTGTGGAGACGTTCGGATTCCAAGAAGCTGATGTCAGTAGCAGGGATCATGACTTGAATAAAATTCTAGTGGTGCAGTGATTCGTAATATTTTACTGTCAATGGATTTGATTTTCGGATTGTACGAAAACTTTTTACTTTTTGTTGGTGGAATCTATACTTCTTGACCATTTTCCATTCTCAAGAGAAATGTATTGGCATTTCTGCTCGCTTCACAATTCAATCTCTATCCTCAGCGTGCTGTGGGCTGGATCTGAGGATCTGTGCAAAATAGAAAACTGAAGTGCGTACTGTCGGTGGACATTGAATGACTTTGGTTTGATGATGCGATTCAGGATTGAATGGCAAACGTTGAAAGATGAATTCAGAACACATTTTCCACTGTGACTGCAATCTGTCAAGGGGTGTTCATTTTTCACCTTCCATGAACCGCAAGAATGGAGCATCTATATATTTTTCATGTCTAGACTATGTTCAGTATAAAATTGGTTATTACAATACATAATGTACTTATTTGGACGAAAACGAAGCAAAATTCTTCATGAAAACAACTAAAGATTCACAGCTAGTAGCTTGCAAACTAGCTGCACATAACCATACAAGTTAAGTTTTTCCATCAGTTGAACTCGGTGAACTAAACTATCTGAACGACCTTAATTGGAGTCGAGGTTAGTAGTACTAGAAAATGACAGTGAAAACAGTTGTTGAGTCGAAGTTAGTACTTGGAAATGATTCGGTCAGCTGTCAAAGCCACAAAGACAATTTCCTAATGTTGTGTGCGCATAAGTCTTTAACCTTCATGGAAAACTTCGAAAATTGGCGAAAAACAGCATTTACGGGAAGTATTGTTGGTATATAGTACTTTTTTGCCAAGAAATTTTTTGACGAAAGTGATCGTTTGCTGCTGGATGTTTATGGCGAGAATGCTGCAAACACAGTGTTTTGAGTGGTTTAAAAGCTTCGAAAGTGGCGACTTCGACATCAAGGACAAAGAGCGAAGAGAAAAAAGGACGATGCAATTTTTGAACACGAAATTCATCAGCTGGTGAGAAAAATTGATCGCAAGCGATGGACAATATTTTGGATAACATGTAAATTCATTAATTAATGGAGAAAAGCATTATTTCCATCCAAAAAAGTTCGGTTTTCAATGTATACACACAATACAAAGCGATCATTGGTCTTTCATTTTGTTTAATTTTTGACTTATTCGGAGACCAAAAAGCAAAAATCAATTGCAATAGATATATGTGTTATTTACTGTTATTTACTGGGCAAATTTTTTCATTATCAACAAAGATTTTCTTCATAGTTACAAATCACATGTATATAATCGAAAATAACCAAACGAATTTCATACCTCTGCAACTTGAATTCAAAACAAGGCACGAGTTCGGTAGTATTTTTGCAATTCCGATAAATAAAATCAGTTCACTTTGGAAACAACCCCCTCGCATGGAAAACGTTATCACTTGTCATTTACAGCAAAAGTGATAAAGGGTGCGCGATAACACTTCCCAACAAGACTTTACACATGACATCAACGCCGTGTCCTTATGCAAAATAACAGTTTTATTTCATCCCCGCGAAACGGTTTGCAGGGAAATTTATATTCGTTCGCGTACTAAATAAATAACTCAACTTTCGACACGAAATAAAATATAGAATCCGCGCAACAACGTCGACAACACTTTGATATCGAAATGAATGAATGAATGAACGTGAAGTTCCCAGCTGCAAGAAAAAGTCAGGAAATGAAGTTGAAATAAAAGCAACAGCGAAAAATGAGAGTTTAGCAAGACAAGGAATGAACCTGTCTTTATTTATGTTCATCGTATATTTTTCTGAACATTTCGTGGAAACGAAGGAATAAACTTTGCGGACAGTAAATGAAAAGCTGGGTTGAAGGGGGAAAAACCAAATCTCGGATCGTAGACACATTCGAAATGAGATACGTTTTGATGGATATTTTTGGTCTCGATTCGAAGAGACGTTACCAACTCGGTTTTCAGGTTTCTTGATTTAATTCAAAGTTTTGCTTTTGCTGTTCTTCATGAAGAAAGTGATCTTCGTTATACGTTGTAGTGGCTTAGTCCCTGCCGTTACTGGACTTTCAATTTCCCGAAGCTGTCTTCAGCACTTCTCGGGAAACTCTTTAGCTGTTTTCGTCTTCCTCTCGCCGTACTTTCCCGAAAAAGATTCGCACCAAATACATGGAAAATGGTTTACTTAGACTTGCTCACCAAGGCTGGCGCAAGAATCTAGGGATGGGAATTGATCTGTGGCTCAGAAAAACTTAAAATTCAGGTCACGTTCATTCGGTTGGGTATTTTTCCTGCACAGGCCGTGATTGTACCAGCATTGGAATATTAATTGGAACGGGTGTATTTAAGACACCCTGATCCACCCGGCTCGCTTCGTGTTTCGCAATCCTACTTCATCTCGTGCGAGGTCGATTATAATGTTCAAACATTTAAACTCAATTGCGAACAGCATTTGCTTCTCCGTTCCGTTCTCTATTTATCTCTATTTTCTGGTATTAATTGGAAAATTTTCTACTCTAGAACGTAATTACACCAAATCGAATCAATTAGAGCACTTCACAAAAAGATTGTCGATAAAAAGATAAATTACGTTTGAAGGACGTTCGAATGGCGGCTGGCGATCGGGTGGAAGTGCGAAAGATGAGCTAAACGGTGAAGTGTTCGGCACTGGGCAGAAGGGTGGTGAAGTGATGAGTAAATCGATTCATTTTAAATTGGACTTTATTGTAAATACATGAAATGGCACCGCGAAGCGAAAGGAAATTAATGAAACTTTGATTAAAATGCGGAGCAAGTTTTATTTTAGTTTAACTGTGCGCGTCCTGAGAGCAATTGACAGAAAAATGGTAAAAGTTAAGAACGTGGAATTGGAATTGGTAAAGTAAATGCAGAAAGGCAAACGTACAGAACAAAAATTCACAAAAACCTCCATATATGCTTCGCTCAAATAAATCGAGCTTAACTTTTCGCCGCGTTAAAAACCACTAATTTGTGCTTGGTTTAGCATGCTTTCAAACACATTCGAAACTCCGTCGTGGGCTCATCACCTCTTATTAGTTTTCCACTTGAAACTTTGTCTTTTCGTCGCCCCTTGATTATTCGGGGGGTTTTTGCGAAACGCCGGATAAAAGTTGTCCTAATGTTTTCACAGATTAACCACATCACAAGCTTTCTCTTCTCCCTCTTCCCTCATGCATTTCCACGATCCGTTCCAATGTGCGAGACATCATCATTCGAGTTCCAAGATACCTATACAAGAAATAGCGTTTATCGTTAAAGAAACTACCCTTCAGCTCGACAAGTGTTCCCAGGCACTCGCTCTGCCTCAGCATAAAGACACCAGTTCACAGAATTCGTGTTAAACTTTGCTTCGAATGGTGAACTTTAAGCGTCAATGGGAATCATCTTGTTAATTATTTAATCAGATTCCATTCTCGGTGAGCCACCAGAAGTTGGGAAAACTAAATCGGCGAAGACACCACCCCGAAGAGCCAGCAATTCAATCTTGAGAAATGTGTGTTACTGGGCACCAGGACACGAGGAGCATTCTGTGCGAAATAAAGGATTGACTACAAAGTGTCATATGCACACATTTGGATGTCCTTAAAGTGATTTCTAGAGAGTGGCGATGTGCAGTAGAAGAAGTTTTGCAAATAAATGGATGGAATCTGGCGAGCATGTGGCATATGCGAATACGGAATTTAATTAGAATTGCATCAGTTTATCCGCATGTTTGCTTTTTGAGAGCACATGCAACGAGCCGAACGACAAGCCAAAAGTGATAACGTCTAGTTTATCTGGATTTGGGGCGAGATACACACGGACATGGCATATATATATATACACTATCGCTCATATGCATTTGCCAACCCATATTTTTTAAGATTTTCTGTATTAATAGACGTTTTTTCATATATAAAACGATTTAATTATATCTTTCGTTAATGCTGACATCTTGAAAAAAATGTTTTTGAAAAACGATTTATGGGCTCTCAATGAAAATGACATTAACTGACTTCGGAGGTGATTTACCCCATTAGGTAACCGAATTGTTTAGGGTTCTCTTTTATTATCGAATGAATGTACTAGAATATTTAGGAATGTGTCGAATTTCAAGTTAACTTTTTTAACTGCGAAGTAAACATAATTGAAAATCTATGTTGCCGGCGGACTTGTATTTTTTCAAACTTCTATTGAGCGATTGTTTGATATGCCACATACAAAAGAACTTTCGCCTGAAATACGCACTACGATATTTGCGCAACATAAATATGGTAAAAGCAGAGTAGACTACAACGTGAACAAATTTAAGAGCTCTGGAAGTGTCAGCAATAAAAAAACAGCAGTGAGGCACAGTGGGATTGTCCGGTGGGAAGCTTAGCTTCGTTTTGCAAATGATTATGTAAAGTTTAAAAAGTTGTGCATAGATAAATTCAGAAAAAATTCAGGAATTTATGTGACAAATTCAAAAGTCTAGGAAGCATATAATATGACAAAATATGAAATTTTTGACTGCTTTTATTCACACAAAGTAACCTAAAGTAAAACAACAGAGAGAACGGGGATTTGAACCCTCTACCTCGAGAGAAAGAGTCGGGCGCTCTGCTCACTGATCCAGTTGCTCTACTCTTATATTTGCACGTCATTGCTATGAATTGTGCTCATTTTAAATTGTAAGACAAACTTTTAATAAGAAATTTTTTAATTGCAATGGATTTTGTTTCATGTAGAATTGCAGTAGTTTCAATCACTTTTGAATCGTTTACCGATTCAATAGTTTTCATTAATTTTTCATCTTGGCTACTGCTGGCCATAATGTAAATTTTTCACACATCATTGTTTATTTCATTTCAACTATGCACAACACTGATTCATTCATTAATTATTAACCAGTTATTGACTCAATAGTTAATTTTTGCGCAGAGAGATACAAGAGAAAAAACTGATATGAATTTTTAGAGGTGTACGTGTTCACTGCTACTTTATATTATACAAGAAACAATATGCGTCTACCATGATACACGAGGAGGTACATTCCAAGTGAGCACACGCATGCGTAGTTTGTTCACAATAGGGAAAAGGAGAAGTGTGTACGCATAAACACAATACGAATATATAGTGCACTATATACATGTAAACGTATATATAACGCGCCTCATGGTCACTGTACGTTCTTCTATTTTCTTCTTTCGTTCTGTACGGTTTTTCTGGACTCACTCCTCTCCCTTATTTACACGTTCATATAGTGCACCGCGTTTGTCTTACTTCCGTTCGGTACACTTTTCTGGACCCACTCCTCTCGCTTACTTTTCGTTAGGACGTCCGTAAAGGAAGCTAAACTTTAAAAAAGATTGTGGAAGACCCAGGACCACGACTGCAGCTGCAAATAGTGATTGCCAGGAAATGTAACAGACATCTTATTGCTCCAGAAATAGGCACTGAAGTGAATTTAGGGTGATCTGAACGCCTAAGTGTGTCAAGCGTCAAACGTAGGCTTCAGGAAGCAGGCCTTGATGGCCGTGTTGCGGTTAAAAAATCATTATTACATGCCAGAAATAAGAAGAAGAGATTAAAATGGGCGAAACAACACAACAATTGGACACCTGAAGACTGCACAAAGGTGCTGTAGAGTGACAAATCGAAATTTGAAGTTTTTGGCTCCAGGCGGAGGTCAGCAGAAGAACGGGCATTCGACCAATGTTCAGTGCCTAACATGAAACATGGTGGGGTGGCTCTGTTATGGTATGGGGTTGTTTTGGTGGAGGTAGGATTGGTAATATTTGCCGAATCCAAGGCGTAATGAGAAAGGCGCACTATCGGGAGTTACTTGAAACTGAAATTCACATTTCGGCACGACAATGACCCGAAATACACCTCCAAGCTTTGTAAGGAATATTTGTATAAGCTATCAGCAAAAAGACTGTTTAATATGATGGTTTGGCCACCGCAGTCTCCTGATCTCAACCCAATTGAGCTTTTATGGGATGAGCTCGATAGAAACGTCCGAAATGTTTGTGTCTACCGAACATTTGTGGCATCTTCTACAGTCAGAATGGAATAAAATTTCAAAAGAAACTTTGAATAAATTGCTAAGTAGAATGCCGAAACTATGAGAAGCTGTAATTCAAAGTAAGGGTGGACATATTGATGAGTCTAAAAATGAATGTAAATGACATTATTTTGTATCTTTCTTCCTAATTTGTGCTTAGAATTGAATGAAGAATAAATTCTATTCATCACAGGTTTTTTCTTTGTCCTGATCCCGAATACACCACTTTTTTCAAGGTTGGTAAAAACCTATGAACGGTAGTGTCTATAAACATAAATTCAGCACAAAGTTTTTAATGCGATTGTTGCTGGTGTATGTTTTCAGTCAAAATCAAAACTTCGATCTGAAACACAATGTGATGGGAATGCTCAAAAAACTTAGTGCAGGTGGATTATTAAGGGAAATATTGTCGAAATAGACAGCGAAGCTTTCTTTGGCTGACTTCTGTTCGGGAGTTTATGATATGCATATGGAATCAGCAAGCTGCTTGAACACCCTGACAAAATGGCATGCCATTTTTTATTATTTTCTACATCTTTGATTTTTAAAGTTTCAACATGCGTTCTAATCCATATTGCCCCGTTAAAAAAAGAACACACATTCTCTTCAAACATCTTGTACATAGACAGGACGAAAAATCATCCAATTTCAAAAACGGATCAATCATATAGCCAACATCGAGGCATTTCCATGCAAAACATTTTTCCTCGTAAGACCTCATTTCTTATCTTTTCATTTGACTCATAAAAGTCCAACTTGTATGCCACTTTATCAAAACAACACACTAGTTAATTTCTTCCGCTACATTTCTCCCGATTCTAAAATCGTCATTACACACTCGAGCCGTTACGAGAGCGAGTCGTCGAACAAAGGACCTTCTTCCGAACAACAAAAAACGGCCCCAAAACTCCGCTCCGAGTAAAGAAAAAACCAAAACAAATCAGATCCATAAGTATTATGGGGTGTATGTAAAATATAATAAGACATTTCCAGCGTTGGAACGTTCTTGCCCTTCCGAGCCGAGGGTAGGCGCTGCGCCCGCTATTTCATAGATCGTTTAGTTCTGCACTTTATTATAATGCCACAATGGCCGGGCATTTTCGTCATCATCATCGTTGTCGTCAGTACCAAGGATGAACGTCCCAGGTGTGCTGTTTCTTTTGTTCTACGCCCAGACTTTTTGCACCGGCAAGGAGCCATTCCTGCCGTATAAGTTCAGTGCGGGCAACAACTTTTGCGAGCAATGAAATCAGCCAGATTTGGTTTGGTTTGTGTATTTTGCGGAAATATCCCCGAACAATCTGGCAAATATGAGGATATATATAGGGAATGTGCTTCACCATCTCTTTTTTGCTTAGCGTTTCAGCGGTGGAGTTGTTCAAGCATTAGCAATAAATTTTTTGGGACGCCGGGTATTACCCGGTAGCGTATGAACTTTTTGTCGTTCAAATCAGGACCATTATTTTCAATGATTTCGGGACGGGAATGGTTGAAGTTGATGGGAATTATGAGAGAAATATCAAGTTGTACACGTCTAATTTGTTAGGAATTTGAAGACGATTAAATTGTTTGCGGAAGAAATTCATTGAGCGACTTTAACTTTTTGCTTTGAAAATTTTCAGAACAAAGTCTTAAGCAGGTTTGAATGTAAAACTAGTATGTGCCTCTGGTGTTGCTTATACGTTGCAGCCCTGCTTTATCGTCCACTTTCAGATTCAAATAAATTTTGGATTTGATATTTGTAGTCCAAGCTGAATTTTTCACACAATTTTGGAGGTTTGATGTATTTGGTCAAAATTGATATTTGATGACAGAGACGTGAAGGACTTACCCGCATTCTTTGCAGTTCTTAATATTTCATGATTTAAACGATAATCTATCGTAGCTGCTAAGGATTATATTGGTTTTGTCTACATTTGGGATATTTTTTTAAGGATTTATCCTTCCAATTAAGTATTTCATGATTTCCTAGAAAAACGCAATGGATAATGCTTTCAAGCTTATAAAGCAGCTTACTTTTTCTGACCTTTGGACTGTGTTTAAAGCGTTTACGATTACGAGACACTAAAATTTAAATGAGAATCCTGCTCCTGTGGAAAGCTTTCAAAAAAGCGAATAACGGTTCTCGTTGCAGCAAATCTATTGGGAACTGAAAAAAGAAAATTGGTTGTCATTGGCAAATCTAAAAATCCCAGATGCTTCAAAAATAGGAATCTACTCGTCGACTATGCAGCCAAATCTAGAGCTTGGATGACGGCTGATATTTTTGCGTATCATTTGTGGCATTGGGATAAAGATTTAACCAGAATAAATCGAAAAATAATTTCAGGAGCTTTTGACTTTTTCGCGGAAAAAACTTTATTTCTGGATAATTGCCCTGCTCACCCCGATTTGAAAGATTTAAGTTGCATTAAATTGGTTTTAATGCCACCAAACACTAGTGCAAGGTTACAACCAATGGATCATGGAGTGATATCTTGAAAATCAATTCCAGGCGCATTTTTCTCGTGAAGTGGATTCATGCTATTGACGATGACAAAGACAAGTTTGCTAGTAGATGCAATAAATTTTTTTCACAAGGCATGAGAAAAAGTTTCAACACAAACAATCGCGAACTGCTACGCTCATGCCGGACTTTTGTAGGATTACAATCCTGACGGATTTGATGCAGAAGACGACATCCCACTTGCTGAGTTGCTGAGATAAAGTAGCGAAACGATCATGCCTGGCATAAACGTAGAGTTCAGTGAGTACATCCGAGTTGACAAGGATCTTCTTAGCACTGAACACCTAACCGATGAGAAATTTTTGTCAAGTGTTTCATTGGAGGCAAGTGACGACGACGGTGAAGATCCTGTAGAATATGAGAGCACGAGACATTCAGCTCCGCCGATTATGGATGTATATCACAAGGTGGGTCAGATTCGCTATTTCTCGCAACATCGAAATGCACTAATCGACGTACTTAATAGTTTTGCTCGAGTTAAGTCACACATAAATGAATCATATTTAACTTTCAGAAATAAGCAACCGACAATTTTGTTTTTTTCTTCTTCATAAAATACATGACTATGAGTATGAATATTGATATGACTATGCTAAACATAAAAATTATTTCGCAATAGTTTTTCTATTTTTGTACCTTTTGATGAAATACAACATTTAAATATCAAATACCAATGATATATGTATTTCCATTATAGGTTCTGTTTATAGCAAACTCCTGATATAACGAACCAAATCAGCCGGTCACTTAAGATTAGTTATATGCGGACTCTACTGTATTGTTTCTGGAGCAGATGATTGGCTCGATTAATGACAGTTTTTTCCGATTTGCGATGACCATGACTACTCCAAGTGCCATCTCCAAAAACAATGAAACATAAAATTATTATAACTTCATAGATTATCTAGTGCTTAATGGTATTCCATTAATTTGCTATATGAGCAAACTTTTTTTTCTACAAATAAAAACGCCCATTTTCCCCTTGTAAAATCGATAAGTAAGATAATAAACTTTCGATTAATCATTACAGAAATTATTGAGCTTATAATATCATTTTGTATAATTCATTTAGGAAACTGCAAATCACTGTTTAAAAAAGGATAGAATGGACAAGCTGGTAATCTGATCTAGACGGGATTTTTTTGTTTGAAACTTTCGTGAAAATTAGTTATAATATAGTGTAAAACATATTATTTTATATCAAATATAAAACATGCACCATTTCCCAAAAACATCTTTGACATCGTCTAATTTTTCTCGCCTCAGTTTAGCCCTAAGCCCTTAAATCTCGCCGTCATATCTATTCTTTCCAATTTAAAATTTTGTGTGGCAATTTAATTCCATGGAAATGCTTGCACTACTGGAAGGAGACAGAGGCAAACGCCGAAACGAAAACAATTTCCACTTCCATATTATGCTGATGTGTAATTTTCCGAAAACGTGTAGTTCGACAAGATACTTCAATTTCTTCGTGACGCATCACACTCTCAGTTTCGTTCCGCCATTCAGTTTTCTTCGGAGCCTGGAAGATCAGATACGATTTCAACTAAAGTCATAAATCTTCTACGTGCTTTCCACTGAATGATAATAACTACTTGTTTACTATCAACAGCTACCAATCCCTTTTGCTCTATTGCTTTCACCTTAGCGAAACAACGAGTACACGAAACCTACCCCTAACGATAGTCCATCCAAACATTGTCACATAAAAACACACTTTGTGTGGAATATCTGATGATGCCAATCTTTCGATTTATGGCTGTCATAAAATCTAAACATGTGTACACAGCACGAAACGATACTCTGTAATCAACGGGGCATATCCTGACGAATAAGGCCAGCGCAATTATTGCAAAGTGTTAGGCAAATTGTTCATACCACGCGATGTTTTCGTTGTCACAATGCTTCGCACGAAAACTCCTTCAATTACAGAGTAACGTTTGAAAGGCACTATTGGCCGTTGAAGCTTGGTTAAAATGATGACGGAAATGGAGTCCCGTGTAAAAGGATTCGATATTTAGGGTAGTGGATAAGTGGCTTGTTTGTTACTTTTATGCCTAGATGATGCAATCTGCTAATCAAACTGTTTCTAGGTAATTACAGGTGTCGCTTCCAAAATATGTAGACAAATCTTAGCCTTAAGCCACCGAACCGAAAATCTAGCACCGACATAACAAGAAATTCGAAATTCTGTAAATGACATTAAAGATACGAGAATTGAAATCGGAAAAAGACTTTTAATGCTAGAGTTGATAAGTACTATATTATTTGATTTCTATAGTCGCTCCGATTCCGACATGAAATTATAAAATTGAAAAAGGGTATATCAGTGAAAAAGTTAGGGATACCCTTCTCGCTTTTTTCCTTGAATTGGCACACCTTACGAATATATTGAACATTTTCACTGAGGAAAACTACTTCACAGAATTAAAGTCAGCAACAAGGACGAGTTGCAAGAAGTGGTGTTTCCTTTGCTCGTGCACGTTTCCGGGATCAAGTCTTAAGCCGCGAAATGTACATATGTTCCCGCAGTCATTACCACACATCGGAGCAAAGCATTATCCGGGGCGTATCTCAAGACGACAGAGCTGTGGTGCACATGTGAAATGTAATTGCAATTACACAACGCCGTTTCTGCTCATTCAGTCATCAGGAAGGCATCCTGCTTAATAGAAAATAGCACTACGCCTCCCACTTGAGGGCTTCCAATTTGCATACGAGACCTCCGTCTTGGTTTGATTATGAGGTTGATGGCTGGGCGAACATGTTGCAAAGTAAGCGAAGTATCTTGGCTCGTTGATATCCTTACTAGCTGAGCTCTGGAGAAGACAGGACTTACTAAAAACGATTGAATAGACAGTGGCAAGGAGGATGAGTGCAATCAGGCTGGGTGTGTCAATATATGACGCCATTGGGAGTTTGCCTGCTTCTGATTTAGTTGAATATTCAAAGACGTGCAGGTTTTCTCAGCAGTCCTCCTCGATTTTCTCATCATCCATTTGGTTAAAATACAAAGTGCAAATATTTGCGGGATTCTCTATTCACTTTGCCAAAATTTCTTTAAGTACCGCTTGTTCGTACTGCGGCCAGCTGAATGATACTCCGAGCTGCCAAAGTAAGATCCTTCTGCACAGGCTGAGTGACGTTGCTAGTTGGTGTACGGAGTTCATTAAAATTGCTCTTGGTTGGATCTGAGAGATGTTCTATTGCATAAATATCCTCGTTTTCAGTCCTTTCAAGGATTTGGTTCAAATTTATTTACTCAACGGCAGCTGCCTGAAAGAATGAATGAGTTGGGTGTAGTTCTCTAAGTTTTATTGAGATGCAGTATTCTTTTTCCTTTATGCGCTGACTGAGATGTTGTTGCTCTGTTTTGAGGGTTTGACTTTCGGCCTTCAAATAAAAATTTATGCATTGACTTTCATGAGTTTCAAGCAAGTAATTAAATAGTCAAGCCAGTAATTGTGTTAGTTTATTCTTCTTCACATTGCATTCGTATTTATTACGAAATGTCCTGATTCGATTGCTGTTTCTCTCAAGTATTACAAATTGATCAAAGATCCTTCCAACTTATCTGCGGCAGTTGAGTATCGTATCAAAGACTAATCGCTTATGCCTATAACTGATTGAAGTCCCTTAGCGTTCCTTTTCTGGTGAAGATTAATATTCAGTGATTAGCTTGACTGTGGATTTATTGAACGTTTTCAGCAGAAGATAATATTGCAGTATTCATCAAAATGGGCATTGCATAAAGCATTTTTTGCACTTTCAACATGCTTTGAAGCAAGGCTCTGAGAAATTTCTATGCATTGAATAACGGAAACACATATTTGAGCTTTAGGACTGATTCCCCAATTCAAAAAATATTTATCTTTCAAAGATGAAAGGTTTACTCGGTAAATTTTAGCAAAAACAATAATAAATCAAAATCATCTTCTGCTCAACACCAAATATTTTGTTGTAGGCAATTCGTTTTAATGGTTTTGAATCCATTTTTTAACAATACAATCATTTCGAAGACATCTAAAAGATTTAAACCATTGGTATTCAACTTCTTCAATTCCTGCAAAGTGGTGTTGAATTTGGTGTTGAAAAAAATACATTTTGATATCAAAAGAATATTGAAGAGTTATGTTAAACGGTGTTTCCATAAGAAAACAAAACATGCACAGCATCATCCTCGCCTGGCAGCTTGTTTTATCTAAAATATTGATGCAGACACAACATCATGCCTTTTTGACAGTGCTTTGTAATTAAAATAAGACGAAACTCAGCGCCATGCTAAAACAACTTAGTAAAATATTTTTCTTTTGCGGTGAAAGATAAATTTCCTGCGAAGAAAAAAGGAAGCCTGGCCTTTGAATTTACTTATTATTATTTTTGGAATAACTTTGATTGCAGATCTGCATCCAATGTTCCTTGGCAGGGTGAATGGACACCTATTACTATAGTACTATTAACAGAACTCGTGCAACATTGCACAAGATGACCTTTTTGTATCATTTGAGCTATCTTCGCTATCTACATGCTCCGTATGGAAGTGAAGTAAGCTAGCAAAAACAAGTTAGCGCTTGCAAAGATCCGGACAAAGGATCAGAATTACTATTGACTTTCATTACAATAGTTTCCACTATCACCTTCAGGGCATATTTAATATATAAATTCAAGCTGAGTATGCTAGGGTCTCTCAACGACATAGTATTGAGGTGGGAAACATTTTGCAAGTTCCTGGTGAAGGATTTTAATTGAGTTTGCCTCACATTCCTCACAGGAATCGCTTGCATCATTCTCAAGAGTCCGGTTAAGGGTTTTGCCTCCATAAATTTGTGAACACAGTTTGGCTAGTTTCCGAGAAAACTTGAGTTGGGTCTTCCTTCGCTTAGTTTTTGCCAGGCATCTCTCCGAGGAGCATTTCATCCCGACCAAGATGAGCAAGCCGACAAAAATGTTGTTGTTGCTGCGCTTGTAGAAGGACGAGCGTAATAACATGTCTACATTCAGCTCAAGGGTTGAGAAAGTCTACTTCATAATAGGCAACAACTTCATAATAGTCAGCATAACTATTATCTCTTTTAGTGTATCTATTGACTGCATGTAGCACTACCACCTGACAAAATGATGGTCGGTCGTCCTTCCTATTTGGGCTGCTCGTATGTAATTCTGTGAGGCGTTTGATGAGAAAGCAAGTGAGGTGGAAGTTATGTGAGCAATTCAGGCTCGAGATGGTTTGCTTAGTGGTAAGTTTTAGGTTTGCTGATAATCTGTGGCCAGTTGAAGATTTCATAATTAGATTGCACTGGAGCGATGATATCTGGGCCAAATATAAGGAGCTTGGATGATGGTACTCAATTGATTGGAAAAGAAGGATTTGAAGAGATTTACATTTCCAGAAAGGCAGTTAATGTTGTTTTACTTTGCAAACTATATTTCTGCGAACTTGGTCCTCTTTAAAACAGATCGAAGTTGTTTTCAGAAGAAAAAAACCAACATTTTCAATAACATTCATAAGCGGCCGAGACTTCTTATGGCAATTAATGCAACTAATAGCCAGTTGAATTTGATGAGATAGAAATAAAATATTCATCATTTAAAAAGCATAGCGTATGTCTTTCATTTCAATAGGCATTATTTGATAAAGAATGGAAAATAAGAAACTTACTGATTTATTTTTTGATTGGGGCTTAGGATGTCAAAACTGCAAAATTGGATAACTGAATTGAATCATAGTTTGAATTTATGGAGCAAATATATTGTCAAAATTATTTTCTACATGACTGACAGTCTTCGACATAGGTGAATGATCTGCACGAGAAGTTGATTTTCAAGCTTCAAGTGGACACAAAAGTATCATTTTTGGCTGCTCTTCAAAAAACCAAGCTTAACGACTCAACACAACTGACGCCAGGACCCATTTCCCGTCCGGCTACAATCTAATTCACCTTTGATACTTGCGTAAGAAAATATAGAATTCGTCGATCGTAAGTTTGTGTCGTGTTTAAGTCGTGTGATTGTTAACGTTACAGCCCTTCACACACTCATAACGAGAAGAACTGTTTCGGCAATCACACGAGCCAAACAAGGAGCACTTGGTGCCGTTCCTTTCGTAACATTGCCATATTGTAACAACTTTTTGCGAGAGATTGCTGAGCTAGAAAACAGTAGCTATTTTTCGCATCATTCGAAATTTTATGGTTTACATAACTTCTTGTTTTTTTCATCAGATGTTTCTCTTTAAATATATATTTCACTTATTATAAAGCAAATTTGCAGAAAATCAGCAATTAAAATCAAATACTTATAACTGAAGCTCACAGTTTTCATTGAATAGGGAAGAACATACTAAACATAAAATGTCTAATATATTTGTATGTTCTTTATTTTAGGCACATACTTTCAGCATCTACTCTCATCACGTGTCCTAGGCTATTCGAGCATAAACCCATCCCAGTTTCCATCATCTTCGTGTATATTTTTGGTGTCTAGATCGAAACTAAATTGTCTTCGTCCTGCTTTTGCCTTGGGCTTTGTTTTTTCAATTTCTGTTTCGGCTTTTCATCTGGCTGCCCTATTTGTTTTCTCCAGTAGTGAGTTGCGGTCTTCCACTAGCACTCAACGGACATTTCCCTGCCAAAAATGAACTCATTTTCAAAATGAACGACGAAGCAAAGAACTATAAAATCAAGGAGAAATTTTGTGTCCTTTTGACTGTTTTTTTCTGGCAGAAACGAGTGTATGATTGCTGGTAATTTCATCAATTATTTTATCAAGGTCCAGATTTTCTGAAATCCTGCGATAAAATGGACAGAAGTCTTTTGCAGTCGAACGTTATTTTCGCTATTACTTTATTGAATGTGTTTGCAGGACGATCTGCTGAAGGAAACGTAAAAATGGGAATTTCTGAGTGATTGAAGTGGAGATGGAGAAAGCTGATTTATATGATGACTATTTTCACTTTCATGAGAAATGCCGTCGATTGTTTGCAGCTTTCATCATTTGATTGAATTTTATTGGTTTTTTGTTCATTAACTGGTCACTCTACCGTATTTTCATAAATGGCAGTGTGAATAAGGATTTTATTAATTGGAAGGCAATATAAAGAAGAGCTGATGGCTTGCAAAACGGAACAAGGATAGTTTGTAACGAACAAAGCATCGACATTATGATCAAGACGACGAGTATTGCCAAATGGCGCCTCTTTAGAAAAATAATTTGGAAAGCTGAGAGATTCTAAGACAAGACTTCACCCCCCCAGAAGATGCCTTGATTTGGTCTGATACGCCATTGATGATTTGGATGGAAATGCCATTCTATTTGTTCATGATATTGATAATTCAATAAGGAAACAGCCTGAGTAAAATCACTTCAATGAATGTCAGATAGTTAACAAACTTATTCAAAAAACGCGACTCGAAGACGTCGTAAGCATTGGCAAATTTCTAACTCAACAATTTTCGAATAACCAAATATCTGGCACAATGTTTGTGCAAATGTTTGTCCACTTCGACCACAAACATATTGAATTTTATGTGAATAGCATGAGCATTCGATCAGTTACTAATGGAGAAACGTTCCTTTTTGATTTGATTAATAATGCAAAACTTTTGCTGACGGTTGAGTAAATATTTGGTGAAGTGTTTATTTGAGCAACATATTAAGATAGATTGAACGTGGCAAGTGATTTTATTCACCGCACACTTCAACCACACAGGAGGGGTCTTTAAATATACATTCATCTCCAAACGTGAGAACCGACGTTTTGTCGTCCTTATCAAACACTGCTGCGATTGGTTGTTCAGATAAGTGCCCTTTAATTTATGGGTCGAAGATGACGCAAGTAATATCATTAATTCCCAAATTAACCTCAGCTATTATATATCCGACTTAAGTCGTTTGTTATTCGTGCAGGCTTGTAATAAGGAGACGACTATCACGAGTAAGGACTCTTCAGACAATTCCAAAAAGCCTGTTCGGTCAGCATTTGAAGGTGCACGCAGTTACACAGCTTCGGTCCTTACTGTGATGCTCATGGAGTTGCGGATGTTGTATGTGCCATTAATCACATGCCTGCCTAATTTTATGCTGAATGCTTGCAAGAATGTGACCTAAATAGACCATTGTAAGGACATGGAAGGTCTCATTGTCAGTGGGGGTAAGTGTGGTAGGTTTTTAGTCGATTTAGACAGCTTTAATTATTCGAAAAATATTTTCAGCTTCATTAATTTCGTAGAATGGAATATCTGTAGTTAAGTTTAAATTCTAAAGACCATATTGATTGAATAGTTACTGAAGGACTACCGTCTGCCTGATGAAATTCATATGTAACATTTCAAAGCTCTTGGTGTGAATCAACTAGTAGGAGATTGAGTTTCAAGGGTTCGAGCCGTTGAGAAAGTAAACAAAAGCATGAAAAGCAAAATGACAAAGTTGTCCTGTGGCAAGACTCTGTCGAAGGGGTGTAGTAAGTAGGCTTCAGAGTTGTGAGGAGTCAAATGCTGTCTTCAGGTATGTCTGAGAAGCTCCTGCAACGAATCAACGATACTGCTCGAAATTTAGTGGCCTAACAGTATTGTGAGTCAACACAAGGTGTAATTATAATGGTAACTGCGACTCGTATTACACAGAAGCGTGTTTTCTCCTTCCACGTCCTGGTTTCTAACATAGCCTTCAATGCTGCTAACTGAAACAAAGCTGAAAATTTTATGCGGAAGATGCTCACTTTGGAGTCGTGCTATGGGCAAAAGCATGTGGTGTTTAATGGTTTGCTGCCAGAGGATGTTGCAACATAGCAAAATGAAATTGCCTAAGCTTGAATGCTTTGGACTGTGTAAGGGTTGTTACTCATTTGCTCGTTCCATTTGCTTTGTAGGCTTGTGTTTCTTAATATATCCGGGAGAGCCAGGCGGGAGAGGGAGCACTTAGCACAGTTTGGACTCATTTTAACGCAACCCCAAATTAAGGAGCCGAGTTATGGCTACGATAGGATTAGGGTTCAAGAAGAACGGATTAACAGTTGATTATGGTATTTATCTGAAAATTTATTTTCAGATAGAGAATGGTGTTTGCTTGTTTTGTTACACGCTCTTGTTAGGCAAAGAAGTTATCAAGAAAATTGATACTTAGTATGTACAACAGACGATTTCACTTAAAGAAGCACATTTGTTTAAGATGAAGTTGTTTTAGGATATCTTAGAAAGAGCGAGAGAGGCGGTTTTTGTGTTTAACGTGCGAGTGCTCGGAAAAGCTGGAAACGCCTAGTTTGCGTTTGTGCGTCTTAGTGGTAAAAGCGTTAATTTGTATTTAATGTGGTGGATTCTGATATTGTTTTTTTTCATTTAGTCGATAAAACAGTTGAACTTTCAATTTGAAATTAACTTATTAAAAGAATGGAGTTATCAAAAATTGGAATCTCGGAGCCTGCAGGATCATAAAAAGATGCATTTCAAGCTGGATCTGACAATGATAGATGAAATGATTGCGTATTTTTCCAAACATGTGAATAATACTTATTACAGTTTGAGAAATTCCTCCCGGCAAACAAGTGATTTCATGACCACATCTTGGAAATAGTTCAGCATATGCAATATGCTACAAAATTCCTTTGAAATTTTGACCAATTATTTTTTGAAAGGATTTTTTTGTACCATGGAATTCGCTTAAAATGTTATTAAACTCTTTTCAATATCTTCAAAGGAAAATCAAGGCATTGTTATCAACATTATGCGATACTTCCTATAAAACGGAAGGATCAAAACATTAGCAGTAACTAAAAAAACAGTTCCTTTGTCAGAAGCAAGATCACCTTTTGAAGAACATCAAATACTGACTGCCCCAAATATAACTTTGGCAAATCATTTGTAACTAAAGTTAGCGAATAAGTCTTTCGGGAACATTTGACCAGAAAACCAATGGGTGCAAAAAACTAGGAAGATTTATTGGCTTCCTAATAAAAGCGTCCTCCTTACATATCCGACTGATGACCGAGTTCTTATGTTAAGATTTTACAACAATGTGCCTATTTACTATCAGGTTGAAGGCAATAGGCCACAAATCTTTTATGTTCATTCCCTCATCAATCTCCGGAATCCATCGTTCCCTATAAGAGGGCCGCGATGCATTATCACACTCAGCCAAACTGTAGAGGCACCATAATCCTGCTCCCGCTTCGATTCTCGTCAACACACTGTTGCTATTCGTCAAATTACACACACTTCGTCCTCACAAGGGTTCACTTTATAGTATTTGCCAACGAGAAGATACACTCTCCCTCGATGCCTGCCTAAGCCACTTGGCGTAAGTGCCTCCTTACATAAAATTGCTCAAAGAACATTATCATTTAGTGATTCTTTTTGTAAATCGCATCCTTAAGCATGCTATTATAGGGAGGCTTTCATCGCAGACAGATACTGCGCGATAGTAGGATCGTGTGAAGTATCCACACTCGCGAAGGAGAGGTGGTGAAAGCAAAAAGGTGATTTAATTCGCTGCCACTTGTACTCCTAAGTACAAATAAATGTGCACGATATAAGATTTCTGGGTCAAAGTTTTCAATTCTCGTGGACGAGTTTTGCAGGGACGGTAATCCATAAAATAAATTCACCTCTGCTGAAGCAAGTGCTATTTGAAGAGATGAATAATTCGTATGAATGTATTTGATGTGGCGGTTTTGTATGTTGCTAAACCAAGTAAGCTTAAGAATTCTTCGTGCTAACGTGCGAACGTGCGCTAAGTATTCCCCATTTGTGAATGTCTCATTAACATGGTCCCTAACAAAGAGCGAGGATTTGACTGAATATATGAGAATTCTTGAATAAAATGTTTTATTTTCCAGTGGCTATAGAATTATGAAAATATCTGTCTAAGTTACACGAAAGATCGAAATTGATAAGAGATCATTTCAAACCATTTCGCAATTAAAAATCAAAACAAAGTGTTCTTTAACATTGTTTCAAGACAAGTTTTCAAGAAAACGAGTTGGTATGTATCAAGGCCCATCATGGAAGACTGAAAATTTCAACTATAATACATAATCAAGAAGCTTTGTTATTGGCAACCGTTTTGATTACAATTTTGAGTGTTTAAGACTCATCTGTATAAATGAAGATAATCAATAACGACGAAAATTAATTGGACACTAAGCTTTTTCATATGCAGGCATGATTTTGTGAGTGAGCAGTATTAGACCAGGGCGGATCTGTGAAAAATCGACTACATTTGGCCGTTGAGGGGGGCATATTGATTTTTACAGGAAAAGTTATGGAATAACTCGTATAACAATAATTGACTTATGCTCCTCCTCAAAAATGTCGGGTACATTAAAAAAAGTCGAAATATTTGAACATTTAAAAATCGTTTTTTTCCTACTTCCCTTACTCCTTACTTTAAAACGGTTAATTTTAGAGCAAAGTTGTGTGTAGATAAAAATTGCGTAGTAAAATTTTCAATATGAGAAAACTGGGAAAAAAATCAAAACATTTAACCATTGCCGAAAAATAGCAATAAATATAAAAAAGGAGGAAAACTGCTTTTTATTAAATTTTTTCCCCATTTAGAATGCACTTAGGACCTTCATAGTTTGTCTAGAAAATCTTTACAATATAATAAAATAGCACGCAAATTTTCTACGAAATCAATGCTGTAAATTGTCCATAATAATTTTGCAATCCAAATTTATTTAAAAAAAATTCAAAAATTTTGGAAGCTCACAATGGACAAACTTAAGCTTATAGAAGTTTGAAACTTTTTTCACATATGAAAAAGCACTTCACCTATCAAAAAAAGGTTCCTTTCAACTGAATCTGCAGCCGTCTAGCACTGTTTTATAGTTTATTACCAAACTTAGCAAAAATTCCTGAAGTTGCCCTAGTAATCCGATTTCAATTTTGTAAAATGTATTTGATAGGAAAAGTGTTATGTGTGAAAAAAATTTCAACTTCTATAAGCTTAAGTTTGTGACTTGCAAGCTTTCAAAATTTTTGAATTAATTTAGATTTCACAATTATTATGGATAATCTACAGAAACGATTTTGAAGAAAATTTGTGTGCTATTTTATTATATTGTAAAAATTTTCTAGGCGAACTATGAAGGTCCTAAGAGGATTCTAAATGCTAAAAAGTAAGTTAAATAAAATAGGCTTTTTCTCCTATTTTATATTTATTGCTATTTCGCGGCAAGGGTTAAATGTTTCCAAATTTTTAACCAATCCTTTCTTAGAGAAAATTTTATAAGGAAACTTTTATTTCCACACAACTTTGTTCTAAAATGAATTGTTTTAAAGTTAGGAGTGAGAAAAGAATAAAAAATATTTTTTTAACATATTGTGCTCCAATTTTTTGAGAGGGAGGATAAGTCAATTATTGTTGTACGATTTATTCCACAACTTTTCCTGCAAAAATCAGTGTGCCCCCCTCAACGACCAACTGAAAACAGATCGGCCTTGGACTATATACATTGTAACATGGTTTCATATTTTCCTATTGGTTATCAAATTATAAGTGGTCTCATTGACTATTTTCAATAGAAACAATTGTTTATATATTTTGATTGCAAGTTCACGAAGCTGAATATGTTTGGTTATTAGAAAAAAAATCGATACACTGTTTTAGTCCAATAATGTTTTTGAAGACCATTTCTCAAACGAAGACCCATCATGGTTAGTTGAAAAGCGTAGGTGGTAGACCTCTCAAATTTTTAACTTTAATCTGTGTTCACAAGTATGAAACACAACTCATTTTAGTTATCATTAAATGTTGACGTTGCGAATCAGTTCAACAAATTGCATGACAACAACATCAAAAACAAGTATTTCGTATTCAATTTCGAACAATAAATAATATTTTTGTTCATTGCTGCTGCTCATGCATTTGTAAAATTACATAAAATATTCTGTTCCTACTTGACAAATGTGTGCTTGTCTGGGAATACAAAAAGCCTGGAAACAAGGACACATAAATATTTACGAGTCCTTCTTGTTGCCTCTGCATTCAATATTGCTGCTATCCAGGAACACACTTTTGTTTTCGCGAACACCAATAAGATAGCGCAAAATTGTTTGGCGTGTGCAGCTTTTGTAGGCGCACTAACAATAATTTCCTGAATGAGCAAAAGCAACGTCAGCAATTGTGTAGACATCGTTCCGAAAAATCTTTGGCCTATAACTCGGAGCCATAATTAAGAATATTTTAAGCGGAATATGCGGAGTTTCATTCATAAAAAAGTGGCTGTATGACGACTGCGGGAAACAATCCACATGTGAGATGTTTGTGTCAACATATCTTTTGAATGCAGCTTATTGTCATGCGAAATGCTTAAAATTAAATCAAACTATATTTGTGGGAGGCAGTTTGAGTCTTTTGAATTTTTTCAGTGATGAAAAAACTCAGCGGCGTCCTGATTCATAAGAAAAAAGATAAAACATTTCACACAGTCCATGAAGAAGTGAAGTAAATTAGAGAAGTAACATTGAACTTACCCTCGTCCGCGCCCTTCCGAAACCACTGTCCGAGCTGTCATGAGGCCTCCCCTGACGCTGACCTGACTATAAAATACAAAAACATAAAAGTTAAATGTTAACACTTTTATGTCGTGCTCCATAAAAGATATAATTGTTGTAGTGGATTTATCTTAATGGACAGTGAGTTTTATTGTAGGGTGTATCAGATTTTGTGTTATGACCGCAATGGACAATTACTTCAAAGTAATTGTTTTTGCTGCATGCCGTGTAAGTTTGTTTGTTTTCTGAACACAACAACTAAAAATAAATTTAAGTGCTCCATCATTCTGCGTTCCAGTAGTGATGAAGTTGCATTTTTGTTGGCGATAATAAAACCGTTACAGTAGGAAACATGCTTTTGTTGTTAACTAAAAGTTTCGGCTCAATGGCAATGGAAATATGATGCTGGCTGAAGATTGTTTTGAATGCACTAGTATTTATTCCGGAGAAGAACATATTTCAAGTTTTAATGAGCCCCAAGGCCTTTCATTCTTTGTAAGTGTTTTCAATCAATCACGCAAAGCTTATCTTTTTTGCTCTAAAGTCCAAAAGCCAAAATAATTGTTAAACTTTTTATCCTGTAAAGAGTAAAAACTTTGCCAAACGGAAAACAGCTTAAGTTATGCTCAAATTCAACCCACCACGCAAAAACACGCGATGAGGATGTCATTTGTAAATCTTTAGGCGTGTTTTCATTCAGCTTTTCCGCGCTGAGCCAAACTTTTATCTGATTTTGCTTCCTGTACGTCCCATCATTGTTTTCTAGTAGTAACTCAGTGAGTCATATCAAATAGAACAAAGAGTATTCAAAGCTCCACGGCAAACAAGAAGTGGATTTTGTCCAGAAACCCATTTGAAACAGGGGAGCAAGAATTTTCGTTAGCAACCCACTTTTCGTATCGTGGATTGTCCAACTTTCCCGCCTGCTTGACTGAAGGCAGAAGCGTGTCCGGGGCAGAAAAGATGAATTATCAAATAAGAGAATGCTCTTTATCTTGGCACCAAAGTGGCCCCGCAAAAAAGATAGTACCAATTTAGCAAAATGAAAAATGATTTGTCGAGGATTGTTTTATATGCCCGTTAACCTTCACATTTTATTCCGGTTGTTGCTTTAAGATTAAACGCCTCTATATTTGAATCTACGCTCCTTAGTGATGAAGACGCTCAGAAATGTTTATTTGCCTGGTTTCCGTTAAAACGGGACCAAAATCTGTTAGTCATTGAAAAAGATGGAGTTGTATAATGGCGGGGCATAAAACTATTAATGGGACACACGTAAACGAATTATTTGAAGATGTCTTAAACATTCCAAACGATCCTAAATAGCAATTGTTATACCTTTTCAAGTCAATACAAGCTATTCAAGTTGCCTGGAATATCAAAAAAATTACGACTGCTAATCGAATCCTTCCAAGCACTTCCATCACTAGATCGAATGCTTGTAAAAGTGTTACACAGTACTTTCAAATTTGGAACAAATTGAAAATGCAATCGCTAAAAACCACAAATATGCACCCATCTCCCTGTGTAAAAATGCCGCTAAATCAACCAAGCCTACAGGAGTGAAAAATTCATTCCCAAGCCTAACCCTGCTGGCTCTTTTACACATCTACAAGCACCTTTCCATACTGGATGAAATGGTGGGAAATTCTTCGGCAAAAGTGCAAAGATTTTTCACATTCACTCCCTGAGAGGGCCAAAGCGAAAATTCTAATGTCACGGTGTTGCGGCGGATGTGTTGCGAAAATGATATGGAAACTTTGCGATTTGGGGGCAGGCAAGCGGTCGTTGCTGCAAATACTAGGAGTCACCCTGATGAGCATTATAAATCACACACCATTCTAGGGGATGCTAGTACAGGCAGGTGAGAGCCCGTGATGTAAACTTCTGTTCAACAATGTCGGGGGATGGTCGACAAGGTTGTCAGTTTTATACATTGTTTCGCAAACCAAAAAGGACTTTTTTGGTCTGTTTTAGTTCGAGGTAGCATCGTGACATAAAATTTTATGTATTACAAGAGCTGGTGCCGCTTTTCTAATGATGTTGCTATTCGTTCAATCAAATTCAGCCTAAAATGGGTTGTGTTTTTTCGGGTTTTTGTTGAAAGTCTGAAAGTTCAACTTAGTGAAATTATGATGGACTTGTGTTTGTTACTCGCAATATATAGAAATAATCAAAAACAGAATTGGATAATATTAAGGGGACTTTTAGGATACGATTTTCAAACAACACGTTTTTTCGAGAAAAAAACTTTTCACCTGAAGGAAAAAAGATATCATTTTGAAATGTTGCGCTAATATTTATTAACATTTTAAGTATAGAAAAAAAGATTTTCTGAATTTTTGAAACGGTTTTTTCGGTTTTACGATTTTTTCAAAAAAAAGCCCAAAATTAATGACGGACGTGATTTCACATTTGAGAAAAAGATTCAAACAAAAATTAATCCCTGTTTAAATGGCTATCGCGTGAGCTAGGGATATTTTTTCAGCCGAAAAATAACAAAATGGCGGCCATTTGAAAAACAACCGTTTTCGGGGTTAGAAAATTGGCTGAATACGATTTCTACATTAAACACATCTTAGAATCGTACACATTAACATAACCAAAAACTCAATTGCTACTATTTATCAGCCACCATAAACCCTATTTAGTCAGTAAACATAAACTATTTACTAAAGGGTCTTTTATGCTACAATTTTTCATAAAATCAAAAAAATTTTTTTTTATAGATTTCGTTAGTAAATTCCATCAAGAAAACGATTTAAAATGATTTATAATGATATTTAAATTTTTAAAATATTTTCAAGCGTGTATAGCGAGCATTTTTGACGCTCCGCTGTGGTTCGGTATTCTCGACTCCCCTCTCCTGAATTACGAAAGTATAAGCATGGTCTAATTCTTGATCAAGCAGCTCAAAAAATTTGACGCCAATATACAAAGATTTAATTTCGAATGATTTATTGGGAAAGTGCTTCGTAATTCGTAACAAAAAAGAAAACGCAATTTTCTCGAATTCATATTTTTTAAGCTGGCGGACATGATTTTAGAAAAAAATACTCAACTGATCACTCTGATTTTTTAATATGTCGTTGTACACATACATATATGGCTATAGCCGGAACCATTCTGATCGGTATCAAATTTTCCGATTTTCACTCAATTTTCCACCCTCAAAAATAGGTTTTTTTTTAAAAAAAATGGCCGCTTTTTGTGGTTTTTTAATGAAAAAAATCAGTCCAGTAGGCAATTTAACATGGATTAATTTGGCTGTTTATTTTTGTTTCCAGATGATCCAGTCGTCTGAAAGCGTAATTTTTGATGTTTTTTTTTAAATAGTTATGGGTAAAAAAAGAATAAAAAAATCTAAAAACATTTTTGTACACCGTAACATACGAGGACGTTCAAAATTTCAAAATGATATATTATCTCTTTCAATTGAAAAAAATGGTTTATTTAATTTTTTGAAAATCGTAACATGGAAGACCCCTCAAGAAAAACTTATAACCAAAAACTCCATTATTTTTGTTTATTAGCCATCCTCAACCCTATTTAATCAACAAAAAATAAACTATTTACTAAAGATTGTAGACTTTATTGCAAACGGAACAGAATTTAATATAGCTAGTGTATTCAATAGCAAAATTAGAAACCAAACAAAAACAAGAGATCAATAGCATCCTTTTAATCAAAGCCATTTCTTAGTTTGTGCTGCTTAAAACTAGCCAGCAAATTTGAAACAAATACGATGTTCAGTTCAACACAAGCTGTTTACGAGAGGACATAGTTTTTATGGCAATCTTCGTAAATATGAGAAATTCGGTGTACAATTAAAATCGAGACATCCTTTGAATTCTTATTCGAAGAAAAATAATATCATCTATCATTAACTAGGAGAGCTTTCCTAAGGTTCTTGTTATTAATAAATAAATATAGGATATTTGATATTTAATTATCTCACGACTCAGGCGAAAGTTAATTGAATTGTTGTCGTTGATGGTCTGAGTCTGTTGTTTTCCCAATTCTGTTGGTCCTTTTTGCATTGCCCTTCGTACATTTTTATTATTAATACATCATTATTAAGAAGGACGATATTGAATGAGCTGCTTCCGAGAGGAAGAAGTGTGAGTCCAGAGAATTCAAGAGAGAAATCAAGACAATTTCGGTTACTTTGATATATACTCAATAGAAGGTGGAAACGGTGAGAAATTCATTCTAGGGAATTAGCTAACTGTAGAGATGTTAGTGGATCTTTCTGTTGATGACAAGTGGAAAGATAATGAGCCTCTTTTTTTTAGTTCACTTGGACGGAGAAATCTCCGCATTATTATGTTGCTGTGTTAAGAAAACATCATTGGCCATGCTACTTTTCACTTTCATTTTTGGATTGGTTCTCAAATATCAGAGTAAACATTTAGTTTATTTCAAAAAGCAGAACTCAAAGGTTTTCATGACAATATTGTCGTCCGACAATGTTTTCAGCGCGATTTCAATAAGGGTCAATTTTGTAATCATTTGCTTGAAAACTTAACTTGCACACATTCTAGGGATGTTTCAGATGGAATATTTTAAGCAAGCTAGTTTTGCTTGAGTTTCCACTCTTCGTGCAGATTTTGTTCAAAAGGCAGCCAAGCTTTCTCCAACGGTTGAGGTGTAGAATCGGGAATTGTAGCCAGTATGCAAACATTGATTCTAGTACATACTACCTGATAAGAGAAATATATCTTACAAACTGAGCACTGTTTCAAAGTAGAAGCTAACTAGGCAACAACTTGCTCCTTTACAAGCAGATATGCATTTCCAGAACAGGGAACCGTCTCTGGTGATTGAGCGAGCAGCAAACTTAATCTGAACAACTTTTCACTAATAACAATCATTCAATTGACAAACTTTTCTAAAATGGAGTCCACGGAGACAAGTTTGATAGAAGGCAAGGCACTGCAATCAAACTCGATGCCATGCGGATATGTTTTGCATTTGATTTTTTCAATAAAGTGTGTGTTTGATGTTTTTGCTTGTTGTATGATGTCATGAACATACCGTGTCAGAAGAGTTAGTATTTCGTTTTCGTATACGATTTCGTACCTTAGCTGCGCTCACTTCACGTGTTGATATGCCCATTTTTTCGTGGTGTCGCAACTGCACCGGATAAATGATCTGATAATAGTGGCCACCTATCCGTCGCACCAGCTCCTGATTTTCCCGGTACTCCTTTAGCAGTCGTTCGACCTCACCTGAAAAGTAGTCGGAAAAGAGAAAGAAAATGTTTTAGTGGAAGTTTAGCAAGACAATTTCAATGGTTTGAAGTGGTTGGCCTCTTGACAAAGCCGCATAGCAAATAAACATTCGCGGCAATCATTCATCTATTCTTATATTGGGCGCCTGAAAATATCAATCATCTTAAATGGTTTTTCATTGATCACGAAACATTGAAAACTCTGCAGCTGAGTTCGAGTGTTCGTCTCAATTATTCATTTTGCCATTTAGAATATCCTCGATTTCCCACCCAAATTCAATATTGGAAACACTTTCACCACCGACACAACCACTCCATTTTCTTTCCGATGCTGTTCGGCATCGGCCGATAGCGCGCTTACCCATTCCCGGATTCCAAAAATTATTTGAAATTGATTGAATTTCCCTGGTATCCTTCAGCCCGTGTCTCGGTACCCTTTCTCGCTCTCGTTTTCATGTCGGGTTCATGGCTGCCGGAAAATCGTTTTGGCAGTACTGCGGGCGACATATTTATGAATTTCACTGGAATTCATGCAACGGACAAGTGCGCGCGGGCGCCGATAAAATTCCTAAACTTGGGAAAAATCAACTTAAGCTTAGCAGCCGGATATCCTCGCAAACGGAAATTACTGTCTGTTGAAGGATTCTTCTCGTTTGCATTTGAGTATTTTCTTTGTACGTTGCCGCTATTCACGACCTCTTCTGGGTTATGGTACTTATGAATTAAAGGAATACACACGGCGTTCACGGCTACTGCACTTGCTCGGGAAACTTGTAATCTTGCCTACAAACAGGGAAAATAACATCCGGCAAAATGAAATCATGCCAAGATTTTTAAAACAGAACGAACAAAAATTGTTTTGGTCAGATTTCGATGGCATCGTTGTCTTCGGTGAAAAATAAGTACTTGAAAAAATATAATTGAGATTTCATATTGGTTCCCATTGTATTCAATTGTAATGGCAAGTTATTTTGCACAAATATAAAGGAAATATTTAACTGTAAGATACATTTCAAAATATAAAAGTACACACGAATTTATTCCACAGTGTCCAAGCAAACCTTTTCGGATATGAACATTATTTGCTTCTTAGGATAACATTCCAGGAAATTCATTGGATTGGAGACTGTAATAAAACAAAAGTTTCTCAACACGATCCCAGGACTGTCTCCAGGTATGATGTTCATCTAAAGATTGCTGTTCATTGGTTGCTTGAGTTCTATCACGTAGTCTAGGTATCTCTATTCCAATTCATCTTTGGCTTTGCATTGTATCCCGGCACGGGGATGCTCACTATAAAAAGATTGAATTTATCTTTTGATGTTCGCTTTTCTGGCTTTCACTTCTAATATGTCAACGAGAAAAGGTAAAGTCGCTGTTATGTTCCTTCCAATATTCTTAATAGAACTTTTGAATGTGTTCCACGAAAAAGATTGAACTTTTTTGATTATCAAAATGGAAAACGGATGAGTTTTGAACTTGAGGGCTTTTGAATATTTGAGAATTCTATTTTGTATTGTACGCATGTGAGCTTCCGGTTTAGGAACATATATATATATATATATATATATATATATATATATATATATATATATATATATATATGTATATATATATATATATATATATATATATATATGGCACACCTGCACGCTGTTCTGTAAAATAAGAACTTAAAAAACAGAAACATTGATAGATGAATTGAATTGGAGAAAAGTTTTATTTGAATACAAAATTTATCAACTGCGTTCAAAACAATAATCATAAACATTTCCAAAACATTAAATGGACACTTTACATAGCAGTAAACATTGTAACAATGCAGAAACTGCATACCTTACAAAATTTACATGAAATCAAAGGCCTTGTTCTTTGATGTATAGAGTTTTTGCTCGACATTTTGCCTTCAGACATTCTGTCTTCGGGTTTTTAAGGACAGTAAGATTCAAATTTGTTGATTGCGGAAAAAATACATTTATAAATAGTTTCCAAAGATGAAACAAAAACAAAGTTTAGCTAGATGTGAGATGCAAGTAAATGACAAAAAGCAATTTTATGTAGCATAAAAATGCTTTTGTACAACTGATGATTCGCCATTCCCTAATTTCGGGCAGTATTTTAGCCTGATATCGAAGTTATTTATTATTTTCGCAACATACACTTCTAGAAGTGAGCATGATTTGTAAAATGATACTATCCAGAAGAAGACAATCAGTCAGCATCAAATTCGTATGAGAAACTAGTATGTGAAGTGAAGAAAATACAGTTTGGAATAGTACCTTTTTCCAATCGGAAACAATTGTATATAAGGAGTGCATCGAAAGTAATAGAGTGGTATTACTTGCTCCATCGAACTATTTCTTTTTTCTTTTATTATTATATTATATGAACTAACATTTAGATAACAATTTAATGAATTTGCTTTTCAAGGGAAAAAAATTTCGGACTTTTCCGTTAACTCCACGCATTAGGTCCCGTACAACGATATCATCGACCACCTTATATGCATTTCTATACTTGTTTTGAAAATCCTTTTTGGTTTTAGTAATTTCGTTTGTTTTCTTTAGTGTTTTGTTCATTTCAGCCCAATATCTTTCGATTCGTCGAAGTTCTGGACAGTTTGGAGGATGCTTTCGGTACCACGGAGATGTTGTTGTCCTCATACCACTTCATTGTTGATCGAGCATAATGACTTGTCACTAAACCTAGTCAAAATGGTACAGATGCGTCGTGTGTCTCGAGAAATGGTTTTAGTCGCTTCTCTAAACACTCTTCGATGTATACTGCTGAGTTGATGGTACCATTCGCTACAAATTCCTCTGATATATTGCCTGCCAAGTCATATACCGCTTGGGAAATTTGGTGATTTTTTGGCTTTATGTTTTGGGCTTACACCACTCATTGAACCTGCTGTATAGAAGTTTTGACCAAATAACTGTGCGAAATCGGTCTTCACGTATGTTTCATCGTCCAACACAACACAATCGAATTTGGTCAGGTAATCCTTGTAAAGCATTCGAGACCAATTTTTCGCTTGTTTCTCCTTTTCCTCGGATCGATCGGGTACTTTTTGGACTTTATATGATCTAAGATAATAATGCTTCTTAATATTCTGAATTATTGCGTTTGATGTTTGCACTTTTTGAGCCATATCTCGAATGAATGTGTTAAATTTCCTTTTCACCAGTTGGATCGGATGGATCTTTTTTCTACCTGATTCAGACTTTCTAGCAACAGGTAGGCCTTTTTGTAATTTATAATCGTTCGTTTTACTGTTGCAATAGACGAATTGGTCTCCTATGCTAGTACCGAATATTTACGAAGGAGATTTGTCAGTTATTTGCACACAATTAAATTGCGCACTTTTTCGAGAGTGATCTTATAATACGAATGGATAAAAAGTTATTTTTTGTCACATTTTATAGCGGATTTTGCATACCTGATGAAGACTTAAACTTATCCCAAACAGGAGCTATGCAGGAAAAACTAAAGGTCAACTTTTTTCCGATGCAGTCCTTAGTATGTTTGACTCGAAAGAAATAACAAATCAATCAGGCCCACTGAAGAAATCAATAGTGTAATTAAATGCCCTGATTAAAAATACAAATCAAATTGAGATTTCAGCCACAATCGTGTCCATATTTGGTTGAGAGTCTGTTGGTCAATTCTCAAAACAATAAAATGCCAACAAAAAAATGCAAAAAGCTGCAACTATAATAATGATGAAATATCGATGAGAATTTTTGCCATTTTAGAGTGATTTTTTTACTACTCTTTTTCAACAAAACTAAACGATTTATTTTTTGAATCGATTTGTCTGAGTCTTTAGACAAGGGCTCATTTATGCTTGTGAGATATCAAGCATTGTTGCTTTACCACAATGACAGCGTTGAAACGACTCCACGCATACAAATGCCAAGTCTCCTTCCCTTATTTAAAAGTCCGAGGAATCTCAAGGTAAACTGCCTATCCACGAATGCGATCGACTTTCCATAGGTGTTATCTTTAGTCGCTTAGTATTATTCTTCACACATTACAGCCCCTGTTGAAGTGCGGGTGGTTTTATGTCGTTCTCAATGTCACAACCACCAACAAAAAAATCGAAGAAAAACTTGAATGCGAAGCTCCATCAAACGTTCGCAGGACGATGGAGGCTCCAAATCTAAAGGCAGTCGGAATACAAAAATAAACCGAAAACTGGCGGTCTATTGTGTTAAGACGGAATGGAGCTGACATAAAGAAGAAATTACAGGAAAATTAATGAGAAAAAAGAGGAAACGAACGGAAGGTGAAATGGAAAGGAAGGAGAAGCTTCTGGCAGGCTTTGGAGCCAAGCGGAGTGAAAGGAATCAGCTCACATCGGTTTGCAGGAAGAGCACCAATAGCAGCAGCTGTATCATCTTCACCCAGCGAACCGTCCAGCGTACGCGTCCTCAGCCACGAGCATTACCTTTCTTTCGTGGATGGATTGCAAATAACTCCAGAGGAAGAGGAGCCCACCTCAGCGTGTGTCGGTAGTGTCCTGAAAATGGGCGAAAAATAAAAACGACTTCGAAAAGAATTGCCTTCACGACGGATGGAAGGCGAGATTTCAATGGCTAGGCTTCACTAATAGCCGCTCTGGGTGGATGTGCTCGAGGTGTCAGCTAAAGGTGTTTCATCTTACAAGGGCGGCCGACAAATTTGAGGTGGACTATCAAGTTCAAGAAATTATAATTGATTTTGTGTTGGTATTCTTAAAAGGTGGTACTCAAGTGGTGTCGTAGTTGTTCTCGTCGTTGTAATCTTGCCTCACGTTGTCGAAGCAAGATGCTCGACACCCCTGTTGATGATCAAGGAGGTGGGCCGTAAGTGTGAAAATGGGATAACGGATGCTGGCTTTGAGTGGAAGCTTTTGTATTTAATTAATTAAGGGACGAAGGAGGAGTGGTGTCATTTGAGGTTGATAGCATTTTGTACGTGGCAGAATCTTAATTTGAAGACTTTTTGGATGTAATTTCTTGAGAAGCTGTAAACGGATTTCTAGAAACTTCATCAGAGCTGACTAAGTGAACTTTTTAATTTTGATGGAAAACGGTATTCCACTTTCTCCATTTCTTCATTTGGCTCATCCCGAATACAAACCGTTCCAATTTGGTGGAAATGTTCGCCTCATTTATGGTTTTTATTTGAACCCAGCATTAAATTCAATTACGTTAGGAGGGCTTAGTAAGTACTTAGCACCTCTTTAAAAAATCAATAGAAGCAGCAGTTCGAATCCAAACCAGGAAAGAGAAGATATACGGTTTAACTGAAACCCAATGGAAAAAGAAAACATATTATTTCAACTCTTTTCAAATTGAAGCGAAAGGAAAAATGACAAGCATTTATTGACATATGCAGATTATATACAAAGCAAGCAAAGCATTATAAAATACCAGCATAAGATACTAAGAACAAAAAGAGTAAACATTTTACTCTTGCATACAAAGTAAATTGATTTCCTCACACATTTTGGAAAATTTTGGGCTGGATATTTCATATTTTTTCAAGGTGAAAACACAAACTTTTCAAGATTTATTCGAGTCTCAAGTAAAAACACACCATCAAATCCCACTAACACATTCCCAAGAAAATCAACACCACAGCTCTGTTCGTAGTAAAGTGCCAAGTAAACGCACAAGTCGTATCCTAGACCTAAAATCTACAATCCGGTAAATCAATTCCAACTGATGGATGTAATGTTATTTGGGAGGGAAGCATTTTTCATTTCATTCCGTTTCCGCAACACTATGGACTCTATAAAAATGTATTTAGGTGCTTCGGACAGATCAAAGCTGTAGGTTACGAAAAATCAGCATCAATACAATCAACTAAATTGGACGGGTCCTTCAAACTTCTGGGGAGTCATGATTGGAGTGCGAAGAAGCCCTCGAGTCCTCTTCGGTCATTTGTTTTTGCTGTGTGAGGAATCGCCCATGTTGGAATCTGGCAACTGATAGCCTCCTCTGCAGTGTCGTAAGTCTTTCAGGAACACCAGTCCGAAAAATCGGAAGAAGAGTATTCGGCAAACGGACGTTATTAAATTACAGCCATCACACAAAAGGCACTTTTTTAGTTCCATTCAACAACAGCAAAAGACGAGAAAATCGGCTACATAGAATTTAAGGAAAAAGGTTCTCTACGGGTAATTTGTTCTTGGCCAGCCGTTTTCTATCCTAATGCTTGGCCCCATTTGCCCCTCATCATGTTTGCTTCAGAAGTGACTGTAGACCGGCGTCAAAGTGGATACTTTCCTTGTTCTTTCGTGCATTTCGCCAGATTAGATGTTACAATGAATGCAAAGCAACGAAAAAGAATCAGAAACCTTTATCACGCCTATTTGAAAACGATAGATTTTCACCCCGTCAATGGGCATGGAAATAAGAAAAGAGATGGAATGAGGAGTTCGAAATCGGTAGGATGAGGTCGAGCAATTAATCAGCACAAGAAATCGAAAGCGAAACTGAAGTTTTAGATATGCTTGTGCGAAATCTTACCAAAATGAACAGAATTTTGAAAAAAAAACCAGTTGTTGGACGATTGCGTAGAAAATTGAAACAGTCCACTATACAAAATTGATACATTTTGAATATCAATATATCAGTATCGTTTCCGCGAAGCCTCTCACGCAAAAATCAGAAAATTACAGTTGATTAAATGAAAAATAATTAAGCAGGGGCAAACTGGGTTCGCGTACCGAAGGTTCCATTCTATGGAAACCCATAAAAAAGATATGGTAAAATGTTTCAATCCTGATCAGAAGTTCCTCATCGTTAATGTTACTTTGGCATAAATAAAACTTTGCTCTTTATAAGAGTATTCCTCTGAAATGTGACATAACTTATAAATTTATCAGGGTTAAAAATTAATTCACGAAATAAAATAAAATTAAAATAATAATTGAGAAATTAGGTTTCTATGGATAATACACTAGCTTTAGTATTTTTTGTCTAGGTACGCTCATCTGAATTTTTTGCAGAAAAACAACGAAAACTAAAACTGCTGCTGTTACTCCTGAGTATTTTGAGTAAGCAAGCATTAAGTTTCCTGGCCATCATGCGAGATGGGGGCATGACATGCATGCTATTTTCAGAAGGATGCAGCGTTTGCTGTAAAAGTTACTAAGTACGAGTAAATGAATTATGAAGGCGTCTGATGAAACATGAACAAAGTTTAAAATATTGAATGATATCAACGGTTTACATGATCTTCCATCGAAAATCTGTAATCTGTACCGCCGTTATGAAACTTTTACTAAAACTGTTTGCCATTCACCTCGAATTGGTTTTATGGCTCAAAATCGAGAAAGCTTTTCACGAAAAATGAAGGATAAGCCGTAATTTTCCTGGATTGAAACGCTTAGTTTTGAGAATAATTATTCTAAGATAATATTGCAGTTGCTTTCGCCATTTAATCGGGCACGGCCACAATGTCCGCCATCGATGTGAATCGTTATCGAGCATCCTCGCAAAATATGCTTCAATTACAACGTATAAAATAATGTAAAATTTTGAAATACTTTCTCATAAATTGTGATGTAGAAATAATGAAGAATAAGCCTCCTATCCGTTTCACTTCCCTACTTCGTCAATGTCAGAAATTTGTCAGGCAAAGAAGAACGCTAGAAAGATTACAAGGATTCGAAATGATGTCACGCTTCATAATATGTCAAGGAACCCGTGAAGTGCACACACTAGAACTTCAACCTTTGTAATAGAACAAAGGTGAATATGAACAGCGAAGAAGGGTAAGCTGGGCGGTTTCCATGGCAAAGTAATAAATATGTATGTTCATGCACTACGCATAGCGCTTTAATCTGCGCTACACCTTTTGTCTTCACCTTGGCGATTTATATTTGAATGCTTCCAAGCGTGTATAGCAACAAAGCACACGTGATGTTAAGGACCTTGCCTGTTCTTAGCACGCCAGCTTTCGTGAGGACGACATCCGCACAGCGTGGTAGGACTGTTATCATAGTCGAGGACCATGAATCTCAAGTGCTTCAAGCCAAACCGTATTTCACTACTATAAATTTCATAAGAGAGATGATGGAACTAACGCTGAACCCAAACTATATGTTGATGCACGGTAAATTTAAAATGATCCTTGTGTCAACGTTGTCAAGGAGGCCTATGTAGAAAATGCTTCGTGGCAAATAAAATTTGGTTACGTTGGCTGTTTGTTCGCCAGGAAAAAAATCATTTAGTTGGTGAGAGTATCGCTTACGTAGTCATTTTGCTCGGATTTTAACTTGAAACTGAGACAAACTAAAAGTTAAAGCGTCGTTTTTATATGATTTGAGGACATATGAAATTTTCCTAACGATTTTTTTCTTCGATTTTGAAACACTTTTCACATTATAGCGAAAAGATACGTTAATGGTCAACTTACATAAAAATAACACTGCGCATTGGTTTTGTGTTTTTTTTATTTTTACACAGCTTATTTATTTTTGCTCAAGCAGTCGTTTAGCTTTCTTTTTTCTTCGCACTTTTATCTTTATTAAATCTGAGCTGGCGTTTCTCGATATCAGTGATGTATGTTTCTTTAATAAAAACCTCAAGAAAGCTCGTAACCAACGTTGAAAATCCGTAAATCAAGTGAGAGAGTACTAATTTTTCAAGTATCATAAAAACCGTTTTTGCCAAATTTATGTCCTTAATTTTCAGTTTATCTTTGCTTTTCTCGCTTTTTCCTAATGATGAGTTTGGCTGATTTTGACTGTTGAAAAGCTTCAGTTAAAATAACTCCCAGGAACAAAAAAAATTAACAATTATTCTCTCGGTACTTTTTAACGGCGATTTTTCGCTAGCGAAAAATAATAATTGTTGAAAACATTTTCGCAACAAATTTATAGAACTTAGTTGATATTTTTGTTCAGTTAAAAATAATCAGCAATCATACAGTTTCTAGTTAATTTTTTGCTTACACATATCAAATGCAATAAACTTTCAATCAACAAGAACGCCATTGAAAATCGTGCTGATTGTTTTAGCACTACAATTTAAATATCAAGCATCGAATGTTCTTCCTGACCGAAGCAAAATAAAACCTCATTTGATATAATTTTTGAGAAAACCTTCTTTCTGAAAATGCAATTTTTCCGTATTATCTATCACAGCCAACTATTTTTTTCAGAAAGGAATTATTTCTTGAACCAAAGACCGTACAGAATATTCCATCATTAATTTGAAAGTACTTTCATCCTTCCTAGACTCCACAATATGACTGAAGGAAAATAAAACACGGTATTGTTATCAGGCATCCGATAAAATAAATTAGGACTTTTTAGTAGCAAGGGTCCGTCAATCAAGTAACTGGATATCATCTTCGTACTAAACGAGAGAGGAGCACGCGAACAGGATGAAAGAAACGGATAGCCTTTCAAGTGCGTGGAAAAAAGAAGAAAATGAAAGTTAAAGTTATCGTTACGTAGTTGCACCTTATCTAGTTGGTACTCGTCATGCCTCTCATTTCGAAACGGATATAATTCATAATGGCCAACTATTTTTTTCAGAAAGGAATTATTTCTTGAACCAAAGACCGTACAGAATATTCCATCATTAATTTGAAAGTACTTTCATCCTTCCTAGACTCCACAATATGACTGAAGGAAAATAAAACACGGTATTGTTATCAGGCATCCGATAAAATAAATTAGGACTTTTTAGTAGCAAGGGTCCGTCAATCAAGTAACTGGATATCATCTTCGTACTAAACGAGAGAGGAGCACGCGAACAGGATGAAAGAAACGGATAGCCTTTCAAGTGCGTGGAAAAAAGAAGAAAATGAAAGTTAAAGTTATCGTTACGTAGTTGCACCTTATCTAGTTGGTACTCGTCATGCCTCTCATTTCGAAACGGATATAATTCATAATGGTTTCTATAAAATGTTCAAGTAGCTTTTCGTAAATGCACTTTCTTCAGAAATAAACAGCATAAATGGTGAGTATAAACGATTGCGCGTAGCCAAGGGAAAGCGATGAAATTGAAAGAAACTCCAAACCGAGAATTTTTTTAGTCTTATGGCACGAAGAGGGAGTGAACCCATAAAAAATTCATGTGAACGTAAAAAGAGTTTTGTCGTTATGAATATTTTTCGCATTTGCATTGTGAAAACGCACTGGCTGATACCTTCCTTTCTTCAGCAGGACTCCATGCCGAACCATACCTAAAACTAACCATTCACATCGCTTTTTTTTGCTCGGCGCTAAGAAATGGATTTATGGACCTCGCAGTGAGAAAATTACGCGAAGGAGTGCGCAATATTAACACCACTAAAGCTCGATTCCAAGATGCCATGATGGCGTTTTCGTCAAATTGTTGCGACTAATTTGAATTTATTACTAAGTGCCGCCGTTCCAGGACAATAAAAATCGCCAAGTGCGAGATGTAGACGTAAGGGGATCATAATTTTATTTCGTGGCTTCTGTGTTTTACGACTGATTGCGTTGAGTTTTCTTTGGTGAAGTCAAGAAAAAAGACTTGGCAGCGCATGAAAGGTTCATGAATTGGATGCAATCGCCGCATTTGCTTGTGAAGCGAATATTCAAGTGAAATTCAAAGTAGTCTTGCACTGATTTTTTGGATGGTGAAAGAATTGTTTTTGGAATGAACGGAATTAAAAGCGTTAATTTCTGAGTATGAAATGCTTTAATTAATTTGAAATCTTCCGAAAATCGTTGATTGGTTCCATAGATTCTCAGTGATTCCAGCAGCGACTATTTACACTTCATTAATATTATCATGAGTGCATTTACTAGAAAAAAGCTACATATTTCATGTGTGAGACATATGGAAATAATCATTTTTTTATTCCATTCTGAGTTTATTTCCAAATATTCCTTATTCATTGTCAAACGCACACATTCTCATGCAGAGATTCTTTCAGCAAGACATTAGTTTCACATTTCTTGTACACTTCTTAATTAGCAATTGCCAACAAGCTTTGTGCACCTAGCTGTCGAGAAAATATGATAAATGAAGCATGTTGTATGGAAAAAAATATTAAGATTAAAATTAATTATTATTTGCATCGCTCAACTAAATAATTCATTTATCTTCTTTAAGGAGCAGCAAAATGGTGCCAGTAATTGCATATTTCTGTAAATTTTGACGAGGGTGAGAGGCGTTCGTGTTGATCAAAAAGAATTCTGCAAAAGACAATAAGAAAGGTGGATAGTTGCAACCATCTTATTTGAAATAACAAAAAAGTAATCAGAATATTGCGGCAAAGCTGAAAATCGAGCAAAAAATTGCGGGTTTTAATTGGTGTATATAAAGAATAATTAGAAAATAATTGATCAAAATAGAAAATAAATGATCGAAACCCTTCAAAATGAGAGGGTATCTGTATTTCGTCATAATTTTATATTAGAGGAACTTTCCTACTTCTGGTACCTGCTGACATTTCCGCGGAAAACGTTAAATACAATTTAAGAAAATTATAATTTGTTTCAATATGTCGAGCCCGACATGCCACCACGTCAATTTCAGAATCCGTATTCAATCATCTTCAGTAGTCGTGCCCATCTTGCAAATCATAGCTGCAAACACAAGAAGCGGTAACGACATACAGCATTTGGATAGTTTGAGCAAGTGTGACGTGATATTTATTAATTATGATGCCGCAAATAACATAACATAAAGTTTGAACATATGTTTGTCGTGTTACATGTCACAAGCATTATACATATTTGCAAAGACTTGGCAGGAAATTTTCGGAAAATATGACTCGAAACGAAGGAAACGAGTGGGTGTTGAGTTTGAAGTCTAATGATCTATCATTAAACTAGAGAATATGCCTAACGGGCCGAAATTCTGTTTCAGCTTAAGTTAATTAGATAAATTAGTGAAGCGAGCAATTATGATGGTATTTGTAGTTGATGTCACGCAATTTATGAAATAGTTCGCGAATAGCTTCAAAGTTAGGCGGTATTTTGTGTATTGAAGGAGATGGTGGTAAAATGCTTTGAGAACGCTGCCTGCTGTTTCATTAGAAATATTTGAAATTATTGTAATCCTTGTGTGAATTTTCATGTAGAAATACAATTTGTAGGCAAAAAATTCCGTCGTAAACCAGCAATCCTACCAAAATCGAATCAGCTCGCCTCATTGCTAATACGCTTCGATTTGGACTGTGACTAAGTTGATACGACTTTTTCATTGTGAGTTATGGTTGTAGAAGAAAATGGTCCTGTTACACATACAAACTTCTTTCTAACACACCAAGAATGTACTCTAAAGATTTTATAACATAAAGAAATGTTGAAAGTTTTGAACCGATTACATGAACTTCTCATATACTGGATAGTGAACAACCACCTTCTATTTATCAAAACTGGATTCTGAATAAATGTTCCCATTTTTTAAAATGCTGTATGAATATAAGTGGAAATCAATGTTTGAAGAACGTTATTAAAATATTTGTTTAAAACATAAAAGTTGCAGTTTTTGATCACACTTCAAACAAGGCAAGCTGCAACACTATTGCTAGGTCAAAGCCTACTCATGCTATCCTTATAAACTGCAGCAATTACTTTTTTTTAAGTGGTGAATGAGAAAACTCCGTCGAAACTATGTGTGACCCATGAAGGATAAGTCTTAAGCTTCCTATTTTTTGTAAATCCGTTCAAGTAGCTCTCGTACCGGGACTAGAAAAGACATAGAACAGTAAATGGCAATACCATTTCTGGTCATTGCCATTATTTTTACTCAAGAGTAATCTCAAAATTAATCGCATGGAAACTCCTGTCGAAATTCGCGACCAGCCTTTGGTGCGTGAACATGGAGAATCCACTCTTAATTCGTTGGAAGAAGACACACAGCGAAAAAATCCTATGTCGCTATTTGCAATAACATCTAAATAGTGCAGCTGGAATGAAAATAATAAGAAAAACGTTAAAAGTGGTAAATTTTCATTATTCCTAATGCGAATGAATGTAAACGCTAGGTAAGCGAGAGTTGTTTAGTGGAGCAAGGATACCATTCGCCGAGTGGTGGCCACTTAAGCTAAATGAGCCTTTTCGGCAGTAATAGGTAAGTAGGGCACTTACAGGCTGCCAACACACATTTCCACGGCCAGTAGTGCGACTGTATTAAAATGCTTGGAATAGCACGTGGAAAATTTCCATAAAGTCAACGATCCTGAGAGCTCCAGCAATAGCTGCTGATTCAGGACATCTGAAGTTGTAACAAAAATCACAGCGTAAGAGTATCATGGTCGTTATCATTACCCGAGCGAAAAATATAATCCTGAAATGAGGTTGCTTCGAGGCTGGTGATTTCCTGGACTATTGACAGAGTCCTCACCCAGGAAGCCGTTCAAAAGGTAGGTAGTTATGACCGACTATAATTGAGAGGGATTTGGTTAATTTGTTTTTTGAGTGAAAGTGTTAAGATCTTGCTGCCTTGAAGATGAAGATTAAGATGAAGGAATTAATAACATAGAAAGAGAGTTGCGCGAGATGAGTTAATCACAAAAGTGATGTTGTTTGAAATTCGTCGCCTGGCACCTGGAAAATTAAGACTACATTAATGAATTACCTCACTGAAGACTTCGAACGAACAAATTTACACGTATAGTAATATTCCGAATGAATCAATCATGTCAAAGAATCGACGAAAAAGATATGTATCAAAAAATAATACGAGTTTGTGTGAGCTTTACTTATTTTGCTTTTCTCCGCTAATCTTTGAATAAATTGCTTGAAAACTACTCTGAACAAGCAAGAATCGATCGAATTAAAAATTTATGTACGAACAACAGTTGGAAATTTTCGCAATTTTCTTCATAAATACAAAGTACTTGTACACGACTCAAGCTTTTCACCATTGAGATTGCAATCTGATTGAGGCTTCATTTTCTAAGTGAAATTGAAAGCATCAACGACAAAATGTTTAGTGAATTTATTTTAGTCCAATTTGAATCACTACAAAAGCACCTATTTAAGTATTTTGAACGTTTCATTAGAAACTCAATTGTCCTGTTAGATTCTTTTGGTGCTGCGGGCTGCTTCTTATGATTTCTTATTTATGTGTTTAATTAGAAAATTAATAACATATCAAACCAAATCGATTCAAGTTCCAGCAAGATTTAAATGAATTATTCTGGATAAACTTTAGATTTTGTGACATAGGTATGAACCGAATTTTCGCTTAACATGAAATTTTAATTTAAAACGATCCAGATTTTTAATTCTTTCTATTTCTTCGTATTTATTGGCTTCAAAGGATTTGTAAAAGATCGTGAGTAGATGATAAAGTGATGCGCTCAACACTTTAAATATGTTTGTAATAAAAGCAAATTTTCTTAGCTTCAACATGATGATCGAATTTCAATTAATTTCAAACAAGTATTTTCCAAAACTGAATCAAACAATTCGCTTTTTCATAGCCATGATAAATTCAAACAAAACAGTTATCCCAAAATAATTTTAATTTAATCAATTTATATTTTGGATTATGTTGAACGCAATTAAATGAACCTTCAATCAAGCACACAATATTTGAATTGCTGCCTAGAGATTCTCGCGAATCAGTGAGAATTTCGAGGTTCAAAGTCTTGAATCAATTTTTTTTAAGAAACAAACCACATTTAACCCAAGAAGAAACCTTACTTTAATATGAATTTACATGGCGAGATATGTCAACTACAACATGTTCTGCTGGCGAATAGTCATTCCCTCTAAGAAAATCAAACCCTCCATAATCGTTACTCCTTTCGTAATAATCACAAAATTAAACAAAAACTTGAATGTGTTCCGTCACCAGCTCCGTGTCACAGTACTGAAGGAGTTCCGGGATCGTCACCTCCATCATACGCCACCTGACTGAAACTTCATTGGACTACATAGCTGATTACATCCGTAATACCACAGAAAACCATTGGGCCTTCGCAGAAGTTGCTTCCGATTTCGTCCTCATCTAGTTCTAATCTTCTTTACATGCTTGCTCTTGTGGTTGTCGCGCCCCTCGAAGCTTTCTTAGCATCCCCGGTTACTACTGCTTCTTTAAACGTCCCAGAAATCCTTACTTGGCTTGGCTTCACTTGATTCTAGAGTTCGCTCAAAAATGGTTTCGATGTATGGGACAAGAAGGCATAGTAGGCATCGGGGAGGCTCTGCTACTCTTACTTGAATTGAACTGAGAGTCCTTCATGGTAGCGTTGTAGTTTTCTCCGCTTCCGATCCACGTCACCCTCGCCAGTTAGAATCGGATTCAAAGTAGTTTTGTAACAATTTAATGCTTACACTAAAACTTGAAAGCATTCGAGTGGAAGATAATTGCGTTCGTTATTTGGCATAAAAGTATCCTTAAAATGTTCACACGTACATGCTTCATCTTGCTGCCAAGATTACCATCGCGAATATTATAGTGGTGTGAGGTCTATAATTTTAAAACTTTAAGGACAAAGTTTTAGTTGAATCATTGATGTGAGGAATGCATTGTTGAGGACAACGTCGGAGACGATTATCAGGACTGTGACGAGCAAGACGACGGGACCACTTCGTTCACTAGACGACGTGCTCGATAATGAATCAATGTCGTGGGTGATAAGTGGTAGTTTAACCATTGTCCTGAATCATTTATGAATCATTAGTTCAATAGGTAAAGGAAGAGCTATTAAACGTAGTTTAGTTGAGATTCGAGGTGCATGGTTTTCAAGTTTAAATATTAAATGCAGGTTTAGTCGCAGGACGAAAGAGCTACGGGAAAAGCTAGAGGTGCAGTTTAGTGGTGATTCAGATGAATATTTAAGTGGGTCTTAACTTTGCGTTGCTATGATTGCGAACTTGAAGGATGCTTTCTGACCATTTCGATCTTCTAAATTAAAGTGGAAACAGGTCAGCGTTGAATAAAAGTGTGTTTTACGGAATGGAACCTTATTGTCAAACAGACAACATTGGAGCCAGCGCAATACAAAAAGAACTGCCAAACTTTGTAGTCATGTAGACAAAACAAATAAAATTATTTATTTTCGACTACAAGCAGAGTTTTGATGTCAACAATAATAATATTGGGTGTATGCATTGAAAACCGAACTTTTACAACAGATGCGCTGTAACACTCTAATGGCATACATTTCATTTTGAAGTACCATCGGTCAGCTGTCAAAGCCACAAAGACAATTCGCTAAAATTGTGTGCGCATAAGTTTCTTACCCTCATGGAAAACTTCAAAAATTGGCGAAAAAACAGCATTTGCGGGAAGTATTATTGAGATACTTTTTGCCGAGAAAACTTTTGCTTAAATTTATCGTTTGCTGGTGGATATTTATGGCAACAATGTTCTATTTAGAACAGTTGTTGCTGAAATCAGGTCAAACTGTTACAAGACAGCTTTACCAACAACAATTAATTCGTTTCGTTTCTGGTTTTGACAGAAAAACGGCCGGAGTATGCGACCAGGCACGAGTCTGTAATTTTCCATCATGACAATGCTCGACCACACGTTGTTAAACCGGTCAAAAATTACCTGGAAAATAGTGGCTGGGATGTTTTACCTAACCCGCCATATTCATCAGACCTGGCGCCATCCGACTACCATTTATTTTTTTCGATGCAAAACGCCCTCACTGGAATACGCTTTACTTTTGAGCAAGGTATCAAAAATTGGCTTGATGCGTTCTTGGCCTCAAAGGACGAAGCCTTTTTCCGACACGGAGTTCACTTGCTAACAAAAAGATTGGAAAAAAGATCGCAAGCTAATGAAAATATTTTGAGAAACATGTGAATTCATAAGTTATTCAAAATAAAGCATTAGTTTCATCCAAAAAAGTTCAGTTTTCAATGTATACACCCAATAAAATATGCTTGAAATGCTGCTCATGTGTGTATTCAAGTCGTACCAAATTACTTAGTGCACATCACTTTTATATGTTTTCAACAAATCAGGCAAACAGTAAAAAGGATCAAAAATTAGCGACCAATAGAAGATTTTATCACCTTAAGACTTGCTATTCTAAATATCTCTCTTGAAGAATTCTCTTAAAAAGTCTCTTAGTATGTCATTTGACGAGTTTCAAATTTTTGGAGTCAATTCTTTTTATTTCCCATGATCGAGTATCAACATCATGGGAAAGCAGTTGTAATTTCATTTCAAGTGGAATCATTTCTTCGTCGTTTTGCAGCCGTCCTTGTAGCAGTAATCCTGTGTTTATAATATTATTGCTTCGGAAGCTCTCGAGTTCAAAGCCACACTTGGCATTACCTCCATCAAATAAAGTTTGTGTTCAGTCGAACCAACAAACAATCGTACATTGAAGCAAAACTTCAAAACTACTTTTAAGATGTCCTCCACAATTGCAATGCAGCTTATACCCACTTTAGGAAAACTAGAAACTGGGTTTCCAATAAATTCAAACCTCACACAAATCTTTGGAATGTGGCAAACATTCTACTTTCTGACTATCGGCTTTCCTTCAATGGCTATCGATGGTCAACCACAGTTTCAAGTATTTGTAAGAACACCTTGAAAATGTTTTCCACCTCCTCAATTGCAGCTCTTAAGGGTCGTACTTTCATATTATTCGTATGCGAGATTGGTGTTAGAATTGGCAGACAAGCCTTGAATGTTGGCGTGAGTATATTCTAAGTGAAGTATCATATATATGGCAAGTTCGAACTCATCTCATCTATATCAAAAATATACAATAAAATAGTTAGTCCTTTTGTTCATGTCGAATAATAAAATCAACATTACTTGGCTATTATCAATGATTATTGAGAAATTCTTGCTGACGAAAAGCTACAAAATCAAATTTAAATGTAATGACATTTCAGAGATTTCAAAGTTTTTTGTAGTTTACTTCTGACATTTACATATATGATCCAAAGCATTAGCATTAGCATTTCTCTTTGATTGTTTTAAGTTGATAGTTGCAAACTCGGTTGGCAAGATATTCATACTCTAGTTTAATTGGACGATTATCTTTAAAAATATTACATTCTATATTTAAAGCCCTATATAAGCGTACAAGCTACCCGTCCCGAGTTTTCAATATCCAGACGGAAACAAACCCACTTAAGATAACCTGTTCCGAAAGAGAGCTGTTACCTTATTTGGTTACACATATCATGAACGTCTGTCGAGCCAGGGGCGAATTTTAGCAAAAAAAAATACCATGAGATGCTACCATAACTAAGGTTTATGCATAGAATTGTTAAAGGCATTGGATGTAAGTGTGGCGAATAAATTCCAGCACCATCTACGACAAGGACAACTTCAGGTTGCAGAGCTTACGGTCTTTTCCAGCATCTCATCTCCATAGCGCATTTATTCTGTCCTTTCCCTGTATGTGCGTCATAACTCAAAGTTGCCGCGTATTCCTGTCTCCTCCACTTTTTGCCAGGATCCATCCTTTCTGCTGGCTGAAGAAACATTTCTTGTTACAATTTTGAGTCCACATTGAACCCTATTCGTTATTTTGCCATGCAATATGTACCGAACTATGTACCCCTGGTATAGATGGTAGATTCAGAGATTTGTGGTGTAGCAGCTCAGCATCGAGTCGGTCCAACTGCTTTTCTGTCGAAGCAATTTAAATTTTCCATGAATTTAAATCTCCTCATTTTGGGCGAAAAGAGCGTCCTTGCAGAGTATGCGCCGGGTATGCGGGTCTGAACAGTGGATTTGCAAATATGGGACTAATAACAGTGTAGTTTCCACTCCATTTCAAATGCCGCTTATAATATTTCATAATTGAAGGAGAATTGAATCCAATACAACATATTTGGCCAGCGACGTGGAAATGTATGAATCTTAAGTGGAATTGGAACTGATCTTGTAGTGGAAAATGTAATATGAAATGTAGCTTTGAAATACATGGAAACGAGCTTGTAAGCTTAGTACGCGGCTCGAACGTAGCGAAATTTGCAGTGCATTTAGCATAGACAGCTTATGCTCAGCTTAACTTTAGCTCAGCTCCCGGGCAAAACTCGAGCGAGATAACCTCTTTAAAAATTGATGTCTACAATGATAGATATTATGTCTCCGAAGAGATATTTTTGAAACTTCAAGCTTTCGCTTGGGTTTAAGCCAAAAAAGTGAAAAATAAAAGCAGTGGAAGTTTGTGGCTAGGTTTCCATTTAAGAAGTGTTGATTCGAACACAGCTACAAATTCAAATTCAAATTATTGAATATACAACCAAAAAAATACATAGAGCCATAGAATCGTGTAAACTTTGTCGTTTGGTAGAACAGCACAAAAATTGATAATATAACGTTTGCTTTCTTTTCCCGAATTCAAATATCTTTATAGTTGTTTTTTTCGAAACGGTTGCTGAAACCTAGTAGAAACAAAAATTCTAATTGCGAAAATATTATTCAGAAATCATTTTGCAGATGCGTTGGTTGTTTCAAGTTTTCAACTTTAATAGGTCGAAAGCGAGCAATGAAGATAAACCAGCACCAAAAGATATTACCAAAATGTAAGTTTTCTGAATATAATTCAATAGTTGAATAAACTCTCAAAGTAAATTTCACATTTTTATGAGCTCGTTGCCATGAGTCGTCTGAAAACTCTACGTGCCAAAGAATGTGATAATGGCCTGAACGCGTTTCCATACTGAAATTAAATTTTCGCAGCATGAAACTGTACAATCATTTTAAATCCAAAACCATAATCCATTCCCTGGCACAATTATCATCTAGACTTTGTAACTCAACATATCCACTAAAGTATCTTTGCAGGTTTGTTGCATTCAAATGCCAAAGATGATATCTTTTTAATGTAAAACCTACAGAACGGCTTACTAGGTAATTTCATACTATGCAATAAGTAACAACCATCCTAAACTTAATCTTTAGATTTAAAATCATTAGATTTAACTCATTTTCTCTAACCAAACATTCATTTTTCTCTGAGCTTTAGCGTTGCTGGAACGTTGAAACCCCACTAGAGTAATTCAGATGTCAGACAAAGGATTAATCTTCTTGATCCTTTCCATCACTGAGGGAACATCCAGAAACTATTGCCCAAACTCTTTTGCGAAAAGTATATCGAGTCAGATAGTTGGTGATTAGTTACGCAAGAAAATCACTTACTCTATGTAATCCACCAAAACATGAGTCATGCGAAATCCTTGGAGGACATGGCAAAAAGTTCTCAATGAAATTCGTTAATTTGTTGGAAAACTAAGAGAATTGTAGTCTATAATATGATGACGCGCTGGACAAAACTATTTCTTTTCAGGCGCACTTGTGTAACTTTTAAGAATATACGAGTATGTTTACCCTGTCGACTTTTCCAAGTGTTTGCTATGCAAACGTTTGTTTCTGCACTGACTTCATTGCCATTGGGAAATAACAATAAACTTCTGAATTTCCATCAAAAAAATTTAGACTATCTGATGTGTCACAGGAATCTTAAACCGATTTTAAACCGAGATCAGTTAATTTTGAAAAAAATCGACCGGAGTTCAATATCCAAATATATATTTTTGAGTTGTAAGCCAGTAGACAGTAAAAAATTGAAAGTTTCCGGAGCAGAGTTTGTAGTATCAAGTGCACATTGTTACCTTTTCAGCGAACAAAGTTTTAAGATCTCTCGATAGATTAGGTGTTGCAGCCCTTGAAGTGCATGAATAACTATAAATGCTAAGCCTACAACTGTTCTCATTTATTCCAATGGCAAGATTACTTCGTGGTTTTCCTCTTACAAATGGAAAAGTTTCGCCATGTATTACAATTGTAATATTTATGCCAACTTGCTTCCAGTAATACAAAATGCTCGAGAGGAAGCCTTTTCATACAAATAGAACAAGGAAAAGGAAGTCGTACACAATGCTTTTGCTAGGCTCTATTTAGACGAGGACTAACTGTAATAGTTTGCCTCGAAGCGAAGTGGGGTAGATAAATGCTGCTCCAAAGATATTGCACTATCTGAATTTTTGCGCAGATCTTCAGGGCAGGCTAAAAACAGAAATATACACAACTATTAGTTGTGTAGTCCTCCTGGAAAGTAAATGCTGGCGGTTACATAAGAAAGCAGACAATAATCGAGTATTCCAAGAGGAACAATTCCACAATATTAAGACTGTTGTAGCGCTTAAGTGCTAACGACTATCACTTAATGTCGTAAGTTTTTTTGTTGGTGTATGGGCAAGGTTCGTTGTTGCGGATATCTTAGGCGTGTAGTTCTTCTTTCGCTTGGTGCCCTTGTTGAATATGCTAAGCCCGCTGCATCTTCAACAAGTATGTAATTTAATAAGACATTGAGCAGACTAAGGATAAGTGTCAAGTAAGAAGATAACCTGCACCTGGGCAAACATGGTACTTACTTAGATACCCAAACCGCACTCAGCTGAATAAATATTTTGTGTAGTGTAATACTTAAAGGCTATACAAGTACAATACTTATTAATAGTGATCGAGGGAGGAAAAGCAACAGTTGTTAAAAAGTAAGGGTTGTTAAACGACAATGGTTGTCCAGCACATCAGTGGTGTAAAACATGCATCAATTGTTTCAAAATACTTGGCGCATTCCAAAATGCAACAACTTTCCTGAAATCAAAATTTGAACTTCTGCAAGCTAAAGAACATAATTTGCCTATTTGAAGCAAGTATGGAAGGAAGCATGTTGTTTCCAATGACAATGATACAGTGAATTAAATGGTGAAAGTATCGGCAAAGCCTCGGCGTTCGACGAACGGCCAACGGTCAGCAGCCAGTGCTGGGTGAGTACTGGGTGAGTACTGGCCCAGTAGTGCATTCGAGTGCTGGCTTATTGCCAATCCCTAGCACTGGGCCAGATCTAGCGATCGGCATTGGCTCAGTGCTAGTAGTAATTAAAAAACTCAGTCTGCGCTGCAAATAAAAAAAGTCATTTATGCCGCTTTATTGTGAGATGCTTTGATACAATACATATTCGAGGTACGGAAATAATGTGCATATCCTCCGTATAGTGGTGATTATGGTCGCAATTTTGAAAAGAAGACGCACACTTAATTGTTTTACTTGTCGAAACGAAGATGTTGTATATGGCAAATATGGCGAAAATTTAGTTTGCCGCGACTTTCACACACCTTCTTTGCCCATTGTGAAAAAAATGTGATAAAATCAGTACAAATACAAGCAGTAGCAAACAGTCTGCATTTGAGTGCTGGCCAAGTGCTGTAAATTGGCACTGGGCCAGCACTGGCGATCGACAGTGGCCTAATGCTTGGAGCCATTACTGAAATATAACAATTCAGGACACAAGCAGAATGTTAAACAATTTGAAGAAAGCTCAATGGTGAGCTTCAGTGCAAGTTCGTTTTATTAATCAGTATTGCATAGTTAAAAGGCGTGAAAGTATAGTATTGCATTAATATTAAAATGTACAGTGAATGGCAAAGAAAACATGTCATCACAGTTCTTCAAACGATCGTTTGAAGAATTGTGATAAGTATCAGAACTGCGGGAAAGATAAGTTTAGCTTCGCTATTAATCCCTCTTTCATGACTGGTTGTTCTACTCATGCTGATAGCAACTCGATTTTTCTTCAAACTATCCAACTAAATTATTTCATATATGTATAGTAAAAAACGATCTGACATCTAGCGTTTTATTGTGTTTTTGTTTCATCATCTTTTTTGCTCCAATTTTTTTTTCGCTGCGCAATAAATTTTAGAAAGGTACAAAATTATCACAGAGGTCTTTCTAAATTGCTTCTGCAATTGAGTTTTGAATTCAAACTATGTAAAAAATAAATCATTGGAATGAAAATGACATTCCTAAACCATTTCATCACTTTTCAGAAGCGTGACTACTCGATGAGTTGTTGGGTTGCCTTTCTGAAAAGTATCATCCACATGCTTGGCAACATCTTTCATAGACTCTGATAGCTATAGGCTGCAATATTTCCATTTCCATCGCCATCAACAGCTCCTCCATCATCTTCATAAATCCTTACGCCCCCATTTTCCGAAACATTATCGTTTCCAGCTAAATGGCAACGTTACTGAATATCAGCCACCAATTTATATGAATTGGGGAGTTTCCAGGATCTTAAGCCTGTCCTGCTCGACGATAGCCACCTCAGCCGTCGGCCTGGATGATACGCTGCATTCGGATGACAGGACGTGAAATGGGACAGGTGGCTAGTGGTAGGACCATGAAGACTGATGGGCGCACTTTACACTACAACCTTCAATAAATTTTCATCGATTTTCTGACGCTGATATTTTATTTGCCCAGAACGAAAGTAGGAATAGTCGGGTCGTGCCTGACAACAGGACATGAGCCCGTGACAGGTCAGCCGATATAGTGTTCTGGCCTTGAAATAGCTCAACAGCAGCTCATTGCGTTTGGCTGAATTGCTTTTAGGTTGGGTCTGGCATCTTTTGAAATCTGAGTACACTTGGCCCCGTCGTACCTAGAAAATGGTCGCACCCGTCAACACAGGCATCAAAAAGTAATTTTTCTACAGCAATTCTCTTCCGACAGCAATTCTCTTCGATTGCAGCTCGATCCACTTCGGAATGTCAATCTCATTAACGTGTTTTTGGAAAGGGAACTCTTTAAAGGCTCAAACAATGTTACTAAGGTGCACATTTTTGTCGAGTCGATTAGCACTTAATTAGTTTTAAATCGGCTTATAATTCCCATCAATTAATCCTGTGTCTACTTCACTACTCTCTGATCTGGTCAAAAGTAAAAGACGAATTCCACAGGCCAAAGCGAGCCTCAGGGTCGAGAGGCTACAAGGAAGAACCATCACAAGTAGTGGGAAACATGAAGCGTTAAATTTATCCTTGAGATGGGAAACAAAAAGCTCCAGAAACTTGCTGCTTCTCCTTCTGCTCGTTGGACTGAAAATTAATTAAGGCATGAAGGTTTTTACTCGCAATCAATAGCAATTTCATGATTTGAATTTTACATTGTTCCGATGAACTTCCCGGACAATTTGATTTTCTACGAGATGATTGAAAAAGCTGTGTCGAGTAAAAGCATGAAATTGTTTACACGCCAGAATTGAAAATTGTGGGAAATCGTCAAAAAGGGTGGGCGGCTGAATGTTTTAGACGGCGGTCAGTAGTTTTCGGGGCGTACATTAGGAAATTGAAACAGAAATAAAAAGCTTGCAGAATTGCTAAAGGATTATAAAACACGACAATTTTAACAGGGGAATTACAGCATTCAGAAGGGCAAATATTTATTAGAATGGATATAATCTATTGATTTTGATGACTGTTTTGAGAATCATATACAATTTAAAAGTATTGGCTAAAGCTTTTGGATATGAAGAGTCAATATTGAGAAATCGACAGTCAAAATTGTAAAGCACACAAATATTGAAAAAGTATACGTATTGAAACTTACGTAAGGACTTTTGAACATTTGACTTTGTTAATTTGAGCTCGTCACACGACTTTCAGACAAAATAGTTCTGCAAAGCTTTATTTCGGAATTATTTCGAACGAATTAAAATCAAACATCTTGTATCTTTTTTATGGTGGAAGGACATTCATAGCTAGGTGCCTTTACGAGCAATCACTCGAATAAAGTGCCTTATTCTTAGCAATTATCCCTTTGAATATACAAAGGTAAAGATCGTCTTCGCACAGAAGACGTCATTCTTTTGGGGTAGAGTAAACAGCTATTGTTGTGAAACTTCAAATATTTAACAACTCCTCTCACAACTGAACAATGAAAGAATCTTGGACGTGTGTGTGCTCACATCACATTCACGTCGTTGCCAAGAAAGGCACCTTCTTCACTTCAGCATGCACTTTTTGTTGAAAAAATAAATAAGTAAAGAAGAATCGGATAAGGATGAAGTGGACAGTTTTAACTTTTTTATTTATTTTATATTTGTTTCCTTTCCGACACATAGTAACAATAATTGCAGACGATGAAAATGATGCTGTTGTCCTTGTCCTCGTGTTTCCTGGGTGGAATGTTTGAAAAATAGCATTTCTTATTCTGAAACGACGGACTGGGGTAAGGATGATAAGAATAAAGCCCGACACCAAGGACATTTGGACAATCCAGTTTCCATTGTGCGAATGAAATGGCTTTCAGTGTGAGTGGGGGGTAGGTGTGGTACTTCACAGCACTCCATCAAGGATATTGTGGCACACATGATATAAAATTGAAAACCAACAATAGATAGCCTCGCATCGGTTTCCACAACCTTTACCACACAACAACAATGGATCATCTAAGTGGTATTATATTGTGGTCAGCATAAAGTAGATAGAAGGTAATGTGTACAATAGAGAGCAGTTTTTATGACTGCTAAAAAAATCCTTTTGCAAAGTTTCGGTCTAGAATGGACTAATTATTGTAAAACAAGTATGTGTATAAATTCATTTCAACTTGAATTTGAATTTTCCAGTTGCAAAAATGATATTTTTCTAAGTTTATAACTTTGTAATGCCTCATCTATGATCACTTCATATTTCAAATAATCCGCTGATGTTTTCTGAATGGAAGTTACTAAGCGAATTGACGCCATAGCCATGCGTGACTATAGCATAAATAGCACCAATCAACTATGACAGGAAACCAACAACCAATCAATGTAAGTAGTACGATTCAGTAGTGGGAGCCACTCCGTGGATTCATTTTAAAAGAGTGCCAAATTGTTCACCGCTTAATTTCCCACTTGAACTCACTGATTTTTTTCTATGATTATCGAATTATCATTAAAAAAATTAACATAAGTTGGATAGTGCCTTCGAAACAACATGTTATAGTTAAATTTGATAGGCTCTTTCTCGTAGGGAAAAGGGCACAGCATTTCATAAAACTTTTGAAGCCAACTGAATTAATTGTTGCTGAATTTAAAGTGTAACTCAAAATCAATGTCTGTTTTGAAGTCGAAGAAAACCAAGCAATAAATGCTGAAAATTTGAATTGACATTTTATATATATTGTTGCTTTTCAATCCGTTTAAATATTTCACATAGAAGACAGAAGAAAAAGCCACCAATAGATGGTTCAATAAATCCAGAAGAAACTAATGCGCAGAAGTAGTTTGCAACCTACTTTCTGCCCAGCTAGCTTCACGCGTGTATTTTTTCGTTCCTTTCCTTCGAAGCACACACGCCACGCATTCCACATACTTAATCTCTGGAGATTGGATTCTACACACAGTTTTCGATTTATTGCGGCAGCTTTCCAGGTATCATTAGGGCCCACCTCACAATGCCATGTACAGTCTGCGTGTGTTCACCTGTGATTCACCTCCACATTTCAGCTGGCAAATTCAAATCCTTTCGTAATCTAATTTGCCGGGAGCAAATAATTTTGAGCCCAGGTAGAATGGTAGCAGGATACAGAATCCTTCAGTGCTCATGATCATTGCTTGATTCCCCACAAAACCTTTTTCTTCCACGCTAGGAAGTCATTAAGCTAAATCGGAAGTCCTGGGAATTCGGAGACAGTTTTAAGCCCACTATTGAAGTAGTAACAATGTGTCAACATCTTCTTGAATAGAATAACTCGCAAAGTACTAAATCGCAAATGTGGATACGTGACACTGCAAAGCGTCGTTTTGTGGCGATGCTGGTTTGTCTTAGGATTCTGCCTCCAAGGATTTTATCGGAGGTATGAATTCTATTAAATTTTAATAAGCACGTGACATCTGAATTTTGAAGGAGGGTTTATGATGAAGCAAACATAGTACTAAGCAAGGCGTCGTCCTTTATATCTTGATGTCAAAAATGCGTTTACTACAAGAGCTACTAAATTCTCAAGTGACACATTTTGTCCGACGTACAGTTATAATCAGTTAACGCAGCATAAGTGTTACTTTTCTAATATATTATATAGCTTCTATGTAAAAGTTTGAACCGCTACTACCAAATGAGTATTTTGAGTGTTTATTTGTAACCACATATAACCAGTAACTCTGGGATTATTAGACAATGCTAACTGAAAATCGGTGCAAAAATGATAAGAAAGAAGTGTTATAAATGTTTCTAAAACATAACTAGCTAAAAGTCACTGCTATAATTAAATCAATTAATTTAAAATGGTTATTTGAATCTTAGAAAGAAATACTCTCAGAAGAATGTGTTTCTTGACTTAAAATGAACATCAATTGAAAATGACGCGAAATTTTCATTAATATCTTTTTTAAAATGAAGACATTTTTACCAGTTGGACCATAATGGACCTCAAATTTTATTTCAACTAAGATAGCTTTTATTCATTAAATATTGATTGGCTCCTTGCGTTGGACCGTATCTAGCTTAAATAGAATAATTATGATTAAAACGGTATATCATTATCTTTTGACTAAACATGGGTACTACAGCAAATGCAAATCGATGGATGAAAGGGTTCCCAGCGAAATGCGAGCTTGAGCTGGTAAAGTTGAATTTATAAATTAAATGGTAGGTTGAGCGCCGAAACCGGTATACGATTTTTTACTATAGGCATTTTTTAGCCACAAAGAAATTTTATAAAGCGTAGAGAGATATGAAGAGCTCAGGGGAAGAACGATCTACGTCACATTCTAAGCAATCTGAGATAAACTAAATTTAAAATTTCAAACACTTCTTGTTATAGATATAAAAAGATAAAAAAAAACACATTCTGGTGGAAAATCTCATCGAATAAGTATTATTTAAGATTAAAGAATACCTTTGTCCAAACAGAATGAAAAAACTATAGTGAAATTAAATGAAAAAAAAATATATGGAGGCATGAACTAAGTCCTTTTGTATTCACAGCTCCTCCAGAAAAGCAAAAGTATTTTGTTATTTTAGACAGTGGAGATTCATAGATAACTTACGTCGAATTCATCATCGCTTCTATTGGCGTCAAAAAAAGATAATTCTTGATAGAAATGCTGGAACTCTTCTGAGCTGAACAATTTCAATGCTCGCAGTTGGTCGTATTTCTTTTTTGCAAGAGGTATTAAGTTAGAGTAAAGTGGTTCTGGACTAACATTAGAATTTCAAGTTGAACTTTTATTGATTATAACAAACTCCCGAACTGCTACAGTCTGTGGATGTTCCATATTTAACTGCATTTCTCTAACCGACCTAGTAGCAAATGGGCAAGTTTTCGTGTAGTATTACCGTAGAAAGTTTGTCCAAGCATGAAAAAGTTCTTGCTTACACAGTCCTACACATCGAAGGGAATGGGCTTGGATCTTGATGTCCGAAATACTTCCAGCCATTGATCAGGAACTTCAACTATATATGTTTGATTGATCAATCCGAAATATTTATCGCATTCGAGGTTCTTATAGGAAATATCACATGAATTGATTCAAACCGCTTCTGTCCATGGATTATATACTGCAAAATTCTAACAAAAGTAAAATTATTATTTTGCCCCGCGCAGGAATCACAAAATATACGTAGATGTTTCACTTTCGGGTCAAGAATTTTGCAGAGAAAATGGTACAAAAATGACATGACTTCATCAGCTCCCCCTTTGCCACAATTTGAGGGTACGTATGAAACACTGATTGGTTTGTAGATAAAACGTGGATATTAAAGCTAATAAAAGTTAATTGCCTTTTATAGTAAATGTCATTGGTGCTAATGTTCGGTGTTGGCAAGTTTATGCAAAAATCCCTTGTAATGGCCTCAAACTCGTTGAATTTTCTAGTGCGTTTTTTCTCCAGTCATTTTTTAATATAGAATGCTTGTGCCCTCATCTTAAGAACTTTATCCTTTGTTCGAAGTTTTTCCAAATTTGTCTTCAATCCGACTTTTTTCCTTGATCGGAAGGTGCAAGTTCGACCAGCTGAGCTTCTGGGTGTGTTATTTCCACTTTTGCTGCATCACAGGCACTGGAGGTGTCAGTTCTAGGATAGCCGAAACCAATGTTGAAGTCTTTAAGAAAAATATTCCTGAAAGTTTCATAACTCACAGGATGATACCCTTTTTCAAGGTATAGTCCATACATTTTTTTATATTTAAGCGCTCTGCAAGGTACAGTCGTCATCAAAAGCCGATTATTTGGCCTAAAAACACGTTTTTCACGTGACTTTCTCCCCTTTGGGATGGAATAACTCTCGTTAATGCACAAAGACTGGAACAATCACTTCCGCAAACGATTTCTGACAAAATTTTCTTAGAAAAGTATACCAAAGTGTTTCGCGTTAAACGTGAAATTAAAAACTCGTGGTGCTTGAAAGACAATTCCCCCCTTTTGAGTGTTGTTTTTGACTTGTTCTTGTTTCTTATTATTGACATCACTTAAAATTAATGTAAGTACGACTTTCTACAAATTTAATTCTACGCAAGTTTTCCATACACAACTTTCTTACGGGAGCTTCTTATTGTCTTTCCTATACAAACAATCAACTTTCTCTACTAATCTCACCAAAAGCATTTCCACAGCAAACACCTGTTCTTCAAGATCACGATATCAGCATAGCTATTTCAATATTCTTCAAATATGTTCGATTTTTAATCAAAGTGAAACAAATGCAAACATTATTTTGAATTAATTTGAACAAGTGAGTTTATTTAGTATTTACTTTCTTCAGTTTTCAATGCTAAATTCCAGACGTGAAAGTCGTATATAGAATATTTGACATTGATCGTTGATATAAATACGAAGTTTTCAACTTTTTAAAGTATAGTTCTTTCAATTCGATTTGGAAAACATTATCCAAAAGGCAAACCAAACCAGAAAGTACAATCAAAACCAAAAGATTTGCACAATTTATCGTGAAAGAGCAAATTCAATCAGAGGTAAGTGTTTCAAAAACATGGCCGTTTTGTAAAAAGCTTGAAAGATTTTCAGAGACTCCTAAATTTGAAAACGCATTTTCCCACAATGCGTTTTTAAGTGAAGATTTCGCAAATGAATAATTTGGCAGACATCATTTCAATATAAAAACTTTCAATGCAAATCAAAAGCAATTTCTGTTTGATGTAATGATAAATCCAACGGTTTTTAATTGCAACACGATTCTTTGTGAATGAGAGTATGTCTCGAAGAATCAACCTTTAAAATTTCAAATTGTGTTTATTTTTATACCAACACTTAAGAGCCGCCGAGATCTATTTTTTAAAAGCAAGCATACATTTCAGGCAAACCATGAATAAAATAATTTTGCTTGCGATTGGGGTCATTCTTTTGGCTGTTGCATGTAGAAGCCAAGACGCAGGAACAGAAAATGAAACAGGATCAGGAACAGGGAGTGGAACAGGAGCAGCAACAGGTAACGAGACAGCGACTGCTGATGGCGATCCCCAGAACTTCAGGATTCGATTCAATAACATGCAGCTTAGATTGAACCAACCAGTTGGACGAAGTGGCCGAAAAGGACGTCGTCTAGGAAGAGGACGTCGTGCAGGCAAACGTGCAGGCAAACGCGCAGGCAGACACGCAGGTGGGCGTCGTAGAAAGGCTCGTGGTTAAACACTAACTTTTACCGGAGCACATATGAAAAAATTAGATTTTCACGTCCTTATTTATTCAGTTGAAGATTAATTTGTTGATATTTTTTGCATTGTAAGGATTAGAGGTTGAATAAAATAAACAACGTTTATTGAAGTTACACAATAATATTTTTTTAATATATTCTGTGCTAAAAGCAGTACAAAAAAGACATCCCTAGACACAATTGACTCGACACTCAATTTACTATCGAAATTTTCCCGAACATAAAATTGCATCTTAAATAATAAGTGGATAGGTTGATTAGCCTCCGCAACTCGCACCCATTCATATTCGCTCCTATCTCACCACGCTGCCAGGTGTTTGGCCATTTTACTGGCAAAGCTACACAATCTTAATACTAATAGTGTGAACGCATGTTCTCATAACACGCTCCAGAGGCTTTAATTTGCTATTAACGTTACCCAGACGTGATGAAATCATAATAACCTTGAAAGGATACAAAGTGTTATCCCACCCCCTAAGCCATTTGCTGATGCCTCCTGAGCGAACCTTGGGCTCGGCGAGTTTGGAGGTTTTCGGTTGTATCCCGCTGGCCTTTGTGGGGTCAACCAGCTTTTATTATATCTATAAGTATTCTATGAGAACCCGTTTCTCGGATGCTAGGGCACCGAAGATACACCTTTCGGTAAGTGACGCTTCCAAATCGTGAGTTTGATTGCTTGCGTGTTTGGTAAATGTTGATATTGTTTCCTGGATTTTTAAAAACAAATATCAGAACGTGACAAGTTTCTCCAGGTCTTCTAGGATAAATTACACACTTAGGCCCACTTAACACCTGGCTCACTAAATTCAAATTTTCAATTTGATGGTGGAAAAAGTGAATGATTTTAGATGAAACAACTATTTTTGCCATTGAAGTGGCTGCTGGGCGAATAATTCACTGTATCTCATAGTTCTTTTGGTTGAGTAAGAAATTTATATCCCAGAACAAAACGTAACTTTCAAAAGTGATTTGATGACCAATTGATGGTTTCGAGCAATGATCTGAACAATGATAAGCTTTGTCGTGATTTAGACATGATATGATTTAACATCTATAATTTCTGCCAATCAAAACAGTTATGAATAAGCCATGTAGCTCATAAACCAGCTATGCATTTAGTTGTAAATACAAAAAGAGCACTGTTTGTATTTTAAATTTAGCCGCACAATCTTCCAAGTTAGTCCGAAGCTGAGGAGGTTTTCCACATTTGATGAAACTACATAATCAATACGGTAATTATCATCAAAATTTCCCAGGAACTAAACAAGCCAGCAACAATTAACTCGCTTTTATCAATAACATCAAACCCAGATTCCACAAAAGAACAAAAATACAATATTGGGCGCACCACAACCCTTTCTTGCGTTTTTTCCCTTCATTCTCCCATTTCTCTCTATTCTCACCAATTTAACTGTCGGTTTTTATATTCTGACAAAACAAATTGTCCTGCACAGTACCAGCTCGAACTGCTAGCTACATTCCGTTCAGTTGAATGTGACCCTCAGCCACGAGAGGGAAACCTGAAAATAGTAGCATAAAAGCAAAAGTCTGCTAAACCGAATAAGTTATGACCTTTGCATGCTGGACGAACTAACTATTCGCAGAAGCGATGTAATCAGCAGGATCCAACAAGGATACAATGCTGAGCTGTAAAACGAAGCACTGCAGCAGGCTGGAAGCAGTCATCGTGGCGTGACACTCACCGCGGACGACAGTGCTTAGGATATCGCGAGAGGGTTTTTTTATGGAATTTTCGGGTGATGCATGGAACTTTTTAGCATATAACTGCGACAGTTTGTGCAGTTCCAACTAATAGGAATTCAATTAGGCATAGGGGTGAAATAAATTCACGTCTATTTGATTGTGAAACGGATGGCTTCCAAACGGATGAGCTGTTGGGCTGTGGAAAGATTTATTACAGTTGGATGTAGATAGTGTGGAAGTTAGAGTTGAAGACGATCTAGAACCTTGTTGTTGGAGCAAAGTGACCTTGTTTCTATACTAAGCTGAAAAAACTTTGCATTGAATTTGCTTTATCATAAGTCATTCATTTTTCAAGAGTGGAAGCAATGGTGCGATTTTCATGCAGCTAAGCTTCACAAAAATTTACACAACAGAATTCGTAGATTTGTTTAGTTTATAAAATATTATTTTGATTTAATACCAAACGAACTTTGTGCGATTCATACTAAACACACCAAAATGAGCCTTCTTCGCCTCGAGTCTAATTCCAAATGATTCAATTGCTGTCGTCAAACATGCAACTCGAAATGAATCGGAACCCTTTTTTCACTCCAGTTTCCCTATTTGAGGCACGTAGAATCTCGGTAAGAAATTTTTCACTTTCCACGACTGCACATGTCAGTTGTAAAGTTATGTGCACTTCAGTGAATTTATGGAATCCTTTACCGTTGCTGCTACATCAGTAAAACAAGTACTTTCAAAGTTTCTCAATAAAATAAAATGACACTACTGTACTTGTAAACTATTTACAGCGAGCTGCAAAATAGCGAAACATGTACAAGGCAAGAAATTTACCGGTCACACTAAAACGTGACTAAATTATCATTGGTCCTTTTAATAGAGTTTTTTGATGGTTTAAATTGTCCTATCGTGCGATTGCGGTTTGGTGGCTTTGAAAGGTATGAAGAAATGCTCATACATTTCTGGGCTGGTAGCAATTTTAAGTGCAAAGCTGCAATGTTTAATTTCTTTAATGTCGTAGGTGACTTTGGCTGAAAACTGATGGCCGTTACCATATATGTTAGCAGCCATAAATTCAAAAAAGGACAAAAATTTTGATACATGTGACCTAAACCGTGCTGACTAGCTAAAATATGTTCACACATTGCTGGGCATATTTTATTTAAGCATTTATTTAGTGTTGCAACTACTACGATTTTCTAATTCAAATCCAATTCATCCAAACAAATAAAAGAAAAGTGAAGGTGAAAATGTATTGAGTCGCAGTCGTACAATGAAATTTGTATGAAACGTCCAGTTGGTTATTCTAAAAAATGACTTGAAAGACAAATCAAGATGGCAAAAATATTTTGCATGAAATTATTTGCATTGTATTACAGTTTCTCAATTTATTTCGTAAATGACTTGCTTCAAAAATGAGATAATGTCTAATGAAAACTTCAAACGTGACCATAAATTTGAAAAACAACTTTCATACGTGAATGTTGTCGTAGTAAAAATCGTCTGACGAAATTTCACTTTGCATATATGAAAGAATTTTATCAATGACATTTGAAAAAGAAACTTATCTGCTTCGTGGGAAATCGATTGATTAGATATTTTATACAAACGCTAACACATAAAAAATAGAAAAGGCAAGTATCCAAAAATTACATACATATGTGAAGAAATAAAATACTCACAAAACTTTAGTGTTTGTATCATTCCATCGGTCTGACAAGATTTAACAAGTGATCAAAGAGAAGCATCTCAACTTTTATTATTTACCGATTTTCAATTATTTAGTTTCGAAACAACACCTAATAACTCCCGTTGAAAAAAATATCTCATTCAGAATGGAACAAAACACGATGAATACCAAAGCCAATGCAATATAAATGTGAAATTTACTGAGTTCCAGATATAAACATGAGATTTGCTTGGTTGCTCGTCAAAAATGATATTTTCAAATTACATTCTCTTTAAAATACCACCTTACAACAATACGAAAAATACCACCTTACAACAATACGAAAGTTACTAACTACACACGTAATAATCTGCCATTTACGTACTATTTATCATCTATCGCCTACGCCAAAACTATTGATCTAAGAAAAATATTATTCATACATTAATGGTAAAGAGAATTCTCTAGTTTAATTTTGTATATAAATGTTTTTATCGTAAAGTGAGTCGGAAGAGACATATTGTCAAAAAACTGATATTAGGCGCTATTTTTCCAATATGGCGGCGCAAGCGGCAAAGATACGAATTGGCAAAGTTGAAATTCGGAAAGAACACATCAAAATCTATAAAATTACCAATTTTCAAAACTCTCGGAAAACTTTCCAGGTAAAACTACTGATTGACTGTACTATATCCTGCCATCTTGGAAAATACTTTCAATAATGTGAACAGCATAATAATTTTTCAACATGATTTTCATATTGAGCAATTGCTTTTGGTCTTACGAAAGCATTTGTTATTTTTCGCGGAAGTATTTAATTTAAGCCGTTAACAATTTTTCTTGTAAATATTTTCTTTTCTTTTTGTGTTTGAATAGTTTTCAATCAATAACTCATAGCCAACGATGACCGATTTGCCTGAAAATAATTGGAACTAGGTCTGGCATACCCGATTAGGACCAAGACAGGCATCGAACGCAGATGGCCTGGATGTCCTGATATGATCCTGACGTGGACATTTTCAGAAAAGCTTGATAAGACTGCGATAATCTGGACCTGGCTTGTTCGCCAGACGGCTGGGTTTTCCCGAGATCATTCCTTGTCGCGATACATACTTACGTACGATTTAGGATGGAATGGCATTCGTGGTTCTTACATTGCTACTGGCGCTAGGTGTTTGGTTTTTTTAATCTTGTGGAGAGTTGTCCTCGAATCATTGATCACTTATATTTGGTTGACTGAGCAATCCAGTAATCTCATTACTTTGCTTTCTTCAATAAAGAATCAGTAGTAAACAAAACTGTTATGTATGTTTCTGTACAACCATCACCGTTGTTTGCTTCAACTTTTGTTTGCTGACTATTATAGCAGTCAGCCAACCATTTTCAAATAAGAAATTTCCTCCGAAAAGTTTGGGTTTGATTTACAAAACACTACCTTCCACAAACTCACTTGCACGAATAATCATTCTGGCAGAAAAGATGTTTCCAACCCACAAATAAAACAATAAATTTTCCTCTCCGATAAGCATCTAAAAGTTTCACAATATCTTTGAGAACTCCAACAGATACCGTATACATTAAATTTCTCCTTACCTGAAGGATTGATTATCTTGTTGCTATGAAACAAGTGGCATGCTTAATATAGTCGTAGATACACTCGCACAGGATGAGACTGCCACGCTGCAGGACGAGCAACCCAGAAAAATGAATTCCACATCGAAAATAAGTTGGAAATGCTTTTCTTCCGACAATTTTTTCTCACTCTGCATCTCGTTGGGAAAGTTTGATTAATGTTTTTCACAAATATAACGTTACACATGTGTCCATGCACAAGTGAAACAGGAACAAGGATCAGGAAAATAAACGACGACTGAAGCATGGCATTCTCGAATAGTTGATGATGATAAATTGATACTTTGTTTTGTTCATCCAATGAATGTTTATATTTGTACCGAGTTGGGGACGATGAGGAATCTTGGCGGCTATTGCTCGCCAATCAAAATATAGGGGGAAGCTAATCTCCGGGTAACAGCTCAGGCTTAGTTGGATTTGTTTGCCACATTTCCCTGCTTTATTTAAGCAGTAAATTTTTTTTTTCCTAGTACCTCCCTCGAATGATACTTTAATTTCGGCGCCATCACTCAGTAATAAATGATTTCGTATTATTTACCACAACTTGGCTTACTTCCGTGAATCATTAAGGCTCGCCAAGCCATCATTAAATTTTACCATTATGGAGGCTCAGGGTGGAATACTGTGAACTTTTGCTAATTATTTCCGCTTTTGTATTCATTAGAGCAAACGAGACGTCCCCGCCTATCAAATTTTAATTAACGCAAAATACAATGTTTCAGATTCCACCACACCCACCGTAGTTTCTCTTTCAATATACATATATTGCAAAATTAATTGCGACATGTCGGCCAACTAGCCATAAAGTGCGATAGCAGCAGCTCCAGGAACAACTATGGCAACGCTGACATATCCTCTTATTGTAAATTCATAAATTGTCCTTTGATCGAAACCATTTACGCCGTTCGAGCGGAAGTGACTGCACATGTAACATTGACAAATCCGATTGAAAATTAATATACATACTACTCGCTTAGGTAGGCGGCCAGAATGCCCAGGGATCGGGGTTGGCATTGGTCCATGCACACTAGCAACATATTCGTGATTAGCATAATTAATTTGATTAAACTGCGCAATGGCTGCATGTAAAGTTGCCTCTAAATTGACTGTAATTAAAATGAATCTTCGCTTGTTTGCCTGTAAACTAGAAATAATTTGAATAAATGAGCCCTTGAAGCGGTTCTTCGAATCCATGGCAAAGTGACCGAGGAATAATTTGCAAAGGTATTTACATATTCCATACGGAATCTCAGAACCCCATAAATAATCATTTTTCTTAATTTTTACCATTCACGATTAAAGTAGTTTTAAGTGTGATGGACATCAAATGGCACATCAAAACTTCGAAGAAAATTTGGTTGAGAAAGAATTAAAGGGCATGAAAGTAAGATCATCAAAATAGTTTGTTTTGTATACATAGTTCTGTGGCCTAAAATCGAATAAAATCGAATGGAACGCTGTCTCCACGTCCTATTCCATAGTAAATTTTCAGTACAACTTTTGATACTGACAAAGGCGACTTATTCCGAAGCCAATCAAGGATGCTGCCTCTATAGTTTTCAGGCACTTGCTATAATTTCCCCCCGGTTTGTATCTATTCTACGTTACGCATGTGAACTCCTTCTATATATATTCTAAACATATCTGGTAACAGGAGCAAATATCACAATGAAAGCGATGAAAGGAAGCACGTTGTGGTGTTGCGAAGAGCTCATTTTCTCGTGTTTTTGCGCACTTTTTGGAATGCTCGTTGGACTATTTGCTGCTGATGTTAAAAGCACTTACTCCAAAAATAGAAAAGTAGAAGAATCAGTGAAGAGATCCTTTTTCGTACTTCGCCACATCTATAGTTTCCACACGTCGGACAATTGTTTCTTCAAAAATAAAATTCACAACTTAAGTCTTCTTCCGTCAAGAATGCCATTTTTTCTGTTCCACGGCCGTTTTATTTTGTTTTTCTTTCCTAAGACAGAAAGAAAATTCTCGAGCCGCTTCCTAGATACTTTTTATTCTCGTGAATAAAAGTACTCTTTCAATTTTTCACATCTACAGAGGACACTTGAGCGAAGCCCTTTTTGTCTATTTTCGTAGATATTTTACTTTATAAAAATACATAAAAGAAATTGAAGTAGGTCTTGTTTTATTCGTGGCACGTATACTTGGCATTGTGTAGTCAAGAGCCTACTGCCACCTTCAAGTGAAACGTTTCTTCGTTGCTCTTGAACTGATGCTTAAAGAGGACTTTTAACCAGATCTAGTTGACTTGTCACAATGAAGGAACAACTGAAGAACTAACGGATCCACAATTGTGTTACTTACCAACAGGACTCTCTTCATTCCAAAATGAATCGTCCAACGTATAGTCGGCCTCTGTAAGCATGAAGGAAAGGGTATTGTTAGTTAAGTGTAATATTGTGTTTGAAATATAAATCAAAAATAGAACGGATTATCATTGATAGTGACAACTATAGATGAAAGAAAGTGGAAATATATTTGGAATTATTGAATACTGCTATATCTACAATCAAATCATGTTAAACCAGCAAACGTTAATATCTCTTTATTGTTCTTTTGTCGTTTATCGACCACTTAATGTTCAACTGAAGTCACTTAATGTCCCGTTTAAGTATATTTTTGTTTTTTTTGCCTTAAAAAGCCAACAGGAACGACAGTATCGACTTGAATGGGCTTGATGGATTAAAAGCAATTCTCCGCATAGGACCAATTATAGTTTTGACATTAATCGGTTTTATTTGAAATAGTGTAAGAGATCTTCACATGTGCATATTTTTTGAAACAATTTTTTTATTAGAATAAAAACTTCTGTTGTATATGTAAGATTAATAGATGTCCTGAAGCTTTTGCTTCGAAGCGAATGAAAAGTTAACCCAGCCTTACCAGTATGTTTGTAGAAGCAGTAAATTTTGAATGAAAGAAAACAAATTAGATTTAAAAGACAAAAGTCACTATATCTAGAGTATCAAACAATTCGTAACCTTCAAGTTCATGAAATGGAAAAAGTTGAAAAGTTTTTATAACGGATAAAACATAATTGAAGATATTATTCCATTGATACACGCGGGCAGACTTGATGTTTTCGTTGCAGAGCTCAACACTGCTTCACAACTCTGCCGTAATTGAGACATAAATTTATTATTAACATCATTGCTAGCAATTCGCAACTGGCCGGCTGGAACCCTTTCTATCTCCAGGAGATCAAGACGAATGTTATGAGCAATAACTTTTTTAAATTGAGCATCCGCCATTCCAATGTCCACCAATGGAACCTCTTCTGCTCCGCTCTCCAGTCATTGCTGTCTTACATCTTGACGTCAGAAATATCCTTGTGGAAGTCCTCCTCTGAGTTGGCTTCATTGCTGTTTTTTTTCAGAGAAAGCGTTCCATCTAATTTGTCTGCTTCAGCTTAAGGTTTCTTCGTTCGATGCTGCTACCTCGACACTCCTTTGGACAATGTTGTTGGGCGTTATGGAACTGTGTCACCACTTTGTTTCCGTCTTCTCAAGAAATTCCATTTGGACGTTTTGTGCAATGAACGGGGTCACTCAGAAGCGAAATGGGAAAAACGGCACGATGGTGGGGATAACAGCGCACTTTCGCAGCTAATGTGTTCGACTAGAGGGAGCCTTGATATTTGCTAGACGGGATGATACTCGGCTGATGGGAGCGGCTTTATTTCTCCGATAAATCATTTTTATTGACTCATAAACATTTATGACACGCTACGTACGAAAGGTGCTGCTGTCATAAATTTCGCTCAGTCTAAAGACTAAAACACTAGTCCTCCGGCATCACGCTCATCTTGAGCCAAGGTAATTGGCGAGGAGTACATTTAGTGACTTAGTTGCTTGTTTGTAAACAAGCAGTTTTCCGGCCAAATAAGGATTGTGTCGAAGATGCAGCAAAGAAGTCCTCACAGCGCGGGAAGCAACAAAGACATTAGCAGCCGTTGTCGCACCGTGGACTATTACACCCTTTTCAAACACTCGATACTATATGTACTTCACTTTTGAAGGATTCTTCGATAATTACTTCATCGATTTCATATCGAGATTATCTCATTTGCAAAAGATACTTTTCGTCTTAAAGGGGTTTGGAAGCTTCAAAATTTCCATAGATGATATGTTTTTTCAAACGTCAGTGATCATTCAAGTGCAAGGAAGCTTGGTTTCATCGAATATTTACAACTTTCTGATAAAAAGAACAGAAAATTCATTCAATGTGTCCACTCACCCGTTTCCCGCTCATAACAAAATTAAGCAAGCAACCAATGCAATGGACCATAACATCCCGTCGTGCATGATTACGTCCAAAAGACTTTAACTTTTCTTCCAACTTTGATGTCCAACCTTTGCTATCAAGGGCAGTCGCCATGACCACGACGTTTCCTGAATAATATAATGTTGCCTTGAATTATTTTCTGAAGTTCTTCTTCTCTTTTTGTTATGGATGTAGTGTAGCCAGGATTCCTATTCAGTCACTAGCCCAGCAGGATGAACTTTTCAGATCATTTCGCATATGCAAAAGTTTTTGGAATAAATTTTTGAAAAAGTACATTCGTCGTTCTTTTACGGACTTCGGACAGGAATCATCGAACTCACAGGAAGTTATTCGTTGATGCCATTTAAGTTAGTTTTACGTCACCGGTCTAACACATTGACTGCTTCAACCCAGTCTTGAGTTTCAATTTTTTATGAGAACAAGACCACGACGTAGGATGTGTTGGCCATGATGTCTCAATTGCTTGAAGGATGTGGATTTGTGATCATTCTGGGAGCATTGGTACAAAGCGAGAGCTCGCAAGGGAAACTATTCAAATAAGGGGACTTTTGTGCTTGCGTAAGGCAAAATTTAAAATGGTAATTTAGTTTGAGAGTTTTCGGAGCAGGCTTTCAGTGTCTATAGGATTGAAAGATTCACAGGTGGCGAAGTTCTAGTCTGCTGTATTACATACGAAGCTATTAGCTGTTTTTGAAGCACTGAAAAAATGTAAAAACATAGGCAGGCAATAATGAATATAGTACCATCTTTCCATTAGTCTTCTTGTCAGAAGATATTTTCGAAAAAGTTTCATTGATATCTCTTCATTTTTCGAAATTTTCGAAAGCTTTTTTCCTGGAAGTTGAGTTTTATTTTTTCTGGTAATTCATCGAAATTAGATTGAACCGTTTAATTCGTTGTAGATTTTGAACAAGCATTTCGAACATGTAAGTTTCAAGAGGAATGTATGCAAAAGGATTTGCTATTGAAATGCACATGAGAGCATTGTTGGCAATTAAAATTGTATTCTGGGAAATAATTCAGCAATCTGTTCTTTTCGTTATTTATTGGACTTTGGAATAATTTCAGTACTACCTTCTTCTGTTGGCAACCAAACTTCGGTTGCTTGTTAAGTGAACTTTTCCTTAAATGAATGCATCAATTCGAAAAAGAACATGAATTTATCTTTCACAACGTTTGCAAATATTTTGCAATGATACAGCGTTTCTGTTTCAGTGATTATTTGTCCTGGTCAGTTTTTCAGTCGACATTATTTATTTTATTTCGATCAAATCTACTTAATTTTTCTAAATTTATTGAAAAGCAAGTTACTTGTTTGTCACAGGCTATTGAGTCTTCTTATTTTTCAAAGGATTTACGAATGCATCAAACTGCAAATGAAAACAATTTTTACATCAATCAGAAGCAACACAACATAATTGAGGCTTATACTGAAAATATCGATTTAAGAGGCACAATGCTTTCCACCCTCTCAATTGCCGCTGTATAGCTTCCCTCATTGAAAATGAATAAATAATGAATATGTTAGGGGAGCTTTTTAACGAAGTTATGTGAAACTTGTCGCCTAGATACACAGCTCCTCTTCTCGTCAACACGCTTCGCTATGCAGCCTCCTCGCCCGAATTCTCACCATCCTGATAATCAGGATATTTCGATTTGCTCAAAACAAATCAAAATCACGAAATTTCTGCCAATTTCGACGATGATTTATTTACAGTCGATAAAGCCCTTATCGAGAACACGTCCCGCTGAGTTATTTCCACAGCGAATTTAAATTTTCACGAAAAGCCTACCCGGGGACAGGTTGCCAGGACTCTACGAAACTAATGCGAAAGTGTTCGTGCTTCCGAGCGATTCAGCATGGATGTTTGTTTGCAGTTTGAATTTGAATTTTCGTTATGATTTTTGATGCTCGTGCTCGAACGTTAGCGGAAAACAAAGCGAGTGGGCGGTGGAAAGTTCTGATGTTATTTTGGGCGTTAGCAGCAGAGAAAATGGTGGGTACCGAGAATATACAATGAACATTGCTTATTATGATTTGCTTTTGATTGGTGACCCTCATTGAACAGTCGATATACATTATACATTCATCACAGCACTTAGAAGCGCTTAGTTTGCCAACACCTGCGCGTGTTGCTGGAAAATTAAACAAAATTTAACACAAATGGGTCGTTGAACCCAGTTGTTAAATTATTGAGACAAAATTGTTGACATTTTCATGAAATGCTGGCAGCAATATAAATACGTTCAGTTACAGATTAGAAATGGATGTTTGTGTTATGCAAACATACACACATTGGATAATGGAGTAGTGTATCCACAGAACTCTTTTTCTGATTCCAAACAATGAAAACACAGCGACAATATCTTCTACGGACAGCATTCTTAGTGCAATATCATTTTTTCAAAACATATATAGTATAGATAGTATAAGTCATGAACAGAATATAAAAAATGCGTGTGGCCATGAGTAACATATATGTACGTACGCTCATGCCACACAAGAAGTCACTTTCTTGTGTGTCGTTGAATTTCATAAGCAATGGGTTTTTGGTGTTAGTATGGTCAAGTGCATCATCCTTGAGTTACGTTGCAATTCGGCGCTTATTTGCGAAAAAATATGTTATGAAGAAATATATGCTTCATAGGCATATTTATTACGTGTCTATATTTTAACGGATACCACCGCTAAGTAATTAAAGAATACCTAAGCTTTGCTTAGCGTTACCTTTTCACGGTCACCAGTCACTCAATAAGTACTGGTGAGTATCCTTCTTTCCTTTTTATTTGTTGTAATTGCAAACACAACATCTGATTCTTATGTAAGGCTAGTGTAAGGTGTTTTGCAGCTAGAAAACTGTTCAACGAACAAATATTCATCCACGAATTTGAAAATGTGTACATATTTCATCTTATTTCACATCATTTGAAACGAATAATAAATAATTAGTAGACTCGTAGATTAGAACCGGATATATAATAAAGCTAGATTAAAGCTATTAAAAAGCCAGAAAACTGATTGATTCAGGCAGAGTAGAGCTCTACCTAGGAATCGTGGTCCATAAAAATCAACAAAACATCATTCAGAGTTCAGCACTTATGCAATATCCTGCAAATGCTCCTTTAATGAACTATTCCTTCAGAGTTATATTGCAAATTGATTCCATCCTATTAGTCGACAGGATAGTGGGTATAAGTGCAGGCACAAGCTCCTTCCATCGAATCGAACATCACGTTGACCTACAAAAGTCAAACACAAGCCAATCTACTCCATTAAGGTAGTTTCCTTCATCTTTTTGAAAGCATTTTAATCACATTTCAAAGAAAATGCGGTCCGGAGTCTTTCGTCTTGCTGTGACCTGACAACCAACAGAATAAGGACACAGCAAATCACGTTTTGCTTGCACGGAACTCACTTTTCTTTTTATGGAAGTCGAATTCGGACCTGCGATGAAAGCTTTGAAGGGATCAACATTCAGTCATACTGCCAAACGAAAATACGTTCAAAAATTTAATTTGCTTTAAATTTCGTGCTTGCGTATGCCGTGGATTTTTCAGACACATTTCGTTTCGCAATTGCATTCCATAAATCTTTCAATTTTCTTAGAACACTTTAATTTCGGAAAATTTTGGAGATGCATCAATCACAGCATGAAAAATAGAATTAAATTCTATGGGTCAGCGGAGTCTCTTTCTTTATGTTCACATTTATGACCAGATCATGGTTACGAATCAATTAACTATGTATTTGAATTTCTGCGACCCGAATTCCACTCTAACTATCTCTGTATTGTGTATCCAATGTGATTGGGCAATTTGTTTCTATCTGAATTTCTGATTAAAAATTAATTTTCGCAACCAGGCATTATCAAATTTTAGGCCAAACCGTGAAATATTATCGACAACGCCATTCGATTTGGTTGATATTTTGACATAGTAAAGCTTCCGTTTGCCGCCGATTTTTCACCTGCAAACGTCTTAGTTGGGCTCTCATGTAGACGACATAAGCCCGAAACAGTATCCAATCCTTTTGAAATTCAGAATCCTGCAGAGTGTTGAAGAAATACTCAATTACGTTTCAGGATTTCAAATATGTATATATGAAATGGATTTATGGAAATGTATGGTGTTTTGAATCATGTCTTAGAAGCCGCATAAAACAGGCGAATAAAAGGACGAGAGTGTGCTACGTCTATCGAAAAACATAGATGTAAAGTTTCATGGTTGTACAAGTTCGATATGATTTTGTAGTGAGGTTAGAAAAACTTGTAGCAGCGATCTTAGTCCCCGTCGTATTTAATTTCTCTCACAAGAGCTTTAACGCTAAGGACTAGTAGAAATATCGAACAAGGTGTGTAAACCAATTTTGCTGCGTTCACAGTTGACAAATTATTTCGGACTGGTTCACAATTTCTTCATTACTTTCATTGGATCTCCAGTGAAATTTCACTGATGCGACTATATATAAGAGTGTCGTTGGCAGTGAAAGTAGATTAGAAATGATAGTGTACAAATTGAATGTCTTCAGCTTAAATTTAATGCAAATGAGAAGCTGTTGATCAATAATTGAGTTTTCAAGACAGGAAAATTATGTTTACCGAGCAGAATTATAATTACTTACAGCTGGCACCTTTGAAAATTAATTGAATTTCGGATTAAGAATAATCGCGTAATGAAACGAACAAGTGTTTGCAGATTTTGTCGTCGAAGTTAAATGCAGTTCTGAAGTGTTTTTTTCGTTGATGGGAGGTGGAAATCTACAAAACCACTATTTGATGGTTTAATGCGAAGATTCGTTTTTCACCTCCTTCTGTTTGAAACGGAAACCATACAAACTAAATGTGTGCCCTAGAATCAAGTTTAAAAAGACAAATTCACATTCATTACTATAAAATTCATATAAAGGGAGAGACCATTTTCATTTATTTCAATTATGTATTCGTTTTAAATTAATGTGCAAAGCTTTGTTTTTAAAATCCTAGACAATTTGTCTTGAAAAAATATCGTCTTGTGGTTTCACTGCATACCTTTAGAAAAATCGCAACACATAATCACGATTCTCCCAAAAAATAAGCTTCGCAGCAAATCTTCGCTTGACTTTTTATATGACACTTGAAAATTTAATTAGACTTCAAAAAATATGAAAAGCACTCCAATCCAAGACGCTATAAAATTTAAATCGGTTTTTTATTTCAACTGCCAAAATTTTCTTTTAAGCACACTCCATTTTTTACGAAGAAAACTGAATCTCTCATGTTAAGGATAACATCCAGGGAAATTTTCGAAGCTTACGTGTCTGGTGCAAAATCTCGTTCTGGGTTTAAGTGATACCGGGTTGGCCTGGCCACCATAATGCAGTCAAAAATCATAAAATAGGCACAGTTTCTTGTTTGCCTCACAATAAAAAAATTTTAGTTGCAAATACTTTTTAGATTTCATTTTCTCTTTTTTGTTATTTTCATTTTGGTACACTTGGGTAACTTGTTTTAAAATGATGCATACTGCACTCAACTCGTTTCAGAATCCAAACGCTTTGCCTGATTTTGCGACGGTAAAGCGTAGGAATTCTAAATCAAATCAAGTGCATCCATTTCTGGAACGATCAATTGCCTGAAAGAAGCTTGAAATGCATTTGAGACTAATTTTGTTTTATGGATGACTTCTCTGCAGAAGATATTCATCATTCACAACTGCCATCCTGTCTGCTTTTTTCGATAACACGTTTATGATACAACTCCGATTTTCTGGTCAGCAGCAAAAATGCAAACTACTCCCTAAAATTTCAATTATGGCAGGACGTTTCAATTTAAATGTGTAATCAACTGACCGATGCTGTGGACTTATCATAAATAACCAAATCGCCTACTAAGAACAGCCGAACGTGCTGCTGCCAGTCACCCATCCATGTTGAGCACAAGGATCAACTGACCAGCAAAAATTTGCTTAGCATTTCGACAATATAACAGGAGCTGATGGCTACGCAAAACTTGAATATGAGAGACCCATGTTCTTCGATGCCTCGTAAATTGCTTATATTGAGTCGAGCAAATCCCAAAACGGTCATAAATATAAAAGAGGTCCTAAATGGACAATTCATATAAGTAATGTCGGTGTATTAATTTTCCGTCTGCCGTCACAACAGCTTACGGGAAAAGGATAGGCAGGACTACGCAGCCTATCCATCCGCCATAATGATAAAGGAACGGGAGCTACAGATGTTCCTGATATTTTATCCAAGTGCTGGTCCTGCTCTTGGAGCAGGACACGGGCAAATGCTTGATCCTAAGTGATTTTCTCGTCGTTAAGTGTTTCTATATTTGGATTCGCCTGTGATGGGGAGTCCTATTTTATAAGTGCATTGGTTTTTTTAAAGACAGTACATATCCCGGCGCTCCCGAAGAAAGTCTGCCGTTAAGAATGTCATTTCGGTTCGCAGTTCTAAGGACTCATGCCGCCACACATCTCAAGTTACTAAAGAAATTCAGTTATTCCAGCAAAAACACATTCTTTGGCGTCTCACCCACAATTTGCAACTCGTTCCGCGCCTCTGCATGGTTGGAAAACGCTATATTTTCCTAGTCAAGGCAGTAAACACGATTGCTGGCAATAAATTTCCTATGAAAACGACGAGACACGGAGCAAAGTGATTCCCCTTAAGGAAAAATATCGAGAAACAACAATAAAAGTGACGCCTTCATCGCTTCTTGGTTGCTTGCCTGGTTAGTTTGTTGTTCGCCCAACAAAAATACTAAAACACAAACGAACGAACAAACGATAAAACGAATAAACGAACAAACGTTGGAGGCGCTCCCGCAACATACAACCCCACATTGTCGGAATGTGTAGCAGTGAAACCAAACAGCGCTACACGAATGACTGCGGAAAATTTATTAGCTTTTTCACTTGGGAAGTTTTCCCGTCGTTTTTGCCACTCGCTGCAAGAAATTTTTCAAATCGTTTTGTTTTGTCTTTTGCCTAGTATTTTGGTGGTTTCTTCATTCTTTTCGACTTCTCAAACGAATTCCAGAGACATCTTATTGGCCGTTTCTTGGTCCACCGCCGTAGCCGTTTTGTCGCTACAACTCTTACTAGGATACATTTCGAGTTCTTCCAGAGTTGTATATCGTTTTCAAGTAGAAATCAATAGCACTACAAATGTATTCGTCCTGGATTTATTGCATCGCTCCATGCCCGCCCGGGCCTCATATGGAGTTTTACTGCTCGCCCTACTTGACTGCAATAATGTCCTTCGTCCTGTTTGCAGCTCTAGTCTGATTTCTCTATGCAGGATGAGTAGTTTTATTGTCAGATGAAAGTAGAGCAATGTTTGGTGGGCAATCGCTTACAGCTTTCAATTTAAAGAAGGATGTGCCAGATATACAAATAAACGATGTGCACAAAATGTACGGTTCATTGTCTCGGCAGCACTTTAAGTTTTTTTATTAAAAAACTCTTAGTGTTCGCTGTAAGATCTTTGTGTTATATGGACATGTAAAAGAGCAGAACTTGTTCGTGAATTGTGAGCAGCTGAGTTATGGCTTCGCAGCGCAACTATTCCGGTAAATTTTTATTAAACGATTTTAATACATCAAATTTTCAGAAAATTCTTCGTCATTATTCTCTTGCTTTTTAGTATTGCTTGCAACCAAACTAAGCCACTGTTATACTGTTAAATTATTGCAAAATGTTTTAGAATATGAATATGATGAACTTCTTAGTTCATCATATGACCAATATTCATTTCAAGGTGTTTCTATAAAAGTGTTCCAGCTAACTTTCGACAGACAAAATAATAATTGTTGCAGCAGCATAAAATTTAATTCGAAGGACAGCAGCTTTTCCAAAAGCGAATGTTGTTTGCAATTATTCCTCGGTACCTAATTTCTTAGACGCTTTACCATTGAAATCCAGTAAAGAGCCGAACTCAAATAAAGTCTTTAAAAAAATATAGCGAAAAAAGCCAGAAAACTAGATTCATAAAATTTCAAGTTAATTTTTAGTTTTTTTCCACCAAGACGAGTCAAGCTTGTTTAATGCTGGACAATTTAGAAAATGAACTGATCTTATCTCATCGGCTTTATGCCTACAACAGGGAGCAGGGAGAGAACCCGACTAAGTACTCGTAAGACTTACTTCTTTCAATCACACATAGCGTTTTTTTATGTATTGACTTCTTCATAGATCAGATCTTATACTCTTGGTACTATCTTCAGCCAAATTTCCATTCGCGTTCTCTGCCGAATATCTCGTTAGTGAAAAGCAAGAGGTAGCGATGAAGTTTTTCACGATCACAAATTCAACGTCCACTACCTTCATCGAATAAAAGTTCATCTGAAAAACACTTGTAACCAAAAGTCATGCAGAAAAATACTGCTTTGAAGTATGAAAGGCTGGAAAGACTGTCTCCTGAAAACGGATTTTACCGTGAATTTTTTCCAATGCACCATAACAGTGTGAAATGATGTCCCGAAAAAAACCGAGATAATTTAACGTCTAGTTAAGGGATTTAGTGACTGTGAAGGTATGTGTGAACATTTTATATTATATCTGGAAATTAATGCAGATTAACGTTCGCTTAAACAAAAAGTCATGCGAACCTACTATGAATTAAGTGTCCTCAGCATTCAACATCAAAAGCGAAGTTCGATGATCTTTAGTAATTTAAGAATACAAGCAACTTGTAAAGAATTCAATGCAAATGTGTTTTATGCTGTACGACTTTGAAGCACAGGTCGTCCTCGTTCATTATTCAACATTTATCTTGGTTATTCGTTGATTCAAATTTCCCGGAAGTAAGCCCGGCTTCAAAGCCATCAGCGCATAGTGATTTCTTTCAAGGGAATCAAAAGAAAAAACACTGCCAGCGGTATGTTGGCATGCCACAGTTTCATCTAGAAGGTGCTGAGCATAAGCTGTTCTAGTTTTTCGAGTTACATAATGCATATATTCGTTCGCATCATATTTTTCCGCCAGGATGTGCAGGTGAGTTGTGGAAAGCTAGAAACTCTCAGCACTGGCAATCCTTCACTCAAAAAGGGCCACTACACCATACCGGTGCACTCATGCTTTTCTTGCATATTTTCTTAAATGGTATATACACTTTTGTGAGATATGCACCCTGAAAGCTTCGCGTGTCACTTGGAGGGTTTGGACGTGGCACTACGAAACGCGTTTGGTCTTTCAAAAAAAGGATACACGAAACATCTGATAGGCTACAATTTTTTTCTCGTCCCACTCCGTTTCGAAATATTCCAAAGTTCCGACATATGTAGCGCTAGGCGGCTGAATCCTTGACGAAAGCCAAACACGAGCTAGCATAGCTGGCAACGATGCAAAAGATGCACACCAAGTGATACATCTGAGAAGGTGCAGAAGTTGAAATGCGATTCTCTCTAAAAGGTAAAAGTGGATATGAAAATAAGTTTTCATAAACATATTGCGTTCATACGCGATGCAGAACACTTGACACATAAACCCGGAAATGATTTTTGAACGAGCATCATCGCAAGAAGGCTGTTTCCATAAGCACGATGAGGTCTAAGCAATGGATTTTCATGAGCCTAAATTAGAGGTGTGAACTGATTTTACGTTTTGGACTACGCTGATAATTGGAGGGAAATTATTTAGTTACAGGAAGGAAATGCTGCTTTGAATGAAGTTCTGTCATTTTTTGATTGTGAAATGCATTAAACTTTATCAGTATTCTACGAACAAAGTTTCAATATTATCGGTTAAAAATAAACAGGTTCAGGCAAACGATCAACTAACGCGGTATATTACTTGAATAAAAGTTTCACAATATTTTTTCTACCATCATAAACAAATCTTTAAATAGCTGCGTTTTTTCAATGGGTGCCTACTTACTTCAAGTGCGCCCTGATGAGAAACTTGATGAAATAATGGTGAATCAACCCAAGCAGAGTAAATTTTTTTGCAAAGAGTTAAACCAGTGATAGCGAGAATGGAAGGAAATATTGGTATTTTCTATATTTGTAACCAGCGTAAAGAATTTCTTTGAGAAATCAAAAGAATATGAGGCTTGCCTCCAGCACAATTCGTTCATCTTGACTTCATCCAATTCTGAACACGGCACGGTTGATTTCATCATTTTCTGATGGTGCAAATGTTTTAAGCTGAAACCGAAGAAATTATGTGGATTGCTGCTACTCAGTACCAATTCTTTCGTTACAATCACACGACTATATTTTTAACGCGTTTAAGCTATCGCATGGAAATCAATGCAACACCTTATCCTTTGTCAGTCATCCTGAATTTCAGAGTCTACAACCTATTGGACAAATTCACTATCGCTAGTTGTGAAGCCGCGTGTGCGTTTGATATTGTATCAGGAATCGGTGGTTGCACTGGCACACTGAGCGTTACCACTATTGTGCTATTTCGTTGCCTGCAGAATCAATTAAAACGTCATTATGATCCTGGGCCACGGCGGCAGAGCTGACAGTAGCGAAAGCGCAAATCCTTTAATTAAATGCCATTTTCGTTCGCGTGACTGTGCATAAAAGACCCAACTTGATTCAATCGATTCGATGTGAGGCGGTGGCACCAGTTGTGGTTTGGACCCGACATCCAAGGCCTCATTCGTACTAAGGAGCAACGGCGAAAGTCCCGGGAAATGTGCTCGGGATTGTGCACAAGGACACTGCATCTAGCACTAGGATATGCTCGCATGCCAACTCTTTTCATGTCTAAGGTAATTTTTATCCTAACAATAGACGAGGGGGATCACAGTGGGAATTTACACGGCCTTAATCGAGCAGTAATCAAACCCGCTTTGACAGGCAACCGCATTTAAGCTATACATTTCCTGGCTTGCCTGTTATTCCTACCGTGCCACATGGCATTTAACTCCGAAACAGGAGAATGTCCTTACCAATTTGTAGACAACCCACTATCACTTGTTGCTCTCTACGAAAATTGGCCTAAGCAAGTCGAAAACGCTTTTGGGCTTTTTTAACATTATTCAGCATGAGCTCAGCCGGAAAACTACACTTCGAAGAAGTTTCAATGCGAATTTAATCACTGAGGCGAGGTTTCAAGGTAATTTTGGTGGAAGTTTTTGGAAGTTTGTTGTTTCGATGTCAGCTTTTCCGGTGGTGCTCCATTCTTGAAATGGGCGCAGAAAAAAATGTCAATGCCGTTATGTTTTTGTCCAAAAATACTCGGAAATCTGTAGATTGTGTTGTAGAACTAACACATCCAATTCTAACACTACTGAAGTGAATTTTTTTCAACTAAAAAAAGAATATCTTCAAGTGGTTGGATGCACGAAGATGAAATGTCGTATAATTTTTATTGTTCATTTTTAACTGGAAAAACTTTCGTTAAAGCTTTGTGCCGGATATTACAAAATGTTGATGGTTTTTCCGAAAAACTGAACAAATCCCGAGAGAAACTTTCAAAGAATTTATTTTGAATTTTTGATTTGTTTTCTAGAAATTAATTTTGGTTTCGATATGTTTTTTTTTGTTTATCCATTGCCATTGTGATTTTTTCGTAATGACTTGTGTGTTTGGAAAAAATGACGTCAAACATTGCAGAAGCCAAACCAAATGACTATAGTTGCTTGTAAAAATTTTTTATTTTGTTTAATACTTTTGCCACACTTTGTTAGCCTGTTCCACTTTAAGTTTATTCGTATTTTACTTTCGATTGAAAATTAGTTTCCAGCTTACCAACACCTAAAAGCTTTGCTTACAGCTCATCGTTTTTGCAATTATCGTTTGATTCTTTTTATCTTTAGTACACCCTGTAGGTTTCTTGAATCGTCACATGCAAAAATCTCACATCGGAACCTTTGATCACTCAAAAACATTAGGTTGCCATCGGTTTCAAGCGTATCACAATGAGCGCACACTGCAAATACAGCTATGCTTTTAACAAAAATTGATCCTTACGGCCCGGCCATCTATGATACGATGTAGTGTGCTGAACAAAGTTCAAACCCATATCTATATCATATCCTTTTAGCTTGGCTAGCATTGGGAATTAAGGCCGAAAGGGCACTGCGAAACTTTCATTAATTAACTCCCGAGCAGAGTCTTTGAAAAATCTACGTCATACGAGTGCTACGAGGCAGAAACTTTGAAAATGCGCTCCTGCGCTTGCTGAACTCCCTTTGTTGTTGGTCCTGGGACAACAAGCTGTTGTTGTTGCTGCTCCTGCTGCATACGCGTTCACTCTTCCATTATTGCAACCTACTTGCCTCGCGATGTAGTCCCGGAAAACTTCTGACTTAGATCCTACCCGAAGGGAGAAAGGGGGGGGGCATTCACAGAGAAAAGTAATAAGTGAACTACTCGCAGTATTGTTTAGTAGTTGTTGCGATTCTGGGCCTTGTGTGCATCCAGCTTTCACGGCTGTAACAAGTGCAATTGTATTCAGCTGATTCTGCTGCTTGCCTTGATGGAAACATGTTTCTAACTTCTCGACTAGTTTTCATTGTTTAAACAAGCATAAGTTGAATGCTTTCCTGAGCAAGGTTCACCTATCTTTCAGATCCTGGCCTCAGTCTCGACCCCGACTGTGATTCCCATAGTGACAGAGTCTCAAGGCTTCCCCTGTGCCACTTTGGGCCTACGTTTAGTCATCGACGCTTATTCTGTATTCATCCAGCTAGAAACGAGCTAGAAACTTTCCCATTAGCATGTGTGGCTGCGCTCAGCGGTAGAGGAAGCCTCGCATCTTTTTTCGCCAGGATGTGATTATGTTTGCGCCGAAGAGGGAATGCTGAAACAATATAGGATCCATGCAATGCATTTATTCCGACCATTCTGATGGATTTATTGAGTCTCACGGCGTCCCTGAAAGTTTCGTGAGAATACGGTTTCGAATGGTTGCTAGCGATAAATCCTATTTCAAAGTGCTCCCGTTTGCCTGCATCGACCACCAATATTCTGTCGGTGTTACTAAAGCAAACTAAATTGAACCCGATTAGGCTGTGTTTTGGTTTCTTAAGACTAGAGAACTAGAGATTGATATGATCAGATTTTTATTGGGCCAGAATTTCTTAAGCACGGTCAGAATTGTGTAGTGTGCCACACAACTTTCGCAGTCATGCCTGAGTCCTCCGATTGTCGGCCGAAAATCTCGTCAATATTAGAGCCCTTCTTGGTAGACTGGTGTAGTCCAACAGCTGACGCGAAAAATGGACAAACATCAAATGCTTTTTGAGACGTTACCAGAAATAGGTAACTTAAATGTTTTGAACAATTTTATAAATTATTCTAATGGATTGAAATGGTTATTATAACAAGCCGTGAGGTGCGACCCGTGACGTCCACACGGTCAACTTCCCAGTAATATCTAAAAAGATATTAAAAATATTAAACACAATAATAATTATGGAAATAATACTACTTCAAATAATGAAAATGTACTTCTCGTAAAAGTTATTGGAATGACTTAATATTAATCATAAGATCTACGCGAGCGTCAATTGATTACAAAAGGATTTTGATGCATTGGTTTGATTGATAATTCACGCGGATCAATCGGATGGGGGACAGGTTACAAAGCAGTTTTTTCATTAAAGTTAAAACATGGTGCTGTGAAGACTATTGAAAATCTGCTCAATATTTTGCAAATATTAATAAACTTTGATTGACTTTACAACAATGTCTTTAGAATAAGAGATTTAATGTATTATGATTCGAATGAACCCTTTTCACATGGTGACTTTGAATGATTTTTTATTTTTAATTTAATTTTTGTTTGAAATCATGAGAAAAGTTTTTGCTGGTTTCTCCACAAAAATTGATAAAATTTTATAAATTATACAATCATTTATTATTACAATGTGAAAATCAGGATAAAAATGAATTTTTTATGAAAAAAACACTACTTTTCCAAAAAAAAAGTAATAAATTAAAAAAAACGCCTTAACGATTTTTTTTAAATATACAAACATTGTCAAAATGATAATACGCGTCGATTGACACCTTTAAATCCTTAGGTTTGAAAATTAGGTTAAAAATTTTGTGTTTTTGAAAAAAACCTAATTTTTTGCACTTTTTTTGAAAAATAAAAATTGGCTCGAAGATTTTTTTTAAAAATTTGATACGATCACATAAATATCAATACGCGTCGATTGACCTTTTGTTAAAAAAATCGTATATTTGGTTCGCGAGATATAGCGCATGACAGAAATGACCTTCAAACGGGCAAAACAGCAAATCCCCCCGACGGAAGTTTTCCAAAAACTAATCAGCTCTTAAAATTGCAAAGACGATTCGATTGACAGCTTAACGAAGTCGGTCGGACTTTGATTACGTGAGTTATGCTCGTAGAAAAAAGTATGCACGAACGTACATACGTACGTACGTACACACACACACACATACATCTCCCATTCTAAAAACACTTCATATATACTCTATCGCCCTTAAAACGTAAAGAAATGTTGAAAATTTCAATTTCGATTTTCGAGGCGATTACAAGAACTTCCCATATACTGGGAAGTTAAAAATTGAGACATATTTTGTCGATTAACGTCCTATTGACTTGAATTGAATATACATGACAGCAAAACTATTTTCAAAATAGCCCGTAATAATATAATATATGAATATTTGGTTTAAATTTCGATTATTGCGACAACTCAACTAAAGTGAATTCCTGTGCAAGCTGATATTTCTAGGATTGTGAATGTTTTTTCAAGTACTAATATTTTCCATATTCTTCCAGCAAAGTCATTTAATTTTCAACCTGCTGTTGAATGCCGGAAAAAAACTAAAGCGATTCAGTAGTATTTAAGGGAATCGTTCAATTTCATTGTGTGTTAAAATATTAAACCTCTTATGTCGCTGCATAGCCAACAAAGCCTGGCCTACAAAATTTTTGGTTTATATCTCCAAACGTTACTCGTAGGGTCCTTCTAACTTGGCCACTTGGAGGCATCAATTGCACCCTTAAATTATGAAGGACCAGCACGGCTTTAAGCGAATTGGCATCTCCTCAATCGGTGCGCGCGAATATTTGAAATTTACGTCTGCTAAAAAGGATGCAGTCGACGGACGAAGTGCACAACACTTTTATGTGAGTGTGACTTGAATCATCGCAACAACGAGGGAGTCGAGCCATTAAATTTTCCCTTTTCAGACTGAAAACTGAAAGACTGAAGAAGTTTAAATGGCTTTTCCAAGTTCTGTGATGAGTGTTTGCCCGTTCTTTTATATTCTTTGGGGTTTCAGTTGAGATAATGTACTTTAGCTTTTTACTCTTCTGTTTTCTTTCGGACTGAATACTTGTGGTGTGTTTGTTTTGAGCGTCCAGATTTTGACGGGCTTCAAGAGATGAAATCAAAACGTTTCTCTGATTCGCTTGGGAATTATATTTCTGTTGGAATTTTCCTTGTGTCGTTCCGGAAAATATAATTCGTTGTCAGTAGTCTGTTTGTTAAATATTCAGTTTTATAAAGACATACAATCGACATTAAGCTGAATAGATGCTTGAGGAGAGCTCTAATGGTTTTCGCTTTGAAACTTGCGAGATTGCAGCTATTATTGAAGAAACCAGACATTGTGTCCGACAGAAGCATTGACAACGTAAGGATTGGTATTCCTTCGAATGGATTTTAAATTTTATTGTTAAAATGTATCGATTTCTTAACAAGTTCGTTTTTGGTTTTGACCACAGAACTAACTAAATAACGCTGTTAGACAGGACTATATTTCTATTTTGGATTGAAATGGGATTAGATAAGTTTACAGTTTCAGTTTCGACAAGTTTATCAACAAAACTAAGTACTTTTTTTCAACTTTGATATTAATATATGTCCTGCTAAAAGAGGGAAAGTTTGTCTTCAATATTTTTTTGGAAATTGTGATGGTTTAGCTATGACCAACAAATTGTTTTTGGAGCCTTTTCGTATTCAATTTATTCTATGCACAAGATTTATTTATTATTATTATTATTATTATTTTTGCTTTTCTGCCCCGTTTTAACGAAAGATTTGTTTACAGATATACTTTTGTGGATGACAAGAACTTGTACAATCTAGTTAAGGAAGAGGTTAAAAGGAAAAAAATGTGTATGTATGGTATGGAATTTGTATAAAAAAAATTCGAATGAAGTATATTAAGTGGAAGAAAGGAATTTCAGATCATTTTATTCTTTAAAACAAACGACTTTTACATATAAGAACGAAGTCCATCATGAATAGTTGTGAAAATTGATAATAATATAAGGCGTGCAGCATCAACCAAAAGTTTTGTCCATTTACTTCTGTGAAATTAACTCAATACTGGATACCGAACTGTGTGCCCTTCATTTGTTTATTAACTGCCATGATTAATAAGCACAGCCCCCTATATAATTAGATCAACCTCTTTTCTAGGCTAAACAAACTTTCTAAAACACTGGACGATTACAAACATTACAAACAACTCTGGTGAAATGATCGACCAGCCATAATTTTCTCTTATAACATGCGTAGTCCACTGATATGCAAGAAGCGGCAAGACAAGGCCGAAGCAAGATACTTGCAAAGCTTTTATTCGAAACATTTTGCGGCAGAACAGCTAACCTGGTAGTCGCCTCATCGTGCATTACCACAACTGTTCTACACTCTTACGAGTACGGGATAATTAATCAAGCAAATGCCCTCTTGAAGGAGTGTATCGTGAATGGAATTTCTCAAGTTTTTTTCTTTGTATGAAGATGTAATTTTGCGATAAGCTTCAAGAAGGAAAGCATTTCGCGAAGAGAACGCAAGGTGTGCCCAGAGCAAACTTCTACTTCACTTCATCCCTCACCAACCCAACTCCCTTCAGCCCGGATTCATTGTACGGCCATTATCCTGCAACGCTAAGTATATGTACGTATGATGAGAAACGGACACCCTCATCCCACTTATTCAACAGAACTTTACCGTCGAAGTGCTCGCCGTATGTTCGCACCTACTACCCTGCATAAAGTTGATGCCATAATTGAAAAAGATGAAGCTCACGATATGATCCACTTCTTTAACTTGATGTTATAGGTTTGCGTATCCTAGGAAAATCCCATGTAGATGGACTTCAATTAAGAACTCAAACTCAAGGAGGATGTTCTGCTCCAAGTTTAGTTTATGGTCTTTCAGTGCTTCGTTAAATACATAACTTATATCCATGGGTTAATTCAAGCGTTTGTCTCTCCTTCTTTTCAGAGAGTTTATCAAGTCCGGCGGTAATTGCGCCCTGTTTGAAAAGCTATTGTGCTTTCAAAGGAATACCTGATGGAAGAAAGGCTATTCGAAAGTTGAACGTAATTGCCATTGTAAAGTGTCTTTTTGGAACTGACGCTTGGATGGTATGACTATATCGATTGATCCTATGGTGATGTAGTGACTAACGCACTTCATCCTAGACAATGTTCCAGCGATTGAAATATCAAAGAAACTATGTACACAGAAAACCTGGGGTTGAAAATCTCATTAGCGTTTGTAAAATCCATGGAATTTGACTGGATATTTAAAGTGTGAAGTTTAAATGAAAAAAATTGCGTGTGATCCAGGACACTTACGTTACATAAAGCTTGTTGCAAGGTTGATATTCATTTAACGAATATGTTGTGAGCTCAGAGATGGTGAAGGAAAGTTATGTTTTCAAAATAGATAGCAAATATGCAACTATTCGAGTGATTAGATTCTGTCAAATCAAAGCTTGAAGATGGTAACAAAAAAAAAACAAATTTCAATAATTTAACAAGCAGTCTGCTTGCGAGCCACATCGATAAATCGTAGATAAGTTTATGAGCATTTCAAGAGCTCTTCCATTATCCACCTTATTCGAGCTGATGCCTTCGATTTGTTGTTGATATCTTAATGTTTGTTGCACATTTTACTCCTTTTCCCACAAAATAACAGTTATTGCAAAGATCATTGTGGCTCTTGCAAAGTTGCGACGATGGATGACGTTCAACTTTCATGCAAGAAAACAATGGTAGGCCACCGTCATCATCATCATTTCCAAACTCACAACGAAAAGGACAAAGTTCGTTGCACCTACAGTCAAATGTAATGACACTGCTCGGTAATGCAATGATGCTAGTACTGCGAAGTTTCGTTGGCAAAGGACATTCGCCAGCCAGCAACCCAGCATTCGGGTAAGTCGCATCCATGCAATGTTGCAAGGTGAATAGTGGAAAGCGAGAAACATTTGCATAGTCTGATTGCAATTTCCCTCGTTTCTCGACGCGACGCAGTTGTTGAAGCGCTTTTAATGAAGGAATTGTCACAGCGCTCGAGCGATGTGAAATATGTTGGAAAAGCGTGCAATGCAGCGATTCCAGGTCGAAGCGTAATTATTTCAGGGAAGGTTGAGGTCACAGTTCGGAGGCGATGTAATATGATTACTTTCGTGGAATCGATTCATTTGACAGCGAACGCTCGAGGCATTCAAATGAGATATTTAAGTTCTTCGACCAGAACAATCCAAAAGAATCAACTCACAGCATTATCTACTAGATAAATTCAATATGACTTGCAAATAGTCATGGAAAAAGTTCATTACTACTTTTTGAATCTAGGAGTCATTGCTCGAAATAAGCTCATTAGAACCCAAAAACTGAACTGAAGTTTCTTCCCGGATATAACCATTAACCAAGAAAACATAAATGCTGAGAGTGAGCCCTTGAATTTGCAGCCCTTTTATTGCTTGTTGACAACCTGTAAGTGTGGTACCAAGTCGGCATGCTTCCAATTGGAAGCTCCGCGTCGGCAATTATCACGTCATTGAGTTGTGTTTTCAATATGGACCGAAATGGAAAATCCACTTGCTTACAATAAATTTCCGCTAATTGGTCATGGTAAGCTGCTCTAAATGAATTTCAAATCCACTAATTCGATATTTCCATTGGAGACTGCCATCGCGTAGATTATAATTGAATAATTTCGATATTAATTGGGTGCGAGGTCTGCTCGAGCCCCGAAGCAGTAACGGCAGTAGAAGCGGCAGAAGTGGACATGGCTACCTGGTCTAAATTGTGAATGAAATTATTTGTGCTGGAAAAATTGGTTCCAGGTAATTGGTTATTGACGAGACCTGCCCGGCCGAGCATATGATGGTTTCACTCGCGGGAGTTAGACTTGTAAAAGGAGTGATCACATTTTCGTGGTTACATGTACGTCAGCCACACCCATAACGAAGTTTTTTTAATAAGCAGGTCCTATTTTCCGGATAGCTGCTTCTACATTCCTCTAAAATAGACAATAATGCCAGATGGATGCATATTTTAGAAATGAGTGAATACTTATCCTCCAATAATTTACATTTTCCTCTCTGTATAAAGCAGCACCATCCCAATTAGGAAAAATTAACCGATAGTTTGGGAACTGCTTTTCATCAGAAACCAATTTACCTGAATCGCTAGTTCGTGCTACTTTATAAGCAGTTTCCAATTTCACAAATGCAAGTCTTTTTTCCGCATATTCAAAAGAACTTGTGAGCTTAACTTTTCAATATAAAATTGGAAATACTGCCCATCGAAAATATGAAATGGCATGTTTCGAATGTTGATAGAAAAAGAGACGTCGAATCATTAGATTTGAGTTTTGTTGATTATCAACATTTTGTATTCAAATATTTTTACACATTAAGCAAGGATCAATTATGAAATATGTTGAAATTAAAATAGTTCACACCAAATTTGCTCCTTGTTTTTTCGAGTATTCATGGTAAACAATTTTTTAAACTTATTCAAAATTTAAAGAAAATTAAGGATACTCACCAGATACCGCCGCGACTAGAGGAAGTAGGTGTGTGGCCCAAATGAGAGCCTTCAAATGATCACCGAACCTCATGACTGCTAGAGCGTTTTGCGTAGGAGGCGACGAAGACATAAATCACTATTATGCCTCGAGCCCATTCGAAAAGTGGTGTGACACCATAGAGAAGCACTATGTCCTATTCGAAGTTAGATTTAACCGTATTTTCCTAAAAAAAATTAGTCGCCCCTTTAGTTTTACGTGCGTAATTGCTGAGAACAACAATTTTTTACGATGGCGCTTCCGGTGCTCGTCGAAATTATCTAAATTTGTCGTTAGATTATTGCAAAATCGAATTCTAGTGCGCGATGATGCTGTTACGCCACCATCTTGTTAAAACAATGCTACGTTTACATTGATTGAATGGATTCCCATTTCGCTACGGGATGGACAGCTATTGTCTGTATTGTTAGCACTGAACGGGCAAACGCGCCACAATCGCCTTACCACACTATGTACCAGCGCTGCCTGCCACTCTTTTTCATTAATTAATTAGCGAGCACAACGGATTGAAAGGCGTTGTCGTCACCAAAAGCGCCGCTATTGTTCCCTTTCGCTACCGTTTCCTTGTGGATATTTCGACCGATATTATCATCTTGTTGCGGTTCACCTGTAAATGGGAAACAAAAGAAAATATGAAGCTGATAAAATGCAAAGATTTAATGAAAATAGAGTTTACGGGATGGTTCTGATGTCCCGAATAATTTCTTCCATAGAAAACTCGGGAAAAACCAGTGGAAAGTTGTTGGCTTTCTTCGTTTTTGTTCTGGTATGAAATTCAATTTTGTTGGGATGCTCATGATATAGTATTTATGCTATTTGAATGATTGACAAGATGCCGATAAAAAAAAATCAATGAACAATTTGATGAGAGATTTGGTGATTTCCACAAAGCATCTTGTCTCACGAAATGAGAACCTAAAATATACTTCAACTGATTTGCAAAGCATTTAGACCGTTTCGACAGATGTAGTTTTATGTAGAAAATTTGAACCTATTGGAGTTTTAAAAGTTTGTGACAAATATACCTGCCATTGTAACTTGTACCTTTTACATCATCATTTCACCGCTAAACGAGTGAAACATTCAACCATAATCCCATCCATAGGGCAAAAGCAACTTCAGACGGCACGACGATCGGAAGAGCCTTGAATTCAAAGTTTGTTCCCAATGGTCTTCAGCAATTTCTTTGATAGCTGCATTCCTCTATAGCCATAAGAGTGCGTATTAATCCGAATCGTTCACATCCACTTCTGACGAAAACCTTGCAGCTACAGAATGCACCAGATTTTTCAGCGATGGACAATCCCAGCACGTTTGTCCAAAATAATTGAAAGTCCTGGTGCAATGGTCGGACATCGCCATTTTCATTTCTTGTTGACGAAGCAATTTAATCGGATCTTTTGTGTTCTACATTTTCAAGTTTCTACTCAAACATCTTTGTTCACACATCACCATCAATAGCTCCCGGCTGAACTACATTCGCTGATTCCTTATTCATGTCGGACCAGCTGGTTGCAGGACTGTAAAATCCAGTTGCTGAGCAGTGACGTGAGCACTCCTATTTTAATTCATTATAGACTTGTTGCCAGAGGAAAATCCCTTTTCTCGCCCAGCCTAGCCCCATGAAAAGATCCTGATTTTTGTAATATTACTTTTTTCTATAAAAGTGTGATATACTTTTACTGTCTCCTGTGTAATGAATACTTCAAAAGCGCATCTTGTTCGAATGCAGTGCCGCTCAGGAGACAGCAGAACAAATAGATTTCGAGTGGGCCGACAATTTCAATGCTATTATATACTCAAGTGTATTGTCTAATTATATTTGACTAGCAGCACCAGTACATCAATTCTTTTAGTCGTTCTTTTCGATGTGCAAGGTTTATTTCCTTAGAAAAATACACGCCAAGTAGACACCAATATTTCTAGGAAACGTGCAGTATTTTTAATAATTCTGATGGAAACATTATTAGGCCTTATATAACCATTCAACTTTCAAAGCATGTGAGGAGTTTACAATCACATTGAAATTTCATTTGTAGCCGATAGTAATCCCTTTGGAATATGCTGACCTCATCTTTATATGTTCATTCAATTTTGTGATGGTGAACATTGGCTTGGTATTTTCATCTTAGAACTACAGATAGTTCCTAAGTTTAACGCGCTTTCCCCGAAATTAAATAAGATCGCACCAAAACCCCATAAACGTACTAGTAAGTAGCCCATAACTTATATTACGAGTACTGCTTTTCTGAATATGGGTTCCACATCTCATCCAAAGCTTGCCTGGACTCCTTCATAATCCTAGGTGAGGATTCAGACCTATCAGAAACCTTGCCGCATTTTGGGTAACGGCACCCCTGTCGTAAACGCAACAGCACACCAATGCACCACGATAGAGAAGGGTTGCCGAATAAATCCGGTCCCAAACTGTATTAGAAATGAAAATACCGGCTTTTATGTATCAACCACAGCCCTGAAGTTTCAACCTTCACAGGTTCCTCACTGACACTGGCAGGAATAAATCCCTGGGCCCAAAATTCCTTGGTACCAGTATACCCTTGGTGAGGTTTCGATTAAGCACAGACACAAACTCTTCAATTGAGCCCCATTGAAAAGCTTCGGGTTGATCACCGTATTTTAGGGCTTCTCATCATTTATACATATTTTTCGTCACACCTTTACCTCAGCGTCCTGTTGTAAGGATGTTGTTCTGAGGATCGGTCAGAATCCCTCCTCCTTTATACTGGCTTGGGACAGTTCTTCTAAGAAATGCGGAATTATCTTAGAACTACAATCGGCACGATACAGAAAACCGGCCAGTTTGAACAAGCTATGATCAACTTTGCGCTGCTGTTGCTTTTTCTGCCAGCCTACCATTTTTCCGAATTGAAACCGATGCGCAATCAACGTGAAACGGAGGAAAAAATACCAAATCCATAAACACATTTATCTGTCCATGAATGAAAGTCAATATTTTATACAAGATTAAAACCCTTGCAATGCCACTGTGGCAGCCAGAACAATTAGAGCTGATAGCGAAAAACGTAAGCTCTTCTCGCTCGTAATTAATCATTCAGAAAGCTGCCACTCTTCATCAATCAAAATAAGAAACTTTTCCGTAAACAACAGCAAAACAGTTAACAAAGGACTATTTTGACGGTTGCCTTCGCCATCGACCTTTCACACCAGCGAATCGTTACATAATTGAATTGTCCAAGGATTTGCTTCCAACAAGAGGCAGACGGCAACGCCTCTGATTTTTGTGGAGTGGATTTGAACGTAGCGCGAGGAAAATTGAAGGACATGCCAGTCGTGTAAATCGAGATTTCAGTTTTGCAACAACCTTTCAGTGGAGCTTTTGTCAACCCGAAAACTCAGTAATTGAATTAAACACCTTGTTCTGCATCCAAAGTTGAAAAGGCCCCCAAACATTGATAATATAATCATTCTTGGTTGCTCTTGGCAGACGATCCACCTGTTTTTCTGTTTAGGTTCATGTCCTTCATTATGGTTTTGACGGAAAATAATTTTTGTTGATTTTTTCCCATAGGGGCTTTAATTTTTCAGGATAATAGGTTTTATTTTAACCATTTCAATCAAAGGATTAACAATTTTCTGAAAATATGCAGTAGTTGCTTCTTGTAACATGGACTTTGTATGGGTGACTTTTCTGTCAATATTAAATGACTTTCACTAGGAAATTCATGCCATTTTTAGGTGTAGTACACTGTGCATTTTTTTCTTAGGGTTGATTAATGTTAAGTATGTGTTCGCTGGTTCGAACTTCAAATAATATGAGAATATTTGAGCCATCAGTACTCTTTGTTGTTAATTATCAAGAAAATTATTTCTACTTTTTATGCACAATTATTATACGCAATTCGCTGTGGTAGTTTCTACTAAAGTGTAACATTTTCTAATGAATTTTTGGACTAATTTCCATCCTGAACCAAGCGTGAATGACATGCTTAACGAGCGGTTAGGGTTTTGGTGAAAGGCTTATTCAAAAGTTAACTACTGGTTTTCCATAATTTTGTTGGCTTTATTTCAAATCAATTATTTCAGAACTCAAAAGAAGGTTTCAGGTTTTTAATCAATACATATATAGCAGCTGTTATGTTCTTTTTGAAGAAATGTTTTTATCACAATCAGAGATGACCTAAATTGTTAATTTGTTTCGTATTCAATGTAATTGCAGTGTTCGAACAACAAACAACAAGGTATTGATGAGCAAACAACGGAATAATTTTCCGTGACCTCTGTGAACAACACAACACCTACTTCATTAGCAAATAAGCATTATCGGTCCCTTAATTGGGGGTCCGTGACCGTATAAGGTCCACACTCGCCGACAAATCTACACTTCCTCTCAAGACGGTACAGATCCTTAACACATTCCTTCAAGGCAACCTCGCTCCACCACACTTATGTCGGCTGATTACCACACTGTTATTGACACCAATTAGCGCTTTACATGGGACGATAACAAGAAAATCGCGTGCCATCATCGCCACGAAATCACCACCGAATCCTTTCCAGGAACTCGCAAAGGGTAGGCGCTGGCGAAGTCATTCGAGGATTAAGGAACTGGGCGAAAGGGTAGTAACGGGCGCACTCAGGCATTCATTACCACTACGTGGACAATAACATGACGTGGACTTGAACCGAGTCGGAGAAGACGAGGAACCACCATCGCGAAAGTCACATTGTCAAGACTAATTCGCCCGCAAGTCGAGGTATGTCCGCCGGCGATCAATTATGGTAATGGGGTTGGGGAGCGTGTGTCGTTTGGCCACCACGCTTCCGAAGGTCCGCCGCCAATGATGAGCGCCAGGGCTAATCTAGCCTGGACTGCCAACCAAACGGCCGTGATTTGGCTACTTCGGGGGTAGGAGTTGCCGCTACTTGCTGGACGTGGACGTGCTGCAAAAACGTGTAGTGGTATCAATGACGGAATCTTTTCCTGGTTGACTTTCGACTTGAATGGTGTTTGCTTTGCTGATTGGAGCGAACATTATTGGAAAACACTTATCGTGTTCCATCAGGACGTCATAATCACAAAGGCGCACCAAGAAGCTACTTTCAACTAGGCTGCTTCAGGACGCTTCATTAAATGGGCAAAGGGCTGGCTTTCAGCTGCGACACGAAATAGTCGATCCTATTTTTATTTATATTGTGGCTATCTTGAAAACTAATCCGAGAATCAACTTCAGGACGAAATACCTCCAGGGCTGATGAAATCAACCAAGAATGATTAACTGACTCCTTTGAGCCTGAAATCCAAAGGAATAGCAATATCGCGGCTCGAGCTCGGACATACTTTATCATTCATACCGTGCATAAGTTTACAGTTGTGGTGAAATTCAAAACCATGTGCAAATGCAAATAAATGATAGAATGGTGGAATGTTACATGCAGCAACAAAAGACTGAGTTACCAAGTTATGGATCAAACTAAACAGCTTGAAAATAACCATCAATCGGACGGTTTGGTGTTTCTACTTTCTTGGCCTGCATCGATAGTTTTCACTGTTTATTGAACAAAATAGTTTGCTCAATTGCTTTCCAAGCCCAGCAAACTGTTTAATTGTAATTTAACACAAACTGATCAAAATCGTTTATTATTTTCATCAACTGCATCTGCAAATGACACTGAAGGCTACTAGTATGTGCCATATATAACACATTTTAGTTTTGTGGCTCGAAAACTAATTAACTCGAAATTGAGCTAGACAAAAGGCTGCCAACTGTGAACGAAATTAAATTTCAACAGTGTTAATCTGCTGATGATGTTTTATTCACGTATAACCATGGAATACATCAGAAGCTATTATTAAAGTTTTAAATCTTCATGGATATGCTTAGGTGAGGCGAAATTCATAGTCGAATTTACAGTGAAGTGTAACCTGTAGATAAACTTAATATTCAAAAAAGGAAGCAAGTCTTTTCATTAACGCTTGCTCTTTTCGAGTTGATTGGAATTTCTTAGGAAATTTTCTTATTCTATTGCAACTAATTCCACGTGAAATTGTTAGTTGTTAGTTTTAAGGAGCGAAGTATGGACAACCCTCTCATAAGTACGCATTGTTGCTTTCCTAATGTGCAGGCTAGTTTAAGCCATCCATATCACGATTGTCTGAGGATACCGTATTTCTGCTATTTATTTCGTCACACTACTCCGTAATATGAATGAGCATCTCTTCTATTTACGCTAAGTTTTCTGACTTCCAAGTGATTCAAGTTACAATCGCTTAGGTAGCCGTTCACCTTTTCTAACCTTGATCAGTGCTGCTAACCTTAGTGCTAAGACAGTTCACTGGCAGTCTATAAATCCAGTGCTGCTGCTACCAGATCAGTATTCGCTGCGGCTTCTATAGCTCGTTTTCTTGTCACCGAAGAATCTTTTAAAGTGAAATTCTGAAATGGTCTACAGAACAATACAGAGTTTCAATTGAAAATTCAACCCTTGACTAATATGCTTATCATTTGAACATTTTCGGTGTTGGCAGCTCCATCTTAATTGAATCAGCAGGATGCTAGGCACGGATTTCTAGAATCTCATGACAGAGCAGACATGTCGTCCACGAACTGTTAAGTTTACGCATCAGCAAATGTGCATCAAGGTATAGAAAATTACATATGGCTAGCACGGCTCGCATTCAAGCCGACGAAAGGGAGACCTCAGCGTTTTGCATGGCGTGCACTTTGTAAATTTAATCAGGAAAGCATTTCAAAATTTCCACGGTCATTATCGCCCGTCACAAAGCAATCACGTGCAAAAGCACTCTTTCACTTGCGGAAAATCAAAATGCATTGAAGGAGGGGCGCGGTCTTCCAGTATTGATGGCTGCCTTGCCACCATCAGCTTCCAATGGGAGTCACTTAGCATGTGAAGATGCAAGGATGCATGGCGCGCCACAATGACATAATCCAGTTCCAGTAACTAGATGAGGCATTCATTTTCCTGGCCTTTTTCTTTTAGATTGCCATGAAAGCACGTTCGCTCGAATGATGTAAAATAGGGGCCGCATATATTGAGAGAAAGCTAGTTCAAAGGACTAACAGCAATGAGCTGTGCCTTATACGTGAGAACTGAGCTGACCAAAAGCCTGCATGGAATTTATTGGGCCAATGATGCATTGCAAAAAGGTTCCATTATATTTACGCTTTGCCATTAGCCATGGTGGATGGGTTTTTGCTGTTAAGAGTTGGCCAGCGGATAAAAGAAAATCAATAGGCTCTATTCATGGTAATAAGTAAATTGAATGGATATCTGCAGTTGATGGTGGGGTTCATGTGAATTAAATCTAATCGAATCTTTGATATGTGCGATTAAATAACTTCCGTTTCAGGATGCAGCATAATCAAATAGAACATTGCCGGGTTTTGATACAGGGGAACTTCAGGCGGGGCACTTAGAACTTCAGCATAGAATAGCCACATGGACGTTTATGAAATGTACCTCTTTTCATAAATATTATCAAGAAAATTAAATAAAACCGCACATGAAATGATTTCACCACTTCTGCTACTCGTGACAATTTTCATATAATGTTGAACAGTCATGTTGTAAATCATAAAGTAAAAAGATCCACTCTTAAGTCAGCTATAATTTTTTCTCTTGGTACAAGGACATGGATACTTTCAAAACTTTCAAGATTTTAATAGACTGCAGATAGTATTTTTAGTTTCAGTCCTTTCGATTACACTTGATCATCATTTCCATCACTTCGTAATCATCAGAAATTTGAACGCATTTTCAATATCACATCAGTTTTGTACAGTAAAAAGATTTCCGATATGTTTTTCACTCAACCACAAGCTTTTAACCTGCTAATATCTTTCGTGCTACAGTCGAAAATTGTTTCCGTTTCCGGTTCCTCTTGATCACCATCCCAAGGATGCAGCCTTTGCAAAAATCATCTAACTTCTCTTATTTATTCATTGCATCTCGTGCATATCGCACCCACCACAACAATCCTTGCAGTTGTTTTGCTGGAAAGCGCGGCACTAACACGTATACTAGCATTTGCCATTTTTCCTCGCTGCTGCCGAAATAGAGTGCTCCTTTAGCCGTACCCCACCTCTAATGTCCTTGCATTACTTCTTGTTCAGTCATTTTGCTTTCTCGCATTTTATTTGCCATGCAAATTGTTTCAATTTTCTCGTCGCCTCTTATGCAAATCTTTTCGCTCATTGTTTTCGGGTCTAAGTGAGAAAACATAGAAAATGAGGACTTTGTAGCACACAAACTACTCCCGTGGTTTTTCATATCAAACAGCTTGCTTGCTGTATCTGCAGTTCGGTGGGGGTGGCGAGCAGGATTCACATACAAACAGTGCTAAAGCAGCAATAATGGCGGTGGAAATCCCCTGGGAACATTACGCATGTAGAAATATCAGCACGAGCAGAAAGAAAACTTTCCATGCGAGCAAGACAAGCGCTGGGTTTAATGATTTGCACTGTTGAAAAATTTCGATATTGCACTTTTTGTAGTTAGAAGTTTCTTTTGTGATTGCTGTTTACGTTGTCGTTGCTACAGTGAAGAGGATAACAGCTAGGATCGGATTTGATGATGTTTTAGATGGTTTTAAGGTCGCTTGGAGTGTTTTCATGTCATACATCGACCTCATGCCGGACGAAATGTTTGAAGATCTACTGTTAACACTCGCATTTGAAAAAAACAACCATTCCTTCGCGCCATCTTCCATTGGTTACATTGGTTAAAAAACATTGTTGTACTCGTGGATCGCTAGATGCTTCGAATGTGACGAAAGCAGCAAAGGATGCTGCAGTTGCGATCCGATCAAATAAAAAAAATATATTGGGTAAACTAACGAACAACTTAATAATCAATTTCTTTTCAACACACATATGCATTTGCATGGACATAACAAACTAAAGACCTACGGTTGGTAACGCCTAAAACGAGTAAGTTATTATCATAACGTTGTCCCGCCGAAATGATTCTTTTGTGATATGCCAATTAGTTACCTTCAATATCTTTTATGAAAATGACCAGGGAGGTTTGTCGTATGTTTCTAGCTATTAAACATAAATGAAAATGACCGTGACATCAAACTCCTTCACAGTCGCTACTCTGCCCAATGATGCATTTCCTGCTTGCAAGTAATGTGTCCCAAACGAGATACGATTGGTAATAGATGGCATACAGCATTGGGGCTTTGTTGTTGCTCCATAATCGCCGAAGTTGCATTCAACAGTACCGCAGTCGAAAGAACAAACCAATTGAGCTTGAATCTCCTGACTAAGCGAACGTGGAAGGGACAGCTTATTAATAAAGCTGCCTCAAAAACGCACCCTTTTGGGCTGTGCACTAAAATATTTCAAACCTTGTGCCTGGTTTGGTGGGGGTAATAATGAATACATTGGATATTACTGCCACTGGCAGTAACTACTTCGTACGTTTGCAAATCTATCCATTTCGCATTACACGCGTCCATATTTCATGTACGCAGGTAGCCTTGCTGTAATTTTTGGTGCATCCATAAATAATGTCGGGTTGAAGCCACTTCGATTTTGCTAGCGAGCTTACATTTGACTTTCAGTGAAGTCAGTCAAGTATGCATCTGCAGGAGAGAGCACCGATTGCACTATTACGTATGGGTGACTATACATCAAACAGTACTTCGCCAGAACATTGCATTTGGTTGGTCGAAGGAATGGTTTTTTAGAATCGAAAAGACTAGTTTTGATACAAAGCAGATTATGTGACCTCGTTTTGTGACCAAAGGAGGAGCCTTGGTTTTTAATAAGCAGCCAGTGGACGTTTCCATCAATTTTAATTATGTTTCAATTTGTCAATGAAAACTCGTCCTGATAATGGTAGAATTTTAACTTGGAAACCGCAGACAATACGTTTCGCTTATTCTAGAAAAAGCTACGGTATTGGAAATTCATGCTCGTATCAATTGTTTTAATAGTATGCCACCATGTGTATTAACATTCTCTGAATTAGGGATAACCTTCTTTAGTAATGGGAAATCGGCAAATTTAAAATAAAATCAAAGGTAGTCATAAAAATTTCAAATGAGAAGAATTCGTTGAAATTTCTATCATAATTGAATAACTCCTTCCTAACAGGTTCTATCTTCGTTTCGAAAACTTATCAGGAACAACAAACAAACATCTTGTAAGTTAACTTGGGTGAAATCTTTTTATACTTACTGCTGGTTTGAAAGATTTTATTTACACTGAAAAGTCTTTTACTCAATTTTGTTTACAGAACCTTTTTATTCTATACCAAATTTCAATGAAAGTAAGCTAAAAATATATTGCTGGAACAAATAAACCCATTCAATTACAACGTAAATCTTTTGCAAAATATTTCAATAAAAAACACAAGAGGATGATTTTATGTTGAATTTTACACCACAGTAGCGAAAATGTAATGTTTTTTTGCGATTATTTTTAGTAGCAGAGAAAGTAAAAAGGAATGTCTCTTTGTGGATTTTATCAAGCATGTTTTGAAACTTAAAAATAACAGTTTATTAAAAAATATAACCAAATGGCTGCCCAACAGCCGTTTCTGTGGAACGGTTTTTTTTAGGTTCTCCGCGGCACGCAGTAGAAGTGCACCAAAAATTAATCTGGTACAAAATATTTTTTTTCTTGAACTACATTAGTATAGCTACAGAAAAACGTAAGGGATTTCGAAAATATTCATTTTTCTTAATTTGGTGAGCATTTGAAAAAGGTTCATTTTACTACCAGAAAACGGGCACTTATTTCTACCTAAAAAATCGAAATATTAACTTATCAAAAATTGGCTACGTATTTTTATGCGGAATGTTGTTTTAAAGATGTGATATTAATGAAGTGAAAAAATAGGAAATTGGTTGAAGTATGCTGCATGCCGATTTGAAAAAATGTGTTGCGAGAAAAACGCGCTTGAAGTTTTGATTTTACTTTACTTTGCGTCTTCTCTTAACATCAAAGGACGCTTTATTAATGTATTTTGTGTTCAATATTTTTGAAAATTTTTGTAACAACATTTATTAGTATATCAAAGAAGCTAGATATCAAATGGTATGACATAACGCAATACTCGACGAGCAGGTGTCTTGTTTACTGCAGGTAGTCGTTTCGGAGCAGTCCCGAGAGGTCACCTAAGAGCGCTAAATTTCAACGAAAACGATTTCTGGCAGATATAAAACCGATTGTCATTTATTCTAAAGGGTTCAAAGGATATTTTTAAATAATAAAAATAAAATCGATTTTTTTGAAATTTCTACTGTGGTGAAACGCCTAAGATTCAAAAATTTGAAATAAATGTATAATATAAGTTAGTAAATGTTGGTAGATTGTACATATTTTTGATTTATTCTTCACAGAAAACCTCAAAATTTTTTACAAAATAGGATGAGAGGAAAATATCACGAGAATTTTATTGAAAATACCTGTTTGTGAAATGTCAATGTGAAGCCACTGCATTGGCACACAATAAAATTCATAAGAAAATTCACGCTGGAGCCATCGAAAATCCAGTAACAAAAGATCCATTGAAATCACTACAAAACACTTCTGGTTAATATGACAGTAACAGGTAAGACAATGTTTTATTGATTTTTTTTCGAAAAGTTTTCAATCTCAAAAATCAACAGCAAATGAAAATTCTTAAAGCAAAATTGATATGCAATTACGAAGACCGTTCAAAAATGCGTTGAAGAGTTCAATTTTTGGAATGACTGAGTTTAGGTTTAAGGGAGTAATTACCATGGCATGACAAAATGTCTTTTAAATATTCAGACTCGCTTGCTTCCAAAAACTACATGAAAAATATTATAAAAAGAAGACTACTAGGAAAGCCAAACAATTATTGAAATAAGGAAGTATGCACCGAGAATAAAAAAGATGGAAACAATAAATATTTTTTGTCGCCTCAATTAAACCAAAACAGGTTAGCTAAATGAGTCCCTTGAAACAACTGGTTTCAAATAAAACAGGCTTTTCTACAGAAGAAATCCTTTAATATCTTCTTATTAAAGAGGCTGCAATGAATCGTGAAAAAATGGATCAAGCGCACGGAGCAGTGTATGCACACGAATAAGCAGAAACTCTTAGCGAATAACTAATGAATACCTGAGTCCAATTGACCAAAAATGGAAAGAAAATTGACCATTTGTAACCTAACGGAATTACAAAATGTTTATCGAGTGAATAATATAAATACAAAAAAAAGCACGAGCGAAAATTATTAATGGAAGTATTTTTTTCTGAAAAAGTATGTATTTTTAAACAAAAATGGCACTCTTCTAGAGACCCGTTAAACCAAAGTTTCTGGATATGAAACAAAACATTTTATTTTCACATAGTCAATAGTTTTCAATTATCTAAGCTGTATGCCGAGAAAAAATTCAATATATGAAGAAAAATGAAAATTTCTTTCTGATTGTTTTAAGTTGCTACCAACTTGAGAAAAAATTGTCTACCTTCAATGAATAAACTACATTGTTTAGGAGACCATCTCAATGCCATTGAACTTTAATAAGTAATTTCAAGGAAAAGTGCACAAACGTTTTTCCATTTACCTCTATTTGGTAGCTACTCCACTGAAACCCAATGTGATCGACGAAATTTCCACTATAATTATGTTTCCGGTAGCATTTTTGTTTTGCAAAGCCAAAACATTTGCAACTCTCAGACAACATATTACAAGGCTGTAAAAAATTCCACTATAATTGACGTAATTAGGTACATTTTCAAAATTCGGTTTAAAGTGAGCAGGAATTCATTTCTGATAGAAACAACCAAGGATGAGCGAATCGAAATCAAATTCAAAACTTTCGTTAATCATGCATTCATACAAAATGGATAAATTTTCGATAAATAAATTAAATCGATTGATTTGAATTGAATTGCAGGTACTTCGTTTATTTATTTTCAGGTATTTCAAATACATGCATGTATTTGTCATACATTTATCAATGGGATTAACATTTCGTCCACATTATTGGTGAACTCCAGTTCAATATAAAAAAAATCCTGCAAACCCTGAAATACATGCTTATGTAGGATGTCATTCATGTGGAACAGAATATTTTGAATAAAACGATATCCCTTTTCCAAACTGAATGTGGAACATCCACTCCCCGTTGCTTCAGGTGCTTCGATTCAGTCTGCAATTATTCGAAAAATCAATTTAATCTTAAACGAGACATGTTATTCCTTGTAAGCTGATTATGTCTGAGGATTTTCCTGTATTTGATTTTTTTATCTTCGAGTTTATTTCAACCAACGATGGGCGTGCATTTTGGTAGACAAGCGTGTATCTGTTTTTGTACGATAAATTGATGCCACCAAGAAAACTTCACATACGTTTAAACATACTTTTCAAATGAACTAGTTCGAGATAAATGTAGATGCTTTTTGACCCAAATTTGTAAAAAACCACATAGCACATTCGTCTATCATTGAAATTTTCTGTATAAGGTACTCGTTCCTTTCCTCCTTTTATTTACTGATAAGTTTGATGCGTGTGATGGCCAACAACACTAAGCTCATAGCTCATCGATGTTAATCCTTGCGCCTAATCAAACTGCCACTCGTCTTATCGTCAAGGCAATCTTAATCCACGATGAAATGCCTCCTAATTAGGAGCACACTCGGAGTTGTCACTAGGCATTTCTTTGGTCATCATCAGCAATATGTATTGCTATTATCCTGCTGAAACTATGTGATCTCCACTGTATCCTATCCAACAACAGGTCATGGGGTAGTTTTATCTTTTTCTCGGCTACCTTACAAATCACAAAAATTTCCTCGGGGTGTAATTGTATAATACGCCATATAGTCTTTCATTCTTCTCGGTGTAGCGGTGCGTGACCGGAAATTGCCAAAGGACAACGAGCAGCCTTTTCGGCCGGTCGGATTCATATGTCGTTATGCCACTACAAAGTAGTCTATTCCACTTAAACACCAGGGAGGAAAAATTGCTATGGAAACCATTTATTTTTGCGCTTATGGCCGTAGATGCCACAAAGAATGGGAGTAGAGGTGCTGGGAAACGGAATGGGAGGTTATATCCTTGAATTATTTGCTTTCTACTTCATACGAATAAGGTGACCTTCATCGTATCGGGCAAGCTCTTGACTGGTGATCAGAGCTACATTATTGCTTTAATTGAATCTAACGCATTAGTCATTAGCTGCCGTGGTCGTTACAGTTCGTCGTTTTCGTTCGAAGATAATCTGATTAACGATACCAATTTGCAGCTTTTGGATCTCTCTAATATTTTATGGGAATGTTTTCTGTTGTACGTCATGTATGAGACATGTATATACTATCGTGTCACCTACTACTGCTACAAAGTTGATACAAAGACATGCTTCAACGGAAATTGTAGTAAAATAGGTCTTCTAAAATGCATTGGTTATTGCCTTCAGTAAATTCAAAGATTGCTCTGAAACAATCACAATATTATGAAAGTGGGTGAATTTTTTTGTATTAAAACTTCGGTGAATGTAGTTCCTCCGAAAAACTCAATCAAAATTTAATAAAAATAAATTTTAAACCAAAAATAAATCAACTAGAAATATTTTTAATGTGTGAATTCGTATAATATAACATTAAGAAGAAATAGATATATAAAAAATGCTAATATGTGCCAAATTTTCTTCATATAGTAACTAAATAACCAAAAAATGAAGAGTTTCTATCACACTTTCTCACGCAAAGTACAATTTTGAAATGCAGGTCAAAAACTTTACACTGAAAAGTAGTTACTATTCTCAACAAATTTAAAGACGACATGGAAACGTATCTTCTGGAAATGTATCTTCTTATTTACTTTTGTTTTAATTATTAGTTTCACCGATTATTGTAAATTCTTATAATTTTCCGCAGCATTCGTTACAACCTATGGGAAGTCTTCAAAACAACCATATTGCCCGATAACTGCAAGTTAGGACTCTTTGATAAGGGCGATGGCCTTCATAAATTATTCAGCGTGGCGGATAAAATTGCCGCCGTCAAAAATAAAAGAGGAATATGACACTTACTTTCACTGGGTGAAAGCAAAGGAGCCATTAATAACAATAATGTGTGTGCCGTCGTCGTTCTCAGTTTTATATCAATACAAGACCTATGAAAAATAGGCTGTAACAATAATAAGAGGTGTTTTTGAATGCAAAGAAGATTCTTAAATACATCCAAAACTACACAGAGCGTATTAGGAAGCAGTATTTAATTTGCAATTAAACATGTTTCTCAATAGCTTTAAATTGGAGCAAGCAAAATGCTGCCACATTTCACGTTGGTTATTTACGCAGTCGAATTATTTTCTCCGTTTTCATATCTCCCAACCCACACCTTTCTTTTCATACAATATCAGACCACAAACTGATCAAATCACCAGCAACTGTGTGACTTATGCAACCAATTAACCTGTGGCGTGACGCTCAATCCAATCTTCATTCGCCTAATGAAGTCGATTTGGTATCCTGTTTTCAGCTCAAATCGAATTTTACTTTCAGGCTGCCTTTTATGTCCACCACTCTTTGCCACGAAACAGAGTCCAGTAGCGTCAAGAAGATGGGAAGGATATAAATGCTATTTGCTGTTGTGTTTTGCGACCCGATAAAAATCGCCATTCTGAAGGAAGTTTCAGTCGAGAGACAATCGGAACAATTGGAACAATCTGAATTGTTGTTTTTATATAGCACTGTGCGCCACGACACATTGTTAATCCAACATCATCGATACTGTGGACAGTTTGAGTGATATATGAAATCATAATAAAGCGAGCAAAAGGACCGCACAAAAGACTGCGGTTTTATTGCCGTCAGTGCTAGTTCTTGTATGCAAGCAAACTAACACTGGCCACGTCTCCACGGGGTCCCTTTGTAAGATAAACCTGAAAGTGTCCTCGTTGTTGTCTAAAAGCCGTTGTAAGCTGGCAAGCAACCTAGTCAGCAACAATATAGCACATCGGACGTACGAGAGGGTTGCACAGGTCCAAAGGACATACGGGATGTTCATTTTTTGTTCTGCAAACGAATCACCTTCGAGTGGTATTTGTAGTCGTGGAGTTTACTCATCCTCTTCCGTACGGCAGTTGATAATGTCCCACTATCACAGTAAAGGGTTGCTTTCTTTGTTGGTTTTACGTTTACTCAATGGCTCTCTTTAGACACGGCAAACAGAATAGCAGTTTGGGGACAACAAACACCGTATTTGGCATTAATACCCGTTTATCACGATGAAACGAACAATGGATGAAATTTATTGCTCAATTTTGTAAAAAGGTCGTAGGAATATGAAAAGCACGTACCTTGAAAAGCACCACTGGTCAGGATCAAATCAAGTGTAGTACTATCTAAAACAATAGGGCAATAAAACATCGAAAACAATTAAATCATGATCCCAATTGCCACCAATCGAAATTGATAAGGAAAGTTTAATCACCATTTTATTTTAATGATTTCAAAATCAGATATTGTGATGAAAATTCAAAATATCAAATTCGGAAGAGTGAATTTTTTTTTGATTGAATCGAAAGACAAAAGAGCTTTTTACTAATTTTGTCGAAACCTTTCTAGCGGCCACTATCTCAACCGTCTTGTTTTCATCTTTCGTGCAAGCCAACAGCTTTGATAAAAATTCACATTTAGCAAAATGCAAAAACTCATCACAAAAGATTAGTGTATTCTAGTATATTCTCACAAACAATCGAAGAACTAATGCATTCCTTTATTTGATCTAATACCTTTGAGTGATGGGAGTCTCCAAAGATATAAGGACTTTACAGATAACAACAACTGAAGAATCTTCTTCGACAACTAGATATCATGCTCTACTATTTTCTCCATTCTCTAAGAGTGTCTTTTCTCAAAGCTTCGCAAATCCCATCCTCCTTTTGTTTTCATCTGAAACATAACTAGCAAACAAATGGATAAACTTGACCGAAGACGCAAATATGGATTTTCTTTGTCATGCCCACTGCTTCCATACTTTCAAACAGATTCCCTGAAGTCTTCGTTAGATAATTGGTTTAGGGAGTAAATCAACAAAACATTCTTCCGGCCTAGAAGACAGACGAAAGAATGTAGAAAAATTACAGGACATAGATCGGCACGAGGTAGGAATAGAGTACGAAGCCAAAGTATGTGTAGCCATCGGATATGTGTAGTGTACGGGTTGCTCAGGAGGCATCATGATTCATGGCACGTATTGATCCCGGTCTCTCATCCCAAGACCTATTGAGGAGCGAAGACGCAACGTGTACAACAAATGTTTATGTTTCCATCTATAATGATGGTCCCATTGCCGTGAACTCAGGAATGAGAAGCAGTATTGTCCCTTCGATTTAGCGGAAGCAAATATACAGAAAAGCAGCATACTTGGAGAAAAAGCTGCCTACCAATGCCAGGACATTTTCCATATTATTTTTCCAGTCGTTCAGTGCCACCAGCACTTTTATGGCAGCAATAATATGACGGCAATCTCTCAGGAGAGTGTCCTTGCTACGACGACGACAAGTTGTATAACATTTCTGTAAAACACGGTACTGAGGCGGCAAACGACAGTCCCCGGCCGTTGTGCAGAAAATATTGCCGATGAAAAAAAGGATTCAACTACCGGAGGAGTCTTCAATGATGGAATGAATCTGCAAACTATAGGCAAGCACAATTCAACAGTCGCAGTTGTCAGGACATACACATTATTGTTCAAGATCCATCGTCCTCACCGTCTGCTGTTGAAATCAAACGGGACTTGACGTCGTCGGCGACGAAAAACGTTGTTGATAAATGCGTGGTCTGAAGCGAAAAATAAGAATATAACATGTTTGGAAGCTTCCGTCCGGAAGAATCTGATTGTCATGCTGACCCAAAATGAAAACTCGGTCGTGATGGCGGTAAAAATATTCATTCTCGTTGTTGGAAACCGATTCGTTTCAATCGATCTTAAAGTTTGTTTAGTTGTTTTCAAGTCTTCGTTTTACCCTTATGCAAACACTGGCATTTTTCCAATGGAAACGAAGTACGGCACACGCAAAAACGTTATGAAGACTCTTCAACTTGTGGTGTCAAGTCAGTCTTCACCAAATTTTCAGGAAAACTGTACAGTCATTTGCTTGAATTCGTCGATTTCAATGTCAGTGTGAAACGAACAGAACGGAAAATCCACCCATAAATATTGTGCATGAAGAGATCAACATCATTCTCGTTAAGACAACCTAGTGATAGCTCGAAATAGAAGAATAGCAAACATGGAACGCAGGCAAAAGGATTTATGGCTTGGAAACATCTATTCTTTCTTTCTGTCACGATTTCATGCATCTTCGATGGCAATCATTTATAATTGGTTTCCAATGCACTTCTTGCGAGTCATTTTCCCACATTAAATGCATTTCTTAAGGCAACAAGTGCATTCACTCACAAATGGACTGACTAGCCATGGAATCGAAGCAAATATCAAGCGACGATCTATCGATTCCTGCGTATAGTGCTTTCCCAGACAAATCAAACAAATCGCTTTGGAAGCTTTGTTTCCCGTGTAATTTATGAGATGGACAGATATACTCTTGAGGATCTTCAAACAGACGCTTCGATTCGCCGTGTCCGCTGGCGCTCAGGGCAAAATGCTTTCTTCTGACATCAGTAAAAGTTGCGTTAGTTTTTTCTCGTTTTTTATCGTTTTTTCGTCGCTTCGAGTGTGACATATCACCTTAGCTGGTGAGGAACAAAATTGGTCACGTCCAGGACATTAATCCACAAATGTATGAGAAGAGACATTTTTTGAACATGACTTGAACAGTAGTTTACATGTGGATGGAATGGACGACGGTGACAGGACTAGGGAGCGTATTTGTGTCAGGAGACAGACAGGATTTCAAGCTGGAGCTCAAGCTGTGGAAGGCCAATGACTCATAACAGCATCACGTTCGCAGCTAACGTGTGGTCAATTAATATCGTGCAAAAGAAGTTATGACATTTCGGTGGGTCGTTAAAAGTTTGGCAAAATAGATCGGTACAAACTTATAGGAAACAAAATGTCTCAAGGGTTCTTGTAAAATTGAATTAGGTTAAAGTGTACATTGAAGCACAGAGTCATTCTTAACTATAGCTTCTCGAAGATGGTATTGTTTCTAGTTGTTCAACCCGATGTCTTCGTTACCTTAAATTGATGATTTTCACGCTTAATTTGAAACTGACAATTATTCACCAAAAAGTTGTGAATAAAATTATAAAATATTATATTATAAAATTATAATATATACGATTAAACAGGTCCAGGTTTCAAAAACAGTCAATAATTATTTGCTAACAAAATGTTTCCAACCATTTGCATCGATTATACTAATAAGTTATTCATAATGAGATTACAGCTGAGAAGTTTTTAATTAAACATTATTTTTTTGAACAATTGGAAACATCAAAATGATTTAGAACCGATTTGACCATCTGTTTACTTTTCAAGTGAATTTTCAGAATAGTTAACAATACGGGACAGCCATTTAGACACACTTTCAGCGAAAACCTTTTGTTCATCAGACTTCCCAACTATTATATCTGCCCAGAAATTAATTTTTGATATCGCAAATTAATGAAAATATGCTTAGCTGCAAATTTTTGATTTAAATTCATTTCCTAGAAGGGCATAAAAGCAAATCTAGACACGGAGAGAAAAAGCAAAAAAAGTTATTTTCGACCAAATCTGAATCTGTGTCCCAATCGTTTTTAAGGTACTATTATACGTTAACAATTTCAAAATATCGATTTTTTTAGCATTTTTAAACTCTTCGCGCCTTTAACAAAGACCTTTTACAATATTTTGAAAAAATTCAAACATTAGAAAAGTATAAAACGGTTTATCCGTGTTTGCGCCGCCGGCCGCATGGCATCGATTTTGTATTTTTTTTCCAAAATACCGGTTTCTTCTATTCATTCACAACAGAACACAAAATTTTCGTCTGCTTACACGTTTCAGTATTTAATCAGACGAATAAAAAAGGTTTTAAAAAAATTGATAGAAAAGGTACTTAAAAACGAAGCCAAACTTTAAATGCGATTTTCTCGAAATGACGCTTCTTTAACTGGCTGCTGGTTAATCTCCGGGCCTAATGTACCGATTTTAATCAATTTCAGTGCGTGTTATTTACTAACATATTCCACAAGACAATTCATCTCAATTAAACCAAAAAATTGGAAAAGAAAATTTTGGCGTGCAGAAAACGACTGAAAAAAGGGATTGATTTTTCGAAAAGAAAATCAAAACTATGCAATTTTTTTAATCAATTGTTTAACAACGGTGAAGAATTGTCACGTAAAGGACCTTAGTTCTTCCTTTTTTGAATTTTCTGTTTCAGCCTTGCGAATTTTGAGAATAACTGTCGGTCATACGATGGGGTGCTTTTCGAGGTGTCAACTTTGGCGCCCTCTATAAAATAGGTTTATAATGAAAATTATAATAAAAAAATATAATAATAATGAAGGAGCTGAGAAAAAAATTCATAAAAATTCGCAATTTTTGGCCTTTGCTTTTGATTATTACTTGAATAAAAAATTCAATCATATTTTGAAAAAATCATGGTTTGAAGTATTGATTCCTTCTGCAGAAACAGTAAGCAAGAAAAGAATTTGTTCTCTTTCTGTAGATAAATAAAAAAGACAAATAAAATTGCGTCCAGGGTTGCCACACTATTTTTAAAACTATAATTTTCGTCAGTTAAATTGCTGACCATTCTCTTAAAAATATGGAGTCACAGTGACCATCAGTACTTCTTATCAGTTTATCTAAAATGGAATAAAATCAGTGCTTCCTTTCACCTCAAATCAGGTCAAATTGCGGCGTCTGAAGGCTCAGTTCTGATTTTTTAGGGAAAACTATCAAATTAATATTTTTTTAATGTTTCGTTGGTTTTTACTTTTTGACATTGTTCATTTTTTACCGTTTTAGTAATACCGCATTATAAGAAATTTCTGTGAACAAACAGAAAGTATCCAATAATTTTTTCAATACACTGCGTGGCAAAAATCTTGTTAATTCTGCCGTGATATCTCGACTTCCTTCCTGATTTGGAAATTATAAAATGTTTGAACTGAATCTACAACAAAAAAGCATAAATTGTAACCTACAAGTTCCAGCCAAGAATTAATCTTTTTCCGATGCAGAAATCTTGTGTGTATAGTCAGTTTTTTTTCAATCTAAAACAAATCGTAACTATTCTACATTGTCCAAGATTCGCTTTATTCCATTGCGGCAAATAGCTCAAGCTTTTACGATCATGTCGACGCGGCAAATAAACTCTTCTTCTCCTGCTGTTTGCTTTATGAACCATTAACTCGAGATTGAGGTCCCATTACTAGGCCTCCATCTAAGATCCTCTTCTATCCACAATAATTTCCGTGCGGTTCATGAAGAACTTAAACACTTTGACTTTAATGCTCATTAAAATGGATACAGCTCCTGCAGTTGTTTAGCTACGGCGAAACGTTCTTGGGTCGCCCAGCTTGAATGCGAACCCGCATTTTTTCACGTCCACCGCTTTATGACGTACAATTTCATGAAGGGACTTAGCACTCCTGCCTGGCTGTTTAATATAAAATTACACAGTGGGTCATGAAAAAAGGTTAATTGGAGGCTAGTTCGCATTTCATTTGAAACGTGGTCGAGATAGTGCACGGAAACATTTTATTTCGAAGGATAACACTCTGTTTGGAGCTTTCATTATTATTTTCGTCAAAGTGAAACGATCCTTGAAAACTTCATGTGAAGTAAATAAATAAATATTGTACGTTACGTTTGCTCAATTAACTTTCTTAAGTTACTCGAAAATTTGATTACTCATTTCGTATTTCATGTGCTGGAAAAAATGTATAAATTTTACTTAATTTAAAAGTTCTAGATGAAACATTGAATTAATATGAAAAAGAAGTGATAATTCATTGAAATTCAAACACGTTTTCTTCACTGTTCGTCAGTTTGCCATGATTGTCATTTTCATGAAAATAATCAAGATGATTATTTTTATGATGCCAATTAGTGTTTTATTCTTTTCAATTTAAGTTCAACAACATCGTAAAAATAAATAAGAAGTTGTCAAAGCCCTCAATATTTTGAATATAGTTTTATATAAAGTAAACGTTTAATGTTTATCGGTTTCGAGAAACAGTTATATGTGATTTTAATTTTCCAGCTTACTGTTTAAAAATCGATCAATAATTTTCAGTGTGAATTCTAATTAGTTTATCGTTTTAAAATATAATTCAAGGACATTTGTTCCGTTTCTTACTTGAGTCGATAATCATTTTAAACTATTCTATTCTTCAATGGTTAATAAGTAAAATATTTATGGTCTAGGATCACAGTAAGACCCAATGAAACATCATCGAACTGAAACTAACTCTGAATTAGGAAACATTTATTTGTTGATGCATAAAGCAAACAATTTTTAGCTAAGGTAATAATAAAACTAAGAAGTGTATCAAAAAAATTGACCTGTATAAGTATGTCTCTTAAAGTGGTATTAATCGCTCCCTCGATTATTTTCCCTTTTATTGTTATATTACATTAACTAATATTTTCATAAAAATTCAATGAATTTTCATTTCAAGGGAAAAAGATTTCGGACCTTTGCGTTAACTCCACGTTTCTCCACTTATTTTGAAAATCCCTTTCGGCAATTTTCTTTGTTTTCTTTAATGTTTTCTTCATTTCAGCTCAATATGTTTCGATTAATCGAAGTTCTGTACAGTTTGGAGAGTTTGCTGCTTTCGGTACAACGGAGATGTTCTTGTCCTCATACCACTTCATTCTTGATCGAGCATAATGACTTGTCGCTAAATCTGACCAAACTGCTACAGCTGCGTCGTGTTTCTCGATAAATGGTTTAAGTCGCTTCTCTAAACACTCCTGCTAAGTTGATGGTACCCTTCGCTACAAATTCCTCTGATCTGAGACCACATCGACATATTACCTGCCGAATCATATACCGCTTGGGAAATTTGGTGCTTTTTTGGTTTAATGTTGTGAGCAAACACCACCCTTTGATCCTGCTGAAAAGTTCCTGACCAGGCAACTGTGCGAAATCGGTTTTCACGTATGTTTCATCGTCCAACACAACACAATCGAATTTGGTCAGGTAATCCTTGTAAAGCTTTCGAGACCGATTGTTCGCTTCTTTCTTCTTTTCCCCGGATCGATCGGGTACTTTTGGAACTTTATATGATCTAAGATTATAATGCATTTTAATCCTCTGAATCATTGCGTTCGATGTTTGTACTTTTTGCGCCATATCTCGAATGAATTTTTTCTTCACTTTTCAGCTCAAATTTGTATCGGATGGACCTTTTTTCTACCGAATCAAGACTTTCTAGCAACAGGTATGCCCATTTTGTACTTTATAATCGTTCGTTTCACTGTTGCATTTGACGAATTGGTCTCCTTTGCTAGTACCGAATATTTACGAAGGTTGCAGGTATATTTGCACACAATTAAACTACGAACTTTTTCTAGATTTGATGACATCGTTTCAAGAGTGATCTTACAATACGACTGGATCAGAAGTTCTATTTTGTCGCAGACTTAAACTTATCGCAAACAGTAACTACGCAAAAAAAACTAAAGGTATTTTTTTCCGATACTGTCCTTATGGCTTATTATCTAACAGTGGAAGATTTCGTTCTTCTTATTCAGTGCAAGACTAATTATGAATATTTATGGCTCGCTTGTAAACATGCTATTATTTTGTCCCTCAAATATTCTACAATATCCATTCCTGGATAGCAAGCTCCAAAAAAGCAAATGTAATCTTGAGGAAAGGATAGAAATTAGTGAATATATTGGTTGGCTGTGAATTTGGAAATTAAAAAGTGATTTTATAAGATTGTCAATGTAATTGTAGCTACATTGATCTAGATAATGTGCTCTTTCAGCAAATGCACATTTACGAAGCAACTCTATTATTTAGTCACACACGATATATTGAATATTGTTTGTGAAGTTGGGCAAAGTTAACTCGATAATTGAATTTTGTTAGTCATTAGAAGAAGAAAAATCAGATCATTTATGTATAAATCGATTAACACGTAGCACTTAAGGAATTTTGACTTCAACCCACCCATATTGTAAAGAAATAAATATCAAATGTATAAACAATTGTTTCGTGTAAGATATTGTGATGTTTTTAAGAACTATAATTATTTAAAAAACAAAAACGGAAAAAAGGAGTTGTAGCAAATACAAAGGCGTCAATCATTTTCAATTATAATTACAAAGATTTGTTGAACATTGTTTTTTGTGTGATTATTGTTTATAAAGAAGAGTCACTAAAGGAGCCTCACGGTGTTGGTTTGTTTGTTGCTCGGACATGATACCATATATATAGAGATTGCTTGCGTCATAGATAATCTAGCTTAGTTACACAAAACACTTACGGTTTTCAAAGCTGACAGTTTATTCCAAAATCCCTCTAATGCCGACTGAAATCAAAATCGAAATCTTTACACTTGAAAAGTTTACTAGCTCCACGAGGCACTCCATAAAATACTCTCTGTGCGTGTTTCATTCAAGCAATTTTCACCTCTAACTAATGCCAGCCACCATCCACTTGATTATTTATGAAGACCGAATTCCATCTTGATAATTTTGCACAAGCTTCTTGGCTATTTGCAAGGACAATGTACACTAAAAATCACTGCAAGCAAGCGTGAACTTCACTTCTCCACAGAGTTGCACGTTCTACAATAATTTTCATCTGCGGCGACTGAGCCGACGGTGTTCGCAGAGACAGGCACGATTTTCTTGAATTTTTTTCTTTCGGTCGATTGAAGGAAAAACTAGGTCTAGGATAACACTACACTGGAAAGATGTAAACTTCTTGTCGCAAGATTAATTGATTTTCTTCAACTTTTGCACTCGCAACAGAATTGAGATGTTTTCGGTGTCGGGATATCGCTCGTAGCCACTTGGAATCCTTTCGCGATGCTTTGTCGGGCGTTATATGGCATCTTCAAATCATCGTTGTGCAAGGATGGGTACCCATTCTTCCAAGGATGTCACGATGACAATAGTGGCGGACAAGCTAAAAACTCTATGCACATTCCGGAAACGCTGCACGGTAACTACTCGGCAAACTTGCAAGCAATGCTGCCTGGATGACTTCCATCATACTTGCAGGATTCGGATCGTCAGTCGTTTCTGGGAAATCCCGGAGCGAATCGGAGTGATTCGTAGTCGATTCGGAAAGACAATATCGACTCGAGCTTGGTTTGCGAGAGTGAATGATTTTCGCACATAATTCTTAATGGGTGTGTAACAATTTGAAACTCACTTAGTTTTTCCGTCGCCACCACTTTCCCGAAAATTTATAGCTACAATGTGAACATTGAAGTTCCGAGTGCTTTAGGAGGTAGAATAGCTGGGGCATGGGCACATCCACAGTCACCAGTCACAGTCGCAACAAGGATAACGCAAACGGGACGATTACGGTGATTCTGTGCTGCACTCGAAGGAGAATCGATTCAGAGAGTCGCGCGAGAGCGTCTAGAGAGCGCTCGAGCTGAGCGAAGCTGCAACCACTAAATAGTCCTGAATCTATTTCACATGTGATGCGCTCAGCTACGACGGTACAGCAGCATCCCACTGAGAACGGTTACCGTGAGTGAAGCAAGCGAGAGCAAGAGCGATTTACACACATTTTCCCGTTAATGTGCTCCTTCTAAAAGTTCATGTATGTACTTCGATGGAGACAGCAAGATTCCGTTGTCTCGAATTGAAAAACTTGTCCTATTTTAAGGAGCTGGCTGAAGTCTGCAGGTACCAGAAAACGTGTATTCCGTGAGCTTGGGGAAACGATTTTAGCACACGATCAAACTGCCTACAACGCAGCAATAAGTCGCTTGCCGAAGACACGATTAAAATCAGCCGCGAGCCTAATCATCCGAAAAACACTAGCTTGGTATAAAACATTCTCAGAGGGAAAATCCAACTAATTTATTCCTTCGGGAACTGAACACTTCAGATGATTGACTCAGCCACTCCGGTAAGAGTTCGCGCGATTTCCACACTTTTCCTACTAAACCCCGAGCCAATCGCACTGATTTCAAAGTGTCCTCTCCTGTTCCTCAAATTCCTGTGCTGCTATTTGCCACCTTAAATTCACATAGAGAAACGTGTCTTCTCTACACCACGTGTCGCGCCCAACTGTACTTATGCACAGATTCAGACAGAAATCGTCATTAGGTATCTCGGGGTAACTTCACCGCATATCGGAGGCTGCAAGAAAGGATGCCTCCGTCCATGCGTCTTCGATCTAGATGTGGAGCAGCAGCCAGCAGGAGGCGGAGAACATCAACGAAAGTAGGGCAAGCGCTCTTCTCACCTACTTCTTGCATGCTTATGAGAACGCGACCCGCAACAGCTTCATCGGCTTTCGAACAGTTTTCTTAAAAGCAACGAGTCCTTTCCCGCTATGCTATTTTTATCGGGCATTGATTGCACGGCGAGCGCATTTCGCCGTTTCAGGCTCTCAGTCAAAAGCTTCCATTCTTCGTCAGTTTCGATGGAGACCGACTTCGCGAAAAGGATCCAACTTCTCCTCCGTTTCTGGTTACCATTGTAGGCTTCCTCCAAAGCGGTTGCGCAATAAATCTTTCCTGGAACCGATTCCAAATATGATTGCTACACCGGAACTTCAAGTGTATCCTGCGTTCGCCTCCACTTCACAATGGAACATTCGAAAATCTCTCGGCCATTTGGTCAGAGAGTGAGAAGGTAGCTTCAGGATCCAGTCCTGTTAGCCGCGACTAGTTTCTATATTTTACTCTCATAAATTGAGTTGGTAGTGGCATTTCGATGATTTCTATGCGTTACAGGACGAGGTAAGATGTGAAGTGGCTGAAGTTTGGTTTGACAGGATGCTGGAACGATAAAAATATATGCCCTAGAACGCGTAATTGTGTCAACGTGGTTTTTTCAAATCAATTTGATGTTGCTTGGTAATTGCTTTCCGTCAGTTTTATAATTTATGGGTTAATTATTCAAAGTTTCTTGAAATCCATTTTCGTTATATTTACAAAATGCTTCCTTCACAACATATTTTGTCAATTAAATTTTTGGAGTTTACCAAAAAATATTTTCTCAAGGAAATTCCTGTAGCGCTCTAAAAAAAATATCGTACTTGAAACAATCATACTTTTTTGGAGTCTGATGGTAAATTTTCTCTAGAAAATCAATTTTGAGATTATTAAGACTATTTTGCACTAATGCTTTTAACTTCGTCTTCAGTAAAGCCGTTTTGTGTAAGTTAATACTATTTATTTCCTTCGCTAACAACGATGACTTCCTATGTCGGAAAAAAGCTTAAAATATTTGTAGGATTTTCAATTGAGTGTTGAAAAAAAAATTTCGCATTGAAAAAGTTGTTCATAATTATCATTTGCGAAGGTATCTTTTTGAATTTTTGAGTAGATATTTCTCATGCGGGAATTTAATTCATAATAATGGCAGAGATGTGTACTTGTTTTGTTATCATTATTGCATATACTAGGGTGGTCCGATAAGTAGTTTGTGTCACCACCCGATAGCACCACTATCGTGTAGTACATTCTTGTAGACGGCTACTGTCAAAATTTCAGCCGAATCGGACTCATAATTTTGTTTCGACCGCGTGTGGAAGCGGCCGTGTCCGCGGATTTTAGAAAAATGTCGGTGATTCGATTCTTGTTTTTGGAAGAGAAATCTCGCAGCGAAATCAAAGATGATGTGTACGGTGACTCTCCTTCGATGGCGACTTTCGAAAATTGGTTTAACGAGTTTCAACGTGGTCGCACGTCGGTTTTTGATGAGCCACGCCCAAATGCCCGAAAAACGGCTATCACGGAGAATAACGTGACAAAAATTCATGATTTCATATTGGCGAACCGCCGATTTCATATTGGCGAACCGCCGATTGAAATAGCTGAGACAAAAGGCATTTTAAAAAACTGCAAACAGGCTCCGCAAAAGGCAAAGACTGTCCTATTGGCCGGAAAAGTGATGGCCACCGTTTTCTGGGATTCACAAGGTGCGATTAACATCGAATACCTGAAGAAGAGCAAAATGGTCACAGTGCTGTACTATGTCGAATTATTGGGCCGATTTGACGCCAAATTGCAGAAAAACGGCCCCATTCGGCAAACAAAAGAGTGCTCTTCCATCATGACAACGCACCGGATTACACTTTCGCACTCGCCATGGCCATATTCGTCGAATTGGGCTACGAACTGCTGCCCCATCCACCGTTTTCTCCAGATTTGGCTCCGTGCAACTTTTTTTTGTTTCCAAACTTGAAAAAGTCACTCGATGGAGGAGGTGATCGCCGCCACGGAAGCCTACCTTGCAGACCACGAGAAAACGTATTTTTCAAACGGGTTAAAGAAGTTGGAGCTGGCTCAAGTGTATCAAACTAAAAAGACACTATATTGAAAAATAAATCGCTACTTTTCTAAAATTTCGTTTTTCTTTTGTAGGCTAAGTACTTATAGGACCACCCTCGTATATATTAAAGTGTGGAATGAATTTCAATGCTCTAAGTAATGCGCTTTCAAAGTTGCTGTTGTCACTTGCGGACGCACAGCTTAGTCACTTAAAATATTAACAAGCTGTAAGAAACACCTGGCAGTAGACTGATTCTAGTCATGATTTCCCCATTGTTTTTGAGTAAAAAAAAAAAATATTAGGAGCGCTGATATAACCCTGAACCACTTCAAAAAACATAATTGTTAGCTAAGACTGGCCTGTTTGCTCCTATTCTTGATGAGTTTGTACAGAAAAGTAGACTCTTTTGCTCTTTTGGTTGCTTTTTGGAAGAAGATTCAAGAAAAAATATGTTTTTTGTGATGAAATTGGCAATGGCTGATTTCAGAGTCAGGAGTTGCGTTGGCGTCTACCTTTTATGTTTTTTAAAGACTCATATGACTAATATGAATGTTTTCGTGTGAACTGGAGCCAACCAACCACGCGTAAACAAACAACCTCGTCGATGAACCGCCTGACTCTGAAATCAACCCTGATTATACTGATTTACTGATTTGAAGCTAAAGTACACAATTCATTTTTTTAATGATAATGCTCGCAATACAATCATTAAGCCTAGTTTTTCTGTGTTCTTCACTTCTGGTTTCATATTCCGCTAATTAAAAACCTACTTTATAAAGATTCTCATATTTGGCAGATACTCATATAAGCTATGTATTTCTATAATAAATGTTACACAAAGCTAACTTAAAACTAACAACTAATCAACTAAATCATCTTAGAAACAGGCAAACGTTTATACAAGTTGGTGGTCGAAATGATGTGCTAATAACTTAGCATTATTTGAAATCATGCCAAGGGCAGGCCGCTATCCTAAGCTTTCTTTCGTTGATCTTCTGAAACCATCAAATCAACGCCCACTGTCTTCCAAGAAAAACATTTTTCGTCATACACCAACGTAAAATTTGGGTCTCATATAAATACTGTCGTAACAGGAGGACAAAGGTGAAGCGATCTGAGGACAGTGTAAATTTAACTTTTAACTTTCAGAGACGCCAGCGTATCCAGCATGTTCAGCATGTCTTAGACGTATCCCATCATTCATGCCCGTCCGTCGTGCGTCTGGAAATTTTCAAAAAAGATACAATCGCTTAACAGACACATTCAAGGCAGACGAAATGGATGAAGAAGGATTTTATGTGCCGGAACATGACATCCACTCAACGTCAACTGGACGTTATGGAAGGGTCAACTCCACAACAGCTTTAATCTCCTAAATGCTCGAATTCCGTCCTGACTTTATCCGTTCTTCGCAACTTCATTCCCGCCAATATGGGCTCGAACACAGGCACGTTTGTACCCAAACACACAACTCATCTATGCATGACGATTCCATCTGAACTGATCCTTAAACCACAACTACACACTCGTCTCACGACTACAACTAAGCCGAATGTGAATAATAAAACAATTTACACAGTCGACATTTATTAGTCATATAATATGATGGAAGAATGTTTGATAAGGAGGAAATCAAATGTGAAAAGTTCTCGCTCGATAAGATGGGAAAGCCAGAGATAGGGCATATTATCTACGAGGAAAAAGGAAAAGTTGGAAAAATAATTGAAGATGAGTATAAGCCAAGACCTCATTCATTTCGGGGTGAGCTAGCACTTTTCCATGAGATATTTATTAATTTGTATTTGATATGCCTCCTCCTGGCGAAAGTTGCGTGAAGTGATTTTGCGATGTGAAACGAATAGTTACACGGGATGGTGGCTTGGAGCAGTCAGGAGTACGTCTCTGAAGTATTGAGATCAACAACTTTTGTTGACCTCAGTAGAAAGTTTGGACACAAAATGCCACATTTTATACTCGGCTATCAATCATGTAGAAGAACATGTCTTCATCACATACTTGACAATTTTCCGAAAATTAATCAGAACTGCTTAAAACTCCTAGCAAGCTTTTTGAATATGATTCCATATTGACTGTTTGATTCAATTGGACTGGAACTATATTGCAAAAGAACACGATGTATCGTTCTTATTGAGTGTCATATATTTTCTCGAAACTTCTATGTGCAGGGAGTTTTATACGACAATAGTCAACATGCTACAGAAAACTTGTACATAATGAGTTACTGAATATATTGAAACGATTAAGGAAGTCAGAATTTTAGTTCGCACTTCCAACAACATTACTATGCCTATAACTTCACTTCTGCTCTGTTATTATGTTTGAGGACACCAAAACCCAGTCGCTTTCATAAAATCTTTAACGACTTGAGCATACAAACCCCCCAAAATAGCTGTTAGCGTATCGAAGAGGTGCAGTGAATTTCCCGTTCGATCCCTTGAAACCTATTCATTGAAAATTATCGTCATGAATTCCTCATTCCTCTTTTGAGCACTTTACATGTAATTTAAATGTTACTGCAAATATTGAACTGTTCGTTCTTTCTTCCTTTTTTCCGATAATATCCCTACAAAAGAGTGACGCTCGAGTAGTCCGAAGAACGCCAATGAAATCCGTCTTGTGTTTGGTGATTCTTCCATTGAACTTAGTGGCGACAGGAGCTGCAGAGCTCCCACTAACTGGAGGCAAGGGAAAGATGGAAGAGGTGGCACATCCTTAAAAGGATGAAGCTGTTTGGGAGAAAGTAAACAAAACTTCCGTTGAAAGAGTGAGAATCAAAAGGATGATGATGATGGCATTTTCTGAATAGAAAAGACGAGCTTGTTTCGCTGAAGTGTGAATGGAAAAGTTTGAGTCCTTTGAAGGATATTGTATGCAAAAAATTCGCAACAAAAAAGCAACTATTCGTGAACGTTTAATGCTCAGCAAAGCAACCGAAATAGTTTTGAGTAAGCAAAGTTGCATAAACTAATTTAATTTGAAAGAATCCTAAGAGACCTTGAGACCTAAGTCCAAAATTGCTGCGGAAGGTACATATCGGAGTCAGAAAAATAGGATTTTCTTGCTGAGAAGCCAGAATAAATGGGTTGATGATTTTTCTAAACGTCTCAGCATCATGAAGTGAGAATTTGCAGAAGAAACACAATTTGCTTTAACATCGTTTCAAATTCTTTTTGTTGTCAACGAAAAAATTACTATGTCTACGGACACTTTCCGAAAAGCAAATTGACTTGAGGAAATAAAAAAGGCAGTTAAAAGACAATTGAACTCACTCTTCAGGTAACTCAAAGAGCCTAACTGCTTCAAGTTCTAGAAGTTAAACCGATTCCAAAGACATAAAAGTTAAATGATGAAGGAGCGATTGAAAGATACGATTATTTTAAAAGGAGCAAGTTGAACCATGAATGAATTTGAAAGTTATGAAAGTTTTGAATTTAGTGCGTAGAGTGCTGAAAAATATTAATGAAAAAATGCGGTGTGGTGTGGACTGGCTTTTACAACCGTTCTGGTCGAATTACTTTACAGCGAGTAAATCATTTTTTCGCATATTGAACAAAACCGACCAACTACATAGTAAGATTACGAGATCAAAGTTCCATCTAAATAAAGTTTGATGTTCTGTTACTTGAATCAACAGCACCGGTATACACTTTCTCGGCTTGCAGATTTTTCCAATATTAACACACAACACAGCGTTTTACGAACAACTCAACCCACTACGGAAAAGAACCCGACATTATTTTGTTATCCTTCACGCCATCTCGCAAATCCTCCAGTCCAAAAACCATTTCTTTCTGCACATTTAATTTGCCAAAAACAATGTCCCTCACTCGATCAATGTGCTTGTACTGTACATTTTCCTCATTCACTAGAAAAGATCGCAAATGAAAACGAGAAAACTTTTTCTATTTACATCCTTTTTATGCATCCTCTTCATGGCGATAATGAGGTACCGAAAATCTTTCCCGTCAAATATACCCTTTCGTGTATTGATGCCATTTTCTCTGAATGTGTTTTCAGCAGGAGAAAATAAAACAAACATTTTTTTGCCTTTCTGCAGCCAACAGTTTCCAGAGGGTCGCACTTTTCAAAGTAATATCCGTCAAGAGGTTTTTTTCGTAACCTTTTTGCGTAATTGCATTAAAACATGCAACGATACACACTAATATCCTGAAAGCTGCCTCTTCGTCGTGTCAGGAAGATTTTCTAATTAGAAGATGACGAAAAGTTTCGCCCATTAAAAATGCTCTCAGCTCCTTTACGCTTCGTATGGACAATCTAAGAGGATACAAGTGAATTTTTAATTAATAAGTTACTTTATGGAAGTCATAGTTTCTATTTCAGGGAACGAGAAAATGTAATTGAACGTGACAAGTTGCTTTCGGAGGAGTAAACTCTCTTGCTTTTTTTTAAATGACGTCGTGGGATCAAAGTTAAAGCCGGATAAGGTTCTCTTGAATGGAACCTCTTTCGCGCCTCCTGATGATGGTAACAACTTTGGAATGGAAATTGTTGAGCGTTAAATATTCAATCCACTAAGACGACTTAATACCGAATCTCGAAGCTAGAACAACTATTCATGATTACTTTCAACTCATCACGCCTACACAAACTACATGGATCATTTAGGGATCTTTAAAAAAGCATAATAAAATTGAGATAAAAAGGAACGTATGTAGACAACCAGTTTTCCACTAAACATTTTTATGCTCATTTTCATTGGTTCAACGTGCATAATTTTCCATAAAAACATATTAAAAACTATCTGAATATTTTCTAGCTCACTGGGTTGATCTTGAGTGAATCTAAATTGGTACTAATCAAATTTTACCAAAATGAAATTTCAAGACATCTGGCTAAGCTAAGTTCAATATTTAGTGCGTAATAATATGCGTACGGTCAGTTGTGATGAATTCTTTGGATTATTTTTCTAAACAAGTCAAATATTCCATTCAAAACGATTTTCACACATAAGTGAGTAGATAGCTCTGCGTTTTACAAACTAGTTGCGTACATCATTTTCAAGTGATTTTTGGTGAACTAACTAAGATGGATGACTTTGTTTCTGTGCCTATTATATTTCACAAGCCTCACAATTTCGACGAAAATTAACCAACATGAAGTTATGTTTATGCGACAAGCGTGCGGTCAGCTAACTCTAAGTGCTCTACCAACCTGAAAAGTACTCTTCACATGTGTGGTAGCACCCAAGCCAGTTGGTTGACACTGCATTCTCATAAGATCATGTGTCTTGGCCAGTCAACTACGCCTTTCCAATGTTAGGCCTTATCGCATCCGATGCAAAACATCCGGCGGCCTTTTGTCTTTCCAGCTCTTTTGTTTACCGAGTTCTCGTTTGCTCGGCTGGCATCCTGCCTGCTCCACCTCGTGGAACGACGTCCATACACCCACTCCGAGCCGTCTGGCATGGCTTCATCAAGCTTTGCGACCGTGCGAGTCAGACGTATACAGCTATTCAAAAAAGATACTCCCAAGCTTTCCAGGAATGCCCTTGCAATAGTTCCAGCACTCCCGGTTTCTAGGGATCACTTGCGCTCCACCTTTAAGGTGCCCAGAATTTGGCTTACCCGCCCTGTGTTCACTAATTCCACTCACATCCCCCGGTCCAAAGTTTTGCTCAAAATCAATAAAATGAGAAGTTCATGTAACGAATCGAATGGGGTCATCTGCAAAGGGTGGATTGGTTGGGTGGCGAGGAAGACAACGTGCTGGAAGTACTGCTGGGGTGGAAGCTGTTCTGACGCTGGAGCCATGCCGCGGTGGTGAACAACCTCTGGCCTACATTGCGATCACTGGGTGAAGTATTTTTCGAATGATTGAAATATTTTGCTCTTAGTGAGCTAGATTTTTGGGCTAGCATTAATTTCGCCTGCCTGCACACCCGCCACCAGCGCAGATGAAGGACTTCGAATCGCGGCTTCGTGGATGTGAGCAAGGAACGGCTTGGATGTGATGGACTACAGGCAAAGATTCTGTTTCCGCTTAAAGCCCCAGAGAGTCTGGATCCAATGCTCGAAGTTGCATTTGCAAATTTCTTCGAAAGCTTTGGCAAGGAACGCAGGGCGAAAGTATTCTTGTTTGGGCATCCAGTTCATGTTGCTGGCAAACGTTGCCGATTTTCATGACGATTTAGAAAGCACTTCTACATACAGCTCAGTATCATCTTCTTGGAAACATTCTGATGTGGAACAGATTTGTCATTTTCAATATCCGTAAATAGGGAAAGCAGCCAAGCATTTCAGCTTGCACCCTATCATCCATTAGGCCGAATCTGGCGAGAATGTCTATCCATTTTTAGTATGGCAACACTCCCAGCACATCGAATCTGTTTTCCTAACCATTTTATAGTAGTTCGCCGTCGGCATGCAAGCGCTTCTTACGCATGCCCGTCAACATCCCCTTTGTATAACAGATTGGTGTTCCTGCTGAGATTCTGGGCCCGAATCGGAGAGTCGTGCATTCAGCAGTCGAATCGACCTGAATTTCGTTTTGGCAAAATCCTCTCTAACTGCTCAGTATACTCTCAGGTCCGCTCATGCTCCTTGCACTTTCAAAAGATGAAAATAGCAGCCGCTCATCCCTAGCGCTTCTTGGAGTGCTGACGTAGCAACCGAGGACGGGGTCTCGGGAAGCTGGAGTTCATCCCTCAAATACCAATCCGGCGTTGATGCAGGGGTTTCCATGGGTACCTTCGCCGACATGATTATGTATTGTGGTGGTGCACGGTTGCTAGCTACGGTTCCACAGCATCCCGTGACGTCACAGCTTCTGGGAATATTTTTATCGGGGCTTTTAGGTTTTGTTGACGCTATGCTCAACATTGCAGATGATAACACTTTCAGTCAGGGGACGGGCCGTGAACGGATAATATGAGGGAGGCAATCCTTTCTCACCCCACGCGTGGGTCGTCCTTATGAGTGGCAGCCGGAGGTGTGTTTGACGTACACGATCTATGATAACATCAGGTAAAAAGTTAGTTATAGAAGTTTTAAACAGTTTGCATGAAGTCAACTGGAGCTTGTTTGCTTGCGTGAATCCATTCAATTAATAAATTTAAATTTCTTTTCAAACCTGGCTGCTGGAAGTTTAATTTGAGGAAGACATCTCATGGAGAACCAACTTATTCTTACAGGAGCCACTCTGTGGGGAAATTTTTGCTACCGTTCGCTGGAATAATATTTCCAAGACTTGGTCTTTAAACGATTTCTCAATAAGTTGCTTTTTGGCCATTATTTCAAGTTTGTGAGCGTCAATTAGTTTTGCTATTTGTAGTGGCTTCGTTGGATCTGTTTGTATCTCCCTTTTTCTTGCAAGAGTGCTATTCCTTTGGTATTTTTATGCATTGAAGAATAATTGATTTCTGAATGTCTGAAGACATTTTTGAGGTTTTCATAGATAAACTTTGCAGTTTCTTTAACCAGTCAGAGTATTTGTTTGATTCCTTATTGAAAATATCCTGAAACTTTTGACGAACCCATCTCATTAAGCTATGAACATCAGAAAATCAAACATTATGAAATATTTTATTTGATCTCATATCTCTTTTTCTATGACTCCATCATCACTGTTGAATCCACTCGGCCAACAATTTCATCAACTCCACCTTCCAGTGCGCCCTTATTTCTGCATGCCATAAAAGCTACCTTACATGGTAGAACACAAGAAATTAGGGTTAGTGTAGTATTCAACTTAGCGCCCTTACTTCTTGGAGTCCAAGCAAGGCTACCGTATCCCCAAAAATGGGTTGATGATTCTAACTTTCACAATTGATTTGCAAATGTGACCCTACCTCGTGCTGAAGTGGAACCCATTGTGGCTAGGCGGTTCAGGATAACCACTACAAACGACCAACCGGAGGAAGTAGTCTACACAAAGTGGAAACTAAGGCAGGAAATAATTTGAAATTGATTGAATGTTTTGTGATTTGCAAAGGGATTCAAATCAGTGTCACGTTATTTGACTTTGTATTTAAGTCATCAGGTAGTGAACCACCTGAAACATGTTTCAATTTTAAAGATTGCTAGTAGGGAGGACTATGGGCTGCCTTATTCAAACGTTTGTAATTTTCATGATAGTTTTTGATAATAGATATAAGCAGTCTGTTTTTACATGGATTGCTGGATAGTATATCGAATACATGTATCATATTTGCAACAGTTTTAACTGAACCTATACGAAAGAAAGGATTTGCTTCAGTTTTTCCATCCGAAACTCATTTGCGATTCCAAATGTATTCATTCATTTGGAGATTTCCCATTGGACTAGAAAGTTTATAAATTGTTTTGATTTGATATTTTTGACTCGTAATTCATGAGGAATTACTCTTTACTAGCAACTCTCAGACAATAACTAGTCGAATCTTTTACAAGCAATTGAATGTCACAATTAACTTCCCTGATCCTGGCTTTCCCATCGCTATAACAACAGTTTTGGGCTCCTAGCTTGCCACCTTGTTGAGCTCTGAATAAAGCAAAGCCTTATCATTATTGGCCTGGGCGCAGGACAACATAACGCTGATGGATACAAAGTGAAGGCTCTGATAAAACAGCAGCACAGCAACTACCTTCAGAGCCACGGCCTGGTTGCAGACGATTGTTGAACTGAATGTAAATGTGTTCATTTCCATAGGATTCGTTTTGATATCCAGCATCACACTGCTCTGATGGCAGTGTGCGTTCTCTAGTCCAGCCAAACTATCTGGATATCACAGAGTTGTCAGTCATAGGTAACTTCTAGAAGTATACTAAGATTTCATTTCATTTTCAGACTGCAATCAGCTGAAACAATTTCTTCAGTGTTTTCAATTTAGGAATTTTGGAAAGGTGGTTATGCTCATTAGGACGCCATAGCCGAAATAAAGGAACCACTCTTATTGAGAAGCTTTTGTACGAGGTCAATCTAAAATAATACTTCTAGCCAAGAATACATTTATCACTCGGCAACACATCCATCCACGACGACTTCGAAATGGGTTTTGGCGTTGCCCACTATAACTCCAGCCTGCTTTCATATGCATGCTGAAGCTATTCTATTTTTTAAGTGTATCGTGTAAATAAAGTCCCCATCACTACGATAAATGGGTGCCAGAGAAAATGAGGATCGAGCCACCAGTAAGTCAGGAACGAAGGATTGAGGCGACATAACGAAATTGTCCTGAACGCTGTGGAGCGAGGTGGCAACAAACAAAGCGCTACGACACGCAACAAACGGTTGAGTTATCTAAAGTTAGATAAATGAATCTGGCTGTCGCATCAAATATAAATTTATAGAGTTTGGTGTGGGCACCCAATTTTTCCGTGGTGTGTCTTTTAAAATTGAGACGACGACGGAAATGATACGACAACAACGATTTTGTGCCGAATGATTGATAAGAACAAGAGCAGGGACGATGTTTTCGTGATATGCTGCCGCAATGGCTGTGAATTAGCCTTTTGAAATGCAATTAAAGGTACAGGTTAATATTATGGCCACCACCTCCGAAGGTGGTGAATGTCGGAGGGATCGAAAGAGGGGGCTCCCCTACTACTAAGGCATAAAAAGTTTGCGGCGGTCACGGCCGCATGAGAAGTTATAGGGGCTCCCCTACTAAAAATATGATTATTTTGCGTATTTCTGATCCGCGAAGTGATTTTTAGAATTGCTTGAAAGTCGAAAAATTTAAAAAATACCAGAATTTTTTCGTAAGAAATACAAAAACAATATAAAACAAATTGCAAAATCATAAAAAATATATAAATGCCATTTTTACCATAAATGTAATATAAATATATGTAACACTTTGGACATTCGTTTTGCACCTCTCTCGCCACCCCCCGGTCCCCTCACTCACCCGTGCGACAGTCAATCTGCAACTATATTATTTTTAGGAGAAGTCCTCTTATTTTCATTGGTTTCTGTGAAGGTTGATACCTAGGTCTTCTGGGAATCTCATGTGTTCCGTCTATCAGTATATAGTATATAATATATTGTCTATGCCGGGGCAAGCCAAAAGAAGTATCGATGAAATTTGCAATCAGATGATTTGATTGAACGATGAATGTTTCACTTTAATTAATAACGATGCTTTGCCCCCTCATACTGCTGTCCTTAAAACTCCGGAAAATCGCAATAACAACGAAACTCTATAGCAAGTTCTTGTCCATTCAAGAATATCGTTGAAAATGAATTTGAAATGGTTTTCCTTGGAAATCAACTTTTTCAAAATACCGTCGACTTATTTCGTCATCGTTCAGACTTTCACTGCAAAACGACAAGACTGGATCTTATTTTGCAAAGAGTCCATTGCTTAATTAAAAAGTTGCAGTCGAGAAACTTCATTTCCACTGTGCATGTATGCTGGACTCCAACAATAATTACTGCCAAACTCCTTCCCTCCTACGTTTAGAGACGTTCAGACGTTCTTTTTCACAGGATACTGGTTTCCAAATTCCATCGGAACGACGGAATTACGTGTGTCCTGTTTTGCTGCCAGGATCCCGAGCTCAACGCTTACTTTGTTATCAGGTGAACTTTTAGAATCACAATGGATGGATGATATTGTACGCGACAACTTCATCATCCTTCGACCCCTAGCAGTGGACACTGTCCACCGTCATATGCAGTCATGCAATGTTTTTGGGGGCAAAAGACCAGCGAGGAACAGGAAAAGGCCACGACGAATTGCATTTCCGAAATTGAATTAAACTTTACATAAAAGCATTTATAAGTCATAGTAACCTGCAGAACGTAGCCGAATAGGGTTTGGACTACGTACAAGTTTCATGCTGTGGAAACTCAGCGCCAGGAGGTGAATGTGAGTTGCCACGGGCCAGGCAGAAAGTTAGAATGCCGACAAGGAATATTGACATGTTGGACAGTTTGGAAATAATCGTAAGTGAGTTGTTATTGAGTTTCGCTTTCTGGCGAGTAAAAGGGCAGCCAGGCAGGCAGTTCACCAAAATCCAGCACATAGCGCCGCTGCGCAGCAATGTGGACTTGTCAGGGAGTGGCTTTTTTCCTGGAACTCCTTGCACCGGACAAACTCAACGTTTGTACGAGCTCACCGAATGATAGTAGTCACAAATATTCTTCGGGCAATTTATTCTGCGGAAGTGACTTCTTCACGCCATCAACTAGGCAAGTCCAAGCGCTTCGGGAAAGCCTGCATATGAAAAGCAGCCAGACTCTGAGGGGATTAAATTCCAAATTGAATGTTTGAAAACTAATTCGATGTGAGTTATGTTTTTCAGTGTGTCATTGCCAAAACGCAGATGCAGAGCATATCTCTTTAATAGATGTTTGGATTCATTTCATTGAATCATGCATATCCATAAATGGAAGAGTTCACATGCAAGCAAAAATAGGTCCTTTGGCCGAGTGTTACATCATTGGCAAAAGTGAAAATCTACGGTACAATGTTTTCGAAATATGTGGTCTCACTTATGAAATATGTATAGCAGTTTCTCAACACATGCGAACAGTGTATTTCTATCGATGCCTTAATAGCTTCTGTAAAATACATGTATTCTTCCTTTATTTATTACCATCCCAGCTTTACTTTTTGGAACATGGCTTGCTTCCATGCATCACGACATATGATAAGGGATATAACCACATAAAGCCAACTGAAAAAAGGTCGACAACAAAATCCACAGATGTCGAACACAAAACCCTTTTGTATATGTTTTTCTTGAACATTAACTGAAACTGAAATCCTCTTCGCCTCAAACCACCATCGCCACCAACACAACCATCCGTCCCACTGTAAAATTGTCTATGCCTAGCCAACTCAAAGCAATTGAGTGGAGCGGGTAGGTGGTCAATCCCGGAACAATTTGCCGCCACCTGATTGCCTTGTATGAACAACAGCTATTTTTCGTCCTTCGACACATTATAAAACTGTTTCATAAACAAATCCCTTTTAGCTCCAGTTATCTCCGAATAACTTTCAATTTTTCACAATCCTTTTTACGAGTTGTAGCTGTTGTTGTATCGAAAATACTGCTGGGCAATGGTGGGAAGAAGGATATATGTATGTTGCCAGGACGCGTTAGTCCAACTGTTGTTGTTCATTGGTTTGAAAACATCAACAGAAGGGACAACAAAGGTTGAAGTGTACTTAATGTTCATAATGATGTGTGTAGTCGTTTGGGCGTGGAGCTATAAACTAAAAATCGAACCAGTACGCACATTGAAATACTTTGCGTAGAATTCAGCTCAACTGATCATAGAATTTTAAGGATACAGCTTTGCAGTGGAACTCATGTGACAATAAGTGCACTAAATCTGATGAAACCATGTTCTAGTTTCTGGTAAATTTTGAACTTTTGCATTTAAATTGAACCTCGGCAGAGGTTTTTGATTTTGACGATTTCAAAAAGTTCGACAGCTTCCAAGATTTCATTGACAGTGAACTTTTTCTGATTGCAAGTAATCTGGTCTTTGAATAGAAAGAACCCTTCGTCCTACTCAAAGAACCTGGTACTCCTTCTGTGTACTCATGATTCTCAGTTTTTTTAAACTTCAACATCAATTTTACAATTTGAATTCGAATATTTGTTACCGACAAACAGACGGACAGTTAGTATGAATTTATATAGATTTGAAAAAATAATGTAGTTAATTTTTTTAACTTGCGATTATGACAACCACGGTTCCTGTACTGTACTGAGTTAGTCAAAACTAGTAAAAAAATTGAATTTACAAAGAAGAAATAAAAGTTCTTGAAGCTACTTATCATCGATAAAATCAGAGCTCGGGGATATATAGGTATATATATATATACCTGTTGCATGGCTTTTCGTACGTTTTGCATAGATTCTTGAACCTAAAAAAACAATGTGAAGTCTAAGATTGTTTACACTCTACTTTCAACGATGGTAAAATGTAGACATCTACTCATGCCGAAGCCTTGCATTCTCTATTCCGAAGAAATACATAAAGACGGCCAAACAAGTGTAAAAATATTGTGCATAATAAACATCTGATGAAACCTTTCAAGTCTTCCAAATTTCTAAGGATATATTTTTTATTTTGTCTGTCTATTCAATGTCAAGCAAACCAAGGGCATAGCGAAAAGATAAGCATCAAACTCCGGCAGCGTAGCTCGTCAAATTTATGTTTAATTCTCATTTTCGAGAGTAAAGTTGACGGTGGAGCAGACAAAAGCTTTTGGTGGAAGTTGTTGTCATCGCAGCGTCTTGAAACTGCCTCATGCTACTCAAAATTATTTATCTGATTAGTTGCTAAGCATGAATTTATGAAAGGACATGTGTTGTTTCGGCATTTAAAAAAATATAAATCTTTCTTTGACTACATGGGACGAACTTTTTCAGTCACTAGATCGTTAGAATCTTTCGAAGAAAATTTGAAACGCGCTATTCTGAATTACTTTGAAATTTATGAATTTATGAATATTTTTTTCGAACTTTCAAACTTTCGATATAACTTTTAAAAAAAGGCAATGCTGTTATTTATACTGAAACGCGCCTCACAGGTATTCGTCTCGAAAAAAAGCGGTGACTTTCTTCAAGATTTAGTTTAATTTTGATAGCCGGAAAAAATTGTACTTCTTTTAATGAAAATAATTCCGAAAAATTGATTCTTTGAACTTTTTAGAAATCTATTCAAAAACGTGGCTACGTAGAAGACATTTTTTTCCAAAAAAATTGATAGTTCGAATTTTTAGAGCTTTGTAGCTTGTTCCGCACATCTTGAGAATATATGTGCTGCTCCATTAATATAGCTTCGAGTAAGAAAATCAACGATCGGTCCAACTCATGAATGATTTTTACCAGTGGCGGCTCGTGGGAGTTAAGTATGGTGGGGCTACTGGTACGAATTTTTCTATCACCAATATAAGTTCTTATGTGAGTTTACACTGCCGTGAACTTGTTACATGTTTTTTAATTCTCTCGGACAAATGTTTCATGTCGCGAAAACCATTGCTTGTCCAAGTCGCTTCGCCTCCAAACAAAAGGCAATAAAAACAAAATAGGGAATTTCTAACCTCACAGGCGGTAAGCCAAGGTTTCTTACTAAACCAATCAGTAGAAAAGTTTCGAAGTTGCCTTTTGTCGCAGCTGCTGCTTAATTTAAAATTAGAAGGCTGACGAGATACCAAGCGCTTAATTTCAAGTTTTTCTTTAAAAGAACGCGAGCAAAACGGGTTGGAAATTAAATTTTCTACCGAATTCATATTTTGAAAATACTGAAAAAAATTTACTAAAATTGAAATTCAAACTTCTAGCAAGTTTTAACACATGCAAGGAAAATCTTGTTAATTATTTATTTAATCTAAATCTTAAATACCATGACCTGAAGAACCCTGTTCTGAAACAAACTTTAAGGACTACAAAATTTTAAAAAATACCAAACACTACAAACACTACGAAGGCACACTGATGAGACTACTTTTGCATTAACAGTCATCACTTTCCCCCCTTCAGCCCGTCGTAAAAAAATGTTGCTCATGTCTGCTCAAAAGTATTATCCAGACCATGCCAAGACTAAACGTTGTCGAAGCACTGAACAGGCTGTATATGATTAGCCCGTCCGCGAAGTATACACATGTTATTTCAAACATGCACACTCCCGCCGCTTCACCATAGAATTCACGCAGCCATTCAAATCGAAATTCTCTTAATCGGGGCTTATTTCATGTAGCCCTTTCCACGTAGTAAAGGTGGAAAATTGTCAAAAAGAAAATAAGTTTGAATTTTACTCTCAGCTTTTACTCGGTGCAGGCACAACGAAGTGAGTCGAAGAGAAAAACAAAGTGTTCTACAGTGCGTGGCAAGAAGACTATGTGAAAGTATACTACAGCATGGCCGAAAAAAATGCTACATTATATTTTGAAATGGAATTAAATTATGAAAACTATATTGATATTATGATATTTTATTACATTTGCACTAATATAGGTCCATCAATAAGTGGTGGGGCTGAGCCCCACTAGCCCCAAAGGTAGAGCCGCCACTGATTTTTACTATCAATTATTGATCGCAAACAATTGTTTTCGGCAGATCTATAAATCAGAAGTTGCTTACTGAAACTGTCAAGTACTCCAAATCTTTAAATATTATTGAACTGCATCATATTTACAACATCAGCTCTTCAGCTGGTTTGGCCAGTATCCTGTTTTCTCATTGACTTTACGACTTCACGAATAGCAAATTTCTTGTAACTTAATCAAATAGGCATCCGATAACTTGCTCACCATCAACAGTTTTCACCATCACCACCATTTTCACGTCAGTTTCACCGGAAATGCTCTTGAAAAGATAAGTACAATTGGAACTGTCAACCCTATGCATAGAGCAAGGCCGGGACCCTTCGAACAAGAACATACGAGTCCGTTATCAAGCTGTTTTCAATTGAAAATTTATGTCCATTCATCAATCAAGTGTGGTATATGTATCCTTGTGATGTTGCCATCTATTCTCCGCATGCATTCATTAGAACTTCCGTTGGGGGTTGTTATCCCCTTGACACTCCCAAATATGGAGCCTCTGTATGACTGGGGCTCGGACGGGCATATTTGTTGCATGGTGTACAGCCTCTCCAGGACTGCGGTTCATCTACCTACGAACAAATATGCGCCATTGACCTAGGCATTATCAAATGCCCAACGAGGAAACACATATATTTATTGGGTGGGTCCATTTGAAAGAACTGAAATGCTTCGTGGAAATTCCGATATTGGCAAAGAACCGAGTTTCGTCGAGCTGTTCCTGAGGACCTTGCGAAACAGTACGATGAAACGTAGAGGTTGAGGTGGCAATGGATATGGCAACCGGAAAGGCGAGTGCCCGGCCTGATTGTTGGTGTTGAGTGATTGAGCAATTGATGATGGAGCCATTCAATTTTTATTTGATATAGAAATGAAAATTTTCAGGTTGATTGAGCTCAATTCATCTTGATGTGTAAGGCTGAAGTATCCACTCTTCATGTTGCATTGTGTGCACGAGTGTTTTTCTGGAATTTATCGGTGATGGACTCTGAGGAACGAAAAATCGATTAAACTGATTCGATTCTCACGAGTAATGAAATCGGTAATGGATATATATTTTTTGTACGTTCAGTTTTCCTCGTTGATTTGAATGGGACAGCACTCGAGCTCATTTGATAGATTATACGATTCTGCCACGGATTAGTTTCAGATGTTTTTTGGAGAAACTCAGCTGCCCTGACCAACATTGATTCAAAGATGTTGCTAGTTTCCATTTTCAAAGTAATCTCACGCCACTCTTGTTTGTATTCATTTTTTTCACTCGCACGCAACAAGCAGCTACAACCGATATCCGCGAAATGTTTGATCCGACAATAATTACCAGTTCACATGAAGCACCTCGCCAGATCCTCCTGTGTGCATCGAAAACACCTTTCCATGCGCTCATATTCAGTGTAAGCAACGAAGAACAAAAGGAGCAATGTGCGATAACCACAATCAATGAATACATACGCTCCAGAATAGGCAATTATCGCTTTGCCAGCCCAATTATTCCCATCTAATCCACTATGAGTAAATGAATTTCGTAATGCGTCAGATAGCGTATTTGAAGGATATTGCACGGGCGTTACTATAATTAATATAATCAGGAGCCGAGTTTCAGCCAATTTTGTTTCTAACGTGCGTCGAATGTTAATGTGGAGTATTTAAAACAAATCTGCGACAGGTCGTGCAAACTAAATCGAAGGTTAGCTTGTTGGAATTTAGCTACCTTGTGTTATCATTGATCCTTGGCCCACTTTGTCCCTTTGAACTTAAGGAGGTGCTAAACCTAATGGTTCTGAAGCGGTGAATCGCATAAACGATGATTCATGCAAACCCATAGAGTTGTGTTGCCAAGAAAGTATTATTATTTATATATCTGGCTGACTAGTTTGAATGGAAGTTTTCTGTTCTTTCAAGGAGGCAGACAGGCGTAGAAAACGACATTCAATCGATTCTACTTGAATCCTTTCCATTCATATCACGTGCGCCAGCAAGTTCTGACAAAATTAAGTTCGTGGTAGCCATGGTAAAGCAAAAATGGCCCGAGAGTAAGATATTTCACTCCACCACAATGTCTGCATGCCGCTATTTGTTCAGCCATCATTGCTGAATGAGTCCTTTATCATTTGATTTCGTAAGATCTAGTCAGGCAATCGTTCTCTTGCTGTATATGGAAGGACGTCGACACTGTGTTGTAGCTTAGCAGCAGATTATTCTGCAGAATTTTCAAATGGATGTGTTCATTGACGACAATATAACAGAAACTTCCCTTTTGAAAATCAGATTTTATCAACCTTTCAAAGCGAGTATGTTACAAAACTAACAAGAGGAAGATATATCAAACATTTGATGAGTTAAAACTCAATAATGTAGAACGCAGCTCCAGAGCTCGCAAAGCAATAGTCAGTGTTTAGAAACGTCGAAACAAGTTGATTCCTTTGAAACTCACTACCTTAGTCCCCGAAAACGTTCATCGTTCTTTTTTAATTTAAATATCTTAAGCTTCTTTAAGCCTGATAGGACATACCTCTTTCTACTTTTCAGTTGGTTTCATAGAAAAACTGCTGCCGTTCAGATGCTTAACACTCCACTAAATTTATTTTCCTTTTCGGACGAACAAATCCTGATCATCCTCTCTTCGGTGTCGTAAAACATCAAATAAATAACAGTAAAATCGAAAACTTGCTTCGCCTTCATGCGACTCCTTTGACTGACTCAATTTACTCCTTTAAATATTTAATTTGCTGATTCGATTACATTTTACGTTTTTTTCGACAGAAAAGTGGCACAGTGGAGCCGACAAATTTGCTGAAATCGAGTAAAATGTGGAGTCGTCCTTCGACGGTGCGGGACATTTCGCCAGCTAAACATTTTGAACGGCTCTCGCTGTGCCAAAATGAAAAATTGAAGAGCACGCGTACGGCAACGAATCGAAAGCAGAAAAAAATCTTATTGGCTTTCATCAAATGCGATTTGCCGCTTCCTTTGACACTGAAGAGACCCTTTTCTTTGGGATACTACTGAAATCAAGAATGAATGCTTGTGGAGGAAAAAATTAAAAAGAAATAAACAATTGCAGATAAATCAAAAAGGCGTACAGTTATATTTTATAATGTTTATGTTGAAAGTGAAGGGAGATTTTTTGATATTAAGTCGTGCAGACAAAAGTTACAGGCGCAAAGAAGATCCGTCAGAAGAACTCTGCTTTACCGTTTTCTTCCCGTCATAGAAAGTTATTTTGCTGGGTTAACCGTCGCTTTAAAATGCTCAAGATCATAATCGACTTTCTCCACTCCTAATTAATGGGATGCCACTATTTGCCGTTCTACTCTGTTTACTTAAAGATCGTTAATGCTTCAGAAAATTGTGATAAATTTACCATGCGAATATTTTCATTCAGGTTCTTCTGGCCTCAATTCTTTTCTTTAATGGACATTAGAAATGAAGTAAGTTGCGTGATTTGCTACAAAAACTATGATGTGGCACTTGGGCATAGTAATTTTTATCACCTATTCAATCAGCAAACACGAAACAATATAGACGAAACATTCGAATTCAACATTTTCTATTGTAGAAGTATATTTCAATGATCTGTTAAAATAGATGAGCAAAGGTAATTGCGCCGTTTTTCTTATCCAGAGTCATTTCTTCCATGCACCATATCTCGCGAGCTGCAACTTAAATTCACGTTCCATTGAAACGTAAAAACAGTTGTATAACTCTGTCAAATTTTGAATAAATTTGAGTGAATTTAATTTAAAAAAACAGCAAATAGGTGTTCTTCGTAATAATGTCTTGTAAAAAAAATTATAGAAGTTTTATTCATGGCTAATAAATGACTATAAAAATTAAAACATTATTTCCTAATTTCTCTTAGTTTAAACGCGTCGTTGTAAAGTCAATCAAAACGTATAAATCAATTATTTTATTAGAGCTGTTTTCCAGTTAAAAGCTGACAAAACTTTTATTTTAAATAAAAACCTGCATAAGTTTTTTTTCGAAGAAATTTGTACTTGTGCCAATCAACGGTCTATGAGGTCATATGATTTAAACTATTTATATTGAGGTAGAGTATGGTTCATTTTACAAATTTTAAACATACAGGTTGCGCCATCTGGACGTACCCTATTTCAACGTCCAGATTTGCAAGATTTTTTTCTTGAAAATACTGTAAACAAAAATTTATTTCTGAACAAATTACATATTTACACAGTTATTCAAGAGTATTCTCTAAAATTTTGGTCAAAAATATTTATTATTAAGCCACTGACAATTTTGCTATGCACAGCATAATTCATCACTCGATCATCTGATTACCATAAAACAAAAATATTTGGTTAGTTTATGAGTTTGCCGAGGTGACCACGCCAAAATATATTTTATAATGATTTTTCAATTTTTAGTATCATAGGTAAAATTTTTTTTTTGTTATTATAAAACAAATTTTAATCATTTAAAATTAAATATCTTGATGTGGTTATGTTATTAATGTACAGAATAAGTGTGCAAAATTTGAAAAAGATCGGATAAATAGAATTTGAGTTAGAGCGTTCAACGGCTTTGAAAAAGCTAAGTGTTGGAAAATCCCGTTTAAAAAAGAGAAACAGCCGATTTACAGTTGATAGCGCGTCGATGAGCAGAGTTTAAAAATCCTGTAGCTCCGTCAGTTTTGCTCCAATGGACCTAAATAAAATAAAAGAAAATACAAAAAAAATAAAAAAAAATAACATACTCCCCCTTTATCAAAAAATCATTGGTTTTATGATCGCAACACATATACATATAAAACTAATATAAAATTAATATTTTTTATGAATAAGTGGTTGATATGAATAATATTACCTAATTTAACTTGCTCTAATGTTCCTTTTGTGGTATTGGTAGTATAACATGAGGCAATTTGGAATGAATTTTGCTCAGATGTTTTTTAATTTAATAAAAACAAATTGAAATAATGAATTCATTTTTCTATAAAAAATATCTTCTACCTAATTTGCACATCTGCCAATGGGTTAAAGAAAAAGAAACAGTTACTTCTTTTTCCATCTTACGTAGAATTTTATATGTTTCGCACAGGAACAAATATCGATTTTTTACTGCATATGATATGTTAGTTTGACATCAACTGCAAAATATAAATTGTAAGTTAGTTTTTGTAAGGTAAAATGACAAAACAATACAAATTTAATGTCAATTTCAATTTTAAATGCATCTACCACAATTGGTCAACATGCGACAAAATCTAGTTCAGTCAACCTAGGAACAAAAATTGCACTCAATTACTTTTCAATCTCAATTTTCCTTTCGTCCTTTTGGCTTTCACGTGTCGATATGAAAATAACTACTACGGTAAAGAAGCTTTTGTAACCTATTCACCTCCAATCGCTCAGCATAAGGATTCATTCAGTCTCCCTACCAAAAAAAGCCTTACATAATAATCAATATACACTCCTTAAGATAATATGATTAATATTACCTCATTCCACTTTCTGTAATGTGTTCTCAGCGTTAATATTATTTAGTGTGTTAATATTTCTATAATTATTATTCTGTATAAAAATACATAGGTTTGACAGAAGTTTACGGAGACTTTCGAATATCACAATAATAAATTTTTGAATAAAGTAGATCCCGTAAGTAAATTTAAATCGAAACTCATAATAAATTTGCTATGCTATTAAATTCAAACACTTTTCTAGCGATACCCTCCTCCAGGCAAAATCTGTATCTAATTAAAGCAAATCAAACTTTCGGCTCTTTGTTTTCAACCAATGTTTTCATTTATTATCCGCCATAACTTCGAAAAGAAGGGAGTGCCAATTAATAAAATTTACGAAAAGTAGCTTCACAACCAACCAAATTCCATCAAAAAGTTTAGTCACTTCAATCTTCTGGCATGACAATAAAACAGAGATTCTCGCATTTATATGATAATTTGTCGATTTTGTTTAATTTTACATATTTTCCTGTGAGGTAATAAAAATGGCGGATATTGACTACAGCCTAGGCTAAAATCTGGCAATTATCGTCATCAATGAGGATTGAAAGGAAAATTCGGAAGTCTAAATACAAATAAAGTCGCACCTTGATTTTCGTTGACTATCCTATTTGGGATTGCTGTTTATTTACAACTAAATTGGCCAAAACTTGACCATTGGTATACAATAATCTTCATATCTATTCAATGGTTTTTTTTATCGAAGTGTAGATGGTCATAAAGAATAATTGCCATCTTTGTTTCAGCTTTGTTTCACTTATGGTTTTTACAAAGAAAATGAAGAGTAGTGAATGTGGTACTGCTGAAGTACAAACCCAGTGTGAGCTGTTTAATTAATAGGAAGCTTAAACATTTCGTTTTTCGGATACAGAAGCCTTGGAGGAAATTGGTTTTTCTGATGAATTAGTATATTGAAATATTTATGAATCATAATTATTGTGTATTCAATGTATGCATACACCTTTTATTTGAGGAAATTCATATAGCCACCCTAAGCAACTATTCTTTATGATCTCACTCATTCATCCTAGCAGAGAAAATATAGGGACTCCCTCGCCATTTCGAACCATTGAAACGTTTGTACAGACAACAAACAACTAAGCACAATTTACATGGATCACAATCAGAAATAGAATAATTATTAAGGAAATGAATGCTTTCGTATCGTATATTAGCGTCACTGTTATAAAACTCTTCGCATAAGCCATAAAGTACACAGTTACCTATTTACGTAAACGATTACAAAGGGAAGCAAACACAAGTCCTTAAGTTTCTTAGTCTTAGCTCTGCCTCCAATTAGTTAGCCTTCAGTAGTTTTATTCAATGACGTACATACGAGTATTTGTGCTTGTCTGTAAATAGAATGCTACCCACACATACGTATGGGAAGATGATGGGGGCGACTGTATCCGTTGTCCTTGGGTCTGGAAGCCGTGAGTCCATGGCTATACATGGTTGATACTATAACACATTATTGTTTGCTCCTTAATACAACATTTATTGAAACTAACAACGAGAAAATCAACCAATCATTATACCTACTACTAAATTGAATTCAGTCTTTCAAACAACTTCGAGTTCAAAGAACAAATTATAAACTGTATCCTTGACAGAAAAAAATTCGCTTTTGAATTGTTTGGTTTCACTTTTCTCATGAAAATTTGCTATGCTAATTTAATGAATGATATCCGATTTTAATTCATAAAAAGTTTCTAGCTCCAATAATTCTTTTTTATTTGCTTTGATGACTCGAGTTTCTGCTTAATTTCTTTGTCAATTTATCAAATTTATGTGCTTAAAATATAGCACAGAAATTTGTTGGAAGCAAATCATGCTTTCTACAATTGAAACCATTATAAACTAAACATTCTATGCTATGTTCGTTCAACAATAACACTGTTCACGAAAACTTTGTATTGAAGTATATGCAAATTTATACATACAAGGGGTGTTAGTTGAAATTTGTCGGCTTTTTTGATATAGAAACCACTTAATTTTCATGAGAATCTAAAGATTTTTTTATTCAAAGTATTGACACATTTCACCCATCTTTCGGGAAAATTATGGATACCATCCCAAAAAAACTTATTTTCTCTCGAAGCAAACCCTTCAACGAGCCATTTTTCAACTTCTTCAAAATTGGCGAAGCGCTTCTCTGCAACTAATTGTCCCATCGATGCGAAAAGATGATAGTCGGACGGGGCTATGTCTGGAGAGTACGGCGGGTGCGATAATATTTCCCAATTATGTGCTTTGAATTTGTCCTTCACCTGTTTAGCGGTATGCGACGGCGCTTTTTTCTTTTGATGAAATAAGAAAAGCAACGAATGCCACAAATGCGACTTAGTTGGAACGAAACTGGACATATTCAACTATGATGCTATTATTTTGGCGGAATGTGACTTGTGTATTTTTGAAGGTCAATGGAAAAAAGTGACATATATGCCAAATCATAGACATGTACAGATATTGCTAGCGACATCCAATAGTGAAACCGGCAAACTTCAACTAACAATGCTGGTATGTATACATTCTTATAATAAATTCATATTTCATTTAATCCAAACATGTATGAATTTTTTTGAAATAACTGTCACATTTCATGTGTCGATTAACTGTTGTTTTAAACAATAATTGCTGTGTGACTTATGAGATAGTTTTATTTTATGAAATTAATCGACGAACATCTTCAAATCATGACATGCCATCATGAAATAATATTGTATTTAAACAGAAAAAGTGCCATTTTCACGATTTTCTTTTAGTCCAACAGCCCATTTCATCTTTTTATCATCTGGACGGACATGTAGTTGCGTATTAAATTTTTTTTTTCGGAAAGCCGAATTCGTCATTTAGCTCCGCGACTTTATACTATAATGACCCCGTCGGATTTTTGATACATTTGTGTAGAATTTAGTTTGAAAAGACAACGAAAGAACATCACACCCTTAATGAAACACTTGTATGAAAGTTATCTTGTCTTTGTCACCCTTGAACAACCGACCCAAAAAACAAGTGAGCGAATTAATTGATCCTGCTTTATGGCATGGAATATGTTTTTAAAAATATACTTCTTACAACCCCACCTAAACAAATTTCCTTGCCAATTTAGGAGCTGCCAGAAAAAATCATAGAAAAAAGGATCTTCCAAAACATTCCGAAATGCGTTTTCAAAGCAAATCAAGTGAATAAATCATAAAGTTAGTGCACATAAATTTTATTTTATTATATCTAAACAAAAAACAATAACCTTGTGTTACTGTTAACTTCTCGTAAGTGTTTTTTTAAAATATCAGTTCTTTCTTCAAAAGCTTTGTCCCTAATATCTGTGGGTGTACATTGCTGTACTACAAATGAAAATTCAAAATTGTCGATAAGTGTATTCAGGCAATTATTTCAAATTCCATTGCTGATATTCCTCGTCTTCACCTCTGGCGCAGTTTATTTGGGCCTCAAAATCACTTTCAAATGCGTGCTTGATGTTCATCCCTTCACCATTTAGTGAGAATTCATTCAGGCAAAACAGCATTTGCGAAATGGTTATTCCCTTTTTATTCGATTATCAGAAAATCATTGAAGGCACACTTGACGGTGCCTCGAATATTCAGATATGGTTGATTTTTATCTAGCCACGTTACATTTTAAACTTGACTCCAACGAAGGGAGTTTACTGATATTTACCGGTGTGATCCTTTTTGCTTTTTGCTACTACCCAGCCTTAACAGTCGCCATAAAAGCTAATCGAATAATTTGGGTAGAAAGCGATACGGTGACTGTGTCACTCTTTTTTCGGGAGTCTTGAGACAAGTCACCTGCCTTGTTCTTAAAAGCTATCAATGTGTAAAATGAACTTCACCATATTTCCGGGTAACGCAACGAGGACGATAACCGTAAAAGTCACGTCATTACACGAAATGCACGGTTAAGACTTTGGCCTGATGGTGAAAGTAAAAATGGCTCACAAGAGTGCGATTATCTTCCTTTGCTCGAGTATCCTTGCTTGCAAAAGGCACGTGCACATTGAAAGTGGGAGCTTACATATAGATTCTTAGGAAACAATATCGCACGGGAAAATCGCCAAGTGAAGTATGAGACGGTTTTATCTACTTGCGATAAATGGGAAAATCGACTGGTTCGAAACGAAGGCGGTTCTAAGTTTTACTACTTTGATCAGCGTTACCTTCGGAATTGGCATGAAGTAGTTTCAAAATCAGGTTCTCTATATATTTGCATAAAAACCAAGTGTGTCCTAACAAACTCACAAGCAATTCACCAGCTGAAAGTCATAGTTATTACAGTGGAGTGTAGTAAATGCTCCAGAGAATTGTCCGTTTTTAAGGTATATAGTAGCCAAATTATATGATGCACTTCTTTTCAAAAGCATTTAACAGTAGGATTCACCACCAATGACTATTTCGGATGCGACATATCTGAATACCGACGCATATTTCGCTAATAACTGAAGTAAACAATCTTATTAGTGTGTAATAAAGATCGAATTACCAATTTTTTGCATACAAAACATTCTCCTCTAAGTAATAATTCCTATATAAAAGGAAAACATTGAAATATTGTCAAAAAACAGCATATGATTAATTCTCTTTCCTCGTTCCGTCGTGACATGTTGATAAATTTCAGGTTTAAACTATCTAAAGCATTCTCAATATTGTCATAGCTCGGGTAAACTTAACAAACACAATAACCTTTTTTCGCTTCCTTCCCTAATTTTTTTGCATGACACAAAATAACGATAAAATACTATTTTTTGCAGTAAAACACCAATTCTTGATTAATTAACAAGAAAAAATTCCAAAAATTGGTAAAACCACATATTTTTCTGTAGATTATCTATCTGAGAAGCGAACGTAAAAATTTCAAGTCAATCCAATGAGAATCGCATGGATTGTACAGCTCACTAACTTGAATGCCATGATTTCGAGGGTAACACGTTTAAAATTTCCACACAAATGTAGGTATGAGAATAATTTCTCCATATTCTGCTTTCCCAGGACTATTGAAAAGAAAAATTTGGTAACAACTTCCACAGAAAATTTGTAGATGTAGGTACAGTTTATTTTATTGAAAAAAGAATTGCTAACCAAATTACATTCACATTTCTTAGCATAGTTGTTGTATGTATAAAAACTGTCCTTGAATGTTACATTTAATTTTTTGTGTCATATTTTGGTAAATATGGCTGTTAAGCACCTCTGGTTTCCTCTGGATTATTAGGCAAAAAATAAGTTTTTTAAAAAAGCCAAAAAACTTGCTCATGGACTACAGCTTCCAAGAGCATTTGAACAAGGTCCTCATTGTGAGAATATTTATAGATATAGATAGATATGTGATGAAAAAATCTTTATTATATAGAGGCTACTGCACGATCATACCCTATGATGAAACATCCACGATCGCAGGTTTCATTATTTGCCATGATACTGTAATGCGTGCCTTAGGCAGTTCTGTGTCTTGGATTTGTATTAAGTTTAACTTCCATCAACAAGGGACACATATATGAAACTGGTTACTTTTATTTGTCAGCTCTGACAAACCTTTCTAACGAGTTCAACTTCAAAAATTCAATTTTGCAGATGCGTTTCGGATAATATAGATTCCATTCACCTACCGATGCGCACATTTCAACTTCTTAACGTCTGTTGTTTCCTTAAAAGGCATGAAGTCAATATCGTCCCCATTCGTGACCCGGTGAACAAATTGACTGGGCATTCTAACATTATTCTGTGCTCTGGACAGTTTATGTTAACTGAGGGTTCTTAAAACCGCTTGACTATGCTGTAATGATGTCTCTTTGAATCGCTTTCGCTTCCTTTTTTACTCAGTTACACTGCATAAATTTTCAAAAAATAAGCGCAGATATTTGTTTTGCAGAAAAGTGCTTTAATGTGATTATGTTTGGCAGGATATTCATTTAACCGCTGTCAGATCCTTCAGACAACAAACACCCCGCATCCATATTTATGCGCTCGTGAAAGGTGGAAACGGCATTTCACCACTGCGAGAAAAAAAATCACGGGGCAGGCACAAAATACTGATGCGAGAAAATAATAAAACATGTCTGAAAAAGGAGGGTTGCCAAACATGATGTCCTGATGAGAGTCCGATCCTTGACGTTGTTTGAACTCTGCTTGCTTCGGCGATGCTTTGATGAAAGCTGGTGTGAATTCAAATCTCTTTTCAGCCAGACCAGAGAGGACGCAATCACTTCTTTGAAATGAGCCTTGAATGTGGTGAGGTGTTTTGCTGGCAACACGCCCATAATCTAAAATTGAAAAATATCGTGTCCTCGGAAGCGCTTTCTACGCCCTCCACGCCCACGAAGCAAAACATACTCCACGTTGATTCCCACGTAGCTCAAGGAACGTACGCGAGCATTTGCATAAAAGTCTTCATAATAAAAGCGAAGTAGTGACACAGTGGTGGCGGTCAGTTTTCGTCATTAGTGGTACGACGGACGACAGGACAAATTGTTAGTTTTTCGTGCATTCAGCAAGCAAATGTTTAAGGAAGCAGAGCTCGAAAATCATCTCAGTCACGGCACACAACACCCAAACGACTGCGGAACTAATTGAAACCGCTGAGTATTAAGGACTCACCACGCAGGAAAAGGCTGTTGGGCAGATCCTTACCCGAAGACGTTTCGGTAAGCAAGTTTTCCATGAGAATTGTTTATGTTTGCTGATGAACTAGAGATCCAGAACGATGGAAGCAGAGCTGAAGTATTTGCATGTGAATTGGAATGGCGGAATTGCAATCAGCGAAGACTTGTTTATTCTCTTCCCTGCCTGCGTGGAATTGAGGGTCATGCATTTACGCAAGGGTAAATGTAAATGCCACGATACTAAGAACCCGTAGGTAAACTGATGCTGATGAAGATTTCAAGTTAAATTGAATTTTATTGGCAGCTTCCCGAGATTACATAACATTCAAATCCAAGAAGCGTGTCGAAAAATTTTAATTGAATTCCCAAAAACAAGACGCTCGAAGCGAAGCTTGTATGGTTCGAGACGAGCATTGGTTTGTAGCTTTTTTGAAAATGTACACGTTGTGGTACTCCGTGGGAAAATGTTTATGCATTATTCAAAACCTTATCTTGGAATCAGATGCGATACGATCCAAAAAATGCAAAGGAATATATTCCTCCGTCTTAACTGTTGTAGTTGGAAAACATTCAGTTGAATGACTAACGTAACAACAAGACAATTTTTCGACCATAGTATAGTGGAAAGTTGAACCGATTGTCTTTTTGGAGTTAATGTTGACTTTCAAACAAATAAGAATTCAACGAGAATTTTTTTACAAGACGAATTTAAATTAAACGAAGGAAAAAAAATTGTGTCTAATGTATGAATTGATGGTACCGTACGTGGACTAAGTTACATCAAACATTCATACCGGAATTTTTTTGCTCAGTTTTTTAATAGAAATGTTTCAGCCACTTTTATTTCGAATTTAATCCTAGACGTCAATGAAAGCCTGAACATGTGCCAAAGGCATCTGAAACGTCAACTAAACGCGTTGTGCATAAATTCAACTGAAATATGACCGTACCTACCATAAAAATATGTTGGATGTTTAAATCTAATCCTGGAACGGGACCACACAGCTACATACATATGTACACGAGAACACTCCTTCTGCGTGCATAAACATTGACAAAGCAGCCCAACCAAACCGATTTCGAATGAAGGATAATTGTAGTTGGATGAACTTTGAACTTTTTAAGCGTTATCGCCACTCGTACTCTGCTAGCTATTTGGATCGCTTTCAAACCCGCCTTTGCTAGGACCCTATCAGGCTTAATCACAAAAAGTACATTGACTGGGAGGTCGTTTTCAGCTCCATCTCGTTGAGCCTGGGGTGCGGTTATCAGACGGGTCCGTGTAAAAGCGGCCTTGTTCACGTGCAGACAGAGGTGTAAATAAGCCAGGACAAAATATGTTTTCGCATTGAATCTTACATGTCCATTGCAAAGCGTTATATGCATGAACGCAGAATGTTGTTCATGGATGGATGAATTTTACTCTAATCGGATATTAGCGTTGTGATTTATGTAGTTTATATGTAATGAATAGACACAAAGGCACACTTTAGTAGTGATTTCCATCAGCTCGACATTCAAGATAGATTTCGTAAGAATGTTTCGATTATCAAAAATAAAATTCCATTCTTGCGTTGATGAAATGATTTTTTTTATAAGCGCATCATTTTTTGTGCCTTAAATTGAAAAAAATTGTGTAAAACTCATAAATCGCAACAAATAAAAATCATTTGAAATCATTCCCCTTGCAAGGCTCATGAAAAAAAGTCTCTCTGTTTTATATTACTTGCACCTAATCGGAACACAATGAATATATGAATGAAACCTCTTGAAATGTCAAGAAATCTTCAAATTTGTTTTGCCCTACATGCAACAAGAAGAAGAAATTCTTTTTAGCCGTACTGATACTCGCATATTGATCATTTTATAGAGCGTATTATTGCAAAGATTTGTTCAGATTCTTGACACTGATTACAGTCCTAGCTTACCACCCAAGCTAAACTACCAGTAACAACGATTTTTTTCGTCTCTTTCAACTAATTCATTCATTCCGATTACCCTTACCAAAAATACCTATTTAGAATCGCCATTTCAAAAATATTCAACTTTTACTGCACCATCTCACGTCATGCTTGGTGCATTTTCAAAATCTGGAATGGAAACATTTAATTCTGCCGGTAACCTGTCCCAGAATCCCATATAAATCTAACAAAATATTTACACTCAACACTCCGAAGCTACGTAAGACCAAGCATAACATTATTTTAGCTAGGCAGGTTCCCTCCCTCCACCAGGCTAATGTACATCGTTCATAAAGGCGCTGACGCAAACCCAATTACGCCACGAATACAACATTTCCCATTCTGTCGTGCTGGATCCTAAGGATTCGAAATACTCTGAACTGGACCATATTTTTGTAAGCTTCCTGGCGAGCGGCCCGAATAAAAAAGGTCCTGGCTGCTTCTCTGTGATGGAACATTGTAGGCGCACTCTAAAGCTTTATCCTGGCATAGCGATATGAAATAGCATGTTTGCCAACACTCCATGCATTTCGTAGGAGATGGTTTTTAGTCGCTGATATTTATCCTATTTGCCAGTTTGGGTGCTGGAAATATGGACCATATGTATTTTGCTTCAACTCTTCGCAAAAGGTAGGTTTCTAGCTGAACCTACTAAACCTATTTCGCCTTAGAATACGCTAAGGTTGTTTGAATAAAAAAAACTGGAATATTGATGTTTTGTTTTTCCGGGGCAAAAGTCGATATATGTGGCAAAAAGTCAAAGGTCTTGTTCGCTTGCTTGCTGTAATTACATTTCTCGCTAGAAGCATTTCAGATCTAGGCGCAGAACATCTTGAGCTCGAGTATGACACCTAACTGCAGAAAATCGCATTGGACCAGATTCTGCCATCATGACATCAATTAAATATTTCCGTCATGACTCATTCAAATGTTCGCAAACTTTACATGCGTTATGGATGGATGTCGGTCCACCGACGAAAATCCATAATCTGCAAGCAAAAAACTGCTGGCATAGTTAACAAAACTGATGATGTCGTTCCGTGGCCAGACTATACGCTTTTTTGCCTCGGTTCAGCGCGAATTGAATTGAATTCCTGCAGAAAACTTGAAAAACCTGGAAAAAACACAGAAACATCATCACTGGATTTATGCGGTATTCGCGCAGGACTCTAGGCTAGATGCAATATGTTGCTGCAGCTTTCGCAATACTCGGATGAATCCTGGAGACTTGAGGCGTGGTGTTAGTCCTCGAAGGTTTTGCGGAAGAGCCTTAATGCTGAAGGTTAACGTGGAATGGCATTGTGGATTTGGCCGTTGCACTGCTCGTGAAGCTTAGGGTAGAATTCATTTACAAATGTCCTCCTCTTTGATTTTCGCGTGCAGTGAACCATGTTTTGTTTATTTTAATGAATTAGTCATGAGTTCTACATACTTGCACACGCGGATGAGAATCAACATTTATGCAATGATTCGTAAATGAGTAAGCTGCTTACAGGAAACATAGTCACTCTTAGCCAAATTCGAACATTTACGCAAATAGGTTTCTTTTGTATTTATATTGCATATGCAATTGGTTTAATGAAAATATAATGAACATATGTATTGTCCTTTATTATTCATAAGAATCAGCGCATAATTTCTTGTGCGCACGATAAAAAAAATAAAATCTTAATAGACGGCCATAAAGGACGTGCCAGCAAAAATCTGGCAGGTAAATGCTCGTACTCTGCATAGGAAATACATCAATCGCATTCGAAAACATCTTGGCAAACGTAATCACTTAACCACTAAAGTATTTCTAAATTTCCATATATTTCGAAGCGAAATCCTTGCTTAATGGTTGGATTACCCGTTCTTCTTAGACGCAAAGCCGGACATCTTTCCTGTCTCGATACACGCAGCGAAAGTTTATCGCAACTAGCCATAAATGGAAGCTGAGTTTCTATTAGCAATTAGCAACCAACAGAGCCTAGGAAATGGCAGGATGTGTGGAAACTCGTTTTGATTTTCTTCAGAGAGATGGTAGATTATTCTTTATTCCACAGCAGGTGAGGTAAAAAGTTGATACGCGAAGAAAGCCTTCCATTAGATACAATTCAACATAGAAGCAAAACCGTTGTTAGAAAATTTTTCAGTGTCCTTTTTGAATAAATATTGATATTTATTGCATATTTTGCTGTCGAAAGTGTTGAAGATAGGAAAATATAATGGGTAAACGCCTCTTGGGACGTGAGTTATTAGTCAAACGCTTCTAGGATGGAGAAGCTGTTGGGAAAATAGCCGCGACCGTTTATAGAACCCTTTCGACAATGTTTTATGTGATCATGTGCTTCGCCTGCCAAGCCCATTATGGTTCGTTTAAGGTTTTCCTCAGCAGTCGGAACAGAAATTTTTCATAACTTGGAAGGAGATATGATGGACCTGAAGAAATATTTGCTATTATCAAGCCTTAGCTGAAAATGTGTACGGAAACTTAATTTTAGTGTCTGGCCTTTTAACAGAATCATGACCCCAGAAACAGAAAAAAGAAAAAATTGCAGAACCACCCCATTTTCAACGAGGTGGACTTCAAACAAGCATTTTTGAGAGAATGCCGTAAAATTGTGCCAGAATTTCACAAAAAACTTAAGGATGCAATGCGTTCCTGACTGGCGATCTTGATTGAAAACACAGCACACTAAGGACTAAGCGTTCAACCAATCGGAGTAAGCTGCAGTGTATTTGAAATTTAAGCCACATTTTCTTACATTTCTATAGTGTTCGTGTCTGGCTGGGAGCTACTTTATATTTTTGGCAAAGTAGCTATTGTGAAATGGAAATATTTCGTCGATAAGAATTATAAACAATGTCTCCAAAAAATCAGGTTTTCGTAGTACTTTGAGTATACGATTGCACCAGCGAAATGTGAAATTGTAATGTACTTATTTCCTACCAGATTTATAGTTGGAACTACCTTCCTCCATTTCGGCACGCTAAAACATTTTCAAATTAGACAAGCCGAGCAAAATTCAAAATCTAACGTTTATGGTGCCTAGTTGGAAGTTTATCCATAGCAAACGAGTATGTTTTGTAAGTACCCAGTTCTTTATAGTTACCTGATTGCTTACGTTCGAAAGAGTTAAATAATAAAGTGGTGAAAGCTATGTTTCAGGCAAACTTAATAAAGAGCCACGAATACTCAACAGAGGAATAAATAAAACTATCTCCTAAACTCTAAACAAAGACGCTTTGATACCAGTTCAATGGTGCTGTTTTGGCTCACCTAAAACTCCGTCTGTTAATGTAAGCTAATATACCACTATCAAGGACATATCGTAAAGAACTGTCGGCATTAAAATCAATTTAAGTCGCTGCAAATGCAAATCGTATTCCATGATGCGGTCCGCACTAATCCAGTTGGGAGCTGGAACAATTGATTTCTGGCATTTATCTTACAGTTAAAAATAATTGCAGCTAATTCATCTTGCTGGCGAAGGACTCTGAACGCTGGGCAACATCTGCTTCAATGATGTTAGTCGTGCGCGTCTCGTACAGCACCCAAGGGCAATTAGCATCCCATTTTAATTGGCGTTGAGAAAATTTAGTTGCCGTTCTAGCTTCCATTCCATTTATTCACTCGACGTGACGGCCACCACCAAAACATCCACCAGCATCAGCACTATTGGTTAGCCGGCATTCAGCCTTAGCCCCAATATAACGGCGAATCGAGCATATCCTTCGTCGCTTAGTGAAATGCACAAGAACAACCCGACCCATGCAAATTTATTTAAAATTGCAATTAAAGTTGCATGAAGGTTTTTAGTTGCTTTTATGTCAAACATAGGCATTAGCTGAAGCAAGCACTTTGGCTTAATGGCGGTGGTGCACATGCATTATTAGTCTCGAATTATAGTGGCTACTTCTCCTTGATATCTTATTATGATAGAACATATTTGGGAGGGATGTCCTGTTACAGATTCAATTATTTGTCATTTAAAATAGGAAGTGAATCTTGGTGACTGTTTAAAATAAGACACTGTTGTAAAGCTAACGATTCGTGGTCGAACATGTTGCGGAGAAATAATTAGATGTACTTCATTATCTTTTTAAACGAAGAGCTGTTGTGGTCCTGCAGCTAGTGGCAAGACATACTGACTCTGTTATTGAATATGAGCGTTCTTGGATTCAATTTGAATCCATCGATTATCTCATCGCTTTGTAGGCAGGTTTTTGATCCGTTGCTTTAAATCTGAAAGTCCTTTAAATTTTGCTAGGATGATTGCCAATTTTGTCACAAAGCTTAAATGGTGGTCTCGCGAATATTTACTAATAAAACTTTTCTAATAGAATGCTAATTGATCGGTTGCTCAATTGCAGCAATAAGTTCAACTGAAAACTTCTGCATTGATGACAATGTTCGAAACTCTTTCAACCTTTATCTATCATTTCAACATTCATCTTTGAGGAGTGATTAACTTTTCAACTGAAGCTCACCTGCCGATAAATCGTATTTTCATAAACATAGAATGAGTTTCTAGATTTTTTACTTGTCGTGCTGACTCAATGCTAGCGCTGTAATAAAATAATGTCGAATTTTCCCCGAATTTCAAAAATGAGATAAGCTGCAAGGGTTCCTGTGACAAATTCGATATTGTGCAAATAGTCGTAAATAACCTGAGATTCAAATATTTCCAATATACCATTATGAAAAATTCCTGCTTGAGGGGAAATGTGTTTGAACTCAATATGTATGTGGCTAGCACTGATTCATCTGAATCACGAAGCTACAAATGTGCAACCGTAACACCTATGTCGTCTAGAGGCTGAATATGAAGATCTAGTTCGAAAGATATACATATACATATATCACATATATGAAGCGACTGAAAATTTCCGAACGACAACGACTCACATTTGCACATCCCGTCGTGAGTATTTACTTTTCGGTTGAATATCCTTGCACCGTTAAGATTTCACGCTCGAATTTATGTACCATCTACTATTGAATTATATTGCCAACCCCCACCGTCACGCCAAGCAAAGTTCGCGCCATGAAATTTTATACGAGTTCAACACAATTTTTGAGCTTCTCTTTTACATTTTTCGAGTCAACAATATTGTTCAATTTTCTGGGAAAGTTTATGAGAAAAGTTACAATAGGAAACTATTTGCATTTCATGTGTTTTCGCCTTGAAAATCCCGAATACCGGTATTTCGGAATAGGCACGCTGATATTCGAAGGGTGCATGGTAACGAAACGACATGGTCTTTCGTTTGAGCTAAGGTGAAAAAGTTTTACCAATAAAAACAGATTGAATGGTCTATATCTGATTGAAAAGTTTCGCGTCACGAATGAAGATTACCTTGAATCAAAGACTTAGATTTGATTATTTGTGCCTGTGCCTGTTTTTAAAAATATTTTCTGGTTTGAAATGTGTAGTCAATAGCATCCGATGAAAACTTTGCTTACTTCTTATTTGAAAAATTTAATGTTTCTTAGCATAAGTAAGTAAACGTGAAGAGTTTCGCCAATTCGAAAATGGATTTGCAGCCAGCCAAACAAAAATTTGAAAGATGCTTTGTTTACAACACTGAAAATATCGACTATCATTCTAAATTGTAATCAGGCATTGATTCGTTCTGTTTAGAATTTTTTTAACTGAGATAGAGAGTACACAAAGTATATTGCAAACAAATTTTTAATTTGATACGCGTATCAGTAGAACACTTAACAATGACATTGAGGTCAATATATTGAAACAAAATTGAATATTTCTGAACTCTCTCGTGTGTAACTGTCCTGAGTAAGCTTCGAAATGATCAAATTCTAAGGCTCTGCAAACTGAATCCTATTTTTTGCCTTTATAAGTACCTTCTGGAAGTTTATGGACAGCCGTCGTATATTTGTAAAAATATGTTCACTAATTATTTTATCCATCGGTCGAGAATTAATGGCGGTAAGCCACACGCAATGTCGATTTTATTTTATTTCATTTAGTTTTTATTTGGCATGATCCTTTTCAAACCACCCTTCCCTGACAGAATACAGGAATACAGTGCTTGAAATCATGTTTTTGCAGCTATCGAAGCTGTTTGGTCGTCCCAATGCTAACGTTTCAATTTATCTTGAAGACAGACAAATAGATAACGCCGCAAAAGCTATATATTTTAGTTAGATATGTACCAGCTCCAACATGTAATGTTTGTTGGAATGAAAGTCCACAGGCTGAACATCAGCTCTTGCGTGCTTTGTGGGATGCCTCCTGTTAATGGATGAGCTAATTAATTTCACATATCCATAAGAAAGAGGTTGGCTTTGTCGAACAGTCAATGAACAATGAAAAATTTGTTTTGAACATTCATGCTTTTTTGGAGGACAATTTATCAGTATTTCCATTTGATACTTGACTTTATCAAGCCTGGATATGGCAACTGTGATATTTGATGCTTAATCAACCATTGTTGTCTTAAATCCAAGTTTGTTGAATCGTAGCCGCAAACGTTCAACACACAAGTAAAATATCTTAGTTTTACGCCCGAGTTCAAACCGAAAATGCTCGACAAAACATCGTCCGCTAGACAAACAAACTATTTGCTTTCATATGAATATCTTCCTTCCCATCATCTCTTAGAGGATGTGATTCTTCGATGTAAGGTCTAGCAGACACTTTCACAAGATCTTTCGACAAATTCTTCATTGATTGCAAACCTAATTTGACCCTCCTAGGTTCGGGGGATGAAAGCGAATTTTCCCTCAGGATGAATTCAACTTCATACATTTTCATTGGAAGTGCTCACCAGCCCCTAACTAGCCATTATCAATTCAGAAGTTCAAATGCCGACCTCATCATCCCCACCCTCGCCGAGTAAATGTATGCACTAGTGAAAACATGAAAGCTACAAGAAATTTGCATGTGTGAATATTCAGCGAGCAGATTCGACTAGAAATGATGCCACTTTTCATAAATTTTCCACCTTGAACTGAATGGAATTCGCGCACGGAGGAAGCAAATGCTCGGATAACATGGATCTGTCTGCAGATTTTCAGCTATATTTGCTGGATGCACTTGAATTTTTCTTGAGGGAGCCAATAAATCTTATCCCGGAGACTTCATTTGTGACTTTGAAGGTTGACAAATGAGCGTAGGTGACGCTGATGGTCAATTGGGAAAACAGCAGTTTTCACTACTCAGGTCAGACATCAGGCATCGTCATTTGCATCGTCAGACTTAATAGAAACTAGAAAGGAGCTCGTGTAGCAGCTTTAATGAAACGCTTGTGTTTTCATGAAACATGTACCGTTAATGGTCTTTATTTTCAATAGATTCGAAATGTCTCCTTCAACTTTAGTCCCTACAAAGCTTAAACAAGACTAACCTTCGTACTGTAAGCAAACATAACGCACAAAAGCACTGTCTCTTTGATGTTGAGTTAATCATATTTAGCTCAATATTTCAGCTGAAATATTCACTTAATTTAATTTGCCAGATGATATCAAATAGAAATTGTAGAGAAATTTGAAATTGTATTGGATTTGTAGGTCCATGCTACACACATATAACATGTATACACAGAATATTAAATTCTTTCAATATCTCGAAATAGAACAAAATTATTTTTTCTGTCTCCGAAAAATTTGGCAAGGACGGACTGAACGTTTTCTTTCTATTGTCAAAGATGAGATTGAGACTCAAAAAGGAAAGAAAGGTTTATGAAAGTCGATTGAAAGATTTTGAGATAATCCAAACAGAAATAGCCAGCACGAGGTAAGGAAATCATTTTTTTTTTTGGATTTTGGCTGAAGTGACTGTATTTCGATATTTTTTATCACATTTATTTCGTTTCAAGAATGGCATTTAAATTCAGTTAACGTCTTTTAATTGAACTTACGCACAATTTTCGCTGGTAGATACAAACGATTGAAAATGTTACCATTATCATAAACACAAACTTTCCATGAGTTTTGCCATTTGTCAGGACATTTTTTTTTGAAACGGGACGTCGCCATAACATTTTACTGTTGTGATATATATCAAACTAAATGGTAATCGTTTTCAAGAAAGGTTAAGTTTTCCTGCAAAAAAAACAGTAGGCGTATAAGGAAGGCGTTGCAAACATCAAACTTTCCAGTCCTGTTACATGATCCTCTTCTAACAATAGTTGTTTTTATAGATACAGGCCGACATAAATCATCCCGGAACACCAATTGAAATTTGAGCATCGCCCATAATAACGCATCTATCAATTTCAACTCCTTGTCCCGAGCCTTTCGGCAATAGATCTGGAGAAAAATGGATACTGTTCCTTGTTTCTGAAGGAAAACATTCTTTGGTAGGCACACACGTTCCCGGTGATGTTAAGAGTCAAGCTACTGAGAATCCTGAATTTAGTGACACTTTAAGGGGTGATGCATTAAACATTCAAATCATTTACAAAAAACTACCATGGATCCATGTTCCCTGAAAACGCCACACCTGTGGCTCAAGTTGAAATACAATGTTGTGTTGATGGTTTTTTGTTAAACTATTACTTCCGCTAGTACTGTTCCTGATTTTGGGTGGCACATTAGCCGCTGCATAACACTAAGGCCAATCCCCAATCATCAACCGTGGCCGTTTGTAGAGCATGACGCCTCATTATCAGGTCGTCCTTGCCATAAGAGAGTGTAGTTAATGATTATCTCGTCCTTTTCCCAGCGGACTATGGCAAGCCGTCTGAAATTCTTCTCGAAGGTAGTAGAAAAAACCATTTTCATGATTAATGGATGTGTCGAACACCAGTTGAAGAGATTTGTGCGCGACAAATCTCTGCAGCCTGTTCGCTCCTGCATGCCTCATGCCCAGCTCCTTCCCATAGCCACCGCCAAGCATTGATTGAGAAGCAATTTACGATAGCACTTCTGTCATTTGAATGGTCTGCAATAAACATTGACGGTAATTGAGGATATTGTCATCCTCTATCACTGTCATCGAGTCAGCGCAACAGAAAAACATCCTGGCGAGTAAATTGGACCTGGTGAGGCAGAGAACAGGACCTCCTTCCATACAGAGAATAGCTGCCCAACGAGAAGCAAACAAAAAGTGAAGCGCGACATACTGTCATTGAGTAATACCAGTTATAAAGCAGTGAATTGAAATCGACAAAATGAAGGCGCGCCACCCGTCATGAAAGGGATCGATTGTGGTGCGAGCGCGAATCATTGTGGGCCTTGAATTCTCAACTGGAGTATAGAATAAACCGGGATGACAATTTGACGGTAATTAATCCCGAAAGATTGTCACTCGATGGGAATTAGATGAACAGCCCTAATCAGATTCAAGGGACTTCGCGGAAATTCAGAAGAGTGGTGAGTGCTGCTGGAATACATCGAACTACGGTAGTTATAGAAGAATCAGCAAATGATATTAAGCTTTGGGACATGAACTCATTTTAATATGTGGCGCATAAGCGAGCTAACTTGAAAATGGTCCAAACACATATTTCTATTTCCTTTATGGGTGGTTTCTATTGGCTAGTATTCCCTCGCCACTGTTCTACTGCAATCTGAAGTACGTTCTTTCGCGATATTATTGTATGATGCTTATCAAAAGGAGTGACTTGTGTAACTATTGCATTAGACTGCAATTGAAATCATAATATAACACAAAGTAACGAGAACCTAAGATGGTGTATCGACTAAAAGTCAGAACGGCAATACCATCTGACCAAAAAGAACCCGGAATTTCTCATTTAAATTGCCCGCGTTAAATATTTTCAGGTATTTTAAGTTACTGTATGTTGGTAGGACTGTTCCTAATTACATTCCCAAAAACGGTAGCGATCTGTCAACCAAATTGTTTACAGCAGCTGGTTAAATCAGTCCACTTCAGTAAACAAAGAGTTTGTCTCAAATTTTGCGTTTTGAACGAAATTTCGTGTGCCGAATCGATGCTAATGCTAAAGAAGGCTTACGGTGAGCTTGCGAGTGGAACAAAGCCTTTAAAGACTCCATGAACCTCATCAAAGAAAATTTGCTGGAGGAGCTGAAAGCCATACCGGAGAGCGCCTATAAAAAATGTTTTGATGATTGAAAAAAGCGTGGGCATTTGTGTATTGCTTCAAATGGAGCATATTTTGAAGGTGATCCAATAAAAATTGATGAGGACTAATAGTTTTGCGTTTTATTTCAAATTTCAGGGTACTTTTTGGTCAGAAGATATATTATTTTAGATCCAACATTGCACCTGATATATTTACCCATTGACAAAAATCGTCATTGTTTAAGGCTGACACCAAGTGCTGCACCTTTGCAGCCGCACTACAATTCAACTCTCATATCCTTTGGAAGTTTATAACTATTGTCCATTAAATCTACTAAGGACCCGCCAGACAATTTAGGATTTTTTCCCGCAAACAAGAACACAAAATAAAGCATGCTTTCGCCGAAGTATGTATTCACCATGGACCATGACACGGCATGCCTATACCTAAAGCTCCATGTATGACAATATATATTTGGGGATATTCTGGAGAAAACTTCGGTGAGCTGAGTCGATTTATCTGGAAGGAAAAAAGGTAGGCTGCGTTCGTCGTCCCGGTATTGGAACCGTTTATAAAAAAAATCCGAAGACTCTTTTGCCTGAGATGGCAGTTGTTTTGCCAGCAATCCGTATGGACTCGATGTATGTCTTGGCCGTGCTGGTTATTGGCTTTTCATAGAGATTTAAAGACTTTACAGTGCATTAACTCGGTAAGTGTGCTTCGATATTTATAGTTTGCGTTTATTTATGTGGAAAATGAAATTAGGCAGGTGGGTTCCATGTACACGCGAGCAATATATGTAAGCACATTTGGCTGTTAGTAAGGGTCAACAGATGTTATTATTAAAATTTATTGTATAGCTACTGTGTGACTATCATAATTAACTTCCGTATCATTTACGTTACATTCAATTGATTCAAAATCTTGAAGATACATTGTAGGCTTTTTGAAGATTTCTGCGTTCCTTGCTTCTCTGCAAATAAAATTCCAGCTGACTACTTGCGTTCTTCCAGCGAGCCTTGTCTTAGTTCAAAAGGATGTCTCATCCAGCCGTGGCTGCATTCTCATTGTTCCTGGCAAAGAAGTGCATAAAGTGATCCAGTCTGCCAACCAAAATATCACGAAAATATGCTTCTTGCGCTCCTGCTGTTTTTGCCGTTGAAGTGACTGGCATCCTCCCGAGCACTTAGTCATGAAATATGTATGCATCGTCGCATTATTTTCTTCACACCCAAAGGAGCATTACCCACGATGACAAGTGACAGCGGCAACCTTCGTGACATACTGGCGTGGTATCCTGATGTGGAAAACAAGAACAAGGTTTTCTTATGTTCGCAACAATTTGCGGTTAATTTGGTTTAAGTGGAAGCGATGCACGCTTAAAGTTCGTGTAATACCTGGCGAAAGGTAACAACGGCAATTAGTGTCGGAGCAACACAACGACGAGTACTGTACAAAAATATGGATCACTATGCTTTCAACTTTCTTAAGACCTGTCAAGCAAGGTGAACGTGAAGAAACGGGATACTCGCGACATGTCATGGTGAAGAAGTGCCAGGACGCGAAGACGCTGCGTGATGGAAGCTCTCCACGCTGCCAGAGCTGTATCTCATTAGGATGTACGCCAACTTGCGAGTTATTGTGTCTTTGCTTTGTTGTATTATAGTTCTTACATGGTTGATACTCGTTTGTTATCCTTGGTATCATTGAAATAAATAGCAGTTCACCATTATCTGGTGGAAAAGAAGTCCGTCCACTCTGTATGTTTCAGTAGTGTTCAAAGGTAAGCGTTATTATTTTCCTTTTTCCTGGGAAATGTGAATAAATATAAAGTGTTTTTCCTCGTGTCTGTCGTTGGGCACAATGTTTATTCACATTACCGCCACTTTTAACCTGGTGTAATTAAAGGGGGTGGGACCGGCAAAATATCAGGTGCCCCGACATGAGAGGAATTAATTTAATAATTTTGTGATAAGATCTAAGAGAGATCTAAGATCTATCAATTGCAATCAATTATGTATTTGACTTTTTCAATGTATGATTTAACTTTCCGTGATCATAGAGAGAGAAAATGGCGAGAAATATTTAATTCTAAGCAAAATTCGATTCTGTTTTACAAGATTTACACAGTCCCCACAAAAAAAGTGGCTTATGGTTTTTATGCAATATACGTTTAATTACGTAGTATTTTTGCTTTCTGATCACGAATATGTTATCAGATATGGGCTATCACGTCACACTTTTTTCCTAACCGCAGAAAACATGTAAAACAAATTTCAAAAATGAACAAAAATGTACGAGGAAACTATTTTTTTCATATCCAAATGTTTTTTTATGTGTGAAAAAAAACGCCAAATACTCACGACCTACATTTCCCAAATATTGTTTAGGTTTCTTTATCAATTTTAATTAACAATTGTTTTGCCAGAAAACTTCAATTTAAGCAATCAAGGAGTTGGAGAGTCCATTTTCAATAAACCTTACTTCGATTATGAACATGGATGTACATATACAAGGCTACGAATTTCGTCTTTACCAGCCGACAAACCCAATTTAAACTCCAAAACTTACAGATCCCTTGAATTTCTCTCACTTTTGTTGCACTGTACTCATACACTTAAGTAAAGTCCCAACCATTAAATTGCGTTCAAAATAAATCATAGTATTAATCATCCTTTCGGTCATCATCTAGTACCCGAGCACATTTCAGGCATATCCTCATAAAACCCACAACCGTTCAAGGAATCAAGCCCAATATAGTCTCCTCAAGCCAACTGTGCATAGAGCGACAAGAATTTTTCCATGCCAATGAAATTTGCTCGCCCAAAGTGTCCTAATGACACATTCTAAAACTTGCGAAGCACGACCTTCAGGAAATAAGCCTATCTAGGATCCCCGGATCCACGAAGAACTGCCGTATTGTAGCCACCAACTGCCTCCCTGGACTGAGATTCCAGCACTTCTCTTGGATTTACCGTGGATTCAATGGTGTGTCGAACAGGACAATAACCTGGTGACCGAACCCAGGCGTCAACTGTTTGTAATTTTCGAAATGAAATTGCAAAGGTAGACCAGGAATAATATAGCAAGGATTATAGGTTTATATGGCAAAGCTACTTGAATACATAATGGCACGAGAGTCAGATGAAAGTGAATACCTTACTTATTTATGTTTAGTGTGAAAATCCTTATTATTTCCGGAAACTCGTAATATGTCCTGTGAAAAGTTTGCAACTAGGGCTATGGCGTGATAATTGTTTACAGTTTCATTTTATTCAGGGTAAATATTTTGTAGAAGGACTTAGGATGGGTGTCATGCATTCGGTTTATCATATGATATTTTTTTCTTCATCGCGTGAAGCAATTCATTAACGAAAATTATGCGATCTGGTGGTGAACAAGTAATTGAAAAGATAGCGTTTGGCGTTCAGTTTGAATCAAATTTTGAGAGAATAAGCTCAATTGAATTGGTCGGGACATCTGAAAATCCAAAACCAAAAACCAATAATCTCATAATCAAGCAGGTCATGTTATTACTACTCATCGCCGAAAAATAGATGAGTGACGTAGGGAAATGTCTACCCAGAAAAAAATATTGTAAATATGTGTATATTTAAAACATACACGCTTGCTTGCGACACGTGCATCACCTATTCTCTTTACTCGCAGAGGACTTGACCCACTAGTCGACTGACCTCCGAGGCGGACCAGCCTCTAATTTGCCTCATGCGCACTCACTGTACGCGGCTGCTTGCCACACATATCCACGAGTTTGCAGGAAACTCAGTGGCGACGAGACATATTCATTCGAGTCCTGAATAGCAATACACATATATGTATACGTATGACTGTCACCTCTTCCGTCCTTGCTACGCCAGAGCGGTCTATCAACGTGGGAAAAAAATTCGAATCGTCGATTTTCCATTCAGGTGGAAATCTCTTGAGCGAAGCTTAACTCAACGCTTCATGCGGATAAGAGTCCTGACACAAATATTTGTACGTGGCGCTGAATTAATTTTTCATAGGCACTACGATGCGATATAAATATTTTTCTTTTAATTTGGCGCTTGGCATGGTACCGTCTGTCCCAGCGCGTCCTATATCATAAGTTTGCGGCTGATGTGACTTGACGACACTCAAAGATTATGCAACGCAGCATAAGAGCCAACGCGTAATGAGTTTCCATCCCGCATCCCATTCGTCACTTCTATCTACCGAGCCCGGAAAACGGAGTGCAGAAAAATGTGCTCCAATTTTCATTTCTGCATTCGAGAATTCCTTGCAAAGTGCTGCCTATTCAAAGGCGGCACACTCGTCACGCCAGATTTCACGTCAAGTGTTTGCACGGAACATCCTGAAAGGAAGACTCGTCCATTCTGTGCGGTCCATCATTTCCAACTCACTCACTAATTCATCTAGAACGTGGTGTTGTGAAAGATGTCAAGATATCAAAAATTAAATCGACATTGATAAGGTACTTAGCCAATCAGGGCACTTTATGAGAATTCTCAAGAAGCTGTGAGAATGCCGATGAGTTTGAAATCTATAAATGAACGAAATAGACATTATCTGATTTTCTTACGATACAAAAACTTGTTTCTTGCGAACTTGATTTCGTCCTTTTGAAGTCTTCTCTTTGATTGGTTTTCATATAATTTGTTTTCGAAAATTGGGCATCGAAGTAAGAGCTGCGAAAGCTTTTAAGCTAAATCGTCTTGAAAGGCGAAGTGAAATTTTCTTGACTAGGTTGATTATCGATGATTATTCTTCACAGTCATTTCATTTCTTATACCTGCTCCATTCATGAAATGCTCTTGTTCCACCTTATGTCTTAATTTCAAAATATTTTGCCTCACCTCACAGTTACAATTACCAACTTTATCGCTGAAACGAAGAACTTCTCTGAATGAACATGCATTATATCCACGACAACTTTCCTACTAAACTCAATATAGTTCGCCATTGTAAAAAAATTGCAGCATAGCGGATGCCATTAACGAGAACTTCCTTCCAACGTAAAACTCAATTATAGGGAAGATGGGAGTGCTCGCCAATCAATCAGCCTCCTTAATTTGCGACTGCCTGCCATCATCATATACTCATCCAGCAAAACGGAAAAATACCATACAAACTGTGACCTTAAGTTGCCATTAGGGCTCTATATTTTTAGCTCCAGGGTTTCATTCTGGAAATGACATCAGGCCTCCACCGATCTTACGCCTGCAAAGTTTTCTGATTCACCTTACCTGTAACAGCATTTCCGTTGATATGGCTGACTGAATGCAAGGACTTGCCTCACTACTCGACCGGAAAGAATTGAATTCCATCAGCAGCACACCCTTGTGCAGTTCACCTCAATCATTGGATTATTCCGCATTGTCGCGTGGGCAGGATAGATATGCCACATGTCAAGGGTATAATAATTGCCTACGAGCTACGAAGGGCATATTTATATTCGAGTGTGAGCAGAAATATTTCGATATTATTTATAAAATTATAAGTTTCTAAATATATTCAAATTTAATTGAAATTTAATGCAAGTTTAAATCAATTTTGAAAGAAATGATTTCCAGATAATCTTTATGAAGAGCCTGCAATCCAACATGCCTCAATACAGCCATTTTTGCCGCCCACGTTTTCCTTCAGATGTTTAAGGAGAACAACCGACATAGTAAAAATGGAAGGTACTTTGAGAAAATTTTGAACTCAAAAGTTCACGAAAAATTGTTTCAATATTTTATTCTTCGGAACTTGACCCCTTTCCATTTGGCTAAAATTTACCCACATGTTTTGTATGTAAAGCCATGAAGATTTTCCAAGTTTTCGCTCAAAATATGTAAAACTCCGCCCAGGGTGATTTTTTAAAGTTTTGACGTTGTTTTTGATTTTCAAAGTGTCTTTTGCATTTTGTTATGAAAAGGTCTAATTAGTTAACAAATATTTTCAAAATATGTTTTCCTACGTAAAATGCTTCGCTAAACACCATCCCGTGGTCAGAAAAATTCAAAAAATCGCGGAAATCCAGAAAAGCTGTTATATAGGTAAAATTTTAATAAATTCATAATAAAAATTACTTCTGGCCAAAAATAATTTAACACCTGTCAAAAGTTGCAAAATACACTTTACTTCAAGATGACAGAGATACAATAAACTTTGATGATTATTTTAACATCTCCACCCTCTACAGCGCAAGAAGTACGAAAAGCCGTTAAAAAAGTATATTTTCCGGAAAAAATATTAGTTTTCCGACTCTGTATCCTCTGAGTTCTCAATTCTGAGCAAGGATTCAAATTTCTCGCACAATGTTACATACTGACCATACTGACCATTTTCCTCGCCCCTCTGAACACCCTCAGAGGTGAGGTGCATGATTTAAAAAGAGCTTCATTGAATGTAAATTTTGTAAAATTAAGCAAATATTATTGACATATTAGTCAGTTTATCATGGGTTAGAACCTCCTAGTCTAGTCAACAACTTCATCTTCTAGTGTGCTTTTTGGTTAGCAACTCACTAACACTATTATTGCACATTAATGGAGTTTCTTGTTTCCAGGCTTATAGCCCGGTATATTATTAAATGGGAAGTGTGGTTTCGGGATGACGGATGGCATCCTCTTCAGGTGCTGTCATTTACCATCCACCACCAGACAGCACGACCACGGTTAGACTTGTTGATGAGTTAAGCTCGTTATATTTCAACTATTTTATTATTTGTATCCGCGAAGTATATATAAAAGAGGATGCCATCCGTCACCCCGAAACCACACTTTCCTTTATTGACATATTGGAATATTTCATCATAATGTATTTGCTAAATAATGTTCATCCCGATGTTTATGCATTTATATGCATAATACACAAATTTTTGTACATCAAAAACAATCAGAATAAATGGAAAAATAATTTATTATATCATTTTTGTCATATAAATTTACAAAAAGTGCAAACTTATATGTTATTTTGCTCTTCAATATATCTATTGTAATTCGATTGAGTTGGGATGAAGTTTAATTGCCATAAAATTAATTTTTATTATGGCCCCCACTTTATTCAAAATTTTATCATAAAGGACATTGATTTGTATATCAACTGCAGGCCAATAATATGGATTATTTTTAAGTTTATTCAACACATCGATTTCGGCCTCAAAATATTCATCTAACGTTTTATTTATAAATCATACATGTATACCATTTTTTATGAATAACGAAGGGTGCATAAGTTCTTGGCAGCTAGTTATAAGTTTGTTTGGAAAATTAGATCATATTTTAAGACAATTTTTCATCAAAACTTTTGCAGCCTATTACAGTTTCAGAAAGTGTTATATAGTGGTGATAGTTTCAAGTACCAAGAACTTTATTTGCATCAATAACAATATCACCTTGGCTTTTAATTTCTTCTTTTGAAACTAGAATAATATTTTTTTAAGAACTTTCTTTACTTTCCTTTGTACAATTTTTTGGAATTTTTCTGACCAAAGGATCGTATTCAGCGAGTCATTTTACGTCAGAAAGTATATTTTGGATATTTTTTTGAGCAAATTATACCTTTTCAATGAAAAACTGCAAAAGATAGTTTGAAAATTGAAAAAAACAGTCAAATCAAGTCAGACCTTCCCGGATATTTCTTTTCCATCGGGACTCATCCCGTTTCTTCCTCCTTCCTCCTCTTCTTGACCTCCAACTCCATTTACTGTCTCTATATCAGAACTAAGTTCATCACTAGTTGCCATGTCAAGTTCTGGCTCATAGTTGTCGAAAGACCCGGAAGAAAAAATTTCACTTAAGTCACACATTCTATGTAATAAAAACAAATGCACGATAGCAACGATGTACACAGTAGAAGCATTTAATTTACACTGCCGGTTCAGTGACTTAACCTCAAACCTTCTGACGCGTGGTGCAAGAAAGTGGTATCTCCAGGAGCTGCTCCTTTCTTGCACCTCACACTCTAGTGGACCTGCTGCGATCTAGCGAGTAATGGAAGAATCAGTGGCTAAGTGTGTCTCCTTATTGCACCACAAAGAGGAGACATTTTTTAAATGGGTTATAATGTTCTAATCTTGAAACCGCGAAAATCGTAGCTGCCTTCTCATTGCCGCACACCCCTCATTTAAAGATTACACTTGATTTGTTGGTGCTCACATAATCATTGGCGATTTGCGAGGCCTTATGCTTTTGTCTAATAGTGCATCTAAGTTTGGGGCCTTTCCTGGTACTAAACCAGTTGAGACAATTCGTATTACTGCAAAACTATTGACGTCTAGATTGTATCCTTTCCATCCATCTGTAATAAACATTGAGTCAACACATCATACATGCTCTGAATGGATCGTGTATGTTCGCGTCTATTTCATAGGGACCTAATTTACTTTTGACGTGGCTGTACTAGTCTTCTACCCGTGTTTCTGGGTTTCACTTTCTCAAAATATTTACCTACACATTCCTTTATAAACAGCAGTTAGCCATGGAAACCATTTTAAGTGGCAGCTTCACAGGAACACTGCCTTCTTGATTGATTCGCACATGCCAGGACACTCGTTCCATTCACGGGTGTCCCCAGCCTCCTTTAGTGTGTGAAATCGACTTATTTTATACCTAATTGCCACTTTTCCAGTGAATCGTGTCGTGTCGAGATCAAAGCAACCCGCCATTGCCTGCCATTTTCACAGTTTTCGCCTTCACTGATTTCTAGCAAGCACAGACTAGGCACTGTCTTTCACGCATTTTGTGTTGCCTGATGGAAAGTCTTGGAGCCTACACGTGTGTGCTGATTTCGACCAAACGGTCTCGTTTTCGTAGACGAATCGTAAACGTATGGTGGGCTTTGCCGCGAGAAATTCTATAAAAAAACTGGAACGAATAACTAATTAAAATAAGGGCCAATTTGCGCTATCACAAGTCTGACTGTTAAAGGTCATGTTGTCTGTCCTTCTATCATTGGCTAGAAACTTTTGAATTCGCATCTCTTACAGACTTTCATATATACATACATACACACAAATAAACATCCCTTTATAATTTCAGAATTCAACACAAAGTTTGGAATAGAGTCAGCAAATGTCGAGCACATGCCCTTATTTTCAACGATGTAGACCCACCGATCCAAGGTCGAAACTTCACCTCGCTTTAACTCTGAGTTCTTGACGTCCTTGTCAAGTTTCATATGTAAAGATCAAGTGAAAAAGGAAGCTATCTGAATGAGTTTCATATTTCCACGTCCGGAGCGAAGGCAGGTGTGTTTGCGATGCCTTTCGTCAAAGTTCCGAACGAGAACGTTATTCGAAACGTCTGCCGTCAATGTTTAATTAGATGCTCTCGAGTTCGAAGGATTCGTCTTTTAATCGAAAGGAAACTTCCGGACCTGTGCCGAGCGCCAATATTTGCTATGTTCTATGGTGTTCGTAAGGGGTTTGTTCAATTAATTTATCGCTATCATAATCTATTTAAGGGTAAAAAGGGGCAATAAAAGTTAATTGCTGTCTAAGAATTGCTGCAACAATGCGAAACAAGTGCCAAGGGGAATGAAAGCGACTGCTTGTAGAAGGACTCCTAGTCTTTATGTAGGTCGATATTTGAGTGGCTTTCGGATTAAATAAACAGCGAACCTGTTGGCAAACGAGTCAATAGGTTAGGAATACTAATGGGATGCCAATTATACTATTAAAAATTTCAAGTTGTAATATTAATTACGAAGGATAGCTTATCGAGTAGATATGGAAATTGCTGAGGCGCATATCAAAGTTGTCCTTCAAACATTAAATATATCAATATCGAACGCCTTCACTTCCTTGCATAAATGATTATTTTCCATTTTTCCAGATGTTTCATTTTGAGTGGATATTTAAGACAAAGTTGGTGATTATTTTGCACAACTTTGGATTTACTGAATTCATTGGAGCTTTGATGGTTTATGATGGGTCGTGAGTTCTAAACTTGACCACATTCGAAACAACATGATGAATGAAATATTTTGTTAAAATATTAAATCAGTTGCAATAAAACAAATATTCATGCTTCAGAACAGTTTTTAAAATATCTTGTTGATTTTGAAATGGCGACATTCTGAACAACGATTAGGTTTCCAATAAATATTTGAAAAACGTAGGGTGAGTTCTTTTTGAGCGTCCAAATAAATCCATTGAACAGTTTGCATATGCTTCGTAAATGAAGTCCATGGTATTAGCTTTTCTACAGCGATCAAAAAAAAGTGTATGTGTTCAAAACAAAAACTGTTCCTGCCTTTGGAAATATTGATGCGAATCATGAAATAAATTTGATTTTTGCTCGTGGAACCCAAACAAATGTTCGCCATTTTCGTTAAGAAAATTTCCCAATCTGCTTTTAATTATCCGCTAAGATTGTCCCTATCACCAAATTAGACCACCGCCATCATCAACCACAAATGATCGCGCATCAGTTTAGCCGGTAATCCTGTGCGAAGCCCATGCTGCTCCGACTACAAGCATTAAATCATGAATCCACCTGAGCCTAGTAGATTCCTATCAGCGTAGTCAGTTCTGTTGGCAACGTAATTGAATCAGGTCTTAAGGACATTTCAATGATTGGATCTGATGGTTTATCGTCGATGAGCGGCGAGTAATCTCAGTATTGATTGTTATTAAATTATGGCTTGCATCGTTCGTGGTCCAGAATCAACGTTGACAATAGACCCTTCTTATAATTAAAACAGCAGCGCCTCACCACCTCTTATTAAATCTTCAATAATTACAGTATTGTGACACAGTTCAATCTCATATCGGCTTTCAATTAGTGGTTTCTCGGCCAATTGTCAATTGGGGAGGACATTACTTGGCAAAATTGCATTATGCGCTAACGCGGCCAGAGACAACGAGACGTATCTTAGCTGGAAAAACTTTTTACATTTAGTATGAATAATTTCATGCTCGAGCTACTTCCGAGGACAGCTGCATGCTTGCTTATGCAATTTCAAGAAATCACTCACCGTGATAGGTTTATGCAACTGTGTACTTGAAGTTCTCTAAAAAGTATTCCTTCAAATCTTGAAAAATTATTTCATTCCAGATAACTATGACTTCGGGTCTCGCAAACTTAAACGAATTAAATCGTTGGGAAACTTTCAAGGACTGTCTATTTTGATTTCTCCTTTAAAATCAAGAGAAAAGCTGCGGATAGAATAGCAACGACACTTTTTACTTTGAAGTAGAGCGACGCAGAGTCAAGCGATGAATGAATTGACTTACTATGAGGCTTGATTAACTACACAGTTAACTAGATAGCGCCAGTCGAATTATAGGAGGAAAATCGACGACGATAGATTTCCTGGGTATTTTACGGAACTTTTGTAATATTGGGCACTTGCAAACAGAATGGTGACTATTTTGGCACCACTTGAATCGTTGAAGAGCTAGTCGAAAACTTTACAACCAGAAGATTTTGGTTCTCATCACGCTTTCAATCATAGGTTGACCATACGAATACCAACGCGTTTATGAACTGAAATTTTAATGGCCTGCCGGTTGTAAAGCGTCTCAGCTCTTCCCTTCGTCCGAAAGGGTTGAAGAACTAATTTGAACTTTACTTCTGAAAATGACACCACATTTAATCACTGCCATCTGTATTATGTGCTCCTCTATTAAAGTCCTGACGCTGTTTTCTATGCAACCCTGCAAACCAAATCCATTTGGATTTCCATCTAAATTACTTACCTTTATGAGAACGAAAACCGCACAACGCAATTAATTTCACCGAACGGAAATGCATGGATTTTGTGTAAGTACTTTTTGGACACGGATAGTCCTTGTCAAGTGGGTTTTTCAAAATAATATCCGTCCGAAGCGGTAAGGACTAACTTTTGCAAAATGTACTTGACGAGAAAAACTGTCGTTTGATTGAGGTGGTGCAAACATCTGCTAGCGATGCTTTTGTGGTTGTACATAAATTTCAATTTTCAACCAAGAATGTCCCCGGTAGTAATGTGGAAAGTGGCTTGGCCCTAGCAATTATCGCAGGAAAATCTAGTGCAGAACAAAACAGAAGGCAGCCTGGAATTCACTTGAGCGAATGTAGTTTGGAAGAAATGTTTTATGCAGGGTACGAGAAGTAGATTCTGTTTTGTGTTAAGAAAATGTGGTAATTTCAACTTTTCGAAATTAGTTTTGAACGCGCTATATGCACATTAGCAGGAGTAGAAAAAAAATTGATGCGACCGCAGACATGTGATTTGCAAATTTGTAGCATTCACTGGTTAATTGTGGTATCTTCCGTTGTACATAATATCTTTCCTCGAAGCAAATCAGTTATTATTGCACCAAAATACCTCAGCAGCATTCAAAAGTAGTTTCTTGTTGTGTTCAATTAATTTCTACCTAGTTATTCTTCTTTTAGTGAAACTGATTTGTAAACTGGCGGTGAGAAATTTTTTTTCTGAATATAAATTTCCCACTGCCCGTAATATCATGAATTAGTTTTCACATGATCATGACCCAATAACATGGTTATAAAACCGTTGAAAATTAAATGATGATCAAATGATACTTTCATATGCGCGAAAATTTTTAGGATGGTATCAATTGAAAGTTATGTAAATTTCATCATTTCAAGTATTTTGAAATGGAATTTTCATTTGACCAATGCAAAAATTGAATTAGTTTTGAATCATCCTGCAGAACTTGTTACAAAAACTATTTTTACATCTCCTTTGAAATGGCACATCAAACATAGTTTCTAGAATTTTTAGTTATATTTAACTAAACCTGAACCGGAAAATTTTTCAGAAAACCGAAAATGTTTCAATGCTGTTCGTTAATATCATCACAATGAATCAATTTCGAAAAATCTACTCTGAGTCAAAGCTAACTTTAAATGTTTATAAGAATGCCAATCACTTTTAATTAACACTACCATGCAAGAAAAATAAACCTTATGCCTTATTGGTTTTTAAACAGTTTTCAAACCAACCTAAATTGTCACCGCAGAACCCTTCTCTGATTTTCCAGCAACCCCACATGCAAAATTTCTTTCTGTGGACTCAATAGCAATGCTCGTTAACTCCACACCCGTATCCTGAAATTTCAACTAAAACTTCACCTTAGCTTTGCTCGAAAAAGCCGCGATGGTAGAATACAGTTAAGTGCTGAAATACCTTTGAGGTTAAGTTTAAACATTTAATCTTTGTGCGAGTAAAGCGAAACGAAGTTGAAACCTGTATGATTTAGGGGCGATTGAAACTTTCCCTTTGCCGCAGCATCTAAGAGCATTTTGGCGAGAATAAATTTACTCCCCCACCGTATTTCATCCAGCGAGTCGTTACATAAGTCGAAGAGAACATATGCTTTTTGCATCCGCCTAAGAAAATTTCACACGACAATGATTTTCCCATTTAATGGCTCTCTTTTTGAGTTTTTCCCACGAGATAAGCTGTCCTATTTGAATTTTTAAGCATATCTTTCGAATGCTGGTGAGTATAATTGAATATCTACACTATTGGCCTAGAAACAAGATTTGAGTAAGCTCAGAGTCCATATTTTGTCATTGAGTATGTCCATTAACGACGTTCAATGGTACCACTACAATCCTGTGGATAGCTCGATCAATATTAAAATAATTTGCATTTTTCTGGTAAAAATTTACTTAATGACGTGTGTGAGCTCTTTGTTTATGCGTTGAAGAATACGAAAAAATCACTTTAAGTTTCATCGGGTAATATTACTATGGTCATCATCATACAATAAATGTCTACCACATGCTTTTATCAATCAAATGTCTATGCGTCTATCATCAGCAAAAAAGCAGAAAATCAAATCAAACATAAAAATATTTTCCGTATAAGTTATTTTTACATCAAACCCATTTCTAGATACCACGACCAAATGCACGAACATTTCTGCAAATGTTTCGGTAACTTTTAGATCAGAAAGAAAAAAAATAGTCCACATATCTATCCATCAAGAGAATCAAATAAAGCAAATAATGGTGCACATAGAGTAGCCGATGGTGATTACTTCCCATCCGGAGCAGATCAGCGAAACAGGACATGGGGTCACAAGAAGACACACTTTTTTGCCATAGGATACGGATTATGATAAGCTGACTATCGTGCAACCAGTTTAGTAAGCAGCATTTCTTCCTGGGAAAAACTATTTGGTACGGATTGGATCTATACATGGTGACACCGTTGAACGTTGCAGGATATATTTTGTGATGCAAAGATAGACTGGGTCACACATAGCTTGGATGTTGGCTGATGAATAAATTTTTTCATATTTACTAGAAATCAACGAAAATTTACGCTTCTAATTCTTCAGAAATAAAAACTCACATTAACAAAGTATTAGCGCCCCAAAAATTAAAGCCCAACATTCGATCCATTCAGCACCAATGGCATCTTTTGTGATTGGCAAAAAAACCTGCAGTTTGATTAAATTAAAGTAGTAAGTAAGTAAGTTTCTGGACTTAATATATTCTCTTGAAAAGAATTCCATGGCATTCATGGTAGCCATTAGAATAAAATAATACATCAGAAAATATTGTGAATTATTCACAAAACAAAAACATCAAGGAATAATCGTGCAAATTATTAGCTGGAAAATTCCAACTTATTTATAGCTAATCTTTATTTTCGAATCAAAATTCAACTGAAAAATTATTCAAAAATATACATAACATCTATAAAAATTTCGGAAACTTTTCATTATAAATAAATAACAGCGGAAATATTACACACAGAAGAATCCCGAAAAAGCTAGGCGAAATGATTTATAATTTCTCCAAAGCAACAATCAGAAATTTTACGTGGGTTAATTATTTCATGCCACATTGAATACATTTTACTTAGAATAATAACTTTCAAGCGCGCGTTTTCATTGTTTTTGTTTAAAAAAAAGTAAAGAATGCTTGAGAGTTGCAAAAGATCAACACAGTCACAATTGCAAAAAGACCAAATGCAAATTATATAAGCCGAAAGACACTAATATGGTGTCTCAAATTTTCAAGATTCACGGCTGAATTTTGACTTCCTTTAAGAAGTCAGCTGCAAGTCGTTTTTTTTTAGTTTAATCTGATTTGTAAGCCCAACGTGTCTCACACTGCCCCTTTCATCTGAGCTCCGATAATAGATTGCATGTGTGGACCCCTTAGCGAAACGTTACTGTTCGATATCAAATTGTATTTCTCATGACGATTGAGGATATTGGTTTTGATGAAGGCAAGGCGGTGGCCATTATCCCATACCACTTTTCCAAAGCTGACTGACTACACGAAAACCGAATCAAGTCAAGGAATCAAAGACGTTCCCATCCGTATCCATCAACAATAAAAGGACAATTCGACCAAATGCTTTCTCGGTTAGAATGTCTTTATAGATTTCTGGTTTGCAGCATTTAGAATTAATATGAATCTCCGAGATAAAATACAATTTAGTCTGAAAGTCCGACGGCTACCTCAGTGCGATTTCTGTCCGTCGGGGACGTTTTACCTCAGTTCGTCGTTCCCAGGACGTTGATCGTCCGCAATTGATTCTCCCATTCTTTCACGTACGTGAGATGCCGAATCTCGTCTAAAATCTCAGCCAGGTGACTATCGCAGAGATCGTCAAAACTGAATTGAATTTTTCCATTATTTCTCGTAGCAGGCTATAAATGTCCGAAGCAAATGGACGACGTCCCAGCCCCGGAGTGAGTAGTGAAGGCAACGATTGGATCCTGATGTATTTATTTGAAATCTGTTAGTGTTACTGCTGCCAGCATTATCTATCAGGATGCTTCGGCAGTGGTGGAAGGACGCAGAATTTGAAATGGAAAAGGCAAAATTCAATCAGTTGATAGCAAATTGAAGCAAGTAATGGGAGCTGACTGGTTCAGTCTATCCTACGCGATTAGGCAACAGATAGCAACTTCAAATAAATGCACGATTATACTATTTTCTTTAGTAAAAATATATGATGCCCACGATGCGAAGAATTTTAGCATCTAGTGATGCTATTTGAGCATTTTCTAATGGAAAGCCAGATATTCAAGAGTATATTTATAATAAAGTAGCTACATACAGAACTGCAATGATTCTCTTAGGAATGGCAAGAGAGTCGAAGCTGTTTCCCATTAGAAGAAGTTAAATGTACTCCAGGCATATCAAAATTCTATTGGATAAAATCCACTTTTTCCAGATAACCTTGCTACAAACACAAGGCGAACACAAAAACTTTTGATATGTATTAAATTAATGTGATTTTCCTTCATTTCAGTTGACCTTTTAGGGGATTTGCGTTAGGCGCCAACTTGGATTTAAATTTTTGCATCTTGAAAATCGTTTTCACAACAAAATTTTCTATCTTATTCAATTCAACACTTTTCCGTAGTTTTGGAGCTAAGAGGCCTTGATCCAAGTGCTGTTATGCTGATTTTGCGATGTTTATCAGAAATTTTTGAGTTTTTCGCAAAATCATTTGGCGTCAAAACTATACTTACAAATCATTAGTCGAACTTGCTTGAAATTTTTTGTTGTGTGATTGATAGTTTGCAATTTGTACTGCGACAAATATCGCCGATTGGTCTAACTCCTATATATTTCCAAATTGATTTTAATTCGCATCGAGATGAATCATGGAAACATATTTTTAGCTACATTCACTTGTCGTTTGGAATCGTGTGGGCACTCTCTAAATTGGAAAGCTTAAAACACTTGAATTAAGACCTCGTCATTCCAAAACTTAAGAAATCAATCAATTAAATAAGATAGGAAATTTAATTTTAAACGAAAATATTGCAGATAGTTTCAATGATTTTCGAGATTTCTACCATGTCTTCACTTCATGATGGTGGCTAACACCGATCGAAGTCAACTATTTGATTTTAGACACAACGTGTACCTCTCTATTAGCTCCACACGCTAGATTCGTTAAAAAATGGGACTATGTGTGTACAATAAGTACCCGACTTACGTTAGCATTTCGTTCCAAGAGAATTTACGTAAGTCGGATTCATTGCGATGGATTTAAAACAGATAAGTAGCAACATTGCTTTCGGTGACAAACAATTATAAAAACTTCAAATTCAACAATAGTTTATTTATAACACACAAGTAAGTTTTCATCACAGCAAATTATAAAATTAATGACTTCAAAATTAATGTTCAACTAAAGTTACAAATATGACATCGAAGCTGGAATCCAAAGATGACATGACAAGAAATCACTTCGAACTAGTTGATGGCTTCGAAATATCCACATCTTGAGTTCCTCTGACGAAAAATGTATCCAAAGTTGATTGTTTAATTTTTTCTTTCTTTTTTCGCCATAGATAACTTACTTCATATGGAGGTATGGTATGCTGAATTTTACAATTTTTTGTTTAAAAAATCGGGATACAGCAGGGTCCATTTTTTCGAAAAGCGAATTTTTTAAATGCCATGTTTTTTTTCCCATTCTAAACCCACCCTTCATAGCAATATCATCGCTGTCTGATTCCTCTGAAGGGCTAATGCTTCTTTTTGCTTCTAGTTCTACCACCAACTGCATAATGTCTTCTTTCTCTAGTTTTAAATTCAAATTATTTGCCGTTACCAGAATGTCGTTGGTCAATTTTCGGAGATCTGCCTCAATATTGCTATTGTTCACAAAAATTTCAGAATTCGGCAAATTTAATGGGTTGGGTTGAATGAGAGATGTTGTATTCGGTGGCATGAAAATCACACTCCATGTTCATTAACACTGTCGAGATGAGAAGGGTGCGCAGAAGCAATATCTATTAAAAGCACGATTTTGAATGATATTTCCTATTTCTTGCAGTAGTGCTCAACTTCTGGAATAAAGGACTTGTTGAACCAATCTTCAAATACGGAAGCTGTTACTCATGCCTTACGATTTGATCGGAATTGGACAAGGATTGTGACTTTTTTAATTCCTTTAAATGAACGCAGATTTTCACTGTGATATATCATCACGGGTTTTAATTTATATCCAGCAAAATTGCCACCAATCCAAAAATGCAAATCCAAAATCCAAAATAAAGTCACGCAATCCTATGCGATTTTAATTCCAGGTGATGATTTCGTCGTGGTAGAAATATGAGTTCTATTAGGCATTTTTCCCCAAAAGTGTGCAGTCTCGTCAGCGTTGAGTATTTGCTCCGGCAAGTAATTACCGTCTTTGATTATCTTTACCAGAGTTTAAATTTGTTCGCAGCGTCAATGCCCGTACTTGCCGCCTCTTCCGATATACGAGCCTTATGAAATCCGTTTCTTCTCTTAAACCTGTCAAACCATCCGTGGCTTGCCACAAATGTAGTGCTTGTATCTTTATTTCTTTTCTTCATATCTTCGAAAATGCTCCTTGCCTTGCTCGTTATAATATTCAAACTTAGAGGACATCGGTTCTTCCATCCAAGCAGTTAGTAGTTTTTCGGTTTCACAAATAAGACCCGATAATGATAGTTGATTTCATTGAGGAAGATTTCTTCACTGCATTTTTAATTCTCTCCTTGTCTGACTATCGTATTTATAGTAAAAACTGCTAGACTGCGAAGTCGTACAATCTCAGAACAACTTTTCTCTACTTCGTGCACGGTTATAATAATCATTTTCTCTTCCATACCTATAAACTTTCGCTTTTTCGGTGGAACACGTGGCATTTTTCATTCACGTGTTTAATACACTTAAGAAAAGATAACAAAGTTGGACCAAAGAGCTAGACAAACTCTGAAGGATTAAGCGTACAAGCTGTGATGCATACACACAATGATGCATACATGTAATGTAATCACCTTAAATTGTCAAATGCTCACTGAATTCGATGACAAATAACAAAAATCTAAATCAGACACTATTTCATTCCATTTTTCGCTGAAATTATGCTTAATCTTAAACACCCACAACGTTTTCAAACAAATTTTGATAATTTCGTTCAGGATTGCATCTGGTCAGTGAGCAGGAGCAGTAGCAGTTGGATTATTCCTTCAATGCAGATATGCTATATAAACTTTTGTATGATGAGCGCGCTTGTTAGATTCCTTTTCTTGAGCTTCAACTCAAACCACTTTGGAAAATTTCGAAATGAATCAGCCATCACCTAATAATCGAACTACCCAAAATGTTTTGTTGCCGCTCTTCCAGGAATATAGTAATTTATCTTTGAAACGATGGTTATGTGGTCGAAGGAAACATGTGCAACCGAGCTCATGCGGACGTTTACCAAAGACTTATTCAACCTCATTTTATGCATGGCGACTATGCGTAGCATGCAATTAATTAAAATTAAAAATTTGGCCTCAAACTACTCCACTTTTGATGGATGTTTCTTTATACCGTGCTATAATATAGTCAAATTTTTCTTTGACGATATCATCCACGTATGAATTTGTGAAATTGGTACTACAAACTTCTTCAATGAGTATCAAGTGTAGCTAGGATAGTTTCACTATTTATGAAAAATATACTGTTTAATCATCCCTTGAATAAATTACATCATAATCGCATCGATGTTTCCACGAAACACTACACTACAGCCAATCTCGCGAGTTTGATCGACTTGCAGTGCGACCAAATCTCATTTCCTGGCTGCATCCTGGAATATTTTAGAAATCCCATTTCATCTTGTGTAATTATGATGTCACTCAACAGCTTGTTTGTGGCCAAAGTTTCCAATTGCATGTGTGGATATTCCATTGTGAATATGTTGTTGGTCAGCTTGCTTATGTTGCTTACCCCGAGAGTGATGATACATATGTGCATTCCAGGACTTGCTGGGTACCAACGAGGGTTTGTTTGCAAGTGTGCCATGGGTACCGAAACTGGCGAGCTGGGAATACCACTTGAGTAGGAATGGTTGTTTGCTTCGGTCAGATAGGGATTTGTGAAGTCAGATGGCCTTATTTGCGGTTACTTTTGCATTTATTAATAGGAGCTGTAAATCGCTTGTGCTATGCATAAAATCATGAATTTTCATCAGCAATGCAAAAAAAACTCATGAAATCTTGATTTATGAAAACAAGATAAAATCAGTGAGCTGATCTGTCTTATGCCAAGAAAATCATAAGGCAGTCTTATCACCCGAAAAGTAATCATGGATTTCAAGTGCCATTTTGATTACTAATAGAAATACCACATTTATTTTTTCTGGTGATTACTGTATATATTTCAAATACTCTATTTGCATGGATTTTTCATTGTGCGATGGCTATTAATGTTGTCTTTGTGTCTGATTGCCCTTCTTATGACTGTGTCATATCAACCCCAGTTCTCCTTACACCTCAAAATCGCATAATTTAGTTCCTATCCATTTGAATCAATCCGTTGACAAACATTCACACACACACAGCTATCGCAGTACCTCGGGCATTCATAATGGAATATGGTATCCGTTTAAAATGATAGCTGGGTGCTAGACGACAAATAGCAATCAATGTCCGTTGCAGAACAAACACTTGTTTCACATTTTGATTCCTTGTCATCCGGCCTTCGTTTCTTCCAATTAGTGCTGGGCTAGGCGATTGTTCGGAAAGCAGCTTTGCTATGATAACATTTATCTTCCCAGACAATCATCCCGAACTGGTAACAACACGCCCCGAGCCGATCCAACCCCCACTTTATCATCTGGCCTCGGTATATTTAAAGAATGATAGATGTGGCCAAGGATTGAGATGCGATGATAAAGATAGTTTTTGTGTAACTAATGTTGGAAGTTTTGATAGTATTGCTAGTGTAAATTTACTAAAGTTCATCATTACGTCCCTTCAAAGACGCCAATTGAAGGAGCGAGTCCTACCTGGAGGGCGATAAAGTAGCATTATTATATAATCAATATAGATGATGAAGATGGCTTTGTTAAGGGTTTGAAATATTTTTTCAGTGCTAAAATGTATTGTTCCGCCGTCTCATCAAATTCCTGAAATCAGTATTTTGCAGATATAAATAAAAATATGCACGAGCCAACCATCTTTTTCCTTACTTAATCTGATATTATTGCATTAATATTCGAATATGGTAATCGGACTAAGCCATCCTCCAAATCTGATTAGTTTATTCAACAGCATCTCCGATTTATTTCCAGGAGATAATATTTCCAACATAAGGTGCATTTTATTACTGTTGATTCAATCTTTTGCCAAGCACAACGAAAATCTCTTGCAATCAACTTAAGAATCATAAATTTTCAAGTAGATCCTACGATAAAATCAGGCTTTGGACGACCCACATTATTTCCTTTCAAAATCGCCACCGATTCAATCCGGGGCGGTTTAGTAAACAAAATGTACAAAATCATTATTCCATTTTCTGTATTGACTGTCCGCTAAGACGGCTCAATAATGGCCACTTTATTTTATATTAATTCAAACACTTAAGCACTTTAACGACAGTAATTTGAATTTTCATAATAAACAACGCTGCAGTAGGACTTCGTCTTGCAGATACGACTGAAGGGGTAAGCGTCCGGATGAGCAGCGTGCGGAGATTTTACGACCGCTTTCTTCGGTATGAATCTCAGATCCTGGTCAATATCGTAAACATAACAGTATCTAATAATAGTATGCGCACCGTTGGTATTCTGGCTGCCAAAAGACTACTAAGTGGTGGGTGCCACTCCTTTTTGTTGCCAAGCAAATTCATGTAAGATGCGTATTCGTCGTGGTGACACTTTCCCTAGATCTCGGCTAGGCAGGCGATAAACAAGACATCACCGTGTAATCCGCTTTCTCCTCGCACTATCGGAAAATCCCTCAAGATCCCAAGAACTTTCCCGCTCCCAAAACTAATATCGTGTCGCCATTCCGTCATTACCACCCACTCAGCCATCCTCCCCAACAAATCCCTCTATCCTTCATCATACCATCAAATGCGGGAAAGGAATTTACGGTTAAGACGTTACGAATAAAATTTCAATACAGCGTGGAAAATCTGCGAAGCAATAAAAATTGATTTGGAGACAATCATAACTCATGATTCCTCCAATAGTGGCTGCACGTTCAGTAGCCGTGAATCAGTGAAAGTGGTATCCCACCCGCACTGTCCATCGTGGGTGCAGGACTGTCGACACGCTACAATTCGGGCATATTTTTCCTGTCATGCGGATGAGCGCGAACGCCAAGGAAGGATCACGAACCGTACGGCCCCAGGGATATAAATGTTAATGTAAATGTCGAGACGTGGCGCGAGGCCTTCGGTATCCTGTCGAAATGCTTTTCCGATTAAGATGTGCCCGGGAAATGTAAAGGAAGCGCTGACGTGTTATCCTGATGGCGATATTATGTGGTGCGGAAAATTCAAATCCATACTTTCGATAGCTCGTCGATAATCGATGCTGAAAATATGGAAATCTGCCGCAAAGTATTTTCGAGGCCACCGTCAATTAGAGAGTGGGTGCCGGAAAGCGGACAGTGAAGTTAACGGTCGCAGCTTCCCAATATGTTTATATCGTTTTATATTTTTGACAGGCTGAGTTTTTGATGGTGTTTGGCTGATGAAATATTTGATTTATCGAGGAAATCACTTACAGCGACAATAAAGTCAGCGCTTTCGCCCTGTGGTTTGTATTGTTTTATACCCCGATTCCAGAGGAAAATGCCTGTGCCAATTACAAATTGTTTAGATATCTCCATCATGCCGGCTTCACGTTAAATGTGAGAGATGAAGAAAAAATTAGTGTACTTTGCAATTTTTATCATCATGTATATCCATCATGAACAAATAAACGTCCTTAATTTAATACTAACAAGCTACAGCTTCCCAATCTTCAACTGAGGTTCGAACAAATGTTATGTGAAAAAACTGCGCCCAAGGCAGTCAAACACGGAATTAGAAACAGGAGTCAACACCTATCAGCAAGTTTGAATTGATTTTAAACTTCTAAACGCAATAGAAACATTGCAGATCCCAAAGACCAGCAACCGAACGATGGCGATGCTGGTTATGTGGCGATGATGACGACGACAATGTACCAAGACAAAGTTTTAATAGTGTCCTTGCCTAACAAACTGGAATAAATTATATTGTTACACAGCAGCTTCGTGTATCTGATGAAACAATAATGTCCTTTGTGCATCTTTGCTGGGCAGTATGGACCATTTAAGACACCTGTAAATATAGTTGGGCTGAATATTTCAATGTGATCATATTATACAGTTGAAAAAATTCTTTCATACTCTTTGCATGTAGTGCGTTTTATCTTCCAGAGTGTAATCAATTCCCTATAAACTATTTTTATTGACAGTCAGTAACTATGTATGCACCTGGGACTCAAAAAACTGTTTGAATGGTTGCAATTAAAGGACAACAGTGAGTGTTGAGACAGTTGCAATGCTTTAACCTCTTTTATTATCTCGCTGCTTACGACGATTGTAAAGTGAAATGCAAAATTAATATTTGCATCAGAAAAGTTACACATCTGAAAGCTTCACCTGCACTCTAACTTATAGACTATCTGACATTCTAGTATTACTTTATCGTGCATACGCATTAGATATTATTAAAATTATTAAAAATATTCTTTTTAATGAAAAAAAGATGAAAAAACATGGTATAAAAACATGACATTGTGTTCAAACACCTCAAAAACATGCGATTTTCTACTTTTTTTAATACAATTAGGTTCATATTTTTAGGAAATATATTATTCACGGAAAAAAGAATTTGTAATGATTCCAAATAAAAATGGTGACTTCAGGAATGCCCACCAGGAAAAAACTCAGATTGAGATCGTGTATAGACAGCAGCTCCTAACTCCGTTATTTCCGGCTCAAATGACTTGAAAATATAACAAAGTGTATTTAAAAACATGACTAAAATATCCTCCAGGTTTAAACAAACTATGATTATTCTTCTTGTGTTAAAAAATTCACGTAAAACATCAAAATTTCGGCCTCCTAAACTGGTTTCCCTTTAATGCAAATGCTATTTTTCAACCCAAAAATTTATCCATTCTGGAAATCTCCCGGCCGAATTGCATAAAGCAAATATCATATATGTACCATGCATTTTCAAATATAAAATACAGCTGCTCCTATTGATTTTCCTGCGTTTCGTCCTGACCTTCATCAAGACCATACTTCTTCAGTCAACCCACTTATCTATCGTCGTGCTCCCAAGTCGTTAGACTTCTCAGCCATCAAAATTCAACTTAGTCTGCCAAAAATTCCATTTACACAAGGTTTGCCGCCGGCTTACTCGACATAAGTATTTTACGAGCTCATTACCGATTTCTTATTTGCATGCCGCGACGCACCCCAAAACGAAATGTGTGTTTGATGTTTATTCGCTGATGTTGTGTCACTTCAGATACTTTTATCTAGTATGAGCTTGACTGTTGCCTCGCAAGGCTGCGGGCCGAAAACCAGAATGCAAGGCTGCGTGGCGTATCCTTCGGGTGCGACGTCCCTGGCGGCGAAGCGCCCGCGATTCTTTGGCGGAAACTTTTCGCTCGCATGCTTCTTCAGGTGTTGCAAAAATATCTATACCTATACATACTATCGGCAACTTTGGGCCCCAGTTGACTTTACGACATCACTCAGGATGTTTAGCTGTTTGCCGTTCTTTCAGCTCACATCGCCAGGACGAGTTTATGGTTTGTTATGCTGTTTTGTCAGCGGATTATCTTTTAGATCATAATAGTATATTTGCATTTGTCGTAACAAGTTTACGAGTGACGATAACGTGACACACGTAATTGAGTTGTGAACTTCTGGGTTTGTTAACGCTGATTCCAGGATGAAGCACCATAAATGCGATATTCTGCCTGAAGATATGTTGGCTAGACGTGGATACCTGTTTGCACATGTTCCAGTGATGAATGTAACTAATTTAAAGTTTGTTGCTCGTCAACCCTCGAGTCAGCTCGCTACGAAGGAAATATATTTGCGGCTATAAAATGACTTTTCATGACAAAGATATCTCTTTGTAAATGTTTTGAATAATTATAGAAGTTAAGTGAAAAATTGGATATATCCAACTTTTACATGCCGAACGACTTTGTGCTATTTTTTAGACGGTTTATAAACTTTTCCCCAGAAAAAAATCGGTTTTAATAGGAAAGAAATTTTTTGGCCCACGTAAATTTCAGTCGAAGGACTGTGTGACAATTTAGTTAGCATATAACAAAAATACTCAATTTATCACGCTAGCTATCAAAAAAATATTTGCTGGCCAACAAAACTTTAATAAAACGCTGCATATCGAGTGACTTGATATCTATAAAATAATTTTTTGACAACTCCAAAATATTCGCTGAAATCACCCAATCGTGATTTGATATCTTAAGGACGAGGCAAGTTCAAGAAGTCTATTTAGTTTTTCGAAAACAATGCATCAAATATTTAATCTTTCACATCCTATCGCGGTGGAAAATAGTTTTTCATCCCATGTGTAAATCTCAACCGTATCCAAAATTAAATACGACCAACCAGAAACCGTCGCTTACGTTCACCATCCTTCAGAATTTACATATTTTTCCGGGTATTTCCACTATCCCGAATTGATGTTGACTTCCACCATTGCTTCAACAGCAACCACCTATGCATGTTGCAGCATCCAAAGCCAGCATCACGATGGGATGAAATGAAATGTTAGTTATAGAACAATTTTGTGAATTTATAGTGCACTCGGAGTCTCATAAAAAAATTTACGGTTCCCTACAACGTGCTGGTGGTGGTCTCACCACCGAAACGATGGTGGCGGCCGCAACGTTACTAAGCAACTTTTATCTGTTCCAACACGGAATGCTGTTTAACAGCGTGCGAGTTACGAGCTGTGCCTCTTTTACTGCACCGACCGAAGATTAGGCTAGATTTTCTGGACCATTGGAGATTCTATTTTTCAATTCCGCGAATAGGTTCTTGGCCCTGACTTGGTTGCTAGAGAAAGCATTCACAAGTGCATGTATCTCTGTTGGTTCTTGGTTCAACGATACATTTGGTTGGGAACAAGAGCTGTTTTTATATACATATACATATGTAGTTCACTTGAGCATCGACTTAATCACAGATAACAATCGATCTTAAATTTTTGAATAAAATTCATTTGTACCAACACTTGCAATGTGACTGAACCTCGAAGCACCATGATTTAGTTTTAAAAAAACTGTATTTACTTTACCCAACGTCTGAGTTAACTCTTCCGTTTTCGAAACGTAGATTATGCGAAAAAGCAGTTGTGCATCAAAGCAGATGTCCGTGCAGCGTGCCGAATAAAGTTGCGATTTGAGTCCTCTTTTTATAAAGAACTATACAGCAGCATAAAGGTGACCTGGGAAAGCATTGGAGTTTGAAACAGCCTTAGTACACAAACAAAAAACAATTGAACCTCCCGGGATTGATGCTTTGCCAGGCGTACTTTTTCGAAAAGATAGATTCAACTGAAAAATCTCGTCTACCGAATCATCTTTCAGATATGAACTGAAGAAAAATCAAAAAAAATACTGGAGCCAAAGCACTATATGCATACATACTTTATATGAAAAGGGAAAACTTAGCCGTGATAATTACAGGGGCATTATAGTCTTTCATACATTTGGCAAAATAGGAATTTGGGCCAATATCGATGTTGTTGTTTTTCAATTTATAGGTAACCCAGTTACTAACTTTTTAAACTATTCCCATTGCTTTCAAACGCTTAGCAACAATTGAACGTTGAACATTTGATGCTGCAGCCAATACGGATTGAGTTTGGTAAGAATTCTCTGCAAACACTGCTTCCAATCCAGCATTAACAATTTTTTGGGTGGATTTCTATGTTCTTTGTCCTCAGTCCCAAAATCATTATTTTGAAATCGTTGAAACCGCTCCTTACACGTTGTATTAGATGGAGCAGATTGGTATATCTCCACAAGCAAACAATGAGTTTCCGCTGCACTTCTCTTTGCAATAAACTAGTGTAATAACTCTTCCTGCAATTAATGTTTATTTGGAACGAAAACCGACATTTTCAGGAAGGTAAAAACACTTGTTGCTCACACTTCAACCAAATGTCACGTAGTACGTTGACAGGTGACATAAAGTCTTATGAAATACAGGTGTTACCATTTATTAATCCACGCAAGCATGTCTACCATAAAACGCGATGTTTGTATATACATGACCAACGAAATATATTTAAAGATAAATAATGAATTGGAATAACACGTGTTAATTTTGAATGTATATATAAGAAACATAATAACATTTAAACATGCTATATGTAGATGATATAAGTGGTTATATAAATATGTACCATTGCTACCAGCTTAGTAATTCCATTTTTGAATTTACTGCGAAATGTACTCGACCAAAGAAAGCCCTGCACAGATGAAACACTAAGAGGAGCCTTGGACATACTGGTATTCTCAGAAATACATCCATTCTTTTCAAAAGTAACGACTCTTGACTGTCGTTTTAAACAAATTCACTTCAACTTTATACTGGCTATTTAGGATGCGATAACTGTGCTTTCAGCTGAAAAACGAATCGCAAATCGAACTATTAGCCAAAATTATCTTGCAAATGGCAAATTTTAAATTTGCAACGAAGCTCTGACAAAAATAATCGAAAAAGATTGACTCTGTACACGGATAAAACAATAGGAAAATATCAGAGAGGATTTGAATACAGCCAGACATTTTGGATAAAAAAAAGTGCTAAAATAGTGTTCGAAGTGCAATATCGACGTGCACCACGCCTCCTTAAACCTCTGGTAAGCAAATGATAGCATAGATTGAAATATCCTCTGCAGAATAATGCTTGATTTTGGAATGCCATGGCAGCCGGCTCGTCCCATCCCCTGAAACATAGCTAATCAAATTACTCTTGGCAATTTCGTTAGGAGAATTGCCGAGTTTTTCGCTGAATATGTATTATTGTAACTGCGACTTTTTGAAAATTCTTTGGGATGATTATTTATGTTCGTGTTTTTCAACTACTGCACATTAAAATCTTATTTTAGTCTGAAGTTCAACCAATTTTACCATCACTATTAGCGTCATAAGTTTATTCAATGAGCAACAGTCAGTAATTGCACCCTTTGCATTCTCTGAACTGACTAAAAATCTTAAATGCTTAAACATTATCCTTCCAGAAGTCTTTGCCGCCTAAGGTTTTTATCATGCTCATCAAACAGTTACTGTCGTTTGTAAATTAATTGAAAATGAACTCAGTCGTCTCATTGTCAACTTCATATTATAAAAAATATTTCAATTGTTTCCCTCTTCACGTTAAGGGATGAGAATCTATTCGGATGGAATTGGACACAGACTCAATAAAAGTACCTTCAATATTATGTTTACTACCAAGCATTTTTGCATACAATTATCTTCATTTTTTATTTATCATCCCTCTAGCGTCAGTGGACATGCGTCCCCTTTTAATTTATTCAACTCGAAGCCATTGCAATTATTTTTCCGAGAAAAATCTCTAATTCAATTTCAAATTAGACTGCTTTATCTACGTATCATTGACATTCTCGAAAAGTTGATTCGATTCCACCGTATCCGAAGAATCCTGTAATATATTGCTCAGAAATTTATGTACTTTCTTATTTCGACGAACTTTCGCTTTTTCACTCGTGTCGCTATTGCTTACCTTATCCGGATATCAACATACCAAGACACATTTCTATTATACTCTCACTATGTGTCCAATAGATTTTCAAGTCCCTTAATCCTCGTCCGACCCTTTCGTGTTTACATTCAAAATTAAGTCGAGAATGGACACGACACACATCGAAGAAGGAGGGCAAAAGGACAAATCGAAAGACATGTCACATCTTTTGAATCTTGACGTTCATATCGTCCTGTTCGATTGTATTGTGCTGCCGCTATCTAGATAGTAGGACGGTTGTGCGTTTATAGCCTTGGCCGAGCCGAAATAGGACTCTCAATATTGTCCTATTTAGAAGATTGTATTTTTCAAGGAAGTGGCCAATCAAGTACTTTGTTTTCCTTCTTGGAAGATGTTTTTATTTCGCAGTCGACGTTGGTTTCCATTGGATACTTCGATACATGAAAGCAAAAAAACATTCAAGATGAACATTCAACGATGAATCACCATTTTTTCGGCTATTTTAATCATTTCATATTAAATATTAATATGATGAATTTGTTTTGAAGGTTGCTAGAATCCAAAGACGCTGGGGAAATTTTTAATGGCCAAAATGAATAATAAATTTGTTTTGACATTTCTTTGAATACAAACAATACACAGGAATTTTAATATTAATCGATGACGCAACAATACATGAATTCATTTTCAGTTATTTGATTGTGTATTTAAATTTTCCATAAAATTTATTATAAAACGCAATTTTTTGTTGAATCATAGAAGCACAAAAAGCAATATTGAATAACACATTCAACTTATTATTATTATTGGATTCCTTTCCCATAAAATTATTGGATCTATCAAATATGTTGTTTTAGCAAATTTCAAGATAAAATTTTGATTATTCGGAGAAAAATAGCAATACATGCTGTTTTTAGGAAAATATGACTTAACCCATTTGAAAATTGCTCTTATTCCTTAAAATTTTACTATTGCAGCAGTATATTCATTCAACTCTATTAATCGAGATGCGTCAGAGCAAATATTGAATATTTAGCGATGTATTTAAAAAAAATCTTTGTGTATATTTTTTTAATAACTGAAGCTTATCCTAAATTTCTTTTATTGAATTTTTGAAACAAATACGAGTACTTTAGAATAGAGAGTTTTTGTTTGTACAAATTATCAGATCTACATTGAAAAACGTCGAAGGTTTGTGTTAAATATATATTTCAAACTATTTCGGGAACTTTTGGTAAAACTTTTATGCGATTAACGATGAACCAGTTGTTCCTAGGATGTACAATGTGACTAACCGAGTGATTTAAATTAAACTGTCCAAATACTATCAACAAGGAATGTGCATTCTCATCAAAGATATAAACCCTATTTCACAGCATAAAACCTGTTCTAAAATCTTCAATTTGCATTCCAATACACAAGCCAGGTTAAGCTTCACTCGGGCTTTCAAGTTACTTCATGAAAGGACCTCCGACTACCGTAGCTTTTGATTCCAAACCAGGATATGCTCGCATTGTTTAGAAAGCTTTTATGTAGGGTTGAACAAATTTTACCATATCAAAAAGGTGGGGATGAGGAAAATGTGTGTAGATTTCTTTTTGGAATTCGAAAATTTTGGTGATTTCAGGACGAACGCACCATTTGAAAAATTAGTTCTTAGAAAAAACATTATAATTAATTAATGAAAATTAATTACAATAAAGCTATACTGTATCGGAAGAGTTGTGTTTGGTAGAGGGTGCGCCATCTTCTGTGTCGGTATGTAAGCACTTACTAACTTAGATATTTGTTGAACCGATTGATTCGACGAGACATGTTTTTGAAACGGTAATTCAGTACAATTTGAACCATGAATCGCTTCACACCGAGGAATGTTGCCAACAGACCGTCCACGTTGCTTGGAATACGGCCAAACAGTTGCTCGAATGATAAACATTGTTTTTTGGAAGAAAACTCTGATGACCGACGAGGCCAATTTCACACTATCTGGCGGCGCTTGTAAGCAGAATTGCGGCATTTGAAGAACGGAGAATCCACACGAAATCCATGAAACGCCATTGCATGATCAAAAAATTATTGTTTGGGCCGGCGTTTGCGCCAAAACCATCATTGGGCCCTATTTCTTCAGAGAAAACGAGACAGTTGATGGAAACATATCGGTGGATGTTTGCCCATTATGTTTGCTCGCGAATGCGTGAAAAAGGACTTGACGGTTACTGGTTTCAACAAGACGGTGCACCATGCCACTCTGCAAATCAAACAATTCAGTTTTTGCAATGACAGTTCCCTGAACGCCAGATGTCAGAAAGAGGCGACATTGGGTGGCCACCCAGATCTCCAGATTTGACCCCTTCGGGTTTTTTTGTGGGCCTATTTGAAAAGCAAAGTATATCGTGCCGAAATCATTGCTATAACGCCCGAGATGCACGAAAAGGTAATTGAAAATGCAGCAAAAAGGGAACAGTTTGTTTTGGCCAATAAAGGCGGCCCTTAATTGATGTTGTATTCAAAAAGTAGTGAAAATAAATTGCAAAATAACAAATTGAATAAAAATACCTCATATATAGAAATCGTTTCTTTTTAAAGAGTTAGTAAGTGTTTACATACGACACCTAAGATGGCGCATTCTGTATAGTTGGAAATTTACTTTAGAGCTTAGGCAATATTTCTGCAACTTTGGTCAAATTTGAAGTAGGCCTCAGTCAGAGTCAAACGGGTCGTCGGCGGCAACTGTTTATACGCGGTTGGTCGGCTTCAATTGAAAGCCAAATATCGCGTGGTTTATCACACAACTACTAACTGGAGCATATTTCTCCGCCTTCGTCAAGTGCAACGATGCTCTATTTTTTTATGTTAACGCGAACAATTGATAAGTATTTAAATATAAAATTTAAGTATTTAAATACAAAATTTGAATTACTATATTACTATACGACAAAATATCGAAATTTCTATAAGAAGTTCTTACTAAAACAAAAAAAAATTAAAACCTCAATTTTTTTATTGAAAGTTTATGTTCATTAGTGTTTTATTGAATTTTTATTTCTATGTAGTTTCTGATTATCTTGTAAGATGCACCTTCCATACCTTGCAGCCTTCTAATAGCATAGTCGCAATTAGAAGAACATTAACACCTATTTTTCATATCTTCGCCCGAATAGTGTTTCGCTATTATTGTGTATCCGAAAATTCGTTACTAGTCACGAACAAAACGCCTTGTCATTTTCGAGTGAACAACCACCAGATAAATGCTCACTTCACATGTCTTTGCTTCGTCCCATTGAAAGTCCTTTTTGTCTTCCAAAAAGTGACCAATACCAAAGAAGGACCGGTCGGTTGGTCATTAGGACGCACAATGCACTAGTGAATTGTTGGGTGACGAAAAGATGAGTGGATCCTTCAACGGATATACTTCTTAAATAAATGCTTCTAATGAGGGTAGTTTTGCTCTCCTGAATACCAGTGGGTTTAAGGCAAAAAATAAGGGGTGGCAGACAAAGTTCTGAGAAGCCAGTTATTTTTGAGTTCAGATTTGAAGCTTCGGTTCAAAGGACAAACTGCATAGATCACAATTTACAATATTGTCATATATCAACGATTTTTTGACGCTTTTGTTCCTATTGAAATATTTATAAGGATAAGGAAAATTTCAAAAAAATTAATCGCTTCTTCAAGATCGTAATACTTTGTGTCCTGAAACGAATTCAATGAGACTTTGTGGTAATAATTTTTTTTCTGTTGTTTCAAGTAAGAAATTTTCTTTTATTTGCTTGAAGCGATTGTAGGACCATTTTTATTGGCAGCAATTTTTCTTTCAGAAGTATCTGGTGAAGTTCTTTCTAGTTTTCATTTTTTCCAAAATACTATTACGGAAACATTTTTCACGGGACTAAATTTCTTGGCGCATTTTTCACAGGATTTTTTCTGTATAAATTTACTATGAAATTGTTGTCATTTACAACTCACTGTCAATCAAAAATGATAAAAAGGGATAATCTAAATTATAATAATATGACCTTAGTATTTATTGGAATGCAAAAAAATTGTAATTTATTCCTTATCGCGTTATCAGATCAGGTAAGCATTTAGTACGCTTGACACTTATTGATAGTCTTGATCTGCTGGCAACTCATCATTATATTTTCAGAAAAATTGTAGACACAATCAATTTTTACAACTACAAACCATATAAAAACTCATACAAACTGAAGAGTTGGAAAGATAATTCGAAATTTTATCAGGCTGACAATATTACATTGACTGTAGAACAAAACAGCGTCCTCCCTTCAAAGGAATTTCTTTATTCCGTATTGGCTACACATGGTTGCCACACCACAATAGTGAACATGGTATTCGACTTTTTGAGCTTCCTAATGAGCAACGTTCATGAAAAGAATTTCCTCCCTTAGCTCAGACTACGCCTCGCATAAAGAGTGACTTAATTAACAAAAGAATTTCGGGAAATGGGTTTCGGTTGAGCACGACAACAAAAATCTAAGTGAATATCCAGGAACTTTGGTGGTAAGCACAGATCCCTTTCTGGATATATTCCCTTTATTTTCGTTGATCCCCGACTAACTTGCTTCGATTTTACTGAATGCCTCCCTTGGCTCGGGATAAGACAAGATTTCATGTGCGTGAGCACTTTATTAATTTTCTATCGTAATTTAACCCTTTCCGAAAAATGGTGCGACACAGAAAAAAGATACTGCCTTCGCTATATTGTACGTGTCTGGATAGCCTGCTTGATTTCCAGCTTGGCGAACAATGTGTGTACATTAGGGATAAAAATGAAATTTATTAGGCGCCATTACGTTTTGGAGGCATTAAGTGGAAAAATCGTTCCAAACGAAGCGAGTATTTGTCGGCCGATAGAATCAGAGAGTAAGAATGGGGCTTCGTTTCCAGTTAATGTAAAAGATTTGGATAAAAACACAAAGGTTTCTTACGTTTAATTATTGCTTAGTGCCAGTGAACCAAAAGTACTTATTTAACACTAATTCAAAGCTTCAGCTTTTCTGGCTTCACTCTAATAAAACGATTCTGAATGAAAAAAAGAATATTTGTTAATTGCACTAATAATGTAATTAATCCCTTTCATTGTTTTCTTAGGCCACTTTCATGTTAAAAAATTCAAATCTTTGCAAAGCTATTTATTTAAGCTCGTTGTACAATCAGCAGTTCCGCAATCTTCCCAAGAGGATAAGCGCGAAAACACAGCACCCAAGAGTCAAATTACACTGTCCAAACAATTAACGAAACCCTTTGTACCTCGAGGGCTATCCCGTCTATTTTTTCATAAGCATCTATTAGAGACGATCTTAACAAAAGCTATCAACGCCTCAGAATAATAGGCAACCCATAACAAAACTTCCTCGTGTTTATAGAGCGGGTCCTTGAAGTCAACAAGGACCATGGGCCGATAAAAAATCCTCGACATGCAAGAATGCCAGAGCGGTTCCCAGTGACAACATTATTAGAGGACGTCATCGTAAATCGCGTTAAGTCAATTGTTGTCTGCAGACTTGAGAATCTTCTTTCGTGCTGATGACGAGCCCCATTGTGTCAGTGCTGCACTGATCCACCCCATTTTCCTGTTCGGCACAAGGAATGCGATGGCAATGACGACTCCAAAAGAAAAACAATCCGGGATTTATTTCTTTTGGTGTGGATTTTTTTCGGTGAAACTGATTTTTATACCGTAGTTGGATACCTAGGCTAGGGAGATCAGGGGCTTCACAACCAAAATTAAAGTTTCGTCTTGAGTTTCCTTTAGAGACAGACACGACTCATAAGTTCAGCGATCTATTAGTTTTTTATATGTCAACAACCATATTTTAAACATATCTTAATTGCGTAGCTAATTTTTTTGAACACCAAAAATTTTTGAATGGTTTATATTCTTCCTAAACAAACTTGTATTGCCATACTCATCCCTTCTATTCGTTAAAATGTGACGCTCCGAGCTCCTGGTCACGTTTCAACACATTTCTTTCAACGTTTTACTCTTACAACCACTATCCAAACCACCCACTTCCCTTCGTGAAGAGCTTCCGCAGGACAAAAGACAGAGAGTGTAAATAACAAACGAAAAAGAAAAAAATCAAAATATCATCCTTAAAAGGAGATAAATAAAAAGTAAGTGGATGAGTGTGTCGTAATGGTAGCAGATGAAAATACTGTGAAAAAATAATCGTGAGGGTGTGTGAGGAGAAAGTGCGTGCTGACGAAATGGTGAAGGAATTAAAAATCAAGAAATCCGGTTGAAGCAAAAAAATCCGTGGGAAATAGCTGCGTCTCTTGAGTGGAGTGCTCAACTTTCCTTCACATATGGGGGAGAGTTTGCTCCGATTAAGAATTCAGCGGAAGTTAAGGATGCTTATTAGAATTTATTTATTTCATGTCAAGAAGGGTGAATTCTGATGGATGTTTTGATTGGGAGAAAAATATCACAGCTGGGGTGAATACTATGAGGGATTGGTTGTGAAACGATTCACATGTTCAGTAGAACTAAGTCGTGCATAAGAAATAATGGAAAATCTTAAGTTTGATTTGGATCGAACGAATATGATAGTAAAATTGTAAGAGAAAACTTTCAAGTAGCTTTGGCTGCATATAAATATTTGAATCTCGGATTTTTTAATATCAAGATGATAAGCTAAAGGTACGCAGTAGTGAATGAAAGACAACATAGTATCCAATTAAGTTTTGAAATATTTGGCCACTGGTGTAAATTCAAATCTTTTAATTCTGATTTGAATTGGGTATGCTGCTCTCAAAAATTAGTTTCCTGAATATAACTCACCGTGCTTATTATACAAATGAAAACAGATATGAAAATTAAATATTGACAATTAATTTTTAGTGGAAAATGCCAAAAAAAAAATTTATGATAGGAATTCTTGAGCGTTTATTCGTCTAAAGCATATACTTTTGAAATTAAATGTTAATTTTACATTTTAATCTGCCTGAGTACGATTTAAATAACCTTGGATGTATTTTCACAATATATTCCAATCGCCAAGTGATCAATATTTCCGTATAGTAAAGTTGTGTCATTTATTTTTCATTTAAAGTTAAATTTAACCCTCACAAGCATGACCCACTGCTCAAGCTGCAAATGTTTGTCAAATGAAGACACGTACCTACTTCCACACGAACATTGTGTCGGAAAATCAATTTATCATTAGCAATATAAAAACTTCTGGCAGTGAGGATGACGTGTCATAATTAATGTCCTATTTGGGTTACACTGACCGTAAATAAGAAAGGTCATAGTGAGTGTAGCATCGTTAAGGACCAAGGCAAACTAGGCTTCAGACATGTTTTTATTGCATTCAAACCAAAATGACCTCTGGAATTAATAGAATCTATTTCTCAGAAAAACCATTCAAGGAGAGACGTGTCCACGGTCATGGAAAATCAAGAAAGTCATGTTTCTGATCTTATGTGGTGAATGTGATAAATATTTATGTTTCTCTGTAATAATATTCGAGTATTCTCAAAAAACACAAGAAAGCCTTTGCTCACTGATCAACAGTCAAAATGCTCTATGAACCCGAAAGCAAACAAATCTTCCAATAATTCTCATTTCGATTACTCTAAAGTCCATTTGTTACTATTTGTGTTTCAATCCCGCAAAGAATCAATTTATCCCTCAATATCCAAACACGAAAACAAACCATTGTCATTTATTTGCATTGACAGTTTGTCACCCCAATTTTAATACGAATACCAGCTAACATCCCCATTTTGCCCATCACAATCCAAAGTCCAGGAGTCACATGCCTGTTCCGTGCAACACCGTTTTTCGTCCATAAATATTTAAATCACAAATATTCCCAATGTCCCAGAGATATCAGTCTGACCATTCATATCTTATTTATCCTGTTTGTCTGCGAAATTGAAGTCAGGGTAAAACGAAGCTCCTTCAGGACTTGAGCTCACTTCCTTAGGACGACTTTTGTTCGACCGTTGGATTTCTTACTGAGGCTTTTGTATAGTTGTGCATAAGACTACATCCTGGCGGGTGAAAAGTTTTATGCCAACACACATTATATTTGATGTCAACCTCATCTCATCCTGATGGTCAGCTCTAGCCCTGGTTACTGGCCGGGAGAGGGTGGTTGAAAGACGGTAATCACCTGGGACCTGGCGTCATTTCTGAACAGTTTAGCCTCGGATTGATTAAGGTCATCGTCAGAGCTCGAACGAAATCGACAAATACCGAATTCGGAGAGGTGGACACTGGCGAAGAACACGTTTTTGTACTTTTTCATAACTGCAATCAGAGGGAGGGTGGTTGGATCAGGATGGTAATGTTTCTTTGCGTATTATATATGAGGGTGATTATGATAGTATTGTAGTTTTTGAAGTGTTCTAATTGTGGAGTTTGTTTACACTCTTTTCTCTTTGTTGTATTGTAGGGATCTAAGATATCACGGGACATAAATGCCTTGAGTATGGACCAACCCTGCATGGACCTTATATTATTCGTCAATTTGTTTTTACCTACAGTACTACGAAAAATCTTCAAAAATTATATTAACAATACGAAATTTAAATCAACTCTTATGAAATTTCAATGAAATGTTTAGATGATTTATTTTGAGGAACTATAGCACCATTTTTGCATTCAAATCAGAAAATTTTCACGAAAACTCCATAATAATCAAATTAAAATCTTACTAGTAAAAAATTTGCAAGCAAAATTGCAAAGAGCAATTAGAAATAGGCAATTACGTTTAGGCAGATAAGTAAGTTGCAATGGCAGTCCTATTTTCCGATCTAGTTCAATTATGTCTCGTTAGGATCAATTGTGAAGTCACAGGAACGTAAGCTATGATTTGAATGATGAAAATCATTTGGATTCTGCCTACATTTGTGTTAGATACTTCCGTGAAGCTTTCCAAGAAAGGAGAGCCTGGAATTTCCATTCATTTCCTAGAAAGTGCTGAACACTGAAAATGCTTACCAGTTTTTTCCTATTTTGCTTAAAATTCCATCGAAACTTGTCCAATATTGTTTTTTGAAAATTAAGTTACTGTTGGTATTTAGAAATAAACTTTAAAAGAGCTATATATTTTTTTGTATAAAACTTGATTGCACCTTTGAAAGCTTACAAAAAATTCATGTGCATATATTTTGAAAACAAATCCTACACTAACTTTTCTTAGAAAAACACACGAATTCGCTAATTAAAATATTGTTCAATCCTTATTTACACTGAACCATACTATTGAATAGGTATTGGCACATATTTGCGAAACTGTTTTATGCAACAACGGAAAAGTGAAGGCGATTAGTGGTTTTCAGCAAAAGTTCTCTGCATTGAAGGGGTCTTTTAGGTTAAGATTTTCAAAAAAAACATGAACCATTTTTTTAAATCGAAGGAAAAGCGACAACATTTGAGATTTTGTACATAATGTTAATTGGTATTTTGGGTGCACAAAAATATTTTTTAAATTTTTTTTATTGTTTTTTTACCCATAACATTTAAAAAAAAAACATAAAAAAATTACGGCGGACGTGATTTCAGGTGACTGGATCATCTGGGGAAAAACCAAAACGCCTAATTAATTCTTGTTGAATTGCCAATGTCAGAATTGATTTTGTCTAATTAAAAAATAACAAAATAGCGGCCATTAAAAATTGGAAAATTGAGTGAAAATTGGAAAATTTAATACCGATCAGAATGATTCCGCTACCGACTTTAGCCATATAGGTGTTCAACATCATATTAAAAAATCAAAGTAATCGGTTGAGTAGTTTTTCTAAAATCATGTCCGCCAGCTTAAAAAAACATGAATTCGAGAAAATCGGGTTTACTTTTTTCTAACCAATTTTTTTTAAACGCTATATACCTCTACTCTGCTATGCGTGGGACATACAAAATTCCTCCCTCTTTTTCATACAGCTCCTGACTATCTAACTATGCATCTCTGCGAGCTGTTCCGATTTTTTGAAAAATTATAACCTAAAAGACTCCTTAAAGCTTTGTGGAATTTTTTCGGGGAATATTTCGTAGCTTTTCGACAATTGAACCATTGTATTCGTATGAACATCTTTTGGGTTATGTCCGTTCTTAAAAACTTTTGGAAAAAAATTATTTTTTCAAGTATTTTATCTTAGTGTCCTGTTTTAAACAGCGTAACATTCAATCCGTTTCCACACAAACCTTCCAACCATAGGTTTCTCAAAAATTTGCAATTTTCAAAAAGACATTAAGACTAAATTTCTGGAAAAGTTACAAAACAGAGCAAATTTTCTTGCCCTTTAGTTTGTTTTTGACTGCAGCGACGTTCATTACTCTTTTACTTACATATTAGACTCATAAGACTTTCATGCCTAACATTCCAATTTTTTTAGAAAATGAGTTTGAAATGTGTTCGAATATGATGTGATTCAGAAACATAAAATTTTAAAATGATGCATCGGATGCATCGATTTATTTCTTTACAAATATGTAGTTCACAAATGCAAAATTGTAAAACACAATATATACTGCGCAGCTTGACAATAGCAAAAGTTTCATAAACGAAGGTACATTTCAATTAAAATATATTATTTGCCACTTACATTTACGAATAAATTAAACACACACAATCGTTATAACGTAACATTTATTCTTCTTATTTTTTCGTTTCCATGTAAAGTCTGCTTATCGATTACCATCTATGAGATCATACAGTGTCAATATTATAATTACTAATTACACAGAAATCGAACAAACTTAAACAACAAAACAATACACCAACCAACTATTCATCGAATTATTATATAAAACGTTCTGTGTAACCCATCATGGTATTGTTAACGATAAATAATTGGTTCTAGTAAGCTAGTTTTTTTCAAATAATCATAGAATGAATTATAAAATTCGAAAACAGTCACAATCGCAAATAGAAAGAAAAAGAATAAAATAAAATTCTTTGGGAAAATAATCACAATGTCGTACTCGCATTCACCATAAATTGTCGCTAAGGGTATTTATTTCGTAGATTCGAATTATGCATTAATATTATATAGTATACCGAAGTTTTTTTAATATTTACTTTATATATGATACATGTTTCCACTTTGTAGACATTTTTGAATGCCTATCATCTAGTGTTTTCTATAGCACATTACCTTACATCCAAACGTCGTCCTTCTAAAACTTGTTTCAGCAGCAGCTCCTCACCGAATGTGTATTAGTTCCAAAGTACGTTTGACAACGAACGGATAAGTAAAAATTTCAATTATTTATGGATGTTTTCTTGTAATAAAAACGACCACAATACAAACGAAATATTTATATGCTCAAGTCAATACATCTATCTATATTGAATTGGGCTTAAATTCATTCTCATATTCTAGATGTAGTTCAATTATCATTGTATCTTTCCAACGCAAATTGCTTGCCAGCGGTATCTCCAGCTTTTGCGTATTTTTTATTTATTTATTCTTAAATTATATTTGAACTGTGTGAACAGCCAATTGCTAAGTCAATCATTTATTGAGTAATTGACGATATTCCCGACTAGATATTTACTCTCTTAACTATTTTATATTTTACATTTTGGTATGGATTATTCATTCAATTTAAGTGACAACGTTTTAGTTGTAGTTTCCTGTAATTTGACGCAGAGCTTGTTTATTTGTTTGAAGTTTTTTTAGCCATAAATGTTCCGTAATTGTTTTTCTTTCGGGTGTTTCTTTGTTTGTTTGCTTTTCAAATAACTTATTTATTGAGAGGTCTTTAATGCTCTTTGCCTGCTAACGTCCTTTTCTAGTTGAGACGAATGAGGCTGAGACTTGTCTGTTTTAGGCTTGTTAGAACAATTTCTAGTCTACACCAATGACAATCGACGATTGTCTAATGGATCTGGATTTAATTATGTCTAGCACAAGGATCAGAATAGAGTTGCGAACGGCAAAAGAGACGAATTCGATGAAACTTACTGTACAACTATTGTGTCCTGTAACTCGAAACCCGTCACGAACTGTCAAAACTACACTTAGATGGCCGTCGGAAGCATTGTGTAGTCCTGCAGGCTTGATTTGACGGTTTCGTAGATGGGGCGGTTTTCTTCGGAGCCATATCCTTCGGGAGCGGCGCATAATGACTGCAACTTGGAAATATAACTGTCGAAGTGCTCATGACAAATTTTCTCGCTTCCATTCAGTGGGGCTGCAGAGCAAGCATGATGTGGTGTTCCACCACTTCCACCTGCTGGGTTGGAGTGCGACTGATGACCACTGCCTGATGGAGTCGATACCGTCCCAGGGTTGTTTTGGGCATTGTCCTGAGTCACACAAGCACCACTGCCGCCGCCCAGCACAGCCGGTGTGGGTGGTAGCGATGACGCTCCTGGTCCATTCGGAATCCGAACATGCTCCAACAGGGTAATTACATTATTCCGAAGACTCTCATAATAATTATTCAAATTATTTGCTGTTGCCATTCTTTGTGGATTTATTGGATTCTCCTGAAACGATGAAAGAAAATTAAATTAATATCACAATGATCGTGGAAGAGTAAAGGAATAGTTATTAGTACGACCAAATAATATATTCGTCATGTAAAATTTATTTTGCGCAACGTCGCTTTTAATATTTCGAATGAAACTAGTCTCCCTGGCTCTAGAGTTTTCAAATTTGCTTTTAATTCAATACACTGTGACTTCTTTCTTCCTTTAAAATGTCACTGCTCAATTCCAGCAAATTAAGTCGATTATGTTCAACTAAAATCAAATTGAACTTCGGAGCTATGATGAAGTACTAACCCTTACTAAGATAATGCTTAGGCAATATTTTCTAGACGTGAAACTAATATCCGGGTATAGTGCTACTATTAACGAAATTCTGCTACATTTTGTTTTCTTAAGATTAAACTCTGATAACACCATCCTTCTCTAAATCCGATTGCATTACAAGCATGCAAAGCAGTTTTAGTGTGAGAATTGTTTCAATTATATGGTTAAAACAGTTGTTCATGTTTCCAGCAGCAAAACTACTTGCCACATTCTTTTCCAAAGCTTCAAATGAAAAAATTTTGTTTTCAAAAGCATCCCTAGCAATCCACACTAACCACCAATTGCAAAAAAAGGATGAAAGTAACTGCATGTTGACTAAAATGAAAGGAAAACCTGTGGAAATAGTTTTGAGGATACTAGCATCAATATTGAGGGCTATCTACTGTTGGTGGTGTAAGCCGGAGTGGAAAAAGAAGTTTTCATGAATTTCTAGAATTCACATTATTTGCATTTCTGCCAGGCAATCATTCTAACAAATGTTAGACCTTTATTTGCTTTCAGTTTTTCATTAGCAAGGAAAGATAGGGGTCATGCTGTCGTCGCTATTCAGTTGGTTTAACTCAAGTGAATCCACTTTACTTTGAATCTGGTTGGTTTGAACTATGAAAACCGTTTGTTTTTTTTTCATTTTATTCCAATGTACTGAATGAAAAGATTCGACAATTGAAATTATTTTTAGCTTTTCAGAGGCAATTCATCAATGGAGTAAAATAATACAGCATAATGAGCTCCGAAGTTGATATCAACGAGTTTCCTCCCTCAGAAAGGGCTCCACGATTTAATGCATTGCTGATTACATAAATATCACCTCATTATCTTGGCACGTTTGTTTATAATTAAAAAACAAACAAATCAATTTTCCCAGGCAGATAACAATTTGTACGTACAACTCCCCATTTTTCCTCGAAGGAAAATGGCTCATTAAGGCAAAATAATGACTACTAAATCAGCCCAGAACAGATTTGTTAACAACTGGAGTAGCTATGCCCATGTCGGTGGCCGGAAGGTAAAACATTTAACTATAAATCAAAACTACAACCTTTGTTCTGACCGTACCACCAACTCCTTTAGCAGTCGCTTTGTTTTTAGAACGCTTCGTTCTGTTTGCAGCATGCGATAATGTTTAATGTCCTAATTCAAATGCAAAAATGCAGTGCCACAAGCCAAACTATTGCGAAATCACTGGAATGCTTACCGCTCCAGGACATTAAAGGAAGAGACGATAGCGTTCGAGCCCAGTACATCCCAGAGGTTTCCCGCTCCTGCGATTTGCTGCACGTGACCAAAGACAATTCGGATGGTAGTGGGCGGTGGCGTGTAATGTACGTTCAATTATAGCCAAAAACATTAAAAAGCATTATCGGCGGTTTTCGCAGGCTGCCATTGGCGGTGAAAATTGGTGCACATTCTGTACCGCCAAGCGTAAATCGAGTGCATGGTGGCCCCGATTCGATTGCAAGAGATAATTACGTCCGACCCGACGATATCTTTTTGAGGCCGCTATGGTTACGTTAATTCAATAATTTCCTAATTTATGGCTGTAAGGATTTGAAGGTCTTGTCGTTTTTCCACCGACAGGTCGTTACGTAATCTGGCGATCTGCAGTCTTAAATTTTACAAAACGTTCCGGTGGTAATATAAGATAAGATGAGGTGCATGCAATGTATTTTGTTTGCGTGGCTGCACAATTTGGCAGGTAACTTGGGATTCCCCCTCACAAAGTTGATTTGAGATTTGAAGAATGGATTTGTAGCTTTTATTCAATAAATGCCAAGACAAGGCAGCTTGGGGTGCTGTTGCTTTCTCCAGAAAAAAATCCTGGAATGATAAAAAAACCTGATAATCACCAGCTTTTCTCATACAACAGCACTTTCCGACAATCAAACCGTTGCAAAATTTTAAACGAAATTATTTTTAAACATAATTTTTCTTTTTTTGGTACCGAGCCTCTAGACAATCTTAAAAATGATACACTCACAAAAATAACCCAAAAACTTTTAAGAACCATCAATATTTTTAATAACCTAAAAAAAATTACGGACTCTTTTCCATCCAAAGATGACTTCAATCATATTTTCTGACCATCATATAATTTTCATTGAAATTTAATGAATTTATTTTATTATTCATGGCATATACACTCGCAAACTGAAGCTTAATTTCCAATATCGCAAGCTAAATGAGCACTTCGAAACGGTTGAACTAAGTGTTTTTGATGCCGGAGTAGCTTCAAATGGAACAGATTCACCCGAAATGAAAATGAAAAGACTTGAATGTGGATCATTTGATTTTTCGTCTTGATGTGTGTTTCGATATTGCTCCAACAAAAAAATATCGTTTTGTTACGCAATTAGTCGGATGCGCTGATAATCCTCGCAAATATGCAACCAATGGCCTAACCTCAGCTAGGTGCCTGCGTAATGATGCTCAGACCATGCTCATTCTCAGTCTTCACCAATTTGAACGCACCGAAGTGGAGAATGATCTGGGTGTAGATGACTGAGTAGGAATCAATATCGCAGGAAAGAAAGAATTGTACGTCGATTGCTTAGTGGTGATTTCGTTTAAAACTGCAAACTATCCCGCCTAGCTTTAACATACAAACTTATCCAAAAATTTAATTTTAAATATCAGGCATACTAAACTAACACAAAGGATCGAATCATCTGCATAGACAACACAACGATAATCAAAGCTAATCATATTATCTTATTCTTTTTATATTCACATTGATTTTAACAGAAAGACGCATTAAAAACTGAGGCATCCATTTGACTTTCATCTAGGTGTCATTTTTTGCTCAAAAATGCCAGCCGAAAACATTCAGTTACCGTCTAAATGCATCTTATGCATGAATGTTGAATCTAACAACGACAATAAGAAGCTTCTAAAAAAAAGCTATCAATAGAAATTTTCACTTTTCATTTATTAAATTTTGATTCGCAATTTTTAATATTTTTTTATTTTTTATTTATTTATTTTCTTTTTTTGGTCTTGCCGAATTTTAAGGACTGCATAGGATTTGATCAGCGATTTCGGAAACCAAAATCCAAATTCTCATCACTTCTAACATGAACCAACTACATTCACGGAAATTGTGAAACCAACATGTTTAAATAAAATTGCTGACAACAAAAGAATCCTTCCCGAAGATGGTCGAGTATCTGATTCTAAAACTAACTTCACAGATGTGCATCTCTAAAACTTGTGACGACAATTGTCTGATGTCTCAAAGTTATATATAACATACAAAGTGCAGCGAATGGCGTTCCTCTTCAACACACAACTCAGCAGTTCTAATAAGAAACATATGTAACAAAATCAATTTCACAACTTTTTTCTCCTAGACATGCCTAAAAAAATTCGAAAGTATAGTAACAGCAATTAGTTACTAAAAGCAGAGAATTATTGAGACCAAATACATCCAGGACCACAAAAACTGTGCAATGCTGGTGGACCAATAGCTTGACATCGGTAGGTTCTTCGACGCTCATCAAAGGACGAATTTGAGTCCTGGTTGCCGTGCTGGAGGCGAAACCTACTAGCATAGATGTGTGCGGAACGAAAGTGACGACAAAACGGACACCTTACTGCATTTACCCATCACCACACTGTTTCCATTTATGTTCTTGTCGCTAGTCAATGCCATTAAGCATCCCTATTCGTCCTTTGCTCGGCGTCGGGCCCCAAATACTACTGGAAGAAGAATGCCACCGATTCCGGGGCCCACCAACCACCGCGCAAGTTGCATTTTCCCATTTCCAATTTCTCCAGCCCACTCACAGTTTTGGGTGGGAGGCGTTACTGATATTTTCCAATGGCCATACACCATTTCAATGCTCATGCCCAACGGAAAAGCAACACGACCCCGAAACACTGAAACTTGGAAAAAAGGCGAAAAAGTTCAAATTTCGGTTCCCTATATACGTATATGTATTACTATGTCTGCATAATCGTCGCCAGCGCTGTATCCTTAGCCGTGGGCCATCTCACTCCCAGCCATCTCGAACGCTTTCGTCGAACGTCCGTTTCAACGTTGCCTCGCTCCCGCAAAGGACACACTCCCTCCCGAAGTAGGTGTAAACGCCGTGGAGCACGTCGTATTCCAGGATCCTTGCGAGAAAGTATCATGTAGTGGAGCCTCGCTACGAAAAAATCCAGCACACAACCAATATATGAGCCGAACGCAAGACGAGCAACCGTTTATGAAAAAGAAATAAATTCGCGCATGAATTATATGGGAAAAGTTATGCAACATTTCCACTTCGTTATACTTTCTACGTTTTACGGTCGTCGGGAGGATGCCAAGTGTGGAAGGAATCGTGAACCTTCCTCGATATTGATGGCGCTTCCTTGGAGTTTCGCACAATATCAGGAAATTGTATTGAAGGACACATAGTAGGAGTAGTTTTCAGAGTTTCGCCAAGGATGTTCCTAGGAATCAAATTGAATTTCACTTTGAGGCAAGCATCACTAATTTTCAGGAGAGCCATAACAAAGTTTGTTCGAAAGGACTACGCAATCTTACAATTAATATTATATACTATTGAAACAGACGAAATTCGTGATGAAAAGGCTAGTTCTGTTTGCAGCCATCATGTGAAGAACTACGACCGATTCATAAGTACCACCAGCTGAACGATAAAAACAATCAAAGGAGAATTATTTAAAAGCATCACAGACAAACGGCGTTGGAAAATTGATCACGTGGAAAAAATGGAAACTTCGCTTTTCCAGTGCAATAACAATAAAAACAGCAACGACAAATCGTTCAAAAGCAATAATTCAACGTACAGTTGAATAAAAAACCAACCACCTTCTGCCATGTGCAATATAACTAGGATGCAGCAGCCGAGCCGGCTTCTACTGCCAGAGGAAAAAAAGTTGAAAAGTGTTTTCACGTTCTCTCCCGAGGCTTTTGTTACTATTTGAATGGGTGCAAAAAGAATACCTACAACGAACGAATGAAAAAACGAACGAAACAAATTCATCGAAAACCATTTTCTGCAAGAACTTTATTCTAGTCTACATAGAATTTTTCTCTCGTTCGCTGCCGCTCGAAAGCACACGGACAAGTTTTTTCTTAGAAAATCGTGGAGCGAAACAGGACATTTCAGGAACATATTGAGATCAATTGAACGTAACGACAACGACAAGGATGCGGGTTTCATGAGGATATTTCTACAAGAGAATTTAATACCAACATGGTTTAGGTCCATATTGAGCCATAAAAACTACGTGGAAAGAGGAAACAAACCGACTTGGTTTGGATGGCTGTACCAAGAAGGATCTTCAAGTTACAAATAGAACATGGTTTCCACATTCTAAAATCTTCAAACTGAATCTGTAGAACTAAAGGAAGACAGAAGGAGCAATGTACAGCATTACGAAAAATCTATTAGTGGAGTCGTTACACCTTTCAGTTTACATTGAAATTGTTTTAATTAAGCTCGACAATAAGACGTGATCGATTGATTTGCATAAAGTTGATTAAAATTTTCACTTATTTCAATTAATAAGATGGTCAGCTGAGTTGTTTCTAGCGAATAAATGATTTAATTCGACGAAAAAGTAAGGATGTAATGTTTCTATTCTGAAATAAACTTTGTTTTAATTTTGCCTAGGCTCTAGAATTCGTATTGCTATGGTTTGTATTTATTTTTAAATCATATTTATTTACAATAAATCAAACCAAACAGACAAAAAGCACGAATCTAGTTGAAAAATATAACTACTATATTTTTCAACTAGATTCCTGCTTTTGGAAAAAATCGATCGATCGATTCGATCTTTAAGATACCAATATTAACAGATTTGCACGACAAAGGACTGAAAAGCTTGCTTGAAATTAAATCTTATTATAATGGGTATCCGGTTTAGACAATCATTTTTAAATAGGTTGAGGGTTTCGGTGCTTGTTTCGTAAGCAAGAGAGAAAATTGATAATAAAATATTTTTGAATTTAAAAAACTATTTAAATTGAAAATCTAAAAACTTCAGGAAATATTTTTTTGATACTCTTTTTCTTCTTCAAGTACTCATGTACAAAATAGATTATATTTAAAAAGTGTCTACTTCAAATATATAAATTAAACTAAGGTTTTTATTCTGTCTACAGCAACCAAGAATGCGCACCTTTCTAAAATTTAATAAAAATAATCGATGATACCTGTTAAGTTTCGATTTGTTTTATTGCCCCCGACGACTGGCAAAGATTCAACGAATGAAACGTATGAAAGATAAAATTTAGATGTTAGAAAATTTGGTCGTTAAGGTGTGATACAAAGCAAAGTAATTTTATTTCTTTAAAAAGATACAAAATGGCAGCAGTTAGATTTTCTGGAGAGCCACTAATGCGGGAAATTTTCCACAAAATCACATATTACTGACGTCTTTGAAGGCAAATGGTTTATTTATACCATCAAAATAACCAACGATTCCATGTAACAATATTAAAATTTTAATGCTGGACAGTGCATAACTATAAATATGCGGTGTTGATCAAAAAATTCTTCTGGGTATATATTTTAAACGCTTGCAAAGAGCAAAAAATATACAGAAATTCAATTTGTTCAAAATTCTAGACAAGGAGAAGTAACAAGTCACCACTGATCGCTCATATGGGCAGAAAACTGCAATCAAGTTTTGACCTTCAACTCACATTTTGTTCTAGCTGCCGCGCAAAAATAGCCACATCTCTTATATTGACTTGAAATGCTACAAAAGACTTTACACCATACTCTGATATACTTTTTAACTCACCAAATGTACCCACTCATATTTTATAATGTACTTCAACGCAAATTGAATTAAAGTTCGAACTATGACGTCACTTCTCATTCTGCTTTCCCACCATGAAATCCTCTCATATCGCAGGCTGCATTTTAAACTTTGTTTTATTACTCGGAAATGGTTAAAACTTTATTTTCAAACCATTTTGAAATGCCATTAAATTCAAAACTCGGTTGCAGTCGGCGACGGCGTGAAACCAAGGCAAGTGAAAGTAAATAGATCGCCCGCGTTTACACTCATATGAGTGGTGTGAGCATTCCGAGCGGGAAACTGAAGTTTTTGGAGAAAAAAGTATGTTTTCAGTTTCAAAGTCAAATGGAGATGAGACCAAACAACAAAAGTTGAATAACTTTCCAAACAGCCGAAGAAACTGAAACTTTCTTCGTCGGTTACGCGCGACGCGAAAATCAAGCTTTTCTTTCAAGGTCGGCTCGAAAGTTTTACCGTTATAAGTTTATCAATTAATTTAAAACTTCTTTTTCCCCAAAAGTTCCACACTCAATTTTCCGAAGCGACTTCAAATTGATGACGCCAGTGACAATGCTGCCAGGCGAAAGAGGATAAGGAGACACCTAAATAGTCTTCGAGACTAATGACCTCCTTTCGGTTTGAATATAAAATTTTGGCTATAGACTTAGGCCTCGTTTGCTTTGGCTCAGCACTTGCTACTGACTTCGCCTAACCCCAGCACGCATCCATGGCTGAGACAGCCAAAAAGGCGGAGAAAGATTGCACGTGGGAGAGAGAGAAAGATGGAGAGAAAGTTAAAACAACACAAGTTGAATAAGTGTGCCAAAAAGTTTCTTTTCAAAGTTAACTTTCGGTACAAACTTCCCCTTGGTGAAGTTCAAAATAACTCGAAAACTTTTGGTAGGTCCCAGAACGGGCGTTTAAATACTTTTTTCCGAACTATTATGATAAATTAGCAAAGAAGCCCTCAAACATTTTGCAGATAACTCAAAACTGAAATTACTTTAAAACCAGAATAAACTCTTACTTTTTTACCAGAACGTACTGTTTACTGTACACTAGTAGGCGTTAAAATGTAGGAGTGTAGTGATACCTTGATATTGATTTGACACTATCATAGCTCTATCAAAATACCCCCGAACAGAGCAAAGACTAGAAATCTAAACTAACAGAAGTGTACAGCCAACCAATCACAATATTATCGCAATAAAAGCAGCTTCTTATGAAGCAATTAATAGTCGTTCTAGTCAAAGTAAACATTATATTCCATTCCAAAGTAAACTACTACACTCTTTCATCTAGTTCAAAAGCTGATCGAAAATTTTCGGAAAATCTGTTTACTACCAAATTCCAAATAGAATATGCACATTCGATCGTCTCTAGAAGCGCCAGCTTGCTGTCCTTGCGAAAATACCAACGGACAATCACCTGCTCTGCCGCATTAAATATTAATGAGATCCTTGTGATTTTTTAATGGCGAAAAAATGTGTTTCGGAATTCCTTTATAGAAATTACCTCGAGTTTGCCTTGCCTTTCGGATGCAATACAAGTAATATATTCAAATTCATTCCACTTTTCACGGCACATGTGTTGCCTATAATATTTTGAAAGTGTCGCATTGTATTGCAATTACCATAGTTTATGGCAAGGAGCGGTGGAAAGTTAGCATTAGCGTAGTCGATTTTCGTGCCAGTGAAAGTAAGGACAATGAGAAGGAATGAGAAATTTCATGCCTGATTTGACTTTTCAATGAATTGAAGGAAAGATTTGTATGAAATCTTTCGCCAATAATATTATAACATCATAGATTAGATATGAAAGCATTCTATGGTACATGTAACGTTCGTTAAACCTTCCGTAGTTTGATTTACATTGAACCTCATATTTGGCGGACTAAACTTTTCGTGAAATTTTTTTGATTGTGTGATTTGCTACATTAATTAGCATAACAAGCGCATGTTGTAAATGTTCAAAATGCTTTTACTAGAAACAACGTGAAATTAAATAACTTAATTATGTGCTTCTTTTTGGTCTGAAAATGCAACAACAAGTAAGAGCCAAGCGTAGTCAAACAACGTATTTGGTGCTATTTAGCTTCTTTAGTATTTTCAAAAAATGTCGCCTAAGACATATCTTTAACTTACAGCTCATGTCAAAAATTACAAACATTGATCTGATCAACGCCCAAAAAAGGCTCCACCTTCCATAAGAGAAATTGACCAGGTTTAGTTTCGGCATTTAAATTGTTTTGCTGAAATGATTAACTTTAATTAAATTCAAACCAAACAGCAGTTCAAGTTGAAAATCAATTTAATACTTTGTTAATTTTTAAACTTGGCGAGTTTTGGAGCTAAACCAGCAATATATTGTGAACGATTCAAGATTCGCGCATAATTGTGCATAGAAGCTATTATCGAAACACCAAATGCTATTCAGAAAAAAAATCAAAATATTGACACCGACTTACATAAATTCTGCATAATGCTTCTTTTCTCAACAAGGACTAATCAGAATAATTTAATCCTCAATCAAAGCTTTGTCTAGAATTCAAGAAGCAGCTTCAAAAGTCTGTACAGGGTGCGTCATCTTTCGTGTCGGTATGTGAACACTTACTAACTTTGACGTTTGTCAAACCGATTGATTCGATGAGACACGTTTTTGAAACGGCGATTCAGTACAATTTGAACCTTGAATCGCTTCACAACGAAACAACGTGCCGAAAAAGTGACGATGTACATCGAGAATAGGCGTTGAGTTGTTTTAACTCAACGTGTGTACCATCGAAAATATCGTGGCCAACAGGCACCGTCTGACAACACTATTTGTCGTTTCGTGTCGAATTTCGTTGAACACGATACAGTGAGAGATCGTTGTCGTGCCGTTCATCAACGACCAAGACGTTCCAATGAACTGGTCGAAGCGGTCAGAGTGAGCCACAACCCAACAGCATCTTTTCGGGTTTGTCGTATCGTCGCCGCGCTCAGCATTTTAGTGTCAGTGGAACCACTATGCGACAAATGTTCAAGGATGATTTGCATTTATTTCCTTATAAAGTGCAATTAACACAAAGGATGTTGCCAACAGACCGTCCACGTGGCTTGGAATACGGCCGAACAATTGCTCGAATGGTGGACCCTGAACCTGATTTTTGGAAGAAAATTCTGATGGCCGACGAGGCGAATTCCACACTATTCGGCGACGTTAATAAGCAGCATTTGCGGGGTGAAAAATCCAAACGAAATCCACGAAACGCCATTGCATGTCCAAAAAGTGACTGTTTGCACCAAAACCATCATTGGGCCCTATTTCTTCAGAGAAAACAAGACAGTTGATGGAAACATATCGGTGGATGTTAGCCATTATGTTTGCCCGCAAATGCGTGAAAAAGGACTTGACGTTTACCGGTTTCAACAAGACGGTGCACCATGCCACTCTGCAAATCAAACAATTCAGTTTTTGCAACGACAGTTCCCTGAACGCCAGATGTCAGAAAGAGGCGACATTGGGTGGCCACCCAGATCCAGGTTTGCCCCCTTCGGACTTTTTTTTGTGAACCTATTTGAAAAGCAAAGTGTACGCTAGCAAGCCTCGGAGCATGACCGAGGTCAAGGCAAACATTCGTGCCGAAATCATTGCTATAACGCCCGAGATGCACGAAAAGGTAATTGAAAATGCAGCAAAAGGGTACATTTTGTTTCGTCCAATAAAGGCGGCCACTTAATTGATGTTGTATTCAAAAAGTAGTGAAAATAAATTGCAAAGGACCAAATTGAATAAAAATAACTCATATGTTGGAATCGGTTTTTTTTTCAAAGTTAGTAAGTGTTTACATACCGACACGAAAAATGGCGCTGCTGTATATTTCTTAGGGATTTTGGCCATTTTTCTCATTGATACAAAAGCAACACCTAGAATTCCAAAGGATTGTTTGTATATTTTTTTTCACCATAAAAAATAAATTTTCGGACTAATCAATTAATTTTCGCACATTTGAAATTATCGTCAGGCGACATCGAATTCAAAGAAAGCTGCTTTTGAAGTTCCGTAAAGTGAACTTAAAGGAGTCATAGGTTGACAGCGGCTATTCAACGTATTTAAACATAGTTGGCATAGGCAGGATTTAAGCTGATCTGATCCTACATACCCGTTCGCCATTTTGAAGTTGCGACTCCATTGCATTGATGTCCGATTTCAAACGCAGCATTTGTGACTCGACGCGTGCATTTTCACGCTGCAACTCCGATATTTCTGCTTCCAGTGTGGTCAAGTCCTCATTGCTGGTGGGTGTTGTCTCTGTTGGATTGGGCTTTGAAGGGCCAGTTATTGATGTGACATTATTCGTTTGGTTGATTGATGATCCTGTTTGGGTTGTAGTTCCACCATTGGCCGCATTCAAAATCATTTCCATACCTGAAATGGAATAGAGGGGGACATGTGCTTATCTGTTGCATGAAAAATGAAAAGCTTAATGTGTTGTTACGGTTTTTCATGTTTGGAAATCATGCAATCTCATTACAGCCACACTAAAAACAGGTCTAATGGCGTTTAGTAGTTCAGTCAACATAGAAGCAAAAAAGAAACTCATTCGAAAAAAATGCTTAGGAGTGAAAATCTCCAAATGGTCATGAATGAAATGTTAAAGACAACTTTGATCTTACATACCCCAAAACATTTATTCAAATTGGTGCTGTAAATGTTGTAAGAAAACAATAGCAACAACAACAATTAGACTATTCTTTACCATTATCTGTTTCAACATTTACATGAGTAAAAATAAAAGAAGCAAAGAATTGATCTTAGCAGTTTATCGTGCAAGTCAAGAATTGTTAAGTTCTAACTTATATGCTTATAGACATTTTTACGCGTAATGAGAAGGCAAACTTGAAATAGATGGTTTACTTAACAAGTCAAGAATTAATCCATTTAAGTTAATAATAATAATAATAATAATAATAATGATAGTTTAATCTTCCTATTATATATTTTATGCAGTGACAAATAAGAGCCGAGGAAAAATGTCTAACGATAATCCGAAAGATCAATTAGTAAATTATTTTTGAAAATTCTGTGCAAATTCTGGTATCATTTCTAAAATATTACTTTGTATACAGGAATCGTTTGCGAAGCTTTCAAGTTTTTTCCAGAATAAAGTTCTGTTGTATCCTTTTGACTCTTTAAATCCATTTTCCTTCTATTTTCCAACCACATGATTCAATTAATTCCTGAAGCTAGGCGAACTATATTGACAAATCGACTGTGCAATACATCGTCCTGTTTTATTCAGAACATATGTGTTAGATAGCAACCAAAAACCAAAGCAGCAAGTCTTCATCTATCATGCGATTGTGGCCACAGGTGGAAAGAAACTAATCCCTTGCGTGTACATATATAGACCAAGAGTGGAATGCAAAAATTCTGGAGTTGATTGATTGATTACTTGCTGTGAAAGAAACAGAGTCTGGAAGAACGCATACATCTGTATGATTGTTAAAGCCAAGTGAATTTTAATAGCTTTAAGAATTCAAGTGTTGCATCTCAACATGAACCACTAACTAGATTTCTCAAAGCTGAATGGCTGAATAACTCGGTAATAATTGGTAACCAGACATTAGAACTTTGGAATTTCGAGAATTTTCAAACTTAACTTAGGACACAATCCAATCCATGTTCGTTGATTCAACCGATTCTCCCTAAACTATCCACTTTGCAATTACCCCAGAGGCCGTAAAGTACGTAATTGGTAAATTTTACACGAAATCCTCAGGACCTTCTTAATATTTCATTGCAGGGCCATACATTTCATCCTTGCTATTATCGACTGGTCGACGAACAGGATTTACCAAAGCCATCTTTTGGGCTGCTGCTTGCCGTAGGCTGTCTTTAAAAACTCAATTTCTACATTAACCCTTTCTCGAAGGAGTGCTTTTAAAATGATAAAATGTTAATTTTATCTGAAAAGGGATTAATATTTCCCAGCATGCCGTGCCAAGCAAAATCGGGCAATGAACAAAAGTGTTTATGTTTGCTTGGTGGCACGGCAAAGCAGCTTCCGAACAACCATTATAGACACGATTATAATTTTTGCGTTCTCGCAATCGTCCAGGTCTTCCTCGTAGCCATCATGCCTAACTTTCATTCCTATCCAGCTGTATTACAAGTACATCGAAACGTTCTTGCCCTGATGCTATTCGAAACCTTATGATATGAATGTTCCATGTCGTTGCGAAAACCACCGCCACCGCTAGAAAATTCCAATGCCACCTCCTTCCATTACTATCAGGTTCAGGCCTCGTGAACGACGAGGTTAAAGCAATTTTCTTGATTTTTGACGGTCCTGACAAGAAACGCGAAACAGCTTGGAAGGACGATGTGATCCTTATACTGCTCTTTATACCGAAGGTAATGCTTTAAGTGTTCCTATCAGTCCCTCGTCGCACCGGCGGAAGAATCAGTATATTGTCTTCTAAGTAATGCCAACAACACCACGAAAAGGGTTTACATAGATATGCGGGATGGGGTGGCTAAGGGCGGATAACGAAGTCTGCAGGAAGCGATTTCCGGCCATATATTGGTCTATGAGGATTTGTGATTACTAATAGAAACCTTTGGGGTGAGCAATAAATGTCTTTTCTGCTTTTGTGTTTACTTATTCAGCAATCAAAAGGGTTAAAAGGTTTCTACTACACTTTAAAATATTTTTTTCCTTAATCAAATTATTTCCCACTCAACTCATGTAGAGCCTCCCCTATGTTCTAATCAATTTACAGTTGTTAAGCGTACAGTGCTGGGAGACTTGTCAAACAAAAGAAGCATACAAACATCTACAATCTTTAAAAAATGTACTACGAAGGAATTAATATTTGAAACAGCTACTCAGAAAGCAAGAACGTTTCGTGGGCTTCAAAAAGGTAATTCAAAGTAAAAATTGGAAATCGAGTACTCCACCATTTAAGCATCCCTTCAGGTCGTTTGGATCTCATCTCAGATGCTAGAGCGGCGAATAATGAAATATAGTACGTTATAAATGGCAAAAGGGACGAAATTAAAAATGTTAAATATTTTTAATTAAATTCTTCCTTTTTCCAAAAAGAGCCACTGGAAACCTACAAAATGTATGTTCTACGGGAAAACCTATAAGAGTACCACTTTCCTGTCACGCATTGTTTTGAAAATTAAATTTATATTTAATAAAAATGCAAGAGGACTTCAGGATGTCGCCGGAGATGAAGGTAATCTTTGGTCAAAATGATATACGCTTTGAAGCAATCTCAAAAGTGGCTGGTTAGAAATATGTTTCAAAAAAGTCATGAAACATTTTGGTTTGATACGGAAAAATAGTGTTGGTTGCGCCAAATTAACAATATATTACAATTATAATTAATTGCTTGAATATAAATAATGGAAATGCTATTAAATTATTCTTGACTTTAAGCTCCTGGTCTGGTTTTTTTCTGGTTTCATCGATATTTACTCAACATTCAATATAATAGTCAATGTTTAGAAACTAAAAAAGCGAAGGAAAAAAATCAATATCAAAGAAAAAAGCAACAATACGTTGATTTTGACACTCACACGCACTGAAATTTTCTAAATGTTACAACAACATTGCATTCAATTCGCATTCGTGCAATTTTCTTTCTGCTCAGGTTATTTTATTTATAAATCCTTCATATTTTCCCCAGCATCAATTCCAAAGCATCGACAAAATGATGCCATTTTGAAACTATATAAAACTAATATTCAAAACTCTGAACGGCTCTTACTCAAAGATATTTAGCTACATTGATTAAGGTGCGTGTGTGTGCCAATAACAATATGCGATAATGTGAAAGGATCCATCAAAATCAATCTACAGCTAAGTACACTTTTTACTTAGATTTATCTTAAGTAACGGACGGGTGTGCGAGTTAGTCTAGACTAAGATGAACGTTGAAACGAAGAAAAAAATCTTTTGTTTTTGTGTGAAAATGATCTCTTACCTGTTTGCCTTGTCTTAAAGAAGATATTCAGCACCGAAACAAAATGTGGCGTAATCTGAATAAACAGGTGGAAAATGCAATTGTTATAACCTTTTCATGTTCAGAATGTTGTTATTGTTATTAGCACACACATTTGTATGAACTGATTTGTTTTAGCATATTCAGAACAGCTAGAGTTGCTGACTTGACAATAAATCTGCATGATAATTTCGTGTAGCCAAAAAAATAACCTTAGCGTTTAGAATGAACTATTCCACTTACCCGTATATCCTTTCGGGTAAACCATGGTGACTTCGTCGAATTTCGGTTTCTTTATGCCTTGCGCTGCTGTTGGACATCCTGAAAGTGAACGATGCGTTAGAAATGTCCCGTTTATATGTCCAGTTCCATCACATCCTGGTGTTGGACAATTAACTCCATCGAATTTCATAGCTGTGGCAGCTGCCACGGCTGCTTTGTGTTGTTCAACAGTTCCACCGTTTTCCAGGACACGCATTTTATTTCGATTGGCTATCGGACAGCCTGATGCACTGTTTGGAAATGAAAAAATCATAATTGAGGCATTTGGTTTGGTTGCTGTGTTACGATCATAGATGCACGATGACAATATCAAATAAGTGTATAACGTATTTCAATATTCAATTTTAACCATGTACTGAAGAACATGCTCGTGTTTAAGGAGTCTTTTAGGTTACAGATTTCGTTAGTAAATTTCTTCAAGAATACCATCTAAAAGGATTCATAATGATATTTTAAATTTTAAAGTGTTTTCAAGCGTGTACAGCAAGATGCCGTGAAACAGCATTTTTGACGCTCCGCTGTGTTTCGGTATTCTCGACTCCCCTCTCCTGAATTACGAAAATATAAGCATGGTCCACCTCTTGATCAAGAGGCTCAGGAAATTTTGAAACCAATATACGAAGATATAACTTCGAATGATTTATTAGAAAAATGCTTCGTACTCCATAAAAAAGGGTAACCGCGATTTTCTCGGATTCATGTTGTTTAAGCTGGCGGACACGATTTTAGAAAAACTACCCTACCGATCACTCAGATTTTTTAATATGTTGTTGTACACATATATGGCTATAGCCGGTAGCAGAATCATTATGATCGGTATCAAATTTTCTGATTTTCACTGAATTTTCCACCCTCAAAAATAGTTTTTAAAAAATATGGCCGCCACTTTGTTATATTTAATGAAAAAAAACTCATTCCGGCACCTGAGATAGATACTTAAACAAGGATTGATTTATTGTTTTTCCCCCAGATGATCCAGTCACCTGAAAACACGTCCGCCATCATATTTTGATGTTATTTTAAAAAAATTATTATGAGTAAAAAAACATGAAAAATTTAAAAAAAAATTTGGTACACCCAAAGTACCAATTATCATATGTACAAAATTTCAAAATGGGATGTTTTTTCTTTCTATTGAAAAAATGATTAATTTTTTTTTTGAAAATCGTAACCTAAAAGACCCAATATATTCTTGCGATTTTCAGGCTTTCAAATGCTTCCCAGATAATCAACAAAGTATTTTGCCACCTTAAAAAATTCTAAAGGAACAATTTGGAGGAAAAAAACAGTTGCTTCAAAGAATATTAAGTTTAGCATGATTTCTTAATAGTTAATAATTTTAAAATCTCTTATATTAAAATCATAGATGCTCTCGTCAATTGAATATTTATTTCACTTATAACTAGTTGCAAAAACTCCTATGATCCACATATCAATTCTAAATAAAAGTCCATCCAAAATTAACCTATTTTTGTTCTTACTCACCTTCTATGTGATAAAAATTTTCCTGTTGAATGTCCAGACCCGTCGCAGCCTGGAATCGGGCACCTGTAATTAAACAAAATGCCTAGTATGAGAACAACACAAAGGCATCCACTACGAGAATCATTGCTTTTTGTCCTTCGAACAACATTCAACGATTATACCTATCTTTAAGCTCCCATCTGCAGCGATACCAATTCGGATCCGATACAGTGCTGGAAATGGGACCGGTAGGCAAACCGTGTGTTAACCAATTGGATTATCGCTTCGAGCTTACCTCAATGGTTCCGAGTCCTGTCCATCTCTGGGCTTGCTTTTCGGCTTGTTGGCCCGTGGACAACCCGATAAGCTGCGATGTGACGAGTAGTTACCCGTCACGTGACCGGATCCATCGCACCCGGGTGTCGGACATTTCAATTCCTGCGAATGTGATTGCAGGTGATTCCGGTCGCTGCGCGTGCAACCCGTCAAGCTGTATGGGAAACAAAAAGGAGAACTAGGTAAGTTGAGCAAGCCGAAGGAACCACACACTGATCGCTTTTTATTTCTGAATTGTAGGACGAAACACTTAGCCTCAAAAAAATATTGCATACCATAGACTTTCTTTTGTAAGCGCAACAATCTATGCTGCCAACTAAAAGATTTGAGAGACTAACACGTTGCGAAACTTAATCCCTATTCTTTGGTAAATGAGTAACAGTATCCAAGTAATGTTCTCCCCGGAGAGCATGCACATCAAGTGCCAGGAACCATTAACTCCTGGATGTATTCATAGGAAACTTGCGAAAAAACTGGCACAACATATCCCCTAGTGACTGCGTTGTCTTCGAAAAGGACACCCTACCGAAGAAGGGGTTACCACTATCCCTGCCGGTGAGACAATCCACCGGTGAAAATCAATTTAGCAGGTGAACTCGGCTGACTTTTAGTGATGCAGGTCCGCGCCCCAACTTGATTATGCTAATCTTCCGTCTTAATGGCATAATTTTCGTATAAATTTTATTAGAGATATTTCAACTTTTCAGACAGACGTTGTTTTATTCTGGATACGATACGAACGGGTAAATGTACATACGGGGCAGACGATAACGACACACTAGCAACAATGCAATAATGGGAAAGTGGTATCTGCTACTGCTGTACTTTTGGGGTATTACAATTTGACGATGCCGGAGTAGGAGGATACAAGAAAAGACACATGTAGATACACTATATGGCGCATTTATTACAGCCAAAATGTATTTCGTGAGGAGCATGTTAAAGATCTTTGGCAAGGCCAACTTATACGTGCATGTTCCTTGCGTATATGGGCATGATTTTCACACAGACTCGGGCAGAGATTGTGCAAAGGTAGGGGCACTTGAAACGGTTTTTTTTTGGGTAGGAAGGATGAGGTGCATATTTTCATGAGATTGGGTAGTGAAATGTCTATTTTTCATTTGAACAACCAAGCAGGGCAAATATATTTGAACTACGAGATGTGTGGTGAGATATTTGATAGAAGTTGCCAAGATTAACTTCTATCGAAGAACAATATGTTTTTAGATTCCTAAAATGTCCTCATTGACAAACAATGGAATTCAAAACCGTTCTAATTAAAGAAAATCTACGAGTTCATACAACTGCTTCAACAATTTGTTTGTGAGGGAAACTAGCCTGATTATTCAACGATAGGCTCGCGAATAGCGCCGACATATTTTTATGCAACTTTTTACGCACAAAACAAAAAAAAATACGTATAGGTTTGTTTTTTCTACTATGAACAGCAATTGTCTTATAATGGTAAGATAACACATAAGTCAATAGTTTACCGTACGCAGCCAATTAGCCAAAACAACAGTGTAAAACGGGGAATACCAATGCTTTCATGAAAACTCCCAGCTAAAATTTCAGGAATTTGCTTACAGTCAACCCGTTAAAATGTATTACAAAGTCGAAGTCAACATCCAGATATCTGCTTCCGATTATTCATATGAGCTCGTTGTAGGGTGACATTAACAACTCCCAAGAGACGAGTATCTTCCAAATGAAATACTAATTTTCTTTTATCTTTCGGAGGACTACAAGAAAGGAAATTATCTGAATGTGAGGATATTCCGGTATTGTTACCCACTCCATTCATGTTTCCTCCTATTTATTCATAAAACAGTCTCACGATGAATACGTAATGTGCAATATTGTAATACGACTTATCTACATTCATTTCGATGAAAGATCACAACGAAATGCCTCTTTTTGCTGAGCCCGATTGTGGATATTGTTCTAAAAAATAATAACGCCACCTTCACAATATTGCTCGTCCTTATCTCACTCAAACCACTTCTCCCTCGAAACTGTCGAAAGAATTAGATTTTTCAATTAAAATGTCTTCAATTGAATTGAAGTTTGAAATAAACTTTATAATGATTGTGATTATGAACACTTCAGCTATGTAATCCTGACGATAATCCTTCAGCAGTCTATCGGTTCACTGAGCTCGCATCCAAAACAAATAACACTAGCAAGCAATGTAGTAGATAGAGGAGGACGTTTCCTACTCACGTTCTGACGATTTCTCGGGAAGGATAGATCGATTTGCTCTAGGTTCAGTCAAATTTTGGCAAGTTTCGTCCGAATTTTAAGGACTTGCCAAACAAAACCAATATTGAATCCTCAAAAATCCAATCATTTCCTGGCTAATGGATGTTCGAAGTAACGATGTTCATTTGATTTTTCGAGTGAAGATATGATTCATCGGAAATGTTGAGGGTGAAATTTCCATGATGGAGTGGTGCAGCGTTTATCGAAAAGGGAACCAGAGTCAGATAATAAGAATAAGTGTTGCTTCTGCATGTATAGATGAATTCATAATTCATAGTTATGTATTATTGATTAGTGAAACTATATTATATTTTCATGTAGTATCTTGTCTGCATTCTTTTTAGAAAGTGAAGGACCTTCAAGCGATAAACTGGGCCACGTTACCTCACACTGCTTTGACTTCAATTTGCCTTAATTGTGCTCAGCCATCATCTATATTTTCCACGAAATGGAGATAAAAGCAGACTCATAAAGCACCTAATTATTTTAAGAACCAAAATTGCTACCTTGCAGCACTCCTAAGGCAGTGCTTGCTGCCAAATCACGCCATGCGCTAAACTATTTGCAGTGAAACTCCACATTGAAATGTTTTCTGGATCCTTAGGACTTATGGTCACGTGAGGATATGCTCGACAATGAACCAGCAACGGAGAGAGAATAACCATCAGAATGAACTTTCCCCCGAACTTTAACATTTGCAGCTTCTTACGGTTCCGCACACAGCCTTACCAGTCTGAAGCCTCATCCTATGCCATGCAACGAAACAGCTAAGAAAATGAAAGGGTGTAGCATTTAATGTGCAAATTAGTTAAGCGAACGGAGATTAGGTCCTACTATATGTCCTTTCATGTTGTATATGCATGTAAGAGGTGAATACAGTTATGTGATGGGACAAAACTGCAGTTAGAAAGTCGCCCTGGATGCTATTCTGAAATTGCAGACTTTCATTTTATCTAAGATATTATAAATGTCCGCAATGGGCTTTACATGATAGAGCTTCAGATAAAACACACAATGAAACAGCAGCAGTCTCATGTATTTTTTTACTGTTCAAGCTGCTCAAACTGGTAGCTTCAGCCGTTTTTATTGCAAAAACATCTTTCCTGTATCAGCTGATATTTAATCATTAAGAGCTGAACCGCGTCTAATTGTTAATTTATAAAAAACGAATACTGACACCTGTGCCAAGCAAACCTAAACAATTTCTAAGAAAGGACGTCGAATGTAATAAATTGTGATATGACTTACCTGTCCTTTGTCTTATCATGTTGCGGTATATGTTGTGGTGGAGGCATTGCATAGCATGAAGCTGGACTAGGAGAGTAACCACCGGACACCGGTGTCGGATATCCGCCGGGACCGACCGCAGTTGCATATGGATTGCTACATTGATATGCTGTTGGACCATAGCCATGATAACCGGCCGGAGGATAATCGGATTGGACGACCATTCCGTAGCCGGGATGGGGACTATATCCTGTAATGAATGTATGATATCTTTAGTGGATCTGTAAAGTGATGACTCGAAGGGATGAATCTTTTCATTACTTCAACTTATTCAATTGGCTCTTGGTTTTCACAATGAATACCGTTTTTGCTTTTCAAAAACTAAAATGCTCCCAAGATATTTTGTGTTGAAAACGCCATTAATTTTAAGTTGTCAATATAAAATCCTATAAATCAATAGAGAAATGTCCTCACGTAACGTCGCATTGCAAACTGCAAAAAAATTGAATAACAAATGGATGCTCATAACCAAACTAGATATCTTTTCTCAAAAATATTTTGATAGATATTCGAAACTTCTTGATGGACAGTGATCTATTGTCCGAATTTTATTTGAAACGTTTTCATTTTATTTTGATAGCAAAAATATTTGCATTCATAGAATATTTAGTTTATTATAAAAGTAATCTAGACGCACCGCTAGGATCCCTGTAACTATCGATATAATGTGAACCACCACTGTCAGGCGTTGATTCCCTGCTATAAGGCCCTGGCCCGCCGATATGTCCTACCAATCCAAAGCCCAAGGGCCGTGGCGGTCCACTAAAGTCCACAGGTTCAGTTTGCGGAGATCTCGGTGCAGCCGCGAATCCATGTGGGTGCGGTGTTAGCCCGTCAGGATGTGCTCCGTATTGCGAACTAGATGTCGTACTGAAAGTATCACAAGAGCACTACAACAATATTAAACTCATGGCGTTCACTACCTGTGGGGTAATCGCGTCACGCTTAAATCCAAAGTTTGACCTTGAGGACTTGGCACTTGAGGGCTGGCTAAATGTGGGCTAGAGCCGGGCTGAGGACTTCCTGCCATGCGTTGACTGTAGTGAGGGGAATTGAAGCCATGCGGGCTGGATGACGTTACACTTGATGTTGAAAGATCAATGACGGGACCGTTTGGAGACGGTGAGCCTCCTTTGAAGGCAGCCTGCGCGGCCGCGACTTTCACTGAAAGGTTAATTGCCGAAAACCCTGGTGGAAGCGGTCCCATCGACGGATCATAGTGGTACATGGGACGAGGGTAGATCGGCCCATTGTTTTCATCGTGCTCAGTCTTCAACATGCCACTGTGTACCATCTGCTGCTGCTGCTCTTGCAGATACTTCTGTTGGCTGGAAATATCTTCCATGGATGCAGACTGCAAATAAGAATACATGTTGGTCCTTTGCGAGACGCAGTTGGGATCGTAACGCTCAAATGCCGTTGAGATCGGCGTAGGTGTTCCATTTGAGCTGGGATCATAGGTCGGCGGTCGGTGCGAGGCGGCATTGATTGACGCTTCGTAGGCAGACCTATTTGCTAGCATATCACTATTATATGACACTGAGGGCTTGGCAATGGTCCCAAGATCTCCCATGTGTGTATATCGCATCTGCTGATCCCGGTAAGGATCCTCTATACTCATATGTGTGACTCCGCTCATCATCAAGCCGTTAGGAGTCTCGAATGCGTTCCTGGAAAGGTGATGCGTGTCCTGCGGGTTGCCGGAGTCGCTCAAATGGAGACTCACGAAACCATTTATGTCCTGGTTACCGACCGACAAGGGCATCTGTGAATGAGCTCCTCTTAGCATATCATTGGTTCGCTGCTGTGTGGATAAATGTGAGGAATGCAACGTGTCGCTGGCTGCTGTCGAACTGTGGGACGACGGAGGTTGTGCAGCTCCACCACCCCCATTCGCTAAGCTCCCGTTTTTTGGCTGAGTCGACTCGTTCGAAGACGTGAATGAGTTCGAACTTGTCTCGTTATTCAAATATGGCTGGTGTTGCCGGGGGGTGGAGTTAACATTTGCTGGGCTTTTCGGATAGTTAATTTCAGATTTAATTGTCGTTTGGCTAAGCTCGGTCTTAATTAAAGGGATATTGTTGTTGTTATTATTATTATTGCTACTATTGCTACTGTTACCACTCAAGTTGTTGTTACTTATGCTACTACTCAAACTAACCGAATTGTTCGTACATTTGCTATTGTTGTTATTATTATTGTTATTAAGACAATTCGTTGAATTGTTGTTATTTAAAAATGAGCTATGACTCAGTTTCGAGGTTGAATCATGCAGATCTTTTCTTGTCGTCTTATCGGACAGATCTCGTTCAACTTTCAAGCGTATCTCATTTCTGGCGTTCATGCTCAGTGTTGAATCGGTATTGGACTCTACTAATGGATACAAAGATTTCATTTCTGGCTTGTGCACCGGCGCTGTTGAGTTACGGATATCGTTTATCAAGATATGATTATGTAGTGCTGTAAGGAAAGCAAATAAAACGGTTTTTAGAGTTCATTCGAACCAGAAGCACACAGCAAAGTCGAATGAGCAAATCTTCTTTAACAGTAGATCCATAGTAAAGATCAATAAAATGCTTTTTGTGACCGCATTATTCTTATCGTCCATCAAACTAAATAAAGCTAAACTCACTCGCTCGAAACATAAAGTGAACACATGCTTGCCATCGAAATCCTCAAATAATAAAATTAATTGGAAAACTTAGTCTGGACGTCAACCAACCTGTTTTTGATTTTGAATGGAAAAGGTACCCGTTTTGATACTTTGCCTCGCGGGCTGCAGCCTTTTTGGCCGCAGCCGCCGGACATCCCGACAAACTTCGGTGTGAGTTTCTGTTTGAACTCACGTGGCCTCGACCGTTGCAGCCCGGTGTCGGACATTTTAAAATTGTTTCATGCATCGCCAATACTTTTTTTTTTGAAAAAAAGATTGTGTTTGCAATCACGACACAAGCCGCACCCATTGACAAGGGAGAGAGAATACAAATTTGTTTCGTTTTTAATTTTGCTTTGGACATGACAAACATTAGTTTTAGGAAGTATCTGTAGGTAAATAAAGCGCATTAATTTTGAAAGTATTGCCAATCACAAAAGATATATAGTTTCTCGCCCCACCAATAAAGTTTACAACGATCAGTTCACATAGATTGATACATTTTCCGAGCAATAATTCAACGATCAATGAAGAAGGCCAAAATACCAAACGAACAATGCTCCAAAAAAAGCGGGGGAGAGAAACATCTTTTGCATTTTTATTTTCGATCATTTAAATTTTGAATTTGCAGTTCAGTGACCGCTTTTCTATTTTCAACGTATCCCTGCGATTAAACTAAAAAAAGTCTCGAAAAAAGTTTTATTTGCAAATTTACATGACATTTTATTTCGTTTAAATTAGCAACAAGTTATTTCAGTGAATTGCAAACTCTCTACCCCGCTTAAAACACACGGATCTCATTCCATATACTAAGACACACTATTACTTTTCAAAAACCATCACGAATAGCCTCGGCATGCAATTTGCACAGATATCCTGTTCGATTGTACTCAGTTGCATAGTACGGACAGAACGAACACTAGTCGAACGTCTGGCAAAGTATCAAAAATATTACGGATGAAAGACAGTTATGAAAACAATTGACGAGGGAAACTCATTGATGAACTCAATCTACTACTTTCTACGGAAAACAAATGCGAGAGACAAAATCGGATGCACCTTATTGTATATAGATAAACGAATGATACTTACATTCAGGAGTTACTTTGTCCTTTTTCGGGCATCCCGATAAACTTTTGAATAAAAAATCCAAATTATGGTTAGAACATGGACAGGTGGCTTAGTTAAAACATGTATTTACCTTCGATGGTGGGAATATAGCCCTGTAACGTGACCCTGGCCATTGCAACCAGGCGTAGGACATTTGGTTCCTTCTGAAATTCAAATTTTGAATTTTGGTTATTTTCATATGCTACACTCAAAGTATTAATTATTTACATATTAACCCTTTTCACTCGTTTGTCGAATTCGGTTTGATAACAGTTTCTATCACAGGAACTCCAAAAATAAAAAAATCGATTGTGACTCGATATGATCACACTCGATTTTTTTCATTTTTGTGTACACTTCAAATTATATGTATATAGTTCGAGATTTATATTAATAAATTCAATAAAAAATTATTTTAATATAAGTAGCAGACAATAAAATGTCCTATGAAATAAATTTAAAATAAAACATTGGAAAAAATAGGCAGTTACTGGCAAAAAATTAAAAAAATAATCAGTGGTACAAAGATCAAACAGACCAGTTAGCACTCTGCTAACGAATATCAGGGATGGGTTTTTGGAAAAATTTGCAAATCAAAACCTAGCTTATTTCGAAAAATCTTCCGAAGGATAAAGCTTCTACGTAATTATTATGATTTTCCGTAGTACGGAACCCTCAATGCGAGAGTCCGGCTCGCACCTCCCCAACTACGATAGTAGAACTCTTCAAGAGTATTCAGTTAAAATTTAAGGTCGATTGGAGCAAAACTGACGGAGCTTCAGAAAACTCTGCTATTCAACGCGCTATAAACTGCAAATCGACTGTTCCTCTTTTTTAAACGCGTTTTTCCAACACTTAGCTTTTTCAAAGTCGGAGAACGCTCTTTACAAATTTTGCATACTCATTCTGTACATAAATCTCGGAGTAACCTCGTCAAGATATTTTATTTTTAATGACCATGATTAGTTTTATAATAACAAATTTATCGATTTTTAAAAAATGTATAAAAAATATTTTTTAGCTAGAGTTGATACTAAAAATTGAAAAATCGTTAACATAAATAAATCTTGACGTGATTACTCAATAAACTAACGAAATGTTTTTGATTTTTCGTCATCAAATGATTGAGTGATGAGTTATGCTGTGCACCGCAAAACTACTTTTTTTAGGTGTCTACAAAAATGTGCTGTCAGTGCTTCACTAATCAATATTTTTGGTCTAAAATTTTAGAGAATACTCTCGAATAATTATTTTATTACGTACGTTCAGAAATAAATTTATATCTACAGTATTTTCAAAAAAAAAAATTAAAAATATGCTTAAATTGTGTTAAAATAACCATAATCCCCCCTTAATAGTAAGCATACCTCTCATAGTTTTAAAGAAGTACCAAATATTTTAAATCGTAGCAACAAGAGATGCAAATTTATGTGATGATCTATCCTGATAATTTCATGATTCGAAACTAGGTAATAAAAAATAAAAACTAGTACTATCCAGAACGGCAGTTAATAACAATATGAACAATGAAAATTCGATTTCAAAAGAATCTTTGCGAAAAAATAATATGTATTCTAAAGCGAAATATATTCAAAAAATATATTTTATTTTATAATAAAATATGTTCAAACGACAAAAAATTGGTTTCAGAAAACAGTAAACCAAAAAAATTGTAGGTATGGAATTTATTTTCGTTCAATATTAAAAAAGTAAAATCCACCTCAAATCAAGAGATCCATCAATTTTACACTGCACATTGCGTACAATTTTCAAACTAGTTGACGACGAACCATGCCCTCCCCAAGAACTGCAACAAAATGAAACTGAGCCACAATAATAATTTGAAAAAGTTCACATGCAATTGGTCTTTCAGACTGAAACTTTTTATTGAACTTTCTATTGACATGCTATTTTTGAACAGTCAGTTCTTGTAGTGAAAAACATATCGAATATGCAGCTCACAGTTCAAAAAACTTACTACAATTTATACACACTTGTTTGGTGCACCTTATGTTGATTCCTTTTAAAAGAGCACGTTATTTCAACATTGACAACAGTAACATGATGCAAATACTAACAAACATGTAGTACTCAATTATTACTGTCAGCAATAGATCGTTTTATTAATAAACAATGCTGAGTAGTATGAGCTCGAAAATAACGTTGGTTGTGATCGTTTGAATATAATTATAAAACAAGCTTATATTCATCCTGAAGATTATTTCAATAAACAATACGGTAGTATTTTAAGCTCTGCAAATCTACAAAGCCAATGATCCCGAAAAAAATGACTGTGGGTCATAGATTTGTGGCCTCATTTGCCTGTACTTCTTCTTTCAAAGTAGAGATGGTAACGTTACCGCTAATGTCGAATCAATTGGGTATAAAAGACACTGAAACCCAAAGCCACGCCATGCAAGGCGAGTTCTCTAGTTCTCGATGCATTCTCGAGTGCATATAGTAGATCATCCGATGTTCCTTACGATTCTCATCAGCGGAAAAACCTTCTTGGATTTTGTATCAATGTTTAGATCTTAGATGCTAGAGAGTCAACTTAACAATGTAGCTCTGGAAAAATTATGAAAAATAACTTTATATCACAGTGAAGTTTATTAACCACTTGCGATTCCAGTGAAAAATATTTAAAAATGCGCATACAAAGGTGACCAAGTACCTAATAGAGAGGTTAATATGTCAAAAAAAAAACATTCTCAGATACATAATTTAAATCATTATAAATAAACATATTACCGATTAGAAAACTTTCCCATATTTTTTTTGCGGGTTTCGCATACATGTGTAAAATATCGTTCTAAAATGTAAGACTGATATTCGCGGTCGTTCTAAACTCAGAATCGATACACGCTTCGGAATTTCGCTTGGCTTGAGAACACGCAACAATTTTTACACATGTTGTCCGCAAAACCACTTTCTCTGATCATTGTGAAATTTGTCACAATTGACGACATCATATAATATAATCGTTTGGAATCAAACGTTTTTCAAAAACATTTAGAAAACATCTATTTTCGGTAATAAATAATACCCTTTTAAAACGCCACAAAAAAATATTCTTCAAAAATTTGTTTCTCACAAATTTCCTACTTAAATAAAGAAGATGACATAATTTTTTTGAACGCAGTGATTTTCTATTTGGATTATTTACCGTCTTTCATGAACAAACTAATAATGCTGTTTCATTGGAGATTAATTTCTATTAAATTTTTCATGGGAGTGCATTTATTTTTCAGTCATTGTGATCAAATTGATTGCGAATTCTCGCCATTTGGGATGTTACAGGGTACAATACATTTCAAGACTATTCCAAGGGAATTTTCACGAAGCATAGTTCATGCAAGTTGTTTTTGAATTAAAAAATCAAAACAAAACCTATTTCTAACAACATAAAATGAAGCTATTTACGTAATCTTCAACAAATCCTTAACGCAAGGTATTTTCCCATCCATTTGGAAGACCTCCCACTTAACGCCAATTTTCAAAAACGGCGATAAACGTTCAATCGAAAATTATAGAGGCATCGCAATTTTGTCCGCCATTCCTAAACTGTTTGAAAAAATTATATCAGAAAAACTAGTCCCTGTAGTCGAACCCCGGCTTAATGAGCAGCAACATGGATTTCGAAAAGGCCGCTCAACCACTACCAACTTGATGATCTTCACGTCGAATGTTCTCTGTGAAATGGAGAAAGGGCACCAAACTGACGTAGTCTACACCGACTTTAGCAAAGCCTTTGACCGGGTTGACCATAATATTCTGATTTCAAAACTTGCCAATTTCGGCATTTCATGCTCCATGATCAGCTGGCTTACATCCTACCTTCGGAATAGAATCCAGTTTGTGAAATTTCAGGGTTTCCTCTCAAAAAAGATTTTTGCCTCTTCTGGAGTACCGCAAGGTAGTCATCTTGGTCCACTTCTCTTCAACATTTTTATATCTGACCTATCGGAAATCTTAGACAATATACCTCATTTGCTCTATGCTGACGATCTTAAAATGTACCACGTAATCAGAACTCAATCCGATGCAAATTTCATTCAATCTAAACTTGAATCATTGGAGCAATGGTGCAACCAGAACAAGCTTATTCTTAATGCTGAGAAATGCCAGGTTATGAGCTTACACCGTAAAAATACTATTAACAACTATACTTATCATCTAAACAGCGTCCAGCTTAAACAAGTTAAGAACGTTAATGACTTGGGTGTTATCCTAGACAGTAAGCTGCGTTTTAACTTACATTACGATAACATTCTGGCCAGAGCCTACAAGCAACTCGGTTTCATAAAAAGACGTGCAAAGGAATTCAAGAATATATGGGTCACTAAAACCCTTTATACTGCTTTCGTTCGTCCTTTACTTGAGTACGCCTGCGTCATCTGGGACCCAATATTCACCATTCACAGTACCCGTTTCGAATCTATTCAGAAACAGTTTCTACTTTTTGCATTACGAGATTTATTCAATCCCAACGACTTCAACATTCTCCCCTCGTACGAATATCGACTTAATCTTATAAACCTATCAGCCCTTTCGTCTAGAAGAATTATGTTATCTTCTTGTTTCGTTTTTGACATATTAAGGGGTGTAACTAATGTTAATTTAATATCGAGTAAGATTACACTCAACAATACAGTTAGACAAACTAGACACACTCGCCTACTTACTGAAAACCTACACCAAACGAACTACGCTACCAATGAACCCTTCAACAGATGTTGCAAAATTTTTAACAGCGTCAGCAAACATTACTCTCCATCCATATCCAAATACACTTTTAAAAACAACCTGTCCAATGCGCTTAAGTAAAATAAAATTATTTTTTTCTCTTTTACAAAATAAAATGAATTAAATAAGTTTGATAATGTATTGTATTTGCAACTGCCTTGTTTGGCGAAATAAATAAATAAATAAATATAACGACGGTCGCGGAAACGCGACGAATCAACCATGACCTGGGAAATGGGTTTTCAGGACTTGTTAAGGTACTAGTACAGTCTAGAATACAAAAAAAGCATGATTTTCAAGATTTTTTAAAAGCCGTTTTGTTAATTACATCAATGCAATGTTTTACATAAAAAAGTAAATATCTTTAAGTGCATAAAAGAATTATTTTTTATTTTTTTATTCCTTATATAAATTTTGTAGAGGACGCCAAAGTTTCGTACTTAAAAAATTCTTCCTAAATGGCAGACAGTTAATCTCAGAATTGGTAGGTCTGAAACAAAAAGTTCAAAAAGTATGTTATGAAAAGTGTTATTTTGTGTGACAATTCACCACCGAAAGTAAAAATTTGTTGAAAAAAAAAATTGGCAGACTTTCAAAAAAAAATTGAAATTTCGACCCTACTTTCCGATCATTATCCTTACATAATTTTTCTTCTTCTTTTTTACAAAATGTGGTAAATTGTCATGTCCCATGAAGGGGCAAAGAAAATGATTCAAGATTCATTACTCTAAGTTTTATAGTTCCGAAGATTAACTGTCTGCCATTTGAAAAAAGGTCGTTTCGAGAAAAATGCGTTTAAAGTTTTTTTCAATCTTTCTCGGTTTAGCGGTTTTACTCGCCTTTCCGTACGATTTGCTTGGAGCCATAATACAAAAAAAAATTTATCGACTACCAAATAGATACTGAGAGAAAAACACGTGAGAAACTTTGAATTTCAATTTGTGTATAAAAGAAACTGGTATTTTGGAGAGGGGATCGACATAAACGCCGTGCGCTCGCGCGTTATTATATTTACTATAGAATTAAATATAGTTCAAATTTCTCTATCATATTTTGGGAGAATGTTTTTGAATGCCTAAAAATCGAAATCAATAATAAAAAAAAATTCGATTTTTTGAAAATTCTAGACTGTACTAGTACCTTAAACTCGTGAAGTAATTAGAGTGCCTTGTGGATATAATTAGGATAGCCGGATTAAAACTTTTAGATATTTAAGAACTAGGTATTAAGGTTTTCTTCAATTATCAGTTTTAACAACACTGAAGAAAGGAGTAACTGTGTCCCGAAATATATATGTTAATAATTAAAATTAAAGTTGTGGTTTATTGGTTAAAAAATTAACTGTTTTTCTTTAAATTATAACGACATTATTTAGAGCATCATCATAAGTCTGTATAAAAACTCAAGTCAATTATTTATTTGCATTAAGGGGTAACACCACAGTAAGCGGTTCAAAAAATCCAAATTTTTTTTATAGCTCTAAACGAACCTTTATATATTCAAAAATAGTATTCTTCTCGTTATATAGCTGGAAAAAAAAATTTAACGTCAAATTCTCGATTTTCCGGTAACGTCTACAGCACGCGCTAAGCACATATCTTACCGCCCGAAAGGAGAAGATTCTTGGTGCTCGTGGCAGAGGGCACGGGCTACTGGTAACTCAACTTATACTCATAAGCCAGCAATGTCACAAGAAGTATTTGAAGCAAAATCTCCAATTTATCAAGAATTGAGTACCAATGACCTGCTTTCTCGATGCATCGGCGGCTACACTCAAAATAGCAACGAGAGCTTCAATGCAATGGTCTGGTCGATGGCTCCGAAATCAAGTTCTAGTGGGAAGAAAGTACTTGCGACTGCAGTATATATCGCCGTGAGCATTTATAATGATGGCCTATCGAGTATAATGAGCCCCATGGAGAATTTAGATATAAAAATTGGCTACAACTGCTACAATTTCTGCGTTGAGGCGGACGAGCGTCGTGTTCGATATTCTGAGATATAACTGTCTGATGCTGCGAAAAAGGCTCGAATGTCAATAAAAGCATCTAGAAAGGAGACGGAAGAGGTTAGCATCAACATGGATGGCCAAATGTATGGTGCAGGCAACGCTAATTAAATGTACATATAACATTTTATTGATTTAAATGCACATAAAACTTTAAACACGTTTTTCTCAAAACTACTTTTTTCGAGTTGGGCGAAATCATAACTCGAAAACTATTGCTCCGATCAGTCTCAATTTTTTTTGTAGCTTTTTAAATGCAATATCTTGAGCATCACGTAGCCGTTTTTTGATTGGATGTAAATGTTTTTTTATAAACAAATATAAACAATTACAAATAATTACAAATAATTCAAACGTGCGCCATTTCTACAAAAATCAGTTTAAATACAAATGCCTACGTGATTCTATAGCTAATTATATGTGAATAATGAACTTTGTTTCCTTTTTGTTCCTGGTCTCATCGTTTGCGCTAAATCTTTTCGCCGGTTTATCAATTTAAAAAAAGGCTTATTTGAAGATTGGCGCTATCGCCGCCATTTTGAATGAAAATGACAATAGGGGCATTTCACGTGAAACCGACAACGAAAAAAAAGTGTGGTTCTGAAAATCGTTCAAATTGGGCCACTTTGTACTTCTAGGGTATATGAATGTGTACACATAATATTTTTGTTATTTGATGTTTAGTTGTTAAGATATGGGATTCTATAGAATTCAAATTTTCACAGCAAGGGTTTTTTGAAATTTTATTTTCATATTGATGCAAATTATAATCAAATAATAAATGTAGTGTTTTGTATAGAAAATTTACGGTTCTTTTTGATTTTCAAATGAAATTCCGAGGTTGAATTTTTTTTCTATGTTTAAACCGGAAGTGAATATTTAAAATATTTTTTTCAATAACTTCGACCATTTTAATTTTTACTTTTTTTACTGTAAAATAAAGCTTAACATGTATACAATTCACCATAAAAATTGCAGAATGGGATCTAAATTAGTTTAGGAGATGTATCAATTAGAGTGCGTGCATGTCGCTCTGAGCGTGATATCTGTCGCTTGTTAAAGCTGTTTGGTGATGTAAAAATACATTAAAACGTTGATAATTTTTCATTAATATTGATTATTTAGTGTTGCCTTACCTGTTTGTGTCATTCTGAAGTTATTTAATACCTAAATTTAAAATAAAATGTATAGTATTTCCATTTCATTTTACATCTAAACTTTTAAGAATTTTTTTTATATCTTTAAACTTTCGGAGCTAGTAAATTTAATGGATTAAAGAGCCGATCACCGTAGGGAGACAAAAAAGTCAATCAAAATGATAAAACTTATTAACGAACGTAGCTCGCTAAGTGGTTAGAACAACAATGAAAAAATAATGGAAAACAAGCGTGGCGCTTTTATCTCTTTTTATTATCCAATTCTGATTCGTGAAGTGATTTGTTTGTAATTAAGAGATGGTGCTTTTATTCGTATTTTGTCACCACAATATGAGAAAAAATCACTTAAAATAATGTTTTATTTTGAAAATGCTTTCTAAACATAATTTCTCTCAAAGTATTACATTTTATTTTAAATTTAGGTATTAAATAACTTCAGAATGACACAAACAGGTAAGGCAACAATAAATAATCAATATTAATGAAAAATTATCAACGTTTTAATGTATTTTTACATCACCAAACAGCTTTAACAAGCGACAGATATCACGCTCAGAGCGACATGCACGCACTCTAATTGATACATCTCCTAAACTAATTTAGATCCCATTCTGCAATTTTTATGGTAAATTGTATACATGTTAAGCTTTATTTTACAGTAAAAAAAGTAAAAATTAAAATGGTCGAAGTTATTGAAAAAAATATTTTAAATATTCACTTCCGGTTTAAACATAGAAAACAAATTCAACCTCGGAATTTCATTTGAAAATCAAAAAGAACCGTAAATTTTCTATACAAAACACTACATTTATTATTTGATTATAATTTGCATCAATATGAAAATAAAATTTCAAAAAACCCTTGCTGTGAAAATTTGAATTCTATAGAATCCCATATCTTAACAACTAAACATCAAATAACAAAAATATTATGTGTACACATTCATATACCCTAGAAGTACAAATGTGCTCAATATGAACGAATTTCAGAACCTCACTTTTTTTTCGTTGTCGGTTTCACGTGAAATGCCCCAATAGTTTTTTTTTCTTCTCATACTTCAATGTGTGCTCAATAAAGTCCTTTAACGGAAATTTCCTACTCCCGTTCCAGGATTCCGAAAAAAATTGTCAAAAGAAGCCTTATTTTTCGACCGTTACTGTGGTGTTACCCCTTAAAGGAAATCCCGCCGGCTTTTCTAAGCATCGCTAAACAAATTGTTCACTTACAAATATGAAATACATGAACTTCGTATTATTTCTTCATTTTCCATACCATCCAAGATTGTAAAGGTGGCACACTCAATTAGTTTAAAATACCTCAGCTCCACTGCCAAGAAAATAACAAGAACGGTTGTTTTGCCATTTGCAGGCTGAATGAATTTTGAATAGTTTACGGACTCGAAACGAACAACCCTAACGCAGGGAAATGTTCTTTCAATCTCGAATTAAGAAGATACTCAGAAATAGTTAAGCTTTAATTGATTGTACACCAAACAAATGCTTTTGAATTTTAAGTGCGGCATGAAAAGAATCGTGTTTCGTCGTCGCTTGACACTCGAGTTCTGGGAAGGTGCCGTTTTGAGAAGAATCCTTCCCATGACGGGACGACATTTGCGGTGAAGGTAAAGTAAACATGCTTGTGACAGATACGCTTTAGATTGATACTTAAAAAGCAATTACCTTCAATATTAGATATTAGAGGAATGTTTGCTTGTCTTTCGTCGTTTGTTTGCCCGCTCTACACATGTTAGGGCTGAAATCTTACATGATGGGTTTGTTTAACGTTTCTAATTCAATTTTAATGAATTTCGTGGTTGGCGTAATGTGACATCTAATGAATGTATCCTGCCTTCGTTTCACTACAAGACTTATGTGGAAGCAGATCGAATTAGAAGTTATGGCGAATTGCAAATTATCTATATATTTAGTGGTGACCTTATGATTGTAGCGTCTTATTCAAGAAAAACAAATTATCATCAGATAACGTATTTTTTATGCGCAACATAGAACACTGCAAGCATAAATTACAACTACTGATGGAAGGCACGAGCACGATTTCTTTAATTTTTGGACGTTATCGTCCGTTGAAGCGGCCGATAGCCGTCCGGAACGACGCAAGTCTTCGACAATCTTCGACCGTCTTTAAAGGCTTTGTACCACTCGTAAAACAGCCTCACCGTAAGTCTCATCCAGAATTCGCATCGTTTCGGCACACGAACTTTCATTCAAAACACAAAATTTGAGACAAACTCTTTGGTCAACTTTTTTTTTCATTGTAAAATTCGGCGAGCACTACTGAGGTTGACTGATTCAACCAGCTGCTATAAACAAACTGGTTGACAGATCACGCTAATTTTTGACATAGTGATTAAGGACAGTCTTACCAACATACAAAAACTTAAAATACTTGAAAATACTAACGCGGGCAATTTAAATAAGAAATTCTGGGTACTTTTTGGTCAGAAGGTATATTTGAAAAAAAAATCTATTATTCTTGAGTATAAACTACTTCACGGTCCTAAATTTAGGGCTATAAGTAAGTTTTTCACGATTTGATACACCTTTGAATATACGTGTAACGGTTTTAGACTTTTTTTCGATTGAAAATAGTGTTCTACAGTCGTCCAAATTTTGTGCATGTGCAGTAGCTAAATAGTTAATAAGTATGTGCTAAAAATTTTAAGTAAATTGGATGAGCAGTTTTTTCACACGACTACATACGACTATCATACGACTCGCAAACAAAATGCATTTTTCGAGAAAAACGCGTTAAAATTTTTTTTTGGTTTGGTGGAATTATCTTGTCTTTTTTGACTTGAAAGCATTTTCAATCACAATTTTTGCATGTTTACACTGTGAAACTCGAAAATTCACTGACTTAAACTATTTGATATAACTTGTATGTATTGTATTAGAGAGTATAATAGTCGAATAGTTACATAGCGGCATATGTTCGGGCACTTGAAGACCGCTTCCGCTCCAAAAAGTATAGTAGGACTACGAGCGCTGTAGAATAAAAGCCAGTTAAGATATCGATATAAAATTTTGTACAGGTATTTTAAGGCACTTTTCTAAAGAAATGTTTCAAATAAAAAAAAATTGATTTTTTTTAACAGAATACTGCTCCCTTGATGTAGCTTTCACTAGAAACACATTTGTGAATATCTGCAAATGTTTAGATTGCGCATCAATTTCCTCTGCATTTTCATTTAAATTTCTTACTTTCCACTTACAAAATACCTCTGCCTTAACTAAGCTCTGATAGAAGCGTCAAAAGAAAAAAATATTCAAGTACCTACTTTGCTCTCGTCACATATGAGTTCAACTGAGCTTAGTGAATCGCATATGCAAATGACAAAAATGTTCCTCAATCTGGCGCTTCAGGTCGTGCAAATGTCGCCAGTGAAGGTGCGATTTTTTCCGAGAATGCTTCTTAAGCTGCGAAAATTAATTCCATTTGACATATGGTGAATTTGAAGAACTCTTGTCATTCCATTATTCATTTGCATACGTAACTTTTAGTTTGTGTTTTCGAAGGAGCTCGAAGGAACAATAAAAGGCGAAAACCATTACACTAAGAGGTGTGAGTGATTCAAAGAGCATTTGAATAAGATATGCAAAAAGAAGTTTAAGCGGTTGTGCTTTTAACGGAGCAGCCACTTGAAGTTTTCAATTTTCATCATTTTTCTTAAGAAATGATGTTAAATAAACGTTTATTTTCATATAGCGATTTAATCATCAATTATAGATATATTGAAATTCATGGTAGCCTAAAAACTGAACATGCTTCCGGAACGATTTTTAATTCGTTTTTGTATATGTCCAGAAAGAGTTTTGACCAGTTTTTTCTTTACAACCATTCACTTTACTCTTAAAATTAAGTTTAAAGAAATCTAACACATGCAATTCATGTTTTTCAAATAAGTTTCTCAGATAATTCTACTTTGCGATAGGTTTGATTTTTGAAAAGCGTAACTTTAGAGAAGCGACGTGTGCTTTTCAAATTTTATTTTTTGGGTATGTTTACAAACACTTTGCCAAAATACAACTAGATCGAATAAAAATAATTTGTTGGAACGACCCAAAGTATTTATGGAACTAAGCTCAGAAATGTTTTAAATTTTTCGAATAATCAGGATTAAAATCGGTTAATAAGTTTGGATTGGTATTCGGATGGTAAATTATATCTAACGGTAAAGAGGTATGGAAGTGTAATAGTAAATAATTTTCATACAATAAATCGAAACTTTCAATAAACATTCAAAAATCCAGATTAGCTGACGATATCTGCGAGTAAGCACTTTCAAATCAAATAAATACCAGATAGTCTTTTTAGCGATTCTTAAAAAAAATGAAATTTTTGTGTCTTACAAGGAGAACTCACGGCATCGTCCTATCAGATCGGGATGAAATTTTGCAAATAAGTAGAAGACGTCAAGGATATTCGATCCTTAAAATATTAGACCCCGTTTTTATGAAAAACGCCTCTAAAGTTTTTAGCGTCGCTATCGATTAGCAAGTTTTAGCGTCTGACAGAAGCGGTGCAGTGTAGGAAGCAGCGCGACTAGCTCGCGATCATATGGTCGTATGTTCGATCCCCGGTCGGTATTGTTTTTTTTTTGAATAATTGGGGATGTTATTAGTTCAAAGGTAAATCGGCAATGTTCAACTATAAATACATTTATTTTTAAAAATCAGCAAATTATTCGATCATTTAGATATGAAAATTATACTAAAAACTCAGTGTTGAACGGATGGATTGTTAAAAAACTGTTGTAATCGGAGCACTATCATACTTGACGGTAGGAACATCCCTTGTTCCTAGAATCAATCCTGCATCCTCTTTGTGTCGCATAGCCAATTCGGCAGTAAACCAGGGTGACGCCAATCGTATCAAGCCATAAATTCTATGGTGCTCAGTAATTGTGCCATATAGTGGATACTACGGACGTAATTGTTTAACAGTTCGATAATTTCGGATTGCTGTGCTCTAAGCAAAATTCTATGATTCGCATTAGCCAGGAAACCACTCTAAAGACTAGCACAGCAATCCGAAATTATCGAACTGTTAAACAATTACGTCCGTAGTATCACTAGTCAATTCAGGGTATCACCAGACAAATTATAAACTGTATTTTTTTGCGACAGAGAATATAGTCCAGTGTTCATTACAACGATTTTGTCTATTGAAAAAATGTCATTGCTTTTAATCAGTTTCCTCTGACTGACTGATTTCTGGCAATTATGCAACAATTTTACAAGACCCAAATAGCCTTGAAACAGTAACCAGATGAATTTGGATGCATCCGATTACCTTTCAAATAATTTGCCAATTACTTGAATTATCTAAGAGATGAAGTTCGCAGAAGTTAACAGGTGCAAGAGTGATTCTCTTGAATGCAAAGTTAGATGTTGAAGTGTAAAGAAGTAATAAACTTATTGATTCTGTTATGAGAGTGTTAATATAATTGGAGATTTGAGTTTTTCGGGTACTTTAAAAATCCTTACCAATTTTTAAGCGTATTCCCGATTGGAGACAGCGGTTTAAAATATAATTAAAATGAGTCGAAAAATTAAAATGCACAGTGGAAAAATTGGAAGATATTTTATCACACGATTGGTTATCAAAGTACTATCAACAATCAGGATGCGGATGGAATTTTTAATAAACATATTCATTTTTCCATTTAAACTACTAAACAAAGTACGGAGGCACTTCACTCACCTCGATTCAGGCTACCAGGTGAAAAAGATGGTTGTTGCGTGTGTTGATGATGATGATCAAATTGAATTTTGTCATTTGATGTCGTCGAAGATACCGCACCACCGACATTGCTCCCTCCTGCAAGACCAGCGCCCGGACTGTTGTTATTCGAGTTGGAGCTGCTACTCACCGCAGATACGGAGACAACCCCCTCGCGGGCGATATCCTGCATAACAGATGCTGCCCTGCTTCCAACGCCGGCGGGCTGCAGAATCGTATATTGCTTCGAGTCAGGTGTCTCGATGGTTTTTACGTTGTCATCATCGTCCTTTAGCATTTTCGAATTGATTAGATCGCTCGGTGCAAGAGCGCCACCCAAACTTAGCGGGTTCGAAGGTTGGACGGAGAGAGGCGGATAGTTCATGAAAGCAGACTCGCCGGCATAAGGATTTAAAGCCGCGGGATAGCCGCCGATTGCGCCATTACGTTTGGTATCTGTGGGGGGTTTGAAGGCCGAAGCCTGCGAAAAAGAAGTTTTGCCGATTCCGAGTGACTCGAATTTCTTACGACCGTCTTCCAACTGGTTTGAATCAGTTGCTCTTGCCTCGGCGTACTCTGAAAATTTCGTTTGGTAGTTCAGACGCACCGAATCGTTCTCCTTTTGACTTGAATACATAAAATAGTCCGATTCACGCTTGAAATGCACTAGGTTCTTACCGTACTGACTATTTGCAGCAGACGACGGTGGCAGCGGCTTGTTCTTTTCCTCGAACAGGTTTTGGAACGGTGGCGGATTTTCTTCCTGTTCGTTCAAGCGGTAGAAGGAGCCGCGAGCGTCCGACCAGCTCCCTGACAAGCTCTTTAGCGCCGCGTGAGTCTCGCGGATCAGAGTCTCATCGTCCTGTTCGTCATTGCTGTTCAGTTTATTTGACGGCTGACCCGTCCTTCCATTTGGGGCTGCGTTATTCGACGCCAGCAACGCATACTTCTTTTGTGACGCTGCAAGCCTCTCTTCTGCTTTCAAGTGATCTTCATCCCTGCTAGAACGCTTCTTGCGTTTCAAAGCCACTTCTGGATCGTCGTTTTTCAAAACATTTTCGAAGCTCGATTCTTTCGTCAATGGTCGTTTAGTCAGTGCCATCATTTAGACGAAATCAGGGACGAGATGTACACCTCTTCTCTTCAGTACCACAACTTTTTACCGGCGGATGCTTCACATGAGGTTTGACACAAACAAAACTGAACCACTTAGTAAATGCACACCCTTTTTCAGCTACAAAGGCAGGCACTTGCTTTCACTGAAATTCGGAAAACTCATTGCACTTTCATATTGGAAGTAAGCTAAACTGTCCATGCAATATAATATGAATTGAACTACAGATATTTATCTCGAAACCTAGGTCAAAAACTTTCTGGCCTTGTTTTTAAAACACAGCCTAACCAACTTTGTAAGAAATATTGAACTTTGACGAAAGAAGTTTTACAAAAGTTTCCCTGCCAAATGCTAGTTAGTTACAAAACTCTTCCCCTAGACACATCAACTACTCCTTCCGGTATATAGCACTGCACTTGTATGAATGAACACTGGGCACTGAATAGATTTCCGCACCCACCCGTGCATTTGATTATTGTATCTCAGATTTGGAACTGCCCGTTGAGAGCTCACAATCCAAAAATTCAAACTTAAACTCAAAAAATTAATTCAAAACAAAAAAAAACAAAACAACGAAATTATTGAGTGGGATCATTTTCTGAGCATAATTAACAACAATAGCAAATATTTGAGAAACCAAATTCAGGTTTTCAATTGAAATAACAACAACAAGCACCTAACAACAATTTGATGGTTGCAGAACGTTTGTTAACACTTTGGCCAAAACACACCAATGATAAAAAAAACTTTGCGAGTCCCGCGAAATCAATGATCGTCACCAGGTAGTCTCGCGAAAAACACCGATTCCGAGTGAACTTTTCAAAACAAAGTTCGCAATATTTTGATCATCATTTATAGTAAGCAAGGCGGAAACTTTGAAATAAATCGCGAAACTTTTCTCGGCCAACTTTTCATGGGATTCAACTGCGTTTTCCCAAGTCACAGGCAGTGGCGTGTGGTTACCAAGGGCGGGCTGGTCTGTTTGGCTGGCACTTGTTCGGAAAGTAGTCGACAACTTCTTCTAACACTTATTCTTCAGTTTTTGTTCTTGTTCTTATTCTTGATAGAAACTTATTCTTGATGTACTATCACACTTCCACTCCACTGGCAGCACGATTATAATGTTGATGATAGTCCTTTTCAGTCCTAAGCCTGAGCCTATGAGACCGAAATTGTGAGAGACCAAAGTTATCCCCTTTTGAAAAAAACACCGGGTGAGACAAAAATTAAAACTCGTCTCTACCTGTACTAAGTTCGTGGCTAACTGGCACCAAACTACCCGGAGTTTTCCAAAGTTGTCGAACTTTACGATGAAACTGCAGCCAAAATTGCTTGCTTTTTCGGAGAATGGGGGCGGTTACTCGCCCCGCTCAAGTGCAGACCCGGGTTGCTTGGAACGGGGCCAAGGCGGGAAAAAACGACAACAGAGAGCAAGAAATCGCTAGCAAGTACAAGAAAAACTTCTATCCGATACTTTTGTTGAAACGACAAGGAAGCATATCGTCGGGGCAGGGTACGAAGCTGGAAGTGGTACGTTGCACTGTGGGGTGCTCTCCACCTTCTGGCTACGTGAAAAGGATAGCAAGTGGCAGTTAGGATGCGCCAGCGCATTCCTTCCAATCGCTTGTATTCACTTGCTTTTAAGCTTTTTACTCCTCGGCTAGGACGGAGCATAGTTACGCTCGGACCACGGTTTGTACTCATTACGAATTCCACGACACGCTGGTTGTTTTGCATTGCGACTTCCAGGAAAAAGGACGATGCTGACGAGAGCAGGCAGTAGGAGGAACTCATAAATTGCTTTCCCAACCGTTCGATGCAAAGATAAATTTCTGCTGGATGCAGATGTTCCGTTTCGACAGCAAAAAGCTTTGGATTATTCACCTCAGCCCTCAGTTGTGTCCTGACTATCTAAAAGGAAGGATAGAGTTTTCGTTCAAATCATATTGTCGCTGGCATTGTCGTAATTTCCTTTCGGGTGATATTTTTCCCAACGTCTGCTGTTTAAGTTAACTACGTGAGGGTGCAATGTGATAACAGAGAAACAAGAGTGATGGAATGTGTTCACACGAGTTACATGGATACGATAAAATGTACTAAAAGCATTTCAAATAATAAAAAGGTTGTCTTTAAGTAAAAGGACTTTGGTTCTGTTACTTTTATTGAGCTCTTTACTATCTTTTCAGAATAGTAGATATTAGCATATCAGAGCATTTTTTTCTAAACAGTTATTTGTTTTCAATGTTAGTTAAAATATTAGAAGTGATGGGGTGTGCAGTTAGTTCTATGTGGCTCGGATTTTTAAAGTTACAACACAGCCAGGAGGCTTAAAATATGTATCAACAACGAAGACACTGTTGCATTGGACTATCGTTGAAAATTTTATTGTTCTGCTATCTTCCAGTGTAAATCTTCTCGAACCTCCTAATTTCAATAGAAGAAAAACATATTTACGTGAAAACAACATTGTTTGCAAAAATAAAGATTAGGGATGGCAAATAAAGCTTCCTTGTTGTGCCATGCAACTTGCTGATATATAATTCCTGCTCCTTGAAAGTCTTTCAAAATAATTTGTTTCCATTAGAAGTTTTCAAAATAAATATTAAAGAAAATTGCATGATGTGTCAAAAGTAAATGACACAGCTTCTCAATTTATCCATTCAAAAATTCTGCTATTTCAGCTATAGATTAAGAACATATCATATAAAATACTTCTTAAATTTTTGCTTATATGCGAAACATTTATTATAGCGAATTTCGTACAACTTTATCTTTGATCTTCCCTCGGGCGCAGTTAAGCCAACAGATACACGAAGAACTGAAAGAAAGACATATAAAGTTGAGCAGGTAAGTCAGATACACTGCGCCCGTTGGAAGCTCTAAAGTACTAGCCAGCTTCTCAAACATAAAGGTTCAAGATGCATTCTCAAGGTGAAGAAAGAAAAACACAACAGAATACAAAAAACATGGTATAAACCTTGTATATCTCTCAAATATTTTCGAAATTTCAAAATTTTTAACGACATCTGATAGAGTATTTTCGGTAAAGAAATTGTGACTTTCAAGCAAATCGCTTAATTGAAAATCTAGTTTGAAATTTTTTCTGATGAATTATTATTAAACGCGTTGAGAGCCAGTCATGAAATCCTTCCATTGATATAAGACCTTCGTTGCGTTAAAAAATGCAGTTTAATGCAATATCAAGGTTAAAGCAGCTGTAAAACGTCCCTATTCTCAGCGGGTTTCCACAATTGTCTGAACTTGAAGAGATCCAGCTTGCAGTCTTAAAAATATTATATTTTACGTGTTGTAATTATCATGAATCTAAAACATACAAGAAATTAAACGAATGCATAAGTTAAGCGCTTGTAGACGATGATAAAAATATTTGTTTAGCAATGTGTAAAAACCAAGGAACCAAGGAATGTTTCTTTGATTTGCTGGTTTGAAAAAAAAATCAGTGGTAACATTCGAAGAAGAGTTCATGCATTCCAAAAAATTAATTTAAAACAGTCAATCGTCTAGCTATTTTTGGTGGAACGCGGAAACAAAAGGTTTTCTGTTAAAAGTTAGACCTAGATGTTTATCAAAGCATGATTAAAACTCCTGACGGTGAAGTAAATCTCTTTTTGAGAAGTAAATAAAATGTTAGCTCGATTTCTGCAAGTTGTAACATATATGTGCTATTCCCAGAATAAGCAACACAGAAGAATCAACGAATGAAGATTGTGCACAAATTGGTATTAAATTTAATTTAAGTCCATCGTAATCCATAAATGATTTGAAATTTTTATTAGAAAACGAATGCAATTCATACTGGATCACTTTAGTCTGCACAAAAGTCATACTAGTGCTATTTTATTGGTATATATATACAACGAGGTTAGATCTGTACATCTTTGTGTTAATAAATTCTTGGAAAGTAAACGGAAGCTTAAGAGGTGGAGTATGATTAATTTTACATATTTTAAGCGTACTTTTTTTTGAAAATAATGTAAATATAAATTCATTTCTGAACAAAGTACATTATAAGATAATAATTCAAGAGTATTCTCTAATATTTTGTTTCAAAAATATTGATTATTGAGGCAGTGACAGCAAATTTTCATTGACTTCTAAAAAAAGTAGTTTTGCCGTGCACAGCATAACTCATCACTCGATCATCTGATGACGAAAAATCAAAAATATTTCGTTGGTTTATGAATTTCCCAAGGTAACCAAATTGAGATATATTTTTTAATGAACTAAGTAAAAATTACGAACTTATAATTTTTTTATTAAAAAAAAACGATAAACTTGTTATTATAAAACAAATTATAATCATTAAAAATAAAATATCTCAACGTGGTTACTTCGTGATTTATGTACAAAATCAGTGTACAAAATTTAAAAATGATCAGATAAATAGATTTTGAGTTAGAGCGTTCACCGACTTTGAAAAAGCTAAGTGTTTGGAAAAACACGTTTAAAAAAACAGCCGATTTACAGTTTATAGTGCGTCGAAGAGCAGAGTTTTAAAATCTTAAAGCTTTGTCATTTTTGCTTCAATCGACCTATAATTTTAACTGAATGCTCTTAAAAAGTTTTACTATTGAATAAAATAATGAAAAAAATGCAAAAAAAAAAGAAATAAAACAAAAGCCAGTCTCCTCCCTTAAAATATTTTATATTAACAAAATCTTGCAAGGGCAAGAACAAACATTCAATCGAAAATAACTCCGATGCATCGAGTTCGTTGCTTATTATTGATTGTACCTGAAATAGCTTTCTAGCATATTTTTTCCTTCGTTACATCTTACCTAAAGTTCCTCTCGAACGGTTTTGGTTGAAGCAAACACTTTCGTGACTTTAATTGTTAATACCAATCTACTTTATTCTGCAATCACATATTTAAATTACACACGACTAATAAAAGAGCCTTCCAAAATCATCATTCAACTGTTCCCTCGGCTTCATCTCATAAATACATCCTGCTACATTTTTCATAATGAACTGGATCAAGAAACGCCTCTCATTCCCATTTTCACTTCTGAAACATCAAGGACCACGGCAGCTAAGTTCTGCGACAAAATCTTAATTCAATTTCAGCAAATCAACTCATTATGGTTGCCGTCAAAAGAAGGACTCGCATTCAAAATGTAAATAATGTCCCGACTAGCGGTATCCTGGCGGTGAAATTGCTTGGCTCCGAACAACAGCCTGTAAGTAAACATACAAAAGCTTTTAATGGTAAAATGTTTAATAAATTTTTCGGTTTTTCAATCACATCTGGCGTAAAAGTACTGAAAAGCAATGAGTTCCTGTTGAAAAGGATCTTCCGTACAGTACATTTTCATGTGACGGCGGCGTTCGTCTTACAATCTTTTGTTTCAACGCAAGTCGTCCTGAGATGCAGACATCGTTTCTCAGAAATCAGTTGTGTAGTGGCTTGGGCTGAACAAAAAGGAACTTGGCCAAAAAGAAATCATCGCTGTCATTCGTCTACTGCACACTACTCTTATTTCCGAGGCTTTCCGTTGTAAAGGATTTTCTTTGCAAGCTACTCGAAGACAGACGAGACCAAAATACGAATGCGAGTCTACTTCCAGGCGGTTTTCTGTCACGCTGGAGTGCACAAAGCCACTTTACACCCGGATTTTGGTTTAAAATTAATCCCGAGTTCTTTAGCGAGCTCTCTGCTAATGTCGACTTTTTCTACTTGGCACCATCGAAGCCATCGTGCGACGTGGTGGCATTTTAGGGGCGGCATCTCTTGTGGTGGATTGCCACTTGCCCCGTCCTTGAAGCAGCCTCGAGGTTGATTCCTAGGGACAATTACCAGAGCCGAGTTGATGGAAATCATGAAAACAGTTCGTTCTTAATGTCTGCGGCTTTTAAAGAGATATTTCTTGAGATATAAGGATTAGGTAATTAATTTAATTATGAGCTGTCAATCAGACTGTGCTGGATCTTTTGGTGTGTGTTTGGTGGGGATTCTGAGATTACGAAAATAGTATTCTGTCCATTGAAGAATCGTCAAGGAGTGTGAATTTAAGAAGTCAATCGTGCAAGTGCAAAGCACGAAGCAATGCTTCAAAGTGAACGCTTTATAGCGCAGCGTACAAATTTCGCCTTCTTCCTACAAAACAATGATATCAAATTATTGCCTTGTTATTACGAACGACTCCTTGTCCACTTGACTTTTAATTAACCTGGCCTATTTATTATCAGTGAATCAATAAATAATTGCTGCTACACTGCTACGTTGTGAGGAACATAATTTATGGAATACGTACCCACTTGTACCCAACTGCGACTTATTAGCATGCATACGCATTAAGGACCTTCAGGACTCACCAACTCGCTTCAACTCTCCTTGTTTCGCGTAGCAAGAGCAAATCAATTTCTCTACTTAACAAGCTCAATTATACATTATCAACGATTATAATTTAGTTTCCAAATTGTAGACAATGCGAAGCAGGATCAGGTGCTCAGGGTACCTTCACACAACCATTGTAAGTAATTAAATATAAATCAGGGCCATCAAGCACTCGTCGCTCGACACGCATTGCGTATAATGCTGTTTGCCAATCAATTTAAATGTTGTTACGACATGCTACGCACTCCGACGGTATCCATTGTGAATTGGTCGTTCAGCAGGAAAGGTATCCGATACGATCTATGCTGGTGGAAATTAATTTTCAATCTATAGGTGATTAAATCTAGTTAAAACGGACGTAAATGGTTCACTGTATATGTCATTATAGGCTTTCTGCGGAAAATAATACTAAAAAATAGAACCAATAAACGGATATTTTGAAGACAAGGAAAAGAACTTAACTTAAAAAAATTTGGAAGCTACACATTAGGAAGCTAGATGTGTATTTCTGATACTTTTAATAGATAGAAAAATCTTCCTGACAACGTTTTTGAGCTGGTTTTTCGAAAACAATGTTTAATGAAAATTTTCAGTGATTCTAAAAAAATCAGATGCAAAATTTTCAACATTAAATTTTCATTTTATTTACGGTATTTATTATCCATTTTTATGCGCTTTTCAGGAAACGACAATGAATACTGCATGGGCATGAGTACTATTCACGGACGATTAACTAGATATCCATCTTGATATCTAGTCTAGATCTTTCAATAAATCTAGATATTTCACGAAAAATAATCTAATTTCTAGAACCGTTTAAAGAGACCTGAAAATCGTTTCAATGTGAATATGATGATTTTTCGCAATTTTCTGTGTGAATACCAGCTACTACTTTTAAATAGCTGAAATTTTCGTCAAGGAGGTCACCTGGTAGTAAGTTCGGTTATAAAATCAGCATTATGACTGTATAGTAGTTCCATTATCAAGAAATAAGTTGCTTTACAAACGCCTGCATTTTTCAACTTCGTATCTTGAGGTTATCCAGCCATCAATAATAGCACAGACCTACAAAAACGCAACAAGAATAACTGGCAAAGTGGGAAACCATAAATTTGCAAATTACAAAGCTTTCGAAGTCACCCAACAGAAATGCGCCTCTTAACAACTTTCCGCAATTATTGTTTATTTGTAGATGAAATTCTGACGAACAAAATGGCGGTGAAAATCGACACGATGGCATCGTTCAAAGACGCAAATAGAATTCATCTGAAAAATTTAGCTTTTGCGAATCCATTCGCGAACCCAAAAGCAACAAAAACAATTTCCAAGTATATAAGTAAAAAAACCTTACGCTTCTGTAAAAAAATACCCCACACACAACATTTTGTTGTTTAGCAGGCAAAGATATTGTATGTAAAAAGGACTGGCTCCTAACGTTTCTATCATTGTGAGCGAACGGATGGGGTAGGTTCCTATCCCATCATTGCGGGGCCACCACTAGAGGGACTAGGACATAGCGGCACGAGTGGAGAGGTACACGTCGAGCGGAGAAATAAAAAATGCCTGGAAAAAGAAAGTGGGAGTCGACGCGATAGGTGAGCAACCGGAAAATAAGGCGGGACCATTTCCACCCACTTAACCTATTTGCCAAGTGAGTTGGCGGCATGAGAAAAACGTGGGAAATGTGGGAAAAAAGAAAGAAAAAGCAGAAACGGTTTTCGGTCCGATGACCAAGAAAAGACTGGCCCAAGGCAAGGGTACATGAATACATAGATAGATTCTTTATACATACCTGTCATGGGCTGTGGCATAGAAATAAATTTCTGACGTGAGAAAAAGTGAAATATACTTTTTTCGTGATGAACGACGAGCAAGAAAATGCTTTTTACATCTGAAGCCTGGCTCGAGATGCTTTTATCCTGTCAGAATGGAGCTGGAACTGGACATCTTGAACAGTCGATTCAAGCGCTGTTAATATGACAAGTGAAATGTCCTGAATGAATTTTTCGAAGGATCCTCCTCCAAACGTATTGTGTCAATTAAAAGTTGTTTTTTTCGGAAGTCAATTGTTGGAAAAGTATCAAAGTGTCTGAAATATTGAAGACAGATTTTAATTATTTACATCATATAATGATTAATTATTTTTAATGCTGATATTTCTAGTCCAAAAAACAATTCCTATTGATTATATCAACGTTAGTGATGCTTCGTCAATAAAAAATACGGCTTTATAAATAAATTTCAAAGAGGTTATTGAAAATCTAAATTCAAAACCTTTAAATTTAGTGCATTTAGAAAGCTATTGCCAAAATTAAATAGTACAGTTTTAATTGCTGGGAAAATTTGATTTTAATTTGAATTTATAAGGTTTGTTTGAATCGCCAAAAACTTCCCCCATATAGTTGAATTTTTTTTGAATAGTTTCAATATTTTGGAACACAATTTCTTACTAAAAAAATTAATTGCCAATTTTTGTACGAAATTCTTCGTGCTTTACAAAAATTCGCGAGAACATAAATCTATCCTGCATCGCTTAGAAGGTATGAGCGTTTCAATGAAAACCTTAAAAAAGGTTCTGCCCTAATTTTTTTTTAAATTCAGAGCCCTTTTTCATATTTCTTTGAATTCATAAATAGTACTAACGATCAGTTTCTAAAATGCGAACCAAATTGATTCGAAAATCTCTGAAACTCGTTTTTGAGGTTCCCGTTCATTGCTTCTAAACGATGCTAGATAAATATAAGAATCAATGCTTCAGCGGATTTTTTTATAGACCAAGAAATTCCCTACAAGAATTTTCCAAAGAATTTTTTGTGTATTTCTGTTCGCCCAGTGTAAAAAAATAATAATGTAAAAGTGTGCGTTAGAACATCTTGGGAATAATTAGAAAAGAAATGTGTAAGTACTATAGTACGTACGTATATCATTCATATTATATTCGAGCAGATACGATTTCAGTTAACTACGGCTAGGCAGTTTCTTTGGTTTGACACATCCAAGGTCATTCCTGTCACGCGCGATACCTCACAAACAAAACTTTGAATTATTTCTGATGGGTTGTCAATCATTAAATTTAATAGAGCATTGTTTAAGTAAATTTAGTACAGTTTTGTTTGTAATGGTCAATACTTTAAAAGAGCTGCCATTTTAAAAAGTCAACCCATAAAAAATTACGTTTTCTATAACTGCATAAAATATTTTTCTACAAACAATAAATATTTTCAATGTATAAGGGTATACGACCAATATTAACTTATTCAACACTATTTTGATTATTATGATGTTTTGTTGTTTTGAGGAAATATTTGTTTTTAATTTGTATAAGATAAGTGTATAGTGCCATATACTCAAGTGAAAAAAAAACTTCAGAATATCTATTCCAGAACAAAAAAAAGTAGACAAACCAGGCCTTTAAACAATTCATAATAATATGAAACTACAACAAATACAAATGTAATCACTCTAGCAATTCCTTTCCTTTTCAATCATCTAAAAATTAAACAAACATGTCTAAAAATTAAACAAAATACCCTAAATAAAAAAATTAAATGGTTTTCCAGTAATTGTGACTTATTCACTAACTTATACGAAAATTGAAGCCACCGCAAAACTGCTGCGAAACTGAACTGAAAGAAATATGATCAAATATATAATAAAAGATTTCATCATACTTCTTTTATCGTGTTATGCGTGCCATATATAGTGATGTTGATGTGTTCGATTAATCGCGAGTAGTGTCGTTCGGAAAAGAGCTCTCGAGAAAATTGGTGAATTTTCTCAACTTATCCAGGCTATTGAAAACTGACAGTTGAGCTCATAATGAGGTAACAGGTCATTATGAGGTACAGTGTAATAAGATAGACATATGTGTCTGAACTAGCATTTCACGAAAGCACATTTTCTACACAACAACACACTTAAACTGTCTATTAAAAATAACACTCCAGCAATTACCTAAAAAATGTTCGATATTTACTACCAAATCTGGAATTGTACAATTCCATCTTATTCACTAGCTTTGCTCACAAATGCAATTACAATAGTACTTACTTACTAACTTCATTAAACTTCTAATGATGTAGTTCCTACTTCATTACGACCAGCTTATTATGTATCAGATAAACTAAAAAATAAAAAAGAATACAAACCCTTATAAATTATAGTGTTAAGTCGTTCTGAAAATATTTCTGCAAATTTCATAGCTCATCAACACATTTTGCCTTTCCTTTCTGGTTACATGGAAAACCATTACTCATTTGCTAAGCCCTCCACCATAAACACCATATTATCGATTAAACCGTCTACCAAATACAAATAGGTTTGAACGGGCCCAATATTTTCCGTCTTTTTTCCCAAACACGCCAAAAACAATGTTCAATTTGTATGGAATCTAATAATTGGCAAGAACACGAATTCCACAGTTCACCATTATTGGCTCTAAAAATTGCCACTAACCATAAACAAGCCATTTGAATGGATATGATGGCGCAGTTATGAAAAGAGCCAATATTTATTTTGTTTTATTGGCAATTTGAATCATTCCGAACGGCAGACGAGTAAATCCAATCCAACATTATATTGGCAACTTGTTGAACGCATGCTGTCCTTCAATGAAAGGAAACATAAAAACCCAAGGTTGAGGATACGTGCACGAAATGATTCAGACAAAGCGTTATGAAAAAAGAACACGAGACATTGGAACAAGCTTTTCGAGGAATATAGAAAGTGAGTTCTCGTAGTGATATGTAGTTTTGCGCTGATACTCCAGCACTATTCCCTCTTCACTTGATTCAAGTTAAAGGGATGTATCTTGAAGTGAAACATCATTAAAACAAGCGCAATAACCTATAAAATTTGTAAAACATATTCTCATCCACCTGTAAATGTCAGCCCATCTGTGCTTCTGAAACCCATCCCCTTTCGGGCTATCCCCCAAAATAAGACGATTAGTACAGCACTCGTGATGTAATTAGGCAACATCTTTTACAACACCCAATCTTCAGTCGACCGTCCATTTTCCTACTGCTCGGCTGACAACACCTGTCTCGTCATTCCTCAATATCTTAAAGCTTTCATTGCAACATCTTTCCTGAAAAGATTCCCAGCTCCAAAGCTAATTTTCTATTCCACTTCGTGCCAGCCGGAACATCCCCCACTCCGACCGGTATTGTTGGTAACATAGAGTAAAAGATTTTTATGTGCAAACAGGTACTCTAATGGAGTCCTTAGATAGTAATTAGTGTACACGAGCACGCTCCTGATTTCTCTTTTTGAATCGCTCCATCAAGTAATGCTGCACAGTTTATTTAGAGATCCAATGAATGCATAAAATCCGCTGGTAAAAAGTTTGTTCGTAAAAAACGCGTTAACGAGTGTTCGTTTACATTAAAAAAAAAAGTTTGAAGGTTAGACAAGCTGCAGTGGATGTTTTTTTTTCAGAAAATGCAAATTCATTTCAAAAAAAAATCCGCCCGAGAGAAAACAATTACTCGGGTAATGTGTAAAGGGAAAAGGGTTAGAGCCTTTTATTTTTACGATTATTTTATAGCCAAGGAAAATGGAAGGAACGTTTGAGTTTTCGAAAAGATTGAAATTGAAAGAGAAAGCTGTTAAACTACGGCTAGTTTGAAAAAGGCTGAGAAGTGCTATGAGATCTCAACAGTTGGATTTTTTAGTGTAATATCATTATCATTTTTAAATTTCAAAGACAGACGGAGAATTACAGATGCCTTCTGTCATGAGAACAATATATTAAAATTAAAAATATTGTGCTTTAGACAAATGTTCCATAAAGCTAGTTTCGACTTAAATTACTTATAAAAAATCTACTTGCTCAATTCGTAAATTTTTGAATTCTATAATGGAACAAATATAGCGTTGATATAGCGTTGACTTATATTATTTGACTTATAAATGATTCTTTGACAATTATGATTTTGATATATTTCTAGGAAAATATTATATACTAAAATTCGTTGGAACTTGTTAACTTCCCAGCATATAAATACATTCGTTGACGTTTCCAAAAAACTAAACTCAAGTATGAAAAAATGATCGATTTTTGACATTTTTTCTCAAAAGTCCGCCATTTTTTGTTTTAACCGATTTTTCTTGAGAAAATAGTGGTGGATTACGGTGTAAGAGACCTTGCTTTTGAAAGTGCCGTTAAATTTTTTTTGATCTACCAATCCATTGATTATCTCTGTGCCCTAGATTAACGACTTTTTCAGAGCTTAATTTCAGCGCCCTCTATAAAAGAGAATAATGTTTAAAAAAATAAAAATGACATTTTTTATATTACTCAAATATGAAATAATACTTTAAAAAAAGATTCATGTCAATATAAGTTAAGATATCTGAGAAACAAATTCTTGAAAAATGGCTCATTCGCCTTTAAAGTCGATTGGTACCTTAAGTATAAGGAAATTCAATAGTTTTTCTGAAAAAAAATCATAAAAGTATGACTAAAATATGGCTTACAGACTTAAGCAACACCTTATTAAAATAAAAGGTTTATTTTCTACTTTATTTAAAATTCATCAGAATTTTTCAGGTAAATCGAATACCTACTAAAAAACTTATCTGGCGAACATGCGTTCAATTCAATTCTGTGCTGATTATCCTTGTTCCCATTAGGCAGTTCATACTCAGGCACAATTAACATGCAATGCAAATTTTAAGCGGATCTATGCATCGCTTCCTGTCCAACGTCTTCCATACATGCAACAATCTGCTCGTCCACAGTTTGACCATTGCGTATCTACTTGTTGCGTGTTGCATTTAATCCTCGGACATTGTTGAAAGGTCATAAATTGTCCGAGGGGTTGTTTGCCACATGAAATTGTAGTACGTTTGCTGATACGTCCTGATAAGGATAATTGGATGTTAATAGACTAGTAATTAATGTTGATGGATGTCACTTCTTGTTGTTGTTACGAAATCGTAAGAACAATAGAGCACCCTATGTCAATAGTCCATTTCTATGTTAATTATATTATCGTTTAAATGTGGGGACACTTTATCTGAATAAGACCTACATGTGTTGGAAAAAGTTAATGAGGACTATGTAACTTATTTCAATAAATGGTTGACATCAAAGGCATCACTCGAATAGAAATCAATTAAAGGAGCTAAAACTGCAAAGTGTCTTAAATCTTTTCATCATATCAATGGAACTGGAATCTTCCTTTAGGAGATTAAAAACATTAAAAGGCTAATTAACACAAAATTTTACGAATATGAAACATCACAATCACCACTCAGGAAGACCACTCTTTCGCTTGAAAAAGTGTCAACGATGCTTCAAGTGGTAAAACGTAAATACCATTTGGAGCTCTTAACAGATACTCCAACGTGTTGCTGTTGCCGAAAGAACTCGCTGTCACATCGTTGAAATCAGGACAACGGCTCTTCGTGGCCCCGGGTGCTTCGTGTAGTTGTCATAAGCAAATCAACAGCGGCAAGTCGTCAGCAACCGGAAAATTGTTATGCAGATTAATTTCACGCCTTTTAGCTTTAATGCAAGTCAAACCACAGCTTTTCATTTAAACTGAAGATTTTTATCGCACGCTCGCACCATCTGCGGAAAACACGTATCCATGGAAAGGAAAAAAGTGCAATAAAGAATCACATCCTTGTATTCGCCCTTTTGGGAAATGCTAGAACACTGTCAAGGGTGCGTGAGCCTTTTATCACTTCATTTTGTGTCGGGGGATTTTTGTCGAGTTCTTATTTTTTATTAGCACCGTTATGATGTGATAAACTGATTTGTTCTGTGCTTAGCCAGAGGGGTGAGGAATTTTTATCAAATATCATATGATTCTTCTTTTTTGAAAAAAACGAATTGTTACTAAATAACCTCAATGCAAACATTCTCCTTTTTATGAATTTAAAGGAATTCTGCTAATTTTTCTAAATATTTCAAAATAAAATAACTTTTCTCGACGCTTACACTTAAAACAGCGGCAAAAGGGTGATTTCTGGAAAATATAAATGGTAACAATCTTTCATATTCTACTCATTTCACTGTTCTGTAGAGCATTGAAACGTATCGTATCATTTTTCTGTCTATTCACATCCTTTCTGCAATAATCTTGATTTTCTTTCCAACTTTTATTTGAAACGAGTTCTTTACGGCGGCAATCTTCAAAAAATTATTGAAACCAAGTTGGTTGTTTAGAATTTTCACCACAGGACAAAAATGCACTCCCAAGCAAGCAAGAAAACATGCACGAGTTTCACTTATTTTCCCAGCACTCGGAAACGTTATTGAATACAATTTGTAACTCGAAAGTAAACAATTCATAGGCGAAGAACATACACTAGCTATTTCATCGTTGTGATACTAGTTCTCCAGTCGCATTCAACCCAAACTTAAAAAAAATTTCACCTCAAACAAATATTGCTTATTACCACAAGTTCTCACGAAGGACTAAGACTTAATGCCCAACATCCCTAAGAAACGAACACACCGCCGACAAAGAAAGTCAGCTCAATTTCCAAACTGGCGAACAAGAACAAAAAAAATTATTTAACAAAATCAAACAAAAAAAAGTGAGAAAACTCCAAAAAACAAAGAAAGTAATTACATTTTGTGCGCGCGCAGTTGTTAAAGTTGGTCCCGGCATCAGGGTGGTTTTGATTTGTGATGAAAACTTCACTAGCTAAATCTTTTCGAATCTTATAGTCTTGTTCGCCTTATACCAGACGAAAGTTTTAATTCGAAGAAGTTTTCCATCGTCAACTTTGGCTTGAAGCGGGCTAACGGTACGTTTTTGGGTAAAATTTTCCACCAAAACGTTTCCATATCCAGTTTCGATTTTCATAAAGAAGCTTTCAACGGGCTGGTATAATTATAACGACTCGTTCACTGGACACTGATTATGATAAAATTAACACCAGGAAAACTTATTCCAATTTGTTCTACAGACTTCGAGATATTATGATGAGCCCACGCCACAATATTGTCAGTTTCCAGCGATACCGAAAAAATTGATCAAAAGCGACCATTCAGATAATTCCTTAATCAGTTCCACTCTGAAAATAGAATTCTTTCAAATTGTATGCAAGGAATCTCGAATTAGTATCACTTATTTTATTTTCAACAAATTCCTTTTAAATATACCAGCCTTTGGAAAATTCAATCGGCAATAGCATTGAGAGATAAATAAGCATCAATTTAGCAGAAATTTTCATAAACCTCTCCACTTTCGCATGAAGAGCGGAAAAGTTCAAGAATTCAGAATATGCTGAGTTAATCTAGCATGAGGTCTAAATAAAACTAGTGGAGCATGAAATAAATGTATATATTCTGAACTATGATTGTTAGCATATTCCTCTTCATTAATATGATGGTTCTCTGTGCTACACATAAAGAAAAAAATTCAAAGGGTGGAGGAATCCAAAAAGAGATTTGTTGAAATCTTAAATGCGCGGAAGTGAAATTCAAAAAATTTTCAGGCTTATTTATATAGATAGGCAACAATATTTCATAGCATGTAAGAAAAAAATTACAAATTATGTTTGTTATTTTTTCAGAACCAAACTATCAATATCAATATCAATATTTTTTAAAATTATAAATACTTATTTAAATGGTATAAAACTTTAGTACATCAACAAGCAACTATTGAAATTTAAGAAAAAGTTTTTTTTTTCAATTTCATTTAAGGGGGGTAAGGTTTGTTTCGTCTAAAAAATAACTTTTTTTCATGAATTTTTTCAAAAAACATTATTACTGTAGGTTTATTTAACATATTATTATATGAAAGTACATCATGTGAAGAATATTTAGGAAAAAATTTGTTCAAAAATAAAGAGAAATAACGGATTTATTGTAGATCTCCGCAAGCGCCTAGAAAAAAAGTTTTTGTGCGGTGACCAGCCTACAGCATCACTGGAACATCTGAAACCAAAAAATCAAAATGCTTTCTTCAGTTTATTACGATCGGTTTAGTAGTTTTTTCTGCAGGCTGGTCACCGACTTTAAAAACTACATGTTTGGGAAAATCGATTTAGAGTTTTGTACACTGAAAAAATGTAAACATCTTGAGAAAAACTGAATTTTCTTATAAAATGCGTGCATGTCATCATCGATGCCGGGTCCATACAGAACATCACTATCATCCACGTTATCTAAGGCATCTTTTTGCTCCTGTCGATAAAAGTAATACAATAGAGACCGAAACAGTTGCCGCTCGCCGCCGCTCAGCGCAGGTAGCTAAAAGGCGCGCAAACCTAAGAGGTACGGTTATTCAACTTACAGTAACTTCGTTGGTTTTACTCCGAATGACCTAAAAAATTTATACAATATTCTTCAGATGTTGTACTTTCAGAAAAAAAATAAACAAAAATGGAAGAAAAAAACAGTTGTCAAACCTTACCCCCCCCCCTTAAAAAATGGCGGCTAATACGGAGGCACCCAAAAACTGGTTGACTTCATATCTCCTGACTGGAACATTTGAAACAAAAAAATCCGAATGGCATGTTGAAACATAATTGATCACTCGTAGCCGAATTCAACATTTTGGACGAAAAAAAACAAAATGGCGGATTTTTCAATTTTTTCACCTCTATTTTGCAATTACATTGTTTAATCAAATCGTCAAAAAAAATTGAATCTGGTAGGGGATGAAATTACACATATGCTTATTCATACTCAGTAAAAATTTCAGCCCGATCGGCAATATAGATTTTTCAAAATCGTGTCAACCTGGTCGAAAAACGTTGTTTCGAGGAAAACACGTTTGAAATTGAAGTACCTGCTGAGCGCGCTCACACACGCTCCATGGTATCACTGCATATATATTTCTCGGTTTTACCGACCAAAATAAAAGTTTGTACACTAATTCTAAAAAGTCACTTTATTTTTGGAAAAAATAGACTCAGACTACCCCCTTAAACCCTAGCCTAGTAGAATCTATATAAATAAAAATGAATCGCCTAATGTGTTGCTAAGCGCAAAACTCGAGAACGCCTCGACCGATTCGGCTATTTTTTAAATATATGGTTCCTTAAGGCACAAGGGTAGTTCTTACGGAGAGAAAAATTAAAAAAAAATTTAAAAAATTAATTTTAATTTTTAATTAATAAAATTAATTTTTTCTATTAGACTGCGACAGACCAATAACTTTTGACAGAACGAAGTCTGTCCGGGCAGCTAGTTAATTATAAATTCCAAAAAAAATGTTTAGAAAAGTTTCATTCAAACACGCTTCTAAAAATCGTTGGTAAATATATGCATGCAGTTTTTAGGGATATTAATCAAAGAAATATTGAGAGAAAAAGTGGCCATAAGAAAATTTACAAAGAAAACTCTTTTCGATAACACACAAAATGAAATGAAAGCAGTTCTTTATAAACTCCACAAATAATCTAGAATGGCACGTTGAAAAAAAAATAAACTATGTTTTCTAGGCTGACCTAACGTTTTCGAATCAATAATATCGAGCAGTGTATTCAAAAGAGTTTTAGATTCAGCGAAAATGTTTTTTTAATTTGTTTTTATTGAAAAGTAAATATCACAGTTTGATCAAGGTATCCTCAAATCGCGTTACATTCAAAGCATCATTGAGAAACTTTGAAATGAAATGAAATTCCCGTCACCAATTTCATGCTTTATAATTTTTAAGCTTCCGAAATGGTACGCCTTAACTTTTTAACTGCGAATTCTAAACATATGTATGTTGAGCAAGATCAATCATTCACATTATTTATTCTGGATGCTAAACTAGGCAAAGGAGTTTACAAGAAAACCGATCCATTGAAAAAGTCGCTATCTTTATGTAAAATCCATATATGCGTTAAAAATGTAGCAGCTGCCTGCTTATACTAATCGATATGACATATCCTCGAGAAGTAGCAAATAATCACGCCAGCAACAACGTAAACTTTTCAATTGACTTCATATAGGTAGAATCCTCGTGCCATAACTTCCCACATCTGTACCATTACCTCGCCAACATGTAACACATTGTTTAAGCCTCAGCGGGGCAGCACTTCGCAATCCTGTCAAGAACAATTTTCCTCGTTTTCCCTGTGCAGACATGGTCCCATTTTTCAATGCGGTCGCTGACAAACAAATGACGGCTCAACTTTGCCAATTGGCCAAATATTCTTGATATTTGCAAAGTAAATAGGACAGTCCAAGCTACTGGCGCACGGATCCTTTTCACCGCTTGCAGCTATAGAACCACCGTCAAGGTCTAGCGAAACGCGCTCCACACGTTCCACATGCTCCTCAAACTTTCCAACAGGATTCATATTTGCAAAGAGGCTCGGAGGTTAAGTCAGCCCGGAGGCGAGGACGTTTCTATAGACTCGCTTCGCAGCAGGATAGCTAGCGTATGACATCAATGGGTAACGGACTACTGGCTACAAGCCATACATGAATATAGATGACTCCTTTCAATCGACGTGATTGATTCTTATGGAAAAATTTATGGCGACTTTATTTGAGTTTTGTGGCCATATGAATTGAAATATTTCTCGGAGCCACAAAACAAATTGAATTTACATAAATATTTTACACAGTGAATGGAATTTGATTTGCATTTCTTGTGAAAAACGGAGAAAATGCCGGCTTATATTTTCTGCCTACAATAATTCCATTGTGAGCGACTACTTCTGGTGGACATTGGGAGCCATTCGACGAATGTTGCAGAGGCAATTTGATTCTTTTATTGACGCGCGTGCCTTTGTCATTTTCAGGCCTGACGTCTTGATGTATTTCCTTTAGAACAGGAAAAAATAACTGAATTGAAAGTTTCTGCTTTTATCGGATACAGTCCACTGATTACAGCATGCATAAACTAGTTTCCATGGAACTTGTGCAGAATTTTTGATCAGATGAAGAATGTATTGTCTAGTGGCTCACGGCTGGACTTTGCGAACTCATTATTCTTTTTGCAGATAGACCAGCTTAACATTTGAAAATACACTTCTTCTATGGCCGTTTCGTCCATCAAAACATCTATTTGATTATTCCAAAACAACAACTTTGAATGCAAAGTATTCCAAACCTCCCGCGTCGCCCGTAAGATTGAATTTCTTTTTCGATAGCAGTGGGGTCATTTCGTTTTCTTTTTCGCCCTTCCCGCAACACTGCACCCAATCAACTGCATGCTAATTGGAGCAGTTATTATTTTACTGATACTCAGCTATACCTCGCATAAATACAGATCCCCGCTTCTGCTGCAGGTCCGCGTACTGAATGGGAACGGTCATCTGGAAAATTCCGATTAATTATGTTGAGAACATTAGAATAGAACCATCCACTATTGCTTCTCACTCCGCTTCACGCCCACTCAACACTGATTGAATCTCAGAATGCGCTCCGCAGGCTAACGAGCAGGCCAAGGTCTTCCAGGGCCTGATTCTAATATTTTTCCTCCGCCTCCCACTACAATTCGATTATGCTTTAGTACACTCCAATAATTAATCGAATTTTCTTTTGGTCAAATGATTGTAAAAGCAAATTGCTATCGACTCGACTCGACGACTCAATGATGGCGTTTTTGTTTTTCCTTGGCCATTGTTTCAGTCGAATAAAAGTTCGCTCATAAAATTTTATGATATGGAAGAGAAATAATAGCATTAGACGCATATTGGAAAGGAGTTTCTACCACCAGGAAGGCCAAGTAGATGTATTTCCTTACCATTGGATTTCTTAGAAAATGAGTGGTGAGTTTTATTTTGCAATTGTTTGACGTATTTTCAGAACAACAGGTAAATTTTAGAAAAGATATGATCGAGAGGCCTCAAAAATCAAACAATTAAGGGATCTTTCAGGAGACAATTTATCAAAAAATCAGAACAGCTCGCAGAGATGCACATTAAGCTAGAAAGAATCTGTATGGAAAGAGAAAGGAATTTTGTATGGCCCAAACAAAGCAGAGTTGAAGTTGATAGTGTTTAAAAAAAATCGCAAAAAATATAAACGCGATTTTCTCGAATTCATGTTATTTTAAAGCCGGCGAACACGATTAAAAAAATACTCAACCGATCACTCTGATTTTTATATATGTTGTTGAAAACATATAGGATTATAGCCGGTAGCGGAATCTGTATGATCGGTATCAAATTTTCCGATTTTGACTCAATTTTCCACCCTCAAAAATAAGGTTTTTAAAAAAAAAATGGCCGCCGTTTTGTTATTTTTTAATGGAAAAAGATCATTTCGGCGGCGTTTGAACAAGGATTAATTTGGCGTTTTGTATTTTCTCCCAGATGATCCAGTGCTCTGCAAGCACGTCCACCATCATTATTTCATGTTTTATTTTAAAAAGGGTGTTATGGGTAAAGAAACAATAAAAAAAATATTTGTGTACACCCAAAATACCAATTAACATATGTACAAAATTTCAAAATGATATTTTTTTTTCTTTCTATTGAAAAAATTGGTTATTTTTTTGAAAATCGTAACCTAATAGATCTCTTAATAGAATACTAGTGATGGTAACAAAACAATATCACTATTTTAGTTTAGATTAAAACAAAACCTTTTAGTTTTTTACAGTGATGGAAAAAGTCTATATATAATTTATAAAAGATATACTACCATATTTAAGTTAATAACATTTAAAGGGGTAAGCTATTAAAAGGCTTTTTTATTATTAACTAAATGCACAATATCTCAAGAATTGTATCAAAATTTCAAGTCAATTGGAGCAAAATTGACGAAGTAATGAGCTATGATACAATTCGCTTATGATCGTGTTTCCTCACAACTCACGTTTTCAAAGTCGGTGCCCCTCATAACTTCAAAAGTACTGCACCGATCCTTTCGAAATTTCGAACATTATCTCTGTAGATAATTTACAAGGTAATGCTGGAGAGCTTTTTTTTCAAATTTGCTAATAATTTCTATTTTACAATAACAAATTAGCCGATTTTTCTCGCAAAAAATCGCGCTTTTCCCTTCAAAGTGTTCCATAAAAGTGAAAAAGTGAAATCCAAAAAACCCTCCCAGCATTACCTGGTAAACTATTATCTAACGAATAAACTTTCATTTTTTGATTTCGAATGATCCAGCATCAAGTTATAAGGGGCACCGCAATTCTTCTTTTTTCCGAGACACGTCCGAATTATTCCTACCATTGCCGTATTTTTTAATATTTCTCCGTGAAAATTTTATACAATATTTTTCGAATGTCATACTTTAATGTAACATTGGATTTTAACTGTGTCATCACAAAAAAATTACAAAAATATGCCTTTTTTGTACGAATTAATCTCACCCTTAAGGCGTTACACCACAGTAAAAATTTCAAAAAATCGATATTATTTTTACTGACTTAAAAGATCATTTGAACTCTCAATGATAAGAGACAAATGGTTTCATATCTACCAGAAATCGTTTTCATTGAAATTTTGAGCTCTTTCTCGACCCCTCTCGACTGCTCCGAAACGACTACTTGTGGTAAATACGACACCTGCCCGTCGGGTACAGTATTATGTCTTACCATTCGATTTCTAACTTATTTAATACACTATTAAATGTTGTTAGAAACATATTCAAGGATGTTGAACTCAAAATAAGTATCACAGCGTCCCTTGATTTTGTGAGAAAACGTAAATTAAAGTAAAGCCAAAACTTTAAACGCGTTTTTCTCGAAACATGTTTTTTCAAATTGGCATGCAGCATAACTCAAACAATTTTCTATTTTTTCACTCCAAATTAATATCATATCTCTAAAACAATATTCCGCATAGAAATGCGTAGCCGCTTCTCGATAAGTAAATATTTCGATTTTTTAGGTACAAATAAGTGCCCGTTTTTTGGTAGTAAAATGAACTTTTTTTCAAACGATCGCCAGTTTAACAAAAAAAAATATTTTCAAAATTCCCTACGTATTTCTATAGCGGTAGTTTAAGAAGATAAAAAATATTTTGTTCCAGATTAATTTTTGGCGCACTTCTACTGAGTGTCGCGAAGCCCCTCCAAAAAAAACCGTTCCGCAGAAACGGCTGTTTGGCAGCCATTTTGTTTTTTTAATAAACATTTTTTTTCAGAACTTCAAAACATGTTTAATAACATCTTTAAAAAAGAATTTCCCTTTTACTTTTCCTTCCACTTAAAAAAAGCGCAACATAACTTCAAATTTTCGCTCTCTACTGTGGCGTAACCCCTTAAACTGAAATTTGATTACAATGCCTACATATTGACAACCCTGTTTTTGTTTTAGCCTAGTATTGCAGCTTCTATGAAAGAAACTACAAAATTTGGCACTTATGAAGTTCCTCTTACATTTCTCTTGCAACGTGGAGCCGTTTTTATAATTCGCCCTTCAAGCACAATCCAAAAATAATAATTAATTTTTTTTGTTTATATTCACAAAATGTGTGCACACTGCGTATGCTCGTTTAATAAGCAGTTACTAAAATTTTAAGAGTACTCTGCTGCACACAATGGTAAGATTATCCTTTAATTTAAGGTCTTAAAAGTTTGCAAAGATAAGTAACACCAAACAATACAGGTAAGTCTAAACAACAAGCGTGGGAAGATTTTACATTGTATTTTTCACAGCTCATCTTAAATTTGTTTCATGCCTCTTATAATCCCATCGCATTAAAAATTCAATTTTTCAAATAAAGTACATAAATCTGTTATGGAAATTTTCCAGAGCCCCACCAATTTCATATACACATAATTTTCATTGTATTTTCCACCTTTTTGTACATATCTTCCCGACAAACTGAGGTCCTTCGCGCGATATTCTAACAAGCTGACAGATTTCATAAAATTTCCTCGACGAAACAAGCACTTCCTAGCCTGGTCCTTCGCCAAGCTCAGCTCTCCAAACGTGCATCCGTTCCGAAAATTGGGGGCGGTTGAAATCAAATTCAATTTTGTCACGTATGCGTGAAATTGCGGCGAATTTCATTGAATGAATGGAAAAAAATCGCAAATAGACAACGTATGAAAAACAACCCACTACGTCACCCACCAAGCGGCTGGAGGTTTATTAGCAGCTGCCTGAAATACGTCAGGGTGCAGTCGCTGAATGATCCGTATTGTGGCTGGGATGTGTGTAAGGTAGCTTGGGAAAAAATCCCGCAATACGCTTCGGGGGATGATACTCTTTTGAATATGCTCATTTTGCCGTGCAAATTACTTGATCCGTAATGAGATAAACCGTTAAGTGGGTTACTTATAAGGGATTCGGTTGAACATTTCCTGTTGGGCTTTTGGATTAACTGATAGAATTTCGGTTGAATAGAAAATTCATACAGAACTTATTTACAAGATTCACTTTAAAGCTGACGAAGATTTTTGAAAATTCAAAACTCTTAGCTGTGGAGCCACATCCATTAAGTGAAAGAATTCCTCGACACTATTCATCAATAATTGCTTCAGAATAAGACATCTTCGACATCACCCTAGACCAACATCTCAGCACTCTAGACTGGAACTCATTAAATTCTCCAGCATTGTGCTTTAATAATGCTCACAGGTGTCATGAAATGCTCTTGACAAACCTGAAGATGATTTCATCCCCCTTTTAAACCATATTACATTATCCTTGAACACAGCCACTTACCGGGAGGATGACGTCGCGACGTATGTCATTCATTTTCCGGAAAATGTCGACGCTGTCGTTGTTCTCGTCATCGTTTCAACATATACTCGTCGTAGCCATATCCAGTTAAGAAATTCCATCAGGATGAATTTGAATTCTAGTTGAATCCTTACGAGGAGCCAACCATAATTTCGGCATCCTCGCTGGCTAAAACGAAGACACACATCATTATTTTCAGAGTCAACAGAACCGAGTACAAGATTGTGTGTTGATTTCAAGCTCGTTACATACGAGACTGAATGGAATCCTCTTGTAAGTCCTATGAGGGACTGTGCAGAAGGACCTAATTATGTTAATAACCAAAAATGTAATCTCCAAACTCATCGCTTCGAGCTGCACAGCTACCAGCTCCCCATTCGCCATGCATGCAGACGAATGTATATTATTTTAGTGCCAAATGACGGGATTCCAGTGGCTTATGAATCCACGTTCATCCTCCTGGATGGCAAAACTGCATGTTGATAAAAGGTAATTATAATTGCAGATGCTGTGCAAGGAAGATGAGTAAATTGCATATTTTCCGTGGATGTCATGCATGAAATTTGATTCGGTTTTTCTGATTTCCAGGTGTGATGGAAAGGAATTGCCTCCAAACACTCCCAGCAAAGCTAAGACGATCAAACTGGAAGTAATTTAAAGGTTTAAACAACACTTTTTGATTTTTGCAAGGACTATTGTGATGTTTAATTTTAATCCCCGAAAACAGTTGACGATATAAATTAGCACTTGTGCAGCTAGTCTAACATTTCTGGAACTTGAAAATTTTATTAAATGTGAAAATGAGGCGATATATTTTGGCTGAAGAGGATGGAGCGGTAGAAAACTGTTTTTAGACCAGATTTTCCTTTTTTAATTTTTGCATTTTATATTGGATTTTCAACATTGATTGAAATGTCTGCTATTATTTTTATTCCAGTAAATCCGCATCAGATCAATACGTCTGCAATTTACTGGGCACCTTTTCTCATTTTCAATGATGTTGCTACAATTTATGCCTTAAAATAAAACTAATTGTATGTTTTCATATCAAAATGAACGTATTCTAATTGCTTTTTCCAAACCAAATCTGTTTTAGGTGAATTTCACTACTTTCATGACTTTTCCACATCAATTAAGTAACAAGTACTCTATTTAGTCATCATTCTGATATCCTACACCGTATACTCTATCCTATATTAAACCCGAATGACCGTATTTAATTCACTCACCTGAACTTTTCGGTTTTGCATCCCAAGGCTGACTTGTCCTTTGCGCATTTCGAATGTATGCACAGCTACCAGCTTCCCATGACCGTCACTTCAGTCTAACCAGCATTCATTTTCCTCGTAGCTCCACGTGAGAATAAGTTTTGCCGATGGATTTGGACTCAAGTTTGGTAGCTTGAGCTTGTATTCTGACTGCAACGGACGAAAAAGGAAGCCGGGAACCGCATTAAAAATTTATTTAACTTCTAATTAGGCAACGTTTCATGTCAGCAGCCCAACACTAATTTGCTACTGGCAAAATTCATTTAAACTTTTGGTGTTTCGAGGGCCAAGAAAAAACACAACATGACTAGGACGATGAGATGGCGACTTTCTTATTGGATCACGCAGTTGGTATCCTGAGCCCGTGCTCTCCGTCCAAACCAAAGGGTTCCACTCGGAATCGGCCAAAAGGTAATTCTGTTTTGCGAGTACTAACGCCTTTCGAAAATGCTATTATGACTTCGCTTACGGCTATTTGGTGCGAGTTTTTAATAAAAAGGCTGCGCCATTCATGAACCCAAGAGCTCAACCATTTCACAACATCTTCAAATCTTTTGGGAGCATTGGCAACAGATAAGGAATACAAAAAAAAAACAGGAAAATAATTGAGAGTATCTCCTTGAACGAGTTGAAACAAGGGCAAAAATAATTATTGGATCAAAGGGTTGGATTCTTCAAATTATCTCATTTTTTATCAAGTCATTTTGTGGAATTAAAATTGTAATTTAGAACAAGTGCGACGCGTGCCATTTATTGAAGAAGATAATACAAATTTTCGGGATCACTGGAATGGAAATGGTTTGAAGACAGAGTGTCGAAATAAATTATCACAAAAAATACACTTCGAAGTGTTTTGATTTGTTTGAATAAACTGCAATATAAAGAATCAAAATTGTCAATATTGTAGCTATGAATTATGTTTGATTTAAATTTTAAAAGTTAAGACTGAAAAAACAGTATTCGGATTATGTTGCTATTCTTCAAGAAACAAAATATTTGTAATAACTCTCCAGCAGAGTTGAAACTTGGACAATTCGCATCACAAGGAATTGCATATCACAGATAAGTCAACCTGTCTACAATTACAGTTCATGTCTGGTCTATCATCCTGTTGTGAAATAAGTTGATATAAGTCATAGAACCTAAGAATTTAAAAATACTCTTGGTGGACAAATTCTAGCACTTGATACTTTTTATATTGGGGGTGTGAATATCACTCCGCCTTTTTTTATTATAACAAAACACATTTGCATGTTGAGAAAAATAATGTGAAGTTTATTAAAAGTATGCTCGAACGGCAGCTGAATCTTTTGCCTATGTTTCAGATAATTTACGTATTCCTTGCCTGAAGAAATCCTGGTTTTTTGAGCTGATCCAATTATCAATCCAAATTTTGATAATTTCGTATGAAGTAAACCGTTCTCCCGTAAGATCGGGCTGCATTGTTCGGAATAAGTGATAATCAGAAGGAGCTGTGTTTGTCAAATATGGCGGGTGGAATAAAACTTCCCAGTTCTGTCCATCTAAATATGTTTTCACGACTTGTGCGGTATACGGTTTGGCATTATCATGTTGAAGAATTAATTTACTGTGTTTATTTCCCCATTCTTGTCGTTTTTCTTTTATGACTCGCTTTAACCGTATTAGTTTTTGTCGGTAAACGTCCCCAATAATAGTTTGAGATAGTTCGAGCAGCTTATAATGTACAACACCCCTCTGATCCGATCAAACCCAGAGCATAGTGAATATTTCTCTTTGACTGTGATTTTCCGGCTTCATCTGGCTTCACGCACCCTTTTTTACGTTTAAGATTCTCCTAATATATCCATTGTTTATCTCCTGTGACTATTCGAAGGAAAAAGTTTTTTCTTTACTGTCTTTGAAGTAGTATTTCCAATTTTTTATTCGAAGTTCGATGTCTCTTTCTTTCAATTCATAGGGAACTAAGTTACTAAATTTTTGAACCATTCCCATTGCTGTTAAATGCTTTGCAACAGTTGCTCGTTCATCATTTAATGCTGCAGCCAATTTGGATTGAGGTTGGCAAAAGTCCTCGCCAATACTGCTTCCAATTCGGCATCTTCAAATTTTTTGGGAGGTTTTTCATGTTTTCAGTGTCAAAATCATTATTTTAAAATCGTTGAAACCATTCCTTACACGTTGTATTCCATAGAGCATGCTCACCGTAAATTTAACAAGCAAATGATTAGTTTCCGCTCCACTTTCCATTGCAATAAAATAGTGCAATAACACCTCACGCAAATGATGTTTACTTAGAACGAAAACTGACATTTTCAAGGAGGTAAAAACACTTGGTGCAAGGAGGTAAACACACTTTGTGCTAACACTTTGACCAAATGTCACGTAGTGCGTTTGACAGCTCACATAAAGTCTTATTAAATACAAGTATTGTAATTTATTAGTCCACGCAAGCAACACTAAAAACGATATCTGTTGGGAAAGGGCGAAGTCATATTCACAATATCATAGTATGAATATTTGCACGATGACATTGTCGCATGTTTGAAAATATCTATCTTTTGACTAATCATCCATAACGGGATACATTAGGAAAATGCCAAGATGGCAATTTTAACTCAAACGACTTTCAAACATCATTATATTGGTATTTTGTGGCATTCACTGTGTTTTTCCTGTGTTAAGTACTACATGAAGTTCAAGAGTATGTAAAGCGACCATAGTCAAAATTTGGATTCATGCCATCTTACGTCCTTTTGTTGCTTTATTTCAATATTATTTATCACTAAATTGAAGTCTTTACATCATTCTACTGTAACGAAATTCACTTGCATTATCCACTCAAAGAGTCGCCAGCATAATCTCAAGAATAAGGACCAAACATGCTGGAGGCAAGATTCAACTGAAATGGGCCAAAAAGTTTAACAACGTTCGTTGCCTGACTCGCTCGATTCATGTCTCTCGTTCATTCAATACTAGATAATTTAATTAAACTAAAGAGAAACACAGAAATTGTGAGGATGAGGAACGTTCTGGTGCTGGAACTACTCACAGTCCTGCATCTGATTTTGAAGTTCCCTAGAGCAACTTAAAACAACTTCGTGTGGCTATTGACGAACCAGATACACTCTCGTCAAGCAAGCAACGCATAAGTGAAAGTGCTGAATAAAGTCCAAGGATCAGCGTACCATCATCATACAGGCAATGAAATCTTTTTGCTATTTATTAACCCTAAATGCAAACAGTCGGAAAGATTTCTGAACCCAAGAAAGCGAACGTCATCAAACATTCCTCTGTCTTTGACGTTGTCGAGATTTGTAGGGTGGCACGGGTGGCGTGCTTCAGATAGAACTGAAAGAGTTAAAGATAAACCAAATCAAGAGATAGATATCCCGGCAAAGGGTTGTCAAACATAAGGGTTTAGATTGGGAGCGCAAGGGTCGATATTTAAAATTGGATAAAATGGATAAAAGCAAGTAAAGATGAGCACGGCTTATTTCGCAATGGCATGGAGAGGTTGATGAGCATCTCCACCCACATCCGTAGGACCTATCTCAAAATATTTCGGAAAACATCATTCTCATGCCAACGATGAAATTAACATTTTATCATTAAGAGTACCCGCAAGGGTGAATTCAACTCACCCCCAAACTTTTGTGAAAAATATATGCCACAATCCCATCATTCGGGAGCGCTAAATGTAGCGGAGGAGCACTGACAAGATGGCACTTTTGTGTTTTGAGCCAAAAACAGCCTCAGGATGCGATACGGATTCATTTATATCTTTTCCAAGATATGAAATATTTAAGTGTTCCTACTTGTAGCCTCGCTATCAACGGAAGTATCTCAAGGACATCATCCGCTCTAAATTTATTCCTGAGTATTGCCGCTGTACCGTGATTTTTTTGGGTGCAGAATTAGATGAAAATTCAAGACATGTTCTGCGAATATTTTGAAATTCTATACAGATGGTACTCGTTAATGACTATATCAATAAAGTGAAAAACTTCTTCAGTGTTTGAAAAAATCCAACTGTTTTTAAAATTTCAAAAAAGATTTCTATCTCTAGGAAGCATTGGCAACTCAATCAAACTGCTTCAAACATCCCATCCTGGATGAAATGTTTTGCAAATAAACGATGGTTAAAGCATGCTGATAATTCCAACCACTGCATGAGAACCTCTATCAAAGGTTCTTGAGAAGCCATCCGTCAGGCATCCTTTTGTTTTCCCGCACTCACGCGTTCATCCAGGCGAAGAAGCGGGAACGCTCAAGATAGTCGCAACAGATTTTTTATAGCAGCAATCAATTTGACCGAGATTGGCATCAGATAAAAGCGGATTTGAAGGTGATTGAGCAAATTTACCAGTTCCAATGTAAAAAACTGTTTCGTTGTTCCTGAAGACTCTTTTCGTCAAGACTCAACCGCTGAAGGTGTCAGCTGTAGCGTGATTGGCATCTCCTGCCATCTCGTCCTGGATTCGTCATTGCGTTAAACCTGATGAGGAATCGCTGAATCTACATCCCCGGGCGGACGAAGGCAATCCTTCGAAATGATAAATGATGATGAATTTGAAAATCTTAAAACCTTTGGATTTTTCCGTGTCATGCTCGCGGGTGGCATTTTTCGCTTCAAAGAAAATTGCCTATTTCTGAGAATAGGTAAAGCCCTCCAATGACTTCTCGACATATTCTCGGCGAGGACTGAGTAGCTCCAACACCCGTTTCAATGGCTGTATCAGATCATCCCTTCGCCTGGTAAAACCTTGGCTTTGAAGAATGGCGATGTAACGCTGATGTGGAGTAGCATACGTTCGCAGTTCTCGTTTTAGGAGTAAGTGAAAATTTTGATTAGGTCATGTTAATTAAAGCAAATATTTAATATACTGAAAATTTATTTAAGAAAACTCCACACGCCCGAAGCTTGAATTTTTTCGAAAGTAAAGTCAAAAGTTCAAAGCATTCTTCATTGTTTACTTGAATCCATGTGCTTTGAAAAATTATTTATCAAGTGTGTTTTCAATGAGATCTGAAACTAGAAGCATGTTAATCAATGTGAATCGTTTTAGAATTTCTCAATGTTAATTTTATTATTTTGAGTTTTCCGTGACTAAGCCGACTGTGATATCATTCATATGAATTTTAATAAACTAATTATTCGAAATTTCAGTTCTCAATCAACTTATGTGTATGTGTATAGTAAGTAAGTGTAAATAATTATAATTTTTGTAGCTCATGAATTACTAATGAATAAAGTTGTTGAAGCAATTTTTAGGAAAAATAGTTTTACTGTACAATCAAACTCAATCCAACGTCTTCAAAATGTGTGCTTGCTTTTCAAGTAGCCAAACCGCGTTTTTTCTTGATATTATTACCCATATTATCTCAACACTTATTGAATCATCATCATAATTATGTGTTATCATCAAAACTAAGTACGTCTTCAAAATTTCATAAGAATCTGTTAAGTAGCAGTAGTTTATAAATCGATCGCGCGATTTGAAGGCAATGTAGGATGTGGAATTAAATGAGAGATTTGAAAACAATGTATTATCTGGACTTTTAATTTTCACTTGGAACACTTTTATAAATTTACGTCGGATATTTTTCATTTTGTCAATGCGATGATTAAATATATTCCGATTGCAAGAATATTTTGAAGTTTTGATGATATTTACCTTTTGCTGGTATAAGTCCTATTAAGCATAACTCCTACATTTTCTTCATTCAATCTCAAAAGTGAATGAATGTAAGATTAAAACTTGAACACGAAACACTTCATTCAAAAATAAATTTGGGACAGTTAATATAAGTGACTTTCATAGCAGTAAGTAACCTCTTCTCTAGTTTTTCAGCATGTGTGTCCTAAAATCAAACAATCTACATGGAACCAACCATTTGTCTCTAAAAATAAATGTACGTAGGACAAAACATTCAAAATGAATAGACTTTCTAGAGCCCTGCGACTAAGCTCACGACATAATCATCCAGTCTCAACTAGTCGCCATATCGCAAACCGTAGCAAATATCTGATCAATAAAACGAACATCAAATCCTTATCTATCTCCGAATACAATCACCAGAGATGAAATGTTAGTCCATTTACATGCTTAAATGACTTTCGCTAGTTGTACTGATCCTGACGCGATCCTTGCCATTTGCCATCAAGGCCAGCATTCCTGTTGGCTGCGAACGGCTTAGAGCACATAATGGGTGTAATAAGCCAAGCTAATTAGTCGACCGTTGTACTTTCTTGTCTTGTATCTCTCCTCTGGCGATGGCTCCCACTACTTTTCTTCGGGCCAGCTCGCCATGCCAGCTTCAAATAGCTATTTCGCACAATAGGATAAAACGATACACACCACACTTTGCCGAAGACGTAACACACGAATAGCATATTTCACCCTTTTGTTCCGTTCGTGGATACTAAGTCGTATAACATTGGGACCTAATTGGGATCCATTTCAACTGAAAACCGCATACTCATGCATAATAGCCGTGGTAACAGTAGGAAAGGAGTGTTTTAGTAGCAAAGCGTTTCTTTACTAACTGTGTATGCATATATAGTTTGTTTGTTTGTTCAAGCCCGAAATTCTGTGGTAAGCATTTTCCGCTTCATGTTGCTGCTGAGAAGTAAAACCCGGCCTCTTGGAACCTTCTTCATGCGCTTTATTGTGCGGTAATTTGCCTAATGCTCTAGAAAGTGGCTTAAGTCTACGTAAACGTATTTTCAGGGTTATTTGAGAAAAACATCCTGAAGAGGAGGAATATTTGAGAATTTTATTCGTTTCACCAGTTTTTGATACCTTAGTTGATGATATTGTTCCCATCACGGTTTCATAACATGACTAAGAACTATTTTTGCAGAGCAAGTAAGCGCGCTGATATTGAACATAATTAACTCAACTTCATTGAGTCAATTTTTCCTGTTTTAACCACCTTTTTTTTGAAAGTAAACTTTAAATGTTGTATGCAATGAAAGAAACTACAAACGATAGATCCTCGACATAGCGATATCGAAAAATCGGAAGAATTATTAATCTGGTGTTATAGTGAGTGATAGATGGACTGCTTTACTAACCACATAATCGATCCACAACACAGCGAATCATACTGATTTCACGCACATGGTGGATAATCCTCAAGTCTTGAAATACTTGAGGAGGAAGCCCTGCACGAAAGCCGTTCACACCGAAGAATACTAATTTTTGCAGACAGATGACATCTCAAAATATTAAATGTAACTTTACACCGTGTTAATCGCAACATGACATCTGGTGGCTCTAACGAGGACGTGACCTGAACTTTAAGGACTTTGGCGCTCGCATTTCTCCGGCCACGGCAGATCCTGCAACGAATCAAGGAATTTTAATGTTATCGACGTGTCGTCATGTTGCGGTCGTGATTTCCTCGTTAGAAAGAAACCTCTCCGTGGGAGTGAGGTTCATTTGAAGCGATCCTATAAATGCCCTGTTCGTTTTGATTCGTCCTAATTAAGTCCTGATGTCATTGCGACGTAAAAAAAATCCAGATTCCCTTCATTATCCTCTTCCTAAACTCCATCATGTTCAGCTTGAACGTTCCCAGTGCTCAGATTGAAATCAATAATACAGGAGCTTGAATACCACCAAGGGTTTTCATTTACCATCTTATGGAAATCACCAAACATAACTTAGCTTAAGATTCCACCATAAATATTGATACCATTGTCTTGGCAGTGTAGCAAACATAAAGGAATGTCGCATCCTGAGAAGCGTAATTCCCCATTGTCTGCATTTCCACTTCGTCCTTGAGTAGAAAACAATTCGGGATACCAATAGGGCACTACGTCACCTGCAAAACAAAAACAAACCGGCCGTGTTGGACCGCGTGGAAGACTCTTATTTTTTGAACGTGTCGCCTTAATCCAATTAAAATGGCAGAATAAGAAGCTCCCGAAAAAATCTCATTATAATGCTTGCCTTGGTAAACAGGAGCAAATATTGCGTGCAAAGATGGATGCAGGAGCAGAGGTGGTCAAGAGGATGATATACGTGAATGAGTTCTGAGAATATGCTTTAGATTTCAAACCCCGGAAAATTTGAAAGAAAAGATTTATATTTTCCCAAGTAGACGGCAATGATTGAAGGTGTAGAGGCTCTGAATAAAGAAGGCAAGTTTTGTTGTACATAATAAGATTTTTAAATAAGACACTGGAACAGGGACAATTTTAATCTTTCAGGCAGCAACAATGTTAAACACTTTAGAAAGTCATTACAAGAAATTGAAATTCATGTTCCATGACAATGGAGGGTCACCAAATGATACTTGAGCTCCAAAATTAGCCGCATCAGATTTTCATCACCATTAATGAATATGTTCACTGAAAACTCGAATATCTAAAATTCAAAATTAGTAAGATGCAGATATTCGAATACCAGTGTTGTAGAACACTAAATAGATTTTCTGCTCCCACCAACTGAATAACCTACACACAAAGCAGTCAATTTATATTTAATGCAAGCAACCTAACGCTGTCATCAGTTTATTGTTAATTGTACTGCAAATTTGATCCGGGTTCCCACTATTGTATTGTCAATACGCAGAAACTCCTTAACTCTATCTACGAAAAGCTTAAATTTTCAAATTTATTACACACACTCGTGAAAAATAATATTGGCCTATTGACGCTTTTTAATCGTAATTATAAAGTCATCTTACACCCGAAAACAATACCCCAATGGAATACTTCATAACCCAGGCAACCACTCAATTGTTCCGCACAGCTACCACTCCTTGGAACCACTAATTAAATAAATGCAACGAAGTATAGTCTTTTTATGGAACATTTTCTACAGAAGTTACTCACCATTGAAAAACTTGCAGTGGTGCGAAATCATTTCAATTGGAAGCCACTCTAATTAACACTTCAACAATTGTTTTCTCAGTGACTGTGGCGCAGTAGAATACAAGTAAAATTTCATCCCAAAATGTCCTCAGTTCTTCATTGGTGCGTACGTATGTTGTTAGAAACGCTAAAGGTGGTTTTAATGAGGAACCCATACAAAGCTTTCGAATTGTGCTTTGAAAAATTGGCTCGAAAATGTATAATCGCCATTTAGGCTTTAATATATTCTTTTGCATAATCAAATCAGGATATCAAACCAATCTTTAAAATTTAACTACTTTTACATCTAACCAGTCTACCCGTGGCAAACGAGTTCTCTCCGGGGAAAACCCTTCCGGGAATGGTATCTCCGCCTTAAGAATTAAAATATGATAGAAAAATTGGAAATCAATTTAATGCCCTTACGGTATCAATTTTTTATGTTGGCTTTTCAAGCGTCGTCAGTAATGAAAATATGGTTCGCATGATTTATGTATACTGGGTAGAACACTGGTGAATGCCAGGACACAGCCGCACACTTCCTTTACGACTGCCGCCTTTGTGTCCGGAGAAAGGTCTTTTCGAGGTGAGAGCTCTCTTACGTGCAGATATCCTTAAAATTGATTTATTTGGGTGCACAATTGGTGGTAAAGATTTCCTAAATTTTGTTACCAATAAATCATTTGATTAATCTCCAAGGGTGATTTGTCAAAAAACCATGCGAAGAGATGAGTACTGGGGACTTGGTACGCAGTTGATCAGTTTGGCAAATTGAGAGTACTAGCTGGCTTGTGGTCGAACTTCCAATGTGTTCATTTATGCAAGATCCCAATTTCATTTAATAGTCTTAAATTCTTTAAGAAATACTTTTCTGTCAACTATTCGATTCACTGGCTCTTGAAAACTTGTCCGCCCCCAGTATATCAAACAATAGGAATCCCAACGGCCGCATTTCCATTCCGACCAAGAGATGGCCAGATAATATCGTAATAAAAGCCACTCAACTTATGTTTATCTACCAATCGAAAATAATCCCTTCAATCAAGGTATCTTGGTTCCGATAAAAAAGACCCGATAATCGTAAAAAAGGATATTGAGGAAATCAGATTGCTGGTTAAATCGTTCCACTTATTGCTTTTATGTTTCGTCAATTTGTGTTAAATCATTTGTAAATCATTAGATCAGGATCAAGTTCCAGGGGGCCGGGGCTGATTTGCTTGGGAACCTGTTACGTATGCGTCCCAGGCGTGTGCTGAAGTCGGCATCTGATGACTCGGTCTTGGCTTCTAGGAAACATTTCACAGTAACCTACCAGCCTCGAGTTCTTCACCTATTCGCAACATTTCGAATACGGCAAGCAATTACACGATTCAGTTGAGTTCAATTGATTCCAAAGGTGCTCGTCACCCCACCACGTCATGACATCGAGCCAATGTGGTATACGCCAGGATGACAGGATCCTCTGACAGGATGTGTTAAGCGTTTCTGTGTTTTGCCTCAGTTCACAAACACTTCGGCCAGAGTGTCAGGCGGAAATGTTGTTTTAGTCGATTTAGTCGAAGCTCTAAACTTAACTACCTGCCAATTACCTGCAATTTGTAATTAATTCACACTTAGTGGCTTAATGTTGTTGCCACCGATTATTACACTTGAGGGTGATGTTTTTGATTTCGGAGAGGTGTTATATGAACGGGGGAAGTTCATGATTTAAGTTAAAGCAGCATTTGTACCGTCAAAAACAGTACGTGAAATAAGGAGTTATGTGATTCAACATTTTTAGGAGTTCTGAATTCTGGTTATTATTTTGCAAACAAGCTTTCACAAAGTACAGTGTTGCTTTTGGGAGAATAATTATTACATATTCTAACAGAGGTAGCTTTAGTTTCTACTATATGATGTTATACTTAAATTACTTCGTCACTTTGGGAGCTCCAATATCTGTCAATGGTCAACTAAACCTGATATTTTTTACAACTTCTTAGAAGTCACGCCCACCATTCTGTTTAACCCTTAGCTAGATTCGGTATTTTTATCAACGAAATTTCATTCGTGGGGTAGATTTCTACCCCAATACTAATTTCAACCCCAATTTTGCAAGAAATTGTATACTTAAAGAAGTTTTTGGTTGTTCGTATTTTTGTTCAAAATATTTTTTATTGTTTCAAAACACAGAATTATGACAAAGAAAATGGCATTAATTCAATCCAATCAAAGCTTCTCAGTAAAAAAATGAAGTATTTTTTCTTTTTTTGAAGAAAATTCTTAAAACTAATTATTTGAATAATTTATGAACTATTTTAAATTTGTGGAAAATTCGAATTAAAATTAACAAAAACAAATTTTTTGTTTGACCTTACATAAAAATGTTGACATGAGGTTTTTTTATGATTTAATATTCATGAAAAAAGTAATGTAACGAAGTTCCTGTCCTGGTTTAGCATTTTATTTCCAGAAAAAAGCATGAATAGGCACGATGTTTCATTGATCGCAATATGTGCAGGCTTTCGTTTCTTTCGAATGTAATTTACAAATAAATTTTGTCACATTTTGAACACTTTGTGGTAGTTTTTACATCCTTCTTGCGTGGGTATATGTAGCAACGAGCGATTTTTGATGGCTTTGGCTGACTCAATGCAGCTTTAACCATGCTCTGCTCCAAGTAGCTGGGCAATTATATTTTTTATGTCATTTAGAAAATTCTTCGAATTTTTGCTACTCTCTTTGACTTGAGGCATTACTAGGGACATCCCTAGGTATTTAATGAAATCACGCCAATGCAACTTACTACCTATGTCGGATGCTTTCAAAATAATGAAGCTACTGTTGCTACATTTAAAATCGCTCCAAAACAGTAGTTGGACAACGTCGAGTTCTTCTACCAACAGAGTATGTTGTACATTTCTGATCAAGAAAATCCACGCCACCCTTGGTTGAATTATAAAATATATTGATTTCAAGTTCCGAGGATTCTGCATCGATTTCCGACGAATGGTGCATCGAGGATACTAAGCAAACGGATTTGTTTCTCTTTGGCACATATGAAACCAGTGTTTCATCGCTAACAACTCGAAATAAGGATGGCAGCACCGATCTTGAGATCTGTGTGAGAAACTGTTTGGGGATTTCTCTTTTATTCTTACGTATGGTTCCAACGGATGTTAGACCATGACTTTTAAAAGCATCTACTAACTCGATCGACAAAAAACCAGTTGTCTCCAGTTATATATATAGTGTCAAAGAATGGATCTGCTAGTCTCAAAATACTTCTCGTAGATATTGATTGACCATTTCACCTTGTCTGCTCTTTTCCTTGATATATAAAAGCAGAGTTTTGTTTCGCGAGTTTGTACGTCATCAAACCTCAGAGCATATAACACAAATAAGAACCTGTTCAAAGTCATTAAACCCCTGAAAACATTGCGACCAGTTCCACTCACGGACTCGAGACCAATAAAGGCTCTGATTTCCACTTCATTAGAATGGCAAACGAAAGCAGGCAAGTCATTGCTAGTTCTCTTCTCTAAAATTTCACTAATCTTCTCATTAGTTTGTGTAGTAAGCATGAAATCATATCATTCGTGCTAAGCAAGGACCATGATTCAAGAGATGCCAAATTCGGTTTTTCTACAGCGGATTCTTGAAATGCAGTACAATGTTGTGAGTCCTTGTTCGAGTAGTTGCAGCTGGAGCTTTTGACAATTTGAAACTATTTTTTCTGTAGAAATAACCCGTAACTACAATCGTGGGGTATTTTTTTACCCTTTCAGTATCTACCGAAGCAGCTATTTGATGTAACACGATACACTAATGCACTCCGCGAGAGCACAACTACAACTGAGATTTCATGATGCTTCCACGAACACGGCGCAATACAAATTTACTTATAAGAGAAAAAGAAAAGATGTAGTCAAGGATTAAATCAAAAGTACGAAACTATTTCTTAATACATCAGGAAAAACATCCCTCAAAATTCAGCAGCACACTTTATTAATTCCAAAATATACATATAATAGTAACTAGACTTTAACCTTAATATCATTCTGCAACGTTGTAAGTATATGTGATAGCAAATCCTCTTCTCAGATTCTATTTTAAAGAAATATTTCACCCCTATACAAATTTTTTTTTATTGCTACGCATTATTGACAGCACTTCCGCTTTTCAGGTCGTGATTCTCTTATCAAGAAAGTCAAGTTATGGACGCCAGCCATTTCGAAGGATCATTTAATGTTGTCGTTACATTTGTTTGTAGGAACATATCAATTCGAAATAAATGGAATCAGTTTCTATCGCATATCAAACAATATTCTTTAAACTTTTCTACACGCATATCAATTTCTGTGTAACAAATCGCAAAATAAAAAATTTCACTACATTTCAATTTGCAGTCAAAATGCTTTAAAGGAAAAACAGAAATCGAAAAATCAAAATGCATCTTACCATTTCATCCTAGAAAATCTTCTTGGTTATCAATGTTGTCTTCAGTGAAGCAAAATGGGCTGCAAAATATATCGCCAACCACGTTCAAGACACATTCAAAGTCATCACTATCGAATGTAGAACAAAACTTAAAACATGCACAAGCCTTAAACGATGGAATCCTACGGCATTCTATTTCTCGTCAATGGTATTGACAAGATGAAATCTATTTTGAGTTCTCTCAGTTAATGGTTTTTTGATAATGGCGTAGTTCTCGAAAGATAAAATCCTCAGAACACCATTCAATGTTTGAAACAGCGGTGAACTCACGCTCCCATTTGTATTTTCTTCAATCCCCTCTACGTGAGCACTGCATCCTTGTTTCTACAGTTTTCTTGTGGAATTGAACAACGAAGCACCTTATGATGTCCTATTTTAATTGTTTAGATCAGCTTTTAAGATAGTAGCACAAGTGGATTTCACAAAAGAGGCACAAGCGAGACCACAAGAATAAATAAAGATAGAAGAAAACGGCATATAAGAACCGTAGAACTAATACCAAATTACTGTATGTGGCCTCGGATTCAATACAAGAAGAATTGTACGTCTATTTCGAGTATACTTGGAACTTAATTTGCCATCTGACGTCTTATTAAGGTATCTAACGATGAGAGGTCCTTTTTCAAAGCATGTCTTGAGACACTGAAGCTGTAAGAGAGATTCCCTCTTAGCGATTATGTATGCAAAACCTAACATTTATATTCCAAAATGAAATTCAATTTTATGACGCCGATTTCAGTGGTATGCAATAAAATATTCGAAATGGTTTTAGTTTGCAGTAAATGCAGTTGGTAAGGTGATGGAGTTGATTCTTGTTCGTAGCATATGTTTTTTGGTAGGCAAATATGAATTCTATTGATCGATAAAACTTTCAAATGATATTTACAAATTGAAGAGGATTACGTTGAGGTTTCCACTTTGCTTCAGCATAAATCTTCAACACGCTTCCTGGGCTTCGAAGGAACTTCTTGTTCCTAGAATGAAGCTAAAAACCATGATTTCCTGCTAATCCCGAGACCGCTACGTTTCACGCATTACATTACCAGTAGTAATTACCTCATCATAATTCAGACCATGTCCTTTTAGCAGTAGTAGCATCCCATACAAACATCGTCAAGCCAAAAGCTAAGATGAAGAGGAGCCGATAAGCTTTTTTGGACATATTCACTCCGACTTGGTTTATTCTTCTCGGGGGAGACAAGAAAACACAATATTAACCGAATACCATTAAAATGCACAACAAGTTAATCATATCCACAACCGAAAATAGCCGAAAATCCTAATCAGGCGAAATAATCTCTTTAGCCCATCAATGGCACTCCCACCAACCGAATCAGAGCACCATTTACATCGTCCTCCCGCCTAGGAGCGCTCTCGGCTGGTTCTTGCCTTGTGCAGATTCGATAGTTGGGCCGAAAGCAATGGATCGGCCACCATTTATTGGCATTGTAGAAATTACTAGCAAACGAGATTTGGCTCACAAACACGTACATCCTTGAGCCAGGAGATTAGCACATGAAAGACTTGGTGCAAAAATGGTATTGGAGTGTTTCCGGACGAAGACTGCAAACCAATATCGACTGCTAGATGAGTAAGTGCGGTGACTGGTAAGACGAATATTCATTGCTTCCACCCTCAAAGCCGCTCCATGTTGCTCTTATCATAAAATCTTGAGGACGAGCAAAATGTTACACCAACTATCGGCTCGTATACATCCCTTCCTAATGGCAATGTTAAGTGAGCCGTATTAAGGGCAGGACGCTCGGGTTTATTATCTTATACGAAAATTTAAAGCAATCCAATCGTGACTGGAGCGACGGTCTTGTATGCTTTGCTTCACTGGTCGCACATAGTAAGAAGTAGAAGAAGCTAATAGCGAACGGGTCATATCTAATACGTGTTAAGTGGCGAGAATTAGTTTCCTAGCTTATAAATTATTGATTCCAATGTAAATTGCGCAATGTGGCCAGTGTTTTTTGGCTTACTATTAAACCTTTTGCCACTTGCAGTCATTCCAGCAGATCCATCGAAAACGATTTTTTATGACACCGTTCGAAGTGAGTTCAATTTTTAGTTAGTGTTCATAGAACCAAACCTCTTTATTTATTTAACGTTTGTTCTAATACCTACTTACTAACGTATAAGCATACTAAAATAAATACCCTGTAAAAATTATGTGGAAATTGAGCTTATCAGACACACTGCGCCTCAACATGTGAGCTTTGCACCTGCACTCGACCGAAGAGTTAATGCTGTGATTTCAATATTAAACTTATTTTATTCAGCAAAGTGCACAAAACTTCCATTTTTTAATTTTTACTAAGGTATACTATTATTTATTCAATATTTATCTTCAATTAAATACACAAACTGTCGACTTTTGTTTTTTACCCGATTCTTAGTATCGAAAAAAAAATATTTTACAATCGCATCATAAAGAATCCAATCCATCCAATGGTTTATTTAGAACCAGATTGAAATATATCGGCCTTTGTCAAACCTAATCAACCACCTATAACGAGAAAAAATCAATTTATATCCATAGAATTGCCATATTTATTGAATTTTATCGATTGCCATCAGGTTGTACACTGAAATAAAAAAGTCCAATGAAGAATCGAGATCATTTTTGGCTTGAATTCATCGTGACCATTTCCTGATTTTCAACTGCACTATACCGCATCAGAGATAGAATCGGTAGGTTCAAAATTTTACTAGTTTCTCGAAAAATAAGGTGATTTGGAGTATTTCGTTTTATTGAATTCAATGATCCTTTATTTTGTTCGATAAGCTGCGTTATTTATTTTTTAATCCAGTCTTGAATCTGCAATCACATAGATCAGACACGATATACTTTAATCTTCTTCCAACTTAGACCGGCTAAAGTGAGTTGACGGTGGTTTTACCACCCATGTGAGCAGCACATTCTTAACGGCAGTAGTCGGTGTTGATTATTCGTGAAGCCACTCGAAATTTAAATTTTCGATTAATCCCGCGACACCTTGCAGCCAAAACGAAGTCAGAGCTTGGCTGTACCAGCAGAAGGTAGCATGGATATTATTCCTTGCTGTCATCTACGTTGTCTTCAGCATCAAGGACCACTTCCGCCTTTATCTACGTCTGCACCCTGAATTCTAGACACTGACTTATGAATAAATCGTTAGGTAAATCGAATTAATGAAGGTAATACCCAAATTCATTTCTCTAACCCTTTGTTGAGAGGTAATTCGATTAGTAATGTTGGGATCCTAGTTTCTGGCTTCGCATTCTGAGCAGAACTGAAGTTTCCTGTGCCGCAATATTGAATTATATCTTCAGTTCTTGAGGTACCGATAAGGTAGCAGCAAAGATTTTCAGTTCTTCTATTCACTCTAGAATCAGTTACTCCCGCCATCAATTCAATTGGGAAATTATTTTTGCGTCAGCACCTTCTAATGTATTAATCTTTTATGCAGCCCGGATAATACTAATAAGTTTCGGCTCATATTTAGAGGCGCAACAACCTGTACAACTTATGGTTTAATAGCTTAATTTTAGTAATTGACACTTGTTGTATACTTTTAGCTTCTCGAGGAAAAAGAATGTTCTGTGCTTTATTCAACCCCATGGGATATATTTGTTCAAGTTTAATGTATACCCAATATCCTAGAATTTAATTTTGCATCAATCTTTGCAAAACCTTGAATACACAAATCAATCGACATATTTGGTAAATAGTCCTCGATATCATCAAAGCCTCTCCATCGCTTCTCGAAGAAGTCAAAATATTTTGAAAATATAAAGAGGCAAAAATTGTTTCCGAATGAACGCACCAGTGCCATTAATTTTCGTTGGAAACTTTTTCAAAGAGCAACAACATCTTGAGACGTGACTGCCGACGAAATTGGTTAATAACTTACCGAAAATGCAAATACTTACATATCTTTTTGGTATCGAAACAGACAGAGAAATCAAACTGAGGTGTGGGTAGTCACCAAGTACAGAGTAAGGTCCTTGAAGCTCTCGTCTCCATGCTCCGGACCAGTTGGTTTCCTAGGCTCCTGGGAATGCTGCAAGGCAAGCGGCATAGCGATTGCCCTTTTTATGAAAACGTAATTCCCAAAACGTTTTCAAAATATCAATCAGTCCTTCGTATTCATAACTTCAGATGCAGATGGATGACGGCACGGATAAAATGGTTCGACGAGTCAGGAGATCGCGACAGGACGCTCCTTGGTATCATGCATCTGAGCAAAAGCACTGTGGGATCCGGATCCCCGTTGGATTAATTTTATGCCTTCGATGCATGGATATGCTCCAACAAAAGAGAATTTTGGGATGAGTATATGTTAATACAGGATTAAGGATGTTTTTTATCGGTTCATCGCGTATATCACATGGAATTTCTCGTCACAGGTGAAGATGAAATAACTCATGTGGGAATTTGCCGGCAGACTGACAAGACACACTGAAAATGACAGGCAATTTGCCAGTTTTCGAGTTAGGTCTGAGCAGCTTCCTCCTTCCGCCTTATGTTAGAGGTTTCGTGATGGGATGATAATTTCGATGGTTTTTAACAATTAGTGGCGTTCAACAAAAAAGCTAGCAGTAAATTTAATTTGTTGAATTTATGTGTCGAACACCTCCCTATCGCCATTTAGGATAACCAGGTCTTCAAATGTTATTGTTGAGTAGTTTCAAATCGATTCTTCATGGTCAAAGAATCATTCTCAATTCAATGGCAAACAAAATAAGTAAAGATATTTACATATTCCCGAGCAAACGAGACGTATTTTTCTCAGGTGTCTCGAAAAAAGATAAATGAAATCACCTCAGTTGCATTAAGACGCGTGCAACCAGAAATTCTGATTTTTATGTTCTTCATATATCAAATTTTGTGTTTTTGAGTGTAAATTCACTATATCATCATAGTCATATTGCTTTATATCCTAAAGACGGAAAAAAGTGGACCTATCAATTCCATTTTTCCATCCTCCTATTCCTATTTGAGGCCATAGAGTCATATGATATCTCTCTACACCTCTTTGAAAGACAATTAAATTGAACAAATAGACTTTAAGATAGTCCTTTTGCAATCCCCTTTCTCAATTCAATAAGGCGCCCGGCTGAAACTCGTAAAATTTTGTGTTTTGTATTCCATGGACGGCGAGCGTGTACGCTATCCAATCTGAAACAGACACACGCATCCACACGTTTACTTGCTGGCAATATAAAAGGATGTAAGGGACGATAGCACGAGGAAAATAGACAAGTGATCAACGAAAGACGACTGATGGCCCCGTATGTTTCTCGTCTGCGGTCACGTCCCCTTTATTAAGAAACCTCTTCTTGTACGTCTTGGGATTACCAATTTTCAACTTTGATGTGTTATCCTTAAGATAATACTAAAGCGATGATTTCCAACTCTACTTTTCAGCTATTAAGATACACAACCACGCTGTATTGAACAGCATTGAAGAGTGTTAGGTGGTCCAAAGAAGAAATTTTGCTCAGGTTGTAGGGATACCGCTTTTGTTTTTGAGTAATTTGATATAAGCACACAAGAACGATGCGAATCTGGTGTAAATATTGTTTGTTGGCTAGTACCAGGATCCTTCAGAAGAGAATGACTTTGAGAAATTCATTAGAGTAATTTTATCAACCACTCCAGTTTAATTTTATTTTCAATTTTGAGTGGGAGGGTGGAAGACGTGAACATTTTCTACAATTCAAGGAAAACTATCCTGGACATTGATTTCTAGCACTTACATATTGTATTTTCTCTTCATTCAAAAATTTAATTATACGTTTACGGCAAATTCATAAGGGACATTCAGAATTTTCAAAAACCCACAGTGTCCAGAATCTCTCAATAATTTACGAACACACACAGTCAAAACAGTTTAGTGGATTTTCCATGCGCCCTATATTATTGCTTCAATTGTATTCAAACTATGCGTTCTGCATGGATACACTTAAGTGGAGCTTAGTAAATATTCAAGTAAAATAACAATTATGAGTAATTTTAAAAATTCTCGTACGCGCTAGCACAGCAAAACCATTTATTTCTGAGCTTCCGGAAGACAAGAAGTGAATTTGTCACGCGATTGAATATCATCATGTGAGCGATGCATTTTCTTTGAACTCCATTTAAGAATTGAGAATAGCAAGGACATTTATAGTCGAAAAGTTTCCGCCTTACTAAGCTTAACAGGACAGGTCCCGATGCATGATTTATCAGTTTAAACACGTATTTTGTTCTTTTACACGAGGATCCTAAGGGAACTATGATTTATTTATGAATAATTTCGCTAGTGCTTTGAAACTTTCAACTATTATCCTGTGGTGATGTTTATGATAAACGTTGATTTCTAAGTAAGCCAATGTGTTTGGTTACACATATTTACCTGGTACCTAAAACAGAGGGTGTGTTATCTTTTTACCTTACCAGCTTTGATGATGATTTTGTTGTAGGCCTTCTTAAAATTGCGTTACATTTTAAACGATGAGTAGGTTCTTTGTTTTTACCACACTTTGTAACTAGTTTCAAACCAAACACTATCAAATTCCTGCGTCAAATGTGACTATTTCATCCCACAGACTAAGAGAATTCCAGTTCACTACTAATGGGATTAGATGGGTTTGCGTCTTGAATCTTTTTGTAAACAGAAAATTTTGCATGCAGATGGCAAAACACTATCAATAATTGTCGAAATCTGCAGTCGCATTTACTATCAAACATGCTGGGATTTCTGTGAAATACACACAATTTTCAAAAGCGCCACGAAAATCTGTTGAGCACGTGGTTAATGCCTGGTGTAAGGTGCAGCTACGTTTGAGCCAAATTCTAACACTATATCAAAAAGACAAAAAGAAACTATCTCTCAGTTGTTTTGAAAGACAAAAAACTACAAAAATGTTCATTCAAGCCATCAAACTGTATCAAATCCTAGCAAGTGCATAATTTTCCAACAATGTTTAGTATATCAGAAAACAACTCGAATTCAAAGCTCTCACTCTTCCACAGAAGCCATAAATCTTTGCGATCTGCATGTGTTATGATTTGTGTGCTTATCCACTTTCCAAGTCCGATTCACTATCGCATTTATGAAATATTGATGCAGATTTACGAGATTTTTATATATTATGGGAAGTCATGTGGCGTCTTCACATCCATTCACCAACGGCATCCTGAATATTCCGCCACGGATGATTCGACATATAACATACTCACACATGTATTCCGAATTTCAACGAAAATATCTTGGAAAATTCCTTAAGAAAATTCATATATGCCACTAGTGTGTTATTAGGTACAGCGAGACATGTATGTATGCACACCCTCCGGTGGTCGGGCTCGTACCCTTGAAATGCGCTGATCCTGGCATAATTCAATAAATCTTATGAATATAACATAAATGCGTAAAAAAAAGACATGTTGTGAGCGAGGGGATGATATACGACAATCAAGATCAGATAAGTTCTTGAAAGCTAAATCAGTCGTGTAGTCATAAAAGTAAAGTGTCTGTAAAAATTTATTGTGGTCGATTTCACTGAGCTCGCTTCATACAATGTCCTTTCAGGGACTCAATAGTATTCCTCAGAATAGAAAAACATCAGGGATGCTTGAGATTTCACTATAGTCCCGAAATTTTTTTCTTCACCGAAAGTATCTCCTGTTGACCACGAGGGTAGTTGTGTGTCATTTGAGTTAATTTTTTTGTATGTGCAAGATATAAATATGTAGGTCAAAGCCAAAAAATACACGAGAATGCTAAAATTGACATAAACAAAGTGCATATCAGAATGTGACTTTCCATTGAAATTTTGGGAAAATATTGGAATAATCATAAATGCATCCTACAAGGCTTGATGAGCTAGCGCTTGTTTAAAGACTAATGAAGTGATTCGACAGCAACATCTTTGCATCTTTCCCTGAAATGAGAAGGTTTTAAAATAACCAAGGTTAATAAACTTTTCAAAAACCACATCAAAGATTCGTTGCTTCCAAGATTTTTCCCAAATAACCTCGTCATCTTATTCAAAGACGGGACGCAGTAAGACTGAATACCAAAAGCCAACCAGGATATCATCACTCGACTGGTTTTTAATTAGCATTAACCTCGGATGACTGAACGCGTATTTGATGTGGTCGTGTAGAAATATTTTAATGAGGGTTCTAGTGGATTCATAGCATCCTCTGGATCAACAAGCAATCAGCGGTTGATTATGTGGGTGTGCCAAAACAGTAGTATGTTGGGCTATTTTTGATTGCCACTAAAAATCAAGAGCGTAACGCAAAAAAAACTCCGATGGAAAAAACAAGTAGCGCAAGAAAATTGAAAGTGGAGCCTTCTCTATTGCATTCCATGACTCATTTGCAAGAGTTTATTCATTCTCGTTCCCTTAATAATCATAACTTTGTGATGATTTTTTTTCATTTGGGATGGATGTCCTTCGCTCAGGTTTTTAAATTATTAGAAAAAATGTAACATCAAATATTCTTCCTTGATTCACTCCGAATAACATAACCTGCAATAACACACCCCTTTTCGTTTGGACCCTTCTATACTTCCACAATCCTGATACGTAAAATCTATAAAGCATTTCTTTTTGTTCATTTCATTTCTACCCTCATATAATTCACAATAGATACAAAACACAAGGCAATGTCCTTTTCATAAATAAAACGAACATAAACCATACATTTATTGAATGAGTGCACGTTATCCCGATTTGTCTTGTCAACAATCGAATATGTCCCGCTAGGGATCCACTTATTATTTTTGAGTACTTTTTCAACAACAGGATCCTCAAGTAGTACCTATCTAACGCTTCGAATGAATTGTGAATAGGACCAACTCTATCAGGGAGCAGCAGCAATAGCCGCCAGGACGAGCGATTTAGTCAGTCGTATTGATTCACATCACGTCCGAAAATAACCGTTTTGTATATACAAGCTCATATCCTTCTTACTTCTTTTTTTTTATAAAACCCTAGTTCAACAGGTTCTCGGTGAAATTTCCTTGAGGCGATTTCTGAAAAAGGTTAGAAAAATGAGAATATATGAGAATGGATTACTAGGCAATGAATTTTATTCAATTTAAGATTGCATTTTATTTAAAAACAGAAACTATTTTATGACCCAGAATTTTGGAAAATCAATCATGGTGTTAAACTAAATTTTGGACTACATTAGATATCTCTTTAACTTCTATTAAATGTTTGCAACTTAAAATAAGAAACGGAATCGTCCATTCTGCTGAAGATTGCAAAATTTTCTCCTTGATGTTTTTTGAAATTTCAGGTTTCGGTGGTTGTTCTTACTACACAAATTTATCGACTTGTCGGAAATACGTTCGTACGTACATATATATGTATATAAATATATACAAACATGAATCCCTACTTACATACATGCATGAGAAACCGTACATATACATAAGAACATACTTTACAAGTCTGGACATTTAGACCATGGCGGATCTGTTTTCAGTTGATCGTTGAGGGTGGGGCACACTGATTTTTGCAAGAAAAGTAATGGTGTAGCTCGTGTAACAATAATTGACTTACCCTTCCTCTCAAAAAAGTCGGGAACTTTAAAAAACGTTCAAAATGCTAAAGGCTTGAGTTTCTTACTTGCAAGCTTTCAAAAATTTTGAAATTTTATAAATAAATTTAGATTGCACAATTAATATGCGCAATTTACTGAATGGATTTTAGTGAAAATTGGTGTTCTGTTCGATTGCACTGAAAAGTCATTCTACGCTAACTATGAAAATCCTCAATGCATTCTAAATGGTACAAAAAAATTTAAAAAAAAACAGGACTTCCTCCTTTTTTATATTTATTGCTATTTTGCGGCAAGGCTTAAATGTATTTTAAAATATTTATCTTGTAGAAAATTTTATTTTGCAACTTTTATTACCAAACAGTTGAACTGTTTTACGGTTAAGAGTGGGAAAAGTATGGAAAAAACGATTTTTTTGAACTTTTTAAAACATTTCGATTTTTTTAATGTTCTCGACTTTTTTGAGAGGGAGGATAAGTCAAATATTGTCATACGAATTACTCCACAACTTTTCCTGCAAAAAACTGTGTGCCCCCCTCAACGGCCAAATGTAGCCGTTTTTTACAGATCTACCCTGGTCTAATTTTATTAAGTTGAAAAAGATAATGAAGCCGCCCACAAAATTACTTCCTACTTACCTTCGCTTTGTGAATAAAAAGGAAAAATATAATAATAAAAATATTAAAAGATGAGATCTACGTATCTGAGTATCTACGATCGATTTTTGATCTGCATATTTCTACTTAACCACTTCTTATAAAACTTTGCACAGTTACTTAACATCAATGTCCATGCAACAGTACGAGATAATTTTGTAATTATAATTATAATAATAATAGTAACAAGAATAAAGATAATAATAATAATTCGAAAAACAATATTGCCATGTATGAATTTCAAAAATGTGCTATACTAAAAACTCCATTAAAGGCTCTGAGATCGGCCTTTGGTATACAACGTTTACCTGTTTGTTTTGTAGAGAGAATTGTTTGTTAAAAATAATACTTAGCCTAGAATGCACTAAAAAATGCTGGGCACCACTTCTTGTATAGAAGCATTATCTCTGCACAGGTTCCTTTAAGATGGATGATGTTTATGTATCTAATACTCACGTGAGCTAAGTAGTAGGCAAGTACAAAGCAAAGCGTGCTAGATCAGACTACACAAACAAGCCACCTAAAAATTTGAAACATAAGAAATGTTTTTTTAAAAATTAAGTTACTAGTTTTTTATACAATCAAAGATGGTCTAAAAGCTAAAAATAAAAAGGGGTGAATATAAATAATAATAATAACATAAAGCCACAGGCCATATTTGTTAGAAAACTTACTTTTGTTGAAGCGTGAACATTATTTGGCATTGAACTGTCTCCTTTGACCTTAAGATTGAATCCAAATCGTTTGCTATAACGTGAATATAATTTGACAAATATGTTACATAAAATTTTAAACATTATATATATATATATCATTTTATAGCATTTCAAATAAAATATGGTGTAGCAAATCACACTATAACAAAAATAATCTTTCGAAGCTCAAACGCGAAAAGAGCAACTACTTTTCTTCCAAAAAAGTTTGGCGGGTTTCTGTAGTAAGACGTAATAGTATTTGATGACAAAGAGATAGCAACGTTAAGTGAAGAAGATGATGTGATTCTCTAAGAAAAATTTATTAAATACTAATAAAAATTGCTCGCGCAATCGATACAGTACAAATAAATATTGCGAGTAGCTCAGCAGATTTTCAAACGCAATATTGACGATCCAAAAACTATTGCTTGATAATATGCTCCCATTTTAATTCCAGATCCCCACATTAGTGGCCCATAATTATTTTCTACCATTAAGTACATCATTGACTCTATAGTAAAACTTTTCATTTGAAAATTTTCACCTTGCTTATTTCACACAAAACTCTTGTAAAGCAAAACAAGCCAACATCTTCAGTTAAAAAATAGAAAACATGTATATGTTCTTCAGGCTCTCACATCTACAATGCAAGGACTCAATCTAAATTCAGCAGTCCCTCAAACATGAAATTGATTCACTGACTTTCCCTCAATTTCTTCATAAGCCCCATTAATCACTCAATATTCCACATATGCAAGATAATCCGCTCTCAGCCTGAAATATCAAGGCGCCGCGCCATAAACAAATTACTTCCAATTAACAAACAGGACTAATATTGGTCATCCATAATGAAAAATGACCTCGACTCCCTGCGTCGAATAATACTTAAGGGCTGAAGTATGGTTATTCTATTGCGATGACCTGCTCGTTCCCAGGACGGCAAACAGATAAGGACTCTTATTTTGATAAATCGAACAACAGGAGGTCGTCGCAGTCATCCTGACTCCATCATTTGCTTCCGTTCATGCACAGCAAGGACACTGGAAGCAAAGCCCATACCTCGCCAACTCGTCGCTCTCCCACGCCGACATGTACTCGTATGGATAGTATTTTCCACTTTTATCAACTCCTTGTTTTGATTGATTTAACCCGAGGGTTGATATCACATATCAGTGTCAAACAAACCACCGCGTGTTTGATATATGCCAATGTCATGTGGAATGGTTAAACATTGATTTTGTGGCAGCCAGTACCCGAAGGGTTGATCGCTTCATCATCGAATCAAATAAATATTACACGCGGAAGTGAGCAGCACGCGAAGGATTCGTAGTATGGCGTGTGTGACTCTTGTGCTGACGCCAAGGAAGGGTTGTTGGCGACAACGAATCACTTTTTTTGCTGGCGATGCACGTTTGCAGAAATGATGAGAGGCCCCGGCATTTTTGCCACGCCGTTGTTTGTTGTGCGAAATGATCAATGAAATGGGCTTGACAGGTAGTTCGCGAATATGAAAAATTACCACACTCATGATTAAATGCCAACACGAGTGGAAATGTTTACATTGAAGGCACTTAGCCGTTGAGTGTGCCGCACTTTAAAGCAAGGAGCTTAGGTGAAGTTGAATTTCGTTCCTTATAGACTGTAGAAGATTGTCGGAAATTGAGTTTTCTTGAAAGAAAAGCTTAGTTTAGTGAGCTAAAATGGCGAAGTTGCTCCAGCAACTCGAATGACATTAAAATGAATGGTGAAGAATATGGGCTTAATTACTACTCATCCTTACAGCAGCACTACTCGACGTATCCAAATGTCCACAGACCACTGCTGTGTAACATTTGCATAAACGGAAACTCGTTCATGTATTCATAATGCAATCCGAAAGCGGAATTCGAATGGAATCGCTCCAGGGCAATTTTACGAAACACTACAGAAGTCTCCCCAACATACTTCAAATCATACAATGAAGCTTTCGTCAACCATTCCACATGATAGTCCCGCTAACATCTTGACGAAACTCACTAAGTCGGGGCTTCCGTTCATTAAATTAATTGCATACAGTCAGTGAGTGCTAAAATACTCAAGTCTGACGAGGGTGGTTTCTTGAAGAATTCCATTCGAGCATATAAAACTTTTAACGGTCTGTTTTGCGGTCGGAAAACTTTGCGAAAAGCCATCTCTCCATGCGAACCAATCCCTCCCCGAGCGTTTGTATCATTGCAAAATTATATGGCGCAAACATACCGCTGGTATGGTCGTTCGTGGTAAAGGCACTAAGGTACTCCCGGTTCTGGGTCCATTCCCAACCCCTTCATATACCATACATACTCGCCGTCATCCTGCTGCAATGTCCAGTCCAGTCCAGATTAGGGATTTGACTTTCTTAAAACTATCTTTGAAGATTTTGTGGGTGAATAAGTTTCGCAAAGATCTTGTGGAATTTACATTTTCCCTTGGATGTGGTTGTTTCGAAGGGTACTTGCCATTACGATGAATTCGACCCTGCTAATGTTTGTGTGAAAAATGTTTGCCAATATTATTTAAGATGTAAGTAGTAAAAGGCTTCTTTACTAGGCGAATTGCCAAATGACAGGTAGGGTTTGATTTCGGAAGATTATTTTTAAGCTGTTCTAGTTCTTCATCCACAAAAAGATGTAACTTAGTAGGGTACTTACATCCAAGGATTTTTCACCGACATAGTACAAAAAATTCATTACTTTTACTTAGAAGATCACTTGTTCCTGGAGTAAATATTTATAAATAGATATATTCTAATCGAATTTTTGATGTATATTTTCAGGAACGATTTATTGCCAAGCATAATATTTATCCCACTAAGTGTTTCCTGAAACTTTGTCATGCGATGAAAAAAAAATCTTAATGCCAGGCGATGAAAAAATACCTTGTCAAAGTAATCTATCTAGAAAATTGCAGATTTATCTACTTGTAAAAATTTGTTCAATTATTTTTAACGATGATATCAAGCATGTTATGAAGTTTAAAAAAAATGTTCATTAAAACATATTACACAATGGCTACCCAACAGCCGCTTCTGAGGAACGGTTTTTTTTGGAGGGGCTCCGCGGCATGCAATAGAAGTGCAAAAAGTAATCTGGAACAAAATAAAAAAAAATCTTAAACTACAATAGTATAACTATACGTAGGGGACTTTGAAAATATTCATTTTTGTTAAATTGGCGAGTATTTGTAAAAAAAGTTCATTTTACTGCCAAAAAACGGGCATTTATTTGTACTCAAAAAATCGAAACATTAAGTTATCGAAAATCGACTTCTATGCGAAATGTTGTTTTAAAGGTGTAATATTAATTTGGAGTAAAAAAATTGTTTGAGTTATGCTGCGTGTCGATTCGCAAAACGTGTTTCGAGAAAAACGCGCTTAAAGTTTTGACTTTACTTTATTTGACGTCTTCTGTCGACATCAAACGACGCTGTACTAACGTACTTTGTGTTCAACATCCTTGAAAATGTTTCTAACAACATTTATTTGTATATTAGAGAAGTGAGAAATTGAATGGTATGGCATAATGCTGCACTCAACGAGCAGATGTGGTATTTACCGCAGGTAGTCGTTTTGGAGCAGTCGGGAGGGGTTGAGAAAGAGTTCGAAATTTCAATGAAAACGATTTCTGGCAGATATTGAAACGCTTTTCTCATATTCTAGAGGGATTAAAGGATTTTTTAAGCCAATAAAAATAAAATCGACTTTTTGAAATTTCCTCTGTACTGTAACGCCTTAAAAAAGTATTAGAAAGTTTTCAGTGCGATACTTGCGTTCAAAATTTATTTAACGTATCGTAAAATTTTTCGATTTCTTCTCAATAATTATTTTTATGAATTACTTGCTTAACGTTATTATGGATCGCTTATTTTCTTGTGGTGATGGGCGTATGTAGAATTCAAAATTTAAGAGAAAAGTCCTGGAAAAATGTCATAAAGGTTTGTAGAATATATATATATATATATATATATATATATATATATAAAACGCGTGAAATAAAATTAAATAAATATATTGTTCTTCAACAAAGTCAACATTTTACCAATTTAATTGAATCAGTTGGTTAGAAATTCAAATAAAGTAAATTGAAGTTTTTGATACATGATATTTCCTATGTGGATTGCAAGGAAAGTGATTTAAACAAATTTCAACTGCATCGACAATGTATTTCCTGAGCTATTTTATGTTTCATTTAACATTTCGGATAAGCTCCAAACTAAATTTGGTTTGCAATAAACAGCAAACTTTACAATGATAAAATCGTTGAATCATCATCATTTTCGGAATATTCAATAATTAAAAGAGAAAAAAATAACTTCACCTGATTAAACTTCATCCTTTTTATAAAGATAAAATTAGTTCCATTGTATCCCGAAATAGAATGCACAAATATATTAACAAATTAATTGAAAACTCAATTCAATCGTTACTTTTTCCTTTTTACTTGCTAAATTCAAAGCCGAATGCTTAAAGTATTTGAAAAAGGATTTTAATCGTGACACTTGATGTCAACGACCACATCAACGAGAACCATTTATAAATCCTCAGTAAATAAAGTGTTCATCAAGTAGCAAAAAATTTACGCCTGTATACCCACGCTGTGAGATACAAAGATAATGTTGACATAAGCTACTTTTTGCCGTCCCCTAATCTACGTAGAAGTGTCAGCATACACCATATCCTTTGGAGTTAGTAGCGAAAGGAAGTGGTGAAGTTGTCACTCGGAGATATGTGTGAAATGAACTTCTGTTTGGAAGACAGGCAGTTGTTTTTCGTGAAATAGAGAATAATGACAGCTTTTTTTCCTTTTTCGAACACTCAATTCCCAAAAACATAAACACGTACCTAAAATATGCAAAAATTGTTTAAATGAAAATTCATTTCTGACATTAAACTCAAGTAATTGAATTCGAACGTCAACAAACAGCTAAGCACTCAATGATTAATTTGTTGCCGTGGCAATTCCTTAAATCAAAAAGATTTCATCCCGACGAGAAAATTAAATTCCACATAAACAAAAAAATCCCACAATGCACGACGCTAGCACTTTGCGAAACTGGCATGGCATGGCAGTTTAATGTTAGATTCATTCACCCCGTACATCATAAACATTTCCTAACACCATGGCCATATGTATATCCGAAACGCCTCGTTTAACTTCTGACACATTCACTCCTGTAACATGCTGTCACGCGTGATAGCAGCCGAATCCTTAAGAATTTAAGGTATGTTCCACATAGTTCCCACCGCTCCTACTGAACTATGAGGCCCACCATGCGTACATGTTAGAAATATTTTACACCACACCGGGATAAGTTATATTCTTGCATCTTCGCACCATCGAAAAATGCTGGCTGCAAGTTCAAGGAGGACACCCTTCCAGCAGAGTGAGAGTTTCATGGACTCCGTTTATCTTTGGACCTGTACAGTAGCTTGTGATCAAGATGCATATGCTGAACAGCTATAAATAATCATGAATTTAGGACAAGACAGGAAAGCTCCTTTTCTGATGAATATCGCTGGCCTACAAATTTTATTACTTCCGTCCTTCCTCTGAGGTGAAGGCACCGTGGAGAGCCCACCGGAGTGACTTTATAGCATTTTTCCGATTCATCCAAAACACCCTGACATTGCGGGAATCAGGACAAGAGAAAAATCAGATTATGGTAAAATTTATTGGCAAAGTGCAGGAGGCTCAACATAGATTTTTCGGATAGCTCGCTTCCAATATACTCCCTGGACTCTACACAACATGATTTATTTTCTGCAGCATTTCACATTTGAAGAATTTATAGTGAAGTGAATTTACTTTATTTTTTATTTGCAGCTACTCAAAGACGCTGACGGTGTTATTCTAAACACATGTATCAAATTTGAAGAAATAAGTTTTAAATTCAAGCGTTACTTTTTCACTAGATATACATACATACATACAAATTCATCCAGCCCTTAAAGGAAATTATGAATTTTATTTTCTTCTAATTCAAACGAGCACAACTTAAAAAACTGACGTGCAACAGTTTCCCAATTTCCGTTTCCTTTAATAAAAATATCCTAGGGGACAGACGACACCCTGTTTGCATATTAAACCCCAAACGAATAGATTGAATCAACAGAGGGGATGCCTATAAAATTGATAGCGGCTCACGTAATGGACCGATTTCAGGTTCAACATGATCCGCTATCGATCTGATTTCCTCTTTGAAGTTGGTAAATGGAACAGATTCCTTTTTCGGAACTTTATTGCATTAGTGCAGGTTTGTTTTTCGGACTTGAATTTGATGAAGTTAGTTGAACAGGCGATTTAACGTTCATCGAAAGCTTTTTTCCTGACCTTTGTTTTGAAAATCATATAGTAGCAATAATATTTCCAGTTCGACCTAATTTCAAGAGTAACCATTAAATTTTGAGCCTCTATTTTTGCGTTAAAATAGGGGAAATTCATGCAAAATATACTAAAAATTTAACAGTAAATTCATAGTATTTATTCGTTCCAAACTATCTCCGTATAACGACTGATGCCAATTGCCTTTCGGCAATTTATCCGATAGTCATTTTTTATATTACGGGCATTCTACGCAATCTTAAAATTATTAACTTCTTGAATAATGTTCTAATTCATCTTACATGACTGTAGTTGTGGCTCCTTCAAAGGCGTTGACAATCTAACAATTGCTTGCAAAGATCTGATATACCCGTAAAAGATAATAATAAAACAGTGTCTTTAACTTCAAAAGCAATGTGTCGATTGCCTGCGGCTATTTTGACTCCTTCATCTTTTCAAGTAGAGTAGCCGACATTAAAATCACACATCATTAAAATGAATCCAAGGTAAGTATGCTTTCATGTGAGTATTCTGTTTCGTGTTCACTAATATATCAAGATATTAGGCACAAGTCATTTCCGTTAATGTTCGTATCTATAATGAAGAGCTTAAACATCAAAGTGTTGGCCGCGATGGTAAAACAAGGCTGGCTTGACTAAGAGAACTAGATTTAAAACAAACAGTGAGCAAAGGGAACTTAGTGTTCCTTTTGAATACTTGTATGCATAGAAGTCTTGATTTAAAATATATGTAGATGTATTGGAATGGTATTTCCATATATATAATACCTCGTTTGACTCCACACCAACATTTCTGCATTTGAATGCATGAATATAACTTTTAATGAAACAAATCTCAATTGGTGGAAATGATAGGCACACAAATAAGGATTATTTTGGTTTCGTCAATATCATCAAATGAGTTTCTACTTTTCACCTTCATATATCTTAATCTATGAACGACACCAACTACATTGGAGCCAGGTAGTTTTATCTTTCAAGGCTCACGCCAACCCGTTTTCCACATATAGGGTATATCACAGGATCAACGGTAGGAACAAAAACTGTGACATCCAAAGAAACAACATCTAAACGGAGAAAAACAGAGAAACATCAACATTCCCTCCGGAAGTATGGCATACCATACAACGGTTTACACATCGCTGCTATTTTTCCGCTTTTCATTTTTTTCTCTTCGGTGGCATCGAAAACGGCGGCAGTCACAATTGAAATCTTCTTTCATAATTCATAAAAGAGTTAGAAGCGAATTGTGCGGAAAATGCTTTCCTGGTTTGAAACACCTCAGACCTGTGCTGGGCTCAAGGTCTCGGGAAGAGGATTCAGTCGTGGTTGTTTTAGCCAGCTTCCAGACTGAAGCAATCCGTAGTCATAGTGAATGTAGACTCTTTTGAGCGACACAACGGATGCAAAACACGTTAAAATACTTTTCTTTGTCAGTTTCACATATTCTTGAATAGGCATCGCATCGGCAGGCCATAATAACAGAATACAGGACATGAAACATGTCTCCCTCACTCTAAAAGGTTTGACTTGTTCCGTTTCGAGACAAAAGGAATTTTTCGTATTCCCGATAGAGTCAGACAATAGAAAAAAAATACTACAAAGCGTCTGTTGATATGAAGGGAATACCACTGACCATGTTTCACTAAGTTCAAGGATTCATGGGCACCTGTAAAGCAAAGAAAGCCATTGCAGTGAGATTGTTCCGGTAATATTAAAGTATTGCTACTGAACTCTTAATTAAAGACAGAATTTTCAATTTAATCATTTTGACGTCTTGCCTAAAGCTTATTAATCAAAGCAGCTACAAAAAGTCAAACAAAATAGTAGAAATATTTTTGCAGCACTTTAAGACTGGCCCAGTTTTATCGATATTATATGAAAAATTTAACAATTGATTTTTGTCACATTAGGATTCATATTAGAAAGACCCTTCTGTACAACAATAAGATCTTCCTGGAAAAGATTTAAAACTGACTTTTTCAACAAAAGGCACCTCAACTGCCACGACGAAAAAAGCCTTTCTTATCACAACCACCTCTCCACTGAAAGTTTAATAACATTTACGATCGCTTTACCGGCATTGTTTTTGCGATTCTTAAAGTCAAAAGTTCTTCCATTATTTTCAAAATTTACCTGAACACAGAATTGCTCCTGGACCAAAATGTCAACCGCATCACCGGATTTTCCTTGTTCTTACTTTGCTTGAAATTTCCCAACATCGAATACTAGAGAAAAGCTTAATTGTTTGCGGGAATCCGCAACACATAAATCTATCCAGACAAATCAAGAATATAAATTAGTTTTGCTTCAGAGCAACTTGAATGTTAGGTATTCTTCGGAAACACTCTCAACTAAAGGACTATCGGTTCTTGTGCGGCAAACTGCTGCTGGTCTAGTGCCCAACGGCAACGATTCACCTGTTTCGAATTCACTCGACGCATGAATCCTTTTCCAGATGACGGAAATAGGAAAATCAAACGATATCGTTTTTGGGGCGAACATAATAGAATATCATTGTTCGTTGTCGTCAATGCATGAAATTTGGAATTGAAATAGGTGCTTTCTTTATTGAGTTTAAGGTGATTTCAGTTGAAATAAATAAACACATTCTGCCTTCGTGAGTGTAATTTTTTGGGTGCTAAAAAATTTCATCACTATAACTTCGATACATAAGAAGTAAAGTAGAAGTAAAAATCATTTAATCATTCAACCAAAAAGACTGCAAAATAAAAATTTCAGAGTTTGGTGGAAAAGAATTAATCCAATAAGGGCTGTTGGCAATCGGTATTTTAAAAATCAAATCACAACTAAAAGGTTTTCATAATAGTAACAAATGTCCGCACAAAAACAATACACAATTAATATTTTTAGTGAATATATAAATTTAAAACTTACAGTTCGTTCACAACCAAATGATGTCCTTTCTCCTGTTTGTTCTAAAAGTGAATTTTCATTTAATAAGCATTACATATTTCGTGGCCCAAACAAAAATGAAGCAAAACATCTGGCATAGTAATCAAAGCTAAATACTAATAAAGCGACAAAAGCAAATTGCCGATTTATCTTTTCATATCAGACGTAGTTTTTTTCTATTCCTCTGGTACCCTCTCTCATTAGTACGACATGTCGCCTGTGAGAGTGCCAACCAGCATCCGCTTATATTTTTCAGCTTATATTAATCAAAAGGATAAGCGGCGTCAGACAGAAATAAGAGCAACACACAATGCAACGGAACGGAGAAATTATAGCGTGGCAACATTTGTCTCCCCAGAATCATTTAGATAATTGGTGTAATCATCTAAATTAGCGCCACGCTGCTAAGACAAAATCTTGCGAGTGAAAAAAGGCTTTTATTCTTCTTACATGCTATGAATTAATCTCAGCCATGGTCGTGGTAGTTCTGTATCTTTCCGTTGTTTCACTTAATCTTTTTTCGGGGTTGAATGGAAACCGGGAAGTGGAAGTGTAGTCAGTAAGTTACTGCGACTGCAGCGTCTCGTTTCGAGACTCTTAATTAAAAGTGTTTATTGGACTCTTAGCATGGTGGAGTAAATTATGATTGATTTATGTTTGAAATATTTTATCCTACTGCTTTTGTTTTTTTCAACATTTTTCGGGAAAATGCTGTGCATACTCAAAGATTGTTCATTTTTAATTTGATCTAAGCTCTATATCAAACTTAACATGTTTAACTTCTCACTAAAAATGAATTTCAACACAATAATTCCATATTAAAAGAAAGCCTCGCTAACCCTCATCAAACTTAAGGATTTTTGGATGTTAATTTTTCCCCTAATTCAATTATACAGTGGTCACTCACAAAAGACTCTACGAAAAAATTAAATTGTCGCAAGAGCAGGCAAAATCAAAACTCGCCACCGGACGTCTACCGGAAGGAAATCGCTTTCAGTCATCGCAGCCTTCGACGTCACCATTTTACATCTTCCAAATTCTTCAGAGCAACATCAACCCCAGGCCTGGTTGAGATGCCATTGAATACTCCGACCAGGCGAATCCTGTTCGTCTGGCCTACAAGCACGACGACGAAAGCATTTTTTGGTCATCCAGTCTCAAACTTTCATCCCATTCCTCGGTCAGCTTCAGTTTTGGCTCCTTGTTTATCTGATGGCCGAAAATCTTTCTAATGACAATTTCATGGGGACAAAACGGCAACAAATGTCGACCGAAAAAGGGTTATGTCGACATTATTTTACTTATTCTGTCGGCTTTATTGTATAATATATCTAGAGCATGATATATGTTTCAAAACCCTTACATAAATTTTCCATTTGCCCACTTTCCGTAAAAACTTCTGCTCGTGTTGTCCACTTTCGTTGGCGTTATTTGTTGCTTGATGTCCCTTTAATTTTTCCATGAGTTTTCAGCACTAATTGAGTTTATTAAAAGATAATTACAATAGACTAATGCTAATGGAGAAAATCTTTATTAATTCTTACTTTTGCGTATATTGTTAATCCAATCAAAGTAGTAATAGTGTGGTACTACAAACGCCAAAATCCGAATTTCTAGAGTTTTTGTGAATTTTTTGAATTGAAGTGAAGGAGCATAAAATATTCCACTTTTTAAAATAAATAGGCTTATTGCCAACTCTGAAAGGACTGATTTAATCAAAGATAACCAAAAATTTGTTTGTTTTTCATTTTTGAATTGTCTGATCCGCTTTTCATTATTTATTGAAGATCAACAATGTATCCAGTAAATTAATCTCTCATTCATTTTTAGATTTCTTCTAAAACATTGAAAGAAAAGGACGAAACCCACGCAAAAACATCACATTTGTCTGCACTTCAATGCGAAACATTTCAACATTGTTATCCTTATGCCACATACAATACATTAGATATGTTAACGATGATGTCTTCGAAACTCCCTTTCAGTTTCCCAGGACATTTTTCAATACAGTTCTTGCCGAAGTACGAATCGACCGAGTCTGTTACATGCATTCGGAAAATGTGTCATCTGATTTGAAACATGACACGCGACGCTGAGGAAAGCCTATAATGTATCGTGGTAGCATGCCGTGAAAATGTCTTTTTAAAAGCTTTTCGCCATCTCAGCTCAATTTATTGCATAGAAACTCATATAGGCGTAGGCTCTGGATCGAGCAAAAATAATGCATATGAGGGTATGTGTAAAGGGATGCGGGCTCACAGAATTAAGCAATATTTCCAAGATTTTAGTAGCGGATATTAAAGCGTATTTTTATGGATGTGATATTAGTTGAGTGTTGGTAAATACTTATATATATTTTATATTGGCGAATTTGGCTTAGAAACGAATAATGACTATTTGATATGAATTTTTGATTTTGCCAACAAAGAATCTTTCGCTTAATCTTCAGATTGGAAATACCTATAGTGCAAATGGACCACGGTATCTACAACCAAAACAACAAGGCACCCTACGTTCAATATGTTTCCAATCAACTCCATTTCTCATTTTCTCGTCACTTTCACCGTGAACCCTGCCGTCCTGAATATTCCCAACGCCTTGCGACTAATTTACACAAATTCCGTCATTCAACATCACTTCATATTCACGTGGGAATTGCACTTATTCATTTTTTGTCCTTTTCCTCCACTTCACTCCACTTCTGATTACCTTGCCAGGTTTGTTTGGTTGCGGAATCGGCCTCCTGAAGACGCTTTGGACTTTTTTACACTATGTATGTGACAAAGATTCATAAAAAATTCGCTTGACAAATTGATATTTGCATTTAAATTGAAAATTACAGTCGTCCTGTGGTCACAATGGTAAAATTTTGCGTCAAACGGTTATTTGAATTTTTATGAGGAATCGTGAAGGTTGCGATTTGTCAAGGTAAAGACGTAGGGAAGATGACATGAAAGTCAAGACTGGTAAATTGTGAAGCAAATCTTCAGATACTATTATTCTTTCAGGAAGGCAGACACTCTGCTGTCTGTTGTTTCAATGAGTACATCACGACTGGTGGAAGTGTGGCGAGGATACACCCTCATTGGGCGATTGATAAATGACCTCTCATAAGCGTCGACAAGAAGGACATTTAGGATAGATACTCATTCATCCGCTCCATTCCATTGATAAATTATCACGAGTATACTAATCCCTTGATTGCTGGACAATTATCCAAATGAACGGCCAGACAAATTGTTTGTGTAGCAATTTTTACTGTTTGATCCTGCCGAAAAATCCGATATGAACTGTTTCGTTTATGCTTGAGAAGATTCACAGAAATATGAGTTACGTATGTCGTTTTATCGTTTTGACTTCTTCAGAACTAAATTTTTGACTTGCTTTCTTGGGAGTGATGAAAAATTAATTTTTGTATTTCGCTTGGTTAATTGCGCGTAAGCTAATAGAATATTTCACACAAAGGCTACCATTGTTCACCTTTTTTTCTTCTTCTTCTTCTTTTCGGTAAAGTTAGACTAGAATTTGTGAATTCTAAACCAAAATGTCACCTGAAAAAGGAATAAATTTTTCGAATAATAGGGTTTAAGGAATAATAGTTGAATTCCATAAATTGAACTGATAACATTAAGTACCAAAACCAAAAGTCATCCAACAATCAATCGACATAATAAACATTAAAATTAAAACTGTGTTTCTTCGAATCTTTAAAAATTTGAAATTTCCGTCAATTTGCACGTCAACAATTGAAACTAACCAGAATAAAATTTCGTATTTGGGTTCATGTCCCAGAATGTATGAAAAATGCTTAACTGATTTCAAGTTAAAATTATGAGCATGACTGGAAAAAGTAATTGGAAATTCTGAAAAATATCAAACCTGCCTTAAAACTCTAGTAAAAATGATATTATTTGACTAATGTTTTCATAGAAGAAGATTCGATAAAATCATCGCCATTAATCAAATGACTCCTTGCATTGGCGTACAACTGCATCCCACAACCCAGTTAATTAGTCACAAAACCTTGCGTTCCCCATTCACTTGTGCGTCTGCTGAGCATTAATATCAATAAAAAGAATCTTTTACTTGGCACGCTACCAAAAATTAGTAAATGAAGGCCAGTTTGTGCACGGCACCGATTGATACGCAACGAGTAAAAATGTACAGCTCGTACGCTACTTAATTCACCAAACTAGGACTTTACCGATGGTAAACACCGTCAAGGATCATAGATCGAGGTAAAAGATGTGGAATCGCTTGCCGATGGATGAACTGTTTGCCTATTTTCCTGCCACTGCCAATTTCCAAGGGCAAAGAACTGAGCCCATGTCCCATTACTAAGCCCACCCAATTGGTCCCAGTTGCAGCAAGGTTTAAGGGTCGCATGTCGTCACGTTATTGGATAGTGTCTGCAATAATACTCTCCGGACGGAATAATTGGTTGCAAAGTACAGAGAGCAGAAAATTATTCCCATTTGAAACGAGCGCAACGCGCCGCGAAACGTTCCACGGATGATTGCTTCCTGCTCCCTGGACGGAAAATCGATCAATTTTCGAAGGAAAATAAATGACGCCACCGACGAAATAACGAAAACGCTTTAAGACGACCATTAAATTTCTTGGAGTTTCCTTCGCGTAAGTGGCTGGGTGGGGGAAACAGTTAAATTGAAGGCGGTTTCCGGAAAAGATTTAAATGAGCAATTAAAGGCTTTAATAGCATGCCTTAAGTTGATTATTACTCCAAAGGAATTTCTTCGTTAGCCTTCTAATAAAGATGCGAGCTTTCCTGACAAAGTGAAATTTCGGGTAAACATAACGTAGAAAAGTCTAATGGTAATGCAGTTGAACCCAAGGAATTTCTAGTCGACTCGAAAATTCAATGCTGGCAATATTTCCTCGAGAAGTTTTTTTAAATAAAATACGCAATCAATATCTTTGCACAAAATCGTATGTTTTACTATTTGATATTGCAATACAATCAATCAATCATTAAAAATATACTAAAACTTACGTTAAAAAAAACTTAAATTGAATTACAAGCACCGAAACCGACATGATAGATTTTTCGTTTGGCTGTCCCTCCTCAAATCAAGGTGACAAGCGGTATCGATGGTTGATTCCCTACTCTACAATATGCAACCATCCAACCATCCTGCACTTAATACCGAAGTTGAAACTTTTTCGCAATTTTTAAGGACATAAAGCAAATAATTGGATTTAGGCTGTGAATAGTCCCCGCCCCCATTCAAACCGTAATTAATCACTCAATAGAATCAAATTCTTAAGTGCAAATTTTTGTTCGTGTCGCTAATCCAGTTCGGAAGCTAATCAATGACCGTAATTAATTGAAAGCTGGCGTTCTTCGATTAAATGGAAAAAGTCGATTTTTTAAGCGAAACCTCTCGCAAAGCTGAGTACGGAAGTGCAGCGTTTCAAAAAGAAAGTAGCTCATCTAGTGCTGGGGAGATTTACCACATAATCCCTCGTAAGTTGTTTTTTGATTTTTTAAATAAGTAGCGTGCTGAAAAGCCTTTTGATTTTCGTAAATAAATTCCAACGCGTCCGTTGAATTGAAACTTACTCGGAAATTCAGGTAGGTAAAATGTTTCAATATATATTTTTGATTCGGTAATTTTGGAAACCACGAAGGGCCAATAAAATTTGAGTTTTGTTATTTATTGAGAAGCATTCGGTTGACAACTTAGTTAACGAATTGATACAATGTGTTTTAATTTATAAAAAATGAAGCTTCTGCTTGTGGAATCATTTAGGTTACGATTTTCAAAAAATACATGAAAAAATAACCATTTTTTTCAATAGAAAGAAAAGAGATATCATTTTGAAACTTTGTACATATGTTAATTGGTACTTTGGGTGTAAAAAACATTTTTTTTAGGTTTTTCGTTGTTTTTTACCCATAACATTTATTTTTGGAAAAAAACTGACTGGATCATCAGGAAAAAAATGCCAAATTAACCCTTGTTTAAGTGCCTATGGCAGGTACCAAAATGTATTTTTATTAAAAAATAACAAAATGGCGGTCAACTTTTTAAAAAGAGATCTATTTTTGAGGGTGGATAATTTGACAGCTATCATAATGGTTCGCTACCGGCTATAGCCATATATGTATGCAATAACATATTAAAAGATCAGAGTGATCGGTTCAGTATATTTTTTAAATCGTGTTCGCCAAATTAAAAAAAAACATGAATTCGAAAAAGTCGGGTTTTTTAGGTTTTTTTTAATAAACGCTATTTACCTGTAATATAATATAATAATTTAGTTTCGATAGAGCTGTCGAACGAAGCTCATTCGGGTTTTCTTTCATCTTTGTAAATTGGTCTAAGGTTGTATATTGTCGAGTCTTCGATTGTGTTTTTGTGTTCGTTTTGTCGTTTTTGATTACGATGTGTACCTTTGCGCTTCCTGTCAATTGCAAATAATTAAATGAAATATACAAAAATCTATAATTGAAATGATTCCGAAAAACATAATCAGTTTTGCAAATTTCAGTTTTTAAACTGAATAACTTCCTTATTTTCATTTTTATTTTTTGCTGTGTTCTTAGCAACGAAGTCGGTAACTTCAAAATATTTGGTTCATTAAGTCACAAGATTGCTTAGCCTGGCTTGTGAAAAAATAAATCAAGTGTACATGAACGTTGTTCACTTCCTTTAAGCTTCAGTTTCATCCTGAAGTATCGTGCACTCAAAAAATTGGCTCAATGTTTCAACTAAAGCTTCCATTCCTATATAATATGACAGCACGACCTCAACGAACTTCTTTTCAAAAACCGTAATCACGAATTCTTCAGCATGCACATTCAAAATAACAAGGTGCTGAAATAAATAATCCATTGAAGAGCAACACATTTCCAAAAAAGCCAACAAATCATTGCTGTCATTTGGAATTGAAAGGTATTTCCCTCCCACGACATATGTTTTTAACGCATCGAGTATGTTATCAGGCACCAACTTAGCAGTACCCTCAAAATCATTTATATTCGTCTCTTTAAGGATTATTCTCTCCCCCCAGAAAAAGTATCGTTTTTGATTGCACCCTTCGAGCAGTATTGAATCACCCTACTTGCTTGATTTTTCAGCTACGTACGTATACCTATTTCTAATTCCCACGATTCACTTCGCAACGACTAAAGAACATGTTGAATGTTTTTTCAACGAAACGTTTGCTTCAACTGAACATCTTTCCAAGCTTTCCACTTTCCCAAGTCTTTCCCGACCACTAGTCATGCATGGGAAAATTCCAGCGGTACTTCCTGGTAGGTGCTTGGGAAAAAGCTCTTCCAAGGATCCTAGCGCATGGCACGTCCTCTGGATCCAGCTTGCTGGTGTTCGCAATGCGTCTGGGTTCTGGCCTCCCAGCAAATCGGCTGCTACCAGACAAATGAGTGGTGCTTTTAATAGAGCCCGCCCCCATTCTCCAGAAAATGGGATGCACTTTTCTATTTAGGCTGAAAACTTTCTTGGTTGGTCGCGCGAGCAACGAACTTTTCCCGGAAATTTTCCTGAAACTTGAATAAAAAAAACCAACGCCAGTATAAAAATCCTTGTAGAACTTGTGACGAACGACGAGACTGATGAGGCTGGCTCTTCTGCGGATTCCACCCTATAGCGACACAACAGCGAGACTCGGGCAGAGCATAAAGCCCAGCAGACTAAAATGACATAGAAGAGAAAAACAGCGATTGCAAGGACGACAACTGCAAAAAAACATCGCCATTTCTAGAGTACACTAAGACAAAAACGAATACACTTCATCCTTCGGGGAGTTGCATTGCGATCCGATGCGAACATGCAACGATGAAAGCGGAGCAAAAGGGATTTTATTAATTTCGTGCAATAGTGGCAGGAGTGGTGCATGTGAAATTTCAATATGTACTACAACTTACCTAATCCTGAACCTAGGCATGTGTGCTAGGTAGCTTCTAATCGAATCAGTAATTTAGAAGTTGAAAATAGTTGTTGCGAGCTGCAAAAGGAATAAAGGATGCACTTTAGTGATATGACGGCAATATGCAGCAAGGTGAGGGACACGATGCTCCCTGGATGAAAGATGCAGCTTTCAATTACTTAAAATTAATAGGAAAAAGGTTGAGGTGGGTTTAATTTGATTAGTTTCGATGTCAGATTGAAATTTAAAATACTTATATTGGCAAAGTAAATGCTTAGCTTGGCAGATCGTTTTTGAAATTGAATAGTTTCCTGACTAGCAATAACATAATACAATGTATCTCAATCCAAATCTGATTTAGTTAAGCAATAGAATATCCGCATAACAAACACTAGTAGTGGACAAGTTTTGTTGTGTCATTGCTGATTAGTTTTGATTGAAACTTCAACAAATTTGATACGAAATTTTTCGTGAGCTATCGTGTTAAAAATAACCACGCACGCATAGAAAACACGCAGACATTCTGACTTCTTCCCAACAGTTTAAGCATACTCCCTTAAACATTTGTTGAAAATTTCGATTTCGATTTTAGGACTGATTACCAGAAATTTCTATATTCTTGAAAGTTAATAGAAGATACAATGGAATAATTTTAGTCTACTGAATTTGTTATGACTAATTTTTGGAAATGGTTAACATTTTTCAGGAATTTCATCACTCTCAGAATATTGACAAGCTACACATATTCTAAAGATTTTGAGGAGAAGTCTGCAAAGATTTGTTTAACTGTAGTTGAATAGTTCGTATTTAACAAGTACAAGCTAATATGGTTCAATCAAAACACCACCAATATTTTAAAAGAACTTTTCCATTGAAGAAAGTTTATATTACTATACAAATCTAAAACTAATTAATGAAACTGATAGCGAATAGTGAAGTTTTTTTACCAATAAACCAATGTAAAAGGCATACCTTTATGAGAATCAAACCATTACCACAAAAAACTAAAACTCTGGTAGATCTGGAATAATTTACAGTCATGTATCCTATATTTTTTTACATTTTCATTCAATTTATATTATTTTATACATTTAGAAAAATTGAATGCATCAGGCCTTCGGATTTACCCTTTGAATTGAATAAACAAATACTGATTTCAGCCTCTACAAATATTGCCACTGTACCAAAATCTATGCCAGCTCGCTGTTTAAATCTGTAAAATAAATAATGTAGATGGATACGTGCTAATATTGATTTTATCAAATGAAAAATTGCTCAACAATAAAAGGCACATTATTTTCGCTACAATAAGAAATGATTGCCGAACCAATCTTCAATTATGATCTACTATATGAAAAAAACTCCTTGTGGAATACAAATAGATTTGGTTGATCTTGCCAGGACGTCATATTCAACTACAGTATGCCTTTGAGAATTGAAATAACTGCTACAATCAAAGCAGAAATGACCGCTATAAATCTTACACATGCGATACGGGGTGAGTATCAGTGTCACCGCATCGCTTCCATATTACAGAGGACGTGTTCATCAACTGAATTCTTGCTTAAGGACATGTATTACAAATTTTCTAGTTACTTTTACACTATCTCTCACCTGGATGTTATGCTGGCATTGAAAATATTATTATATTTTATATTTCTGCCCTTGTACTGCAAATATATGGCCATAGACTGATAGAAAATGCAGAGTAACAGTCTTCATAACCAGCTTTTTTTGTTTGAATCTAAGGGGTATCTTTTAGGTTAAGATTTTCAAAAAAAAATTCACCATTTTTTTCAATAAAAAGAAATGACATATTATTTTGAAATTTTGTACATATGTTAATTGGTAGGGGGAAGGGCTCGGTTGTGAACCGGGCTGGGTAGTGAACCATTACCTTTTTTGTTTACCCTAATTGACATATCACTGTTGAATTTGGCTTTTGTCATGACTCAGTTTTTGTGGTTACACCGAAGTGTACAGACGCACGCCTATGCCCGCTACAGACATCGTTTTTGTTAATCGATTGCGGACACTTTTGTTTTGGTTTTGTAAGTGCTTTCCAAGTGAGTGCATTTATTACAAAAAGGTGAGTGTAATGCATAATTCTTTAGAGTTGCGATTCTATTTTACTATCCTATATTTCGTTACGTCGAATGATTGGAAGTGTCGTTGTTTTTGACGTTTCCAAAACCGTCATGAATGTGTTGTGAACCCACTCTGGTGGCTGGGTTATGAACCATCCGTTTTATCGTCGAATATATTAAAATTAAGTGTTTTTATGTCATTTCACTAGATTTTTGTTTCATTTTTTAAAATTTTTAGCTATCACAACCTCAAAAAAACCACCGCTTTCCAAAAAATGTGAATATGAAGTCGATAGGATCACGCTGACTCGTCATGCCAAAAAAGTTGCCGACCATTTCACAGATATTTCGACCGTCAGTTATGTTGATTTGTTGGAATTCATCTACATTTTCAATATGCACATTCCATCGAACATGGTAGGTATGTTTTACATAGATTTTAATCTTTTTTTCCACATATGTGGGTGGCATTTGAATGAATTTTCCTCGATTCTTTTCAGGGTTTCTCTATCACGCAAGAAAGAGACCTCGTGGTATATTCCCTGAAGTGCATTAATCATTATTACGGCCTGAGCATTAATGCATTGATGCGTATCAGTTGGCAGTCAAAAAATTATGGAAGTTTCACTTCGTATTTTTCGACTTTTATTGGGATTTTCCAGATGGTTCACAACGCAGCCACTTTTTTGGAAGAGAGAAAAATCAAATCTTTAGAAAATTAGCCGCAGAGAGTTCAATTTTGATCTAAACACTAATCTGTATACATGAAAAAGTTGCGTTTTATCTTCCAACGGTATCGTGAATTATTCGAAAATCTTTATTATGTGAAAAGTTAGAGCCCAAAAACAAAACCCGGTTCACAACCCAGCCGCTTTGGGTGTACAAAAATATTATCTTTAGATTTTTTTATTGGTTTCTTACCCATAACAATTTTTTTTACAAAACATCAAAAACATCAAAAAATAACGGCGGAAGTGATTTCAGGTGACTGAATCATCTGGAAACCAAAACAAACGCCAAACTAATCTTTGTTTAAGTGGTATGGCAAGAGCCGGAATGAAATTTTTTCATTAAAAAATAACAAAAAGGCGCCCATTTTTCTAAAAGAACCTATTTTTGAGGAACATTGAGTGAAAATCGGAAAATTTGATACCGATCGTAATGATTGTGGCTACCGGCTATAGACATATTTGCGTACAACAACATATTGAAAATCAGAGTGATCGGTTGAGTTGATTTTCTAAATTCGTGTCCGCCAGCTTAAAAAACATGAATTCGAGAAAATCGCGTTCACTTTTATTTACGAATTACGAAGCACCTTTCTAATAAATCATTTGAAATTAAATTTTCGTATATTGGCTTCATAATTTCTTGAGTTTCTTGATCAAGAGGTGGACCATGCTTATACTTTCGTAATTCAAGAGAGGGAAGTCGAGAATACCGAAACCCAGCGGAGCGTCAAAAATACTGTCTCACGGCATCTCGCTGTACACGCTTGAAAATACTTTAAAAATTAAAGTATCGCTATAAATCTTTTTAAATCGTATTCTTGATGAAATTTACTGACGAAGTTTGTCAAAAAAAATTTTGGATTTTTTTAAAAATTGTAACCTAAACGATCTCTTAAATGATTTTTAATTATAAGATTATAATGGTCCGTTCTCACTATTTGTTTTTTACTCGTTAAGTTAGAAGATACTTGCAGACACTTTCCTTGCCTTATAACTTCGCTGATATTTTAGAGCCATTAAAAATAACTCTTTTGAGATGTGTATTTTTGCATCATGACTAGCATAAAGTAAAATTTATCGAGAAAAATTAAGCTTGAAAAAAATGTTAATACTGACAGAAATATAGCATATCTCGTATGCATTTAACAATTTGCAAATAAATTTATGGATGCTCCTTTCGCAATTTATTTTATTCGAAGATATAATTAACTTGCGTTCATTTTTAATATTTAACTATTTATTTCTATTAAATTTATTTATTATAGCATGAAAAATGATCAAAATCAACTACCGAATTGCATTGACATGTATGAATGAAAAGTTCAGCTTGCATTTATATTCCCTAAATTGGATAATTTAAATAAATTCAATTCTTCCAAATCCTATATCATTAAACTCATCATCCAAACAGTCTCCTCATCAAAATTCAATTAACACTTTTATTCTGACTCACTTTCATCAAGTATAAACAACGGAAAATTGTATCCTGAAAAAAAATCACATAAGTGAATAAAAATTGACGCTATGAATATCACATTATTTTCACGTATGGCGAATTTGCAATGAATCCACAGATAATGGGAATGAAATACAACGAGGACGTATCCAAAACGCAGCAAAAAAAATCTTCACCAGAATATGGTAAATTTATTCAAATGGAAAGCAGTTTTGGGGTTATGAATTTTTATGTTTATGCTTACGATCTTGTGCAGTGTCACACGCATACGTAACAACGCTGGCGGCCAAAGGCTTCAAAGAATGGGCAAAAAGGAGGTGAACGGAAGTATCTAGGCGTAACAATGAAATTTTAAGTGAACGCAAACTGGGCCGTAAAGTGGTATTTAACGAAGCTCTAATATGCAAGTGAGTTTCCTGGCATTTTTTTTCGTTCGGACTGTTATCCTTTGAGCCGGTGGTCGGTTTAGTCGGCTTTAAACATTTTCAACGTTTGGGGCTATTGTTTGTTTTGGGTCCGATTGTGATAATTTGTTGACACGAGTGGACCTTTCAGTAGTTAATAGGGTATTTAGTTAACACCTATAGTTTACAGCTAGTACCTCTTGTTTGGTAAGTATTTGAGAAAAATTTTGTCAGAAATGGTTAAGTTGTTTCCTGATTATTTTCACGGAATTTTCGTTCAGCTTACAGTTATTGATTTTTAGAAGATAAAAGTAAGGTGAATCCTTAGAAAGCAGCCATTAAACTTTGATTCAATTCAAAAACGACTATTAAATTACATTCCAATTTCACTACAAAAATACAGATCAATTCCGAATATGCGAAAAAACATTTCAGAATGACGATTTCGCTAGACGCACGTGCTCCGTCTTGAATTGAAGTTACAACAAAAATTCCTATTTAAAATAAAAAAAACAGTGAGGCACTCTGGGTGTATCCGTTGGGAAGTTTAGCTTCATTTTGCAAATGATTATGTATAGGTTAAAAAATTGTGTATAGATAAATGCAGGAAAAATTCAGGAATTAATGTGACAAATTCAGGAATCTAGGATGCATAGAATATGACAAAATATGAAATTTTTTATTGATTTTTTCACTCAAAAAAAGAGAAAAGAGTAGGGTTTTCAACCCTCTACCTTGAGAAAAAGAATCGGGCGCTCTGCTCACTGAACCAGTTGCTCTACTCTTGTACATATTTGCACAAAACTGCTATGTATTGTGCTCACGTTGAATTTTAAGACAAAGTTCCGTTTGCTTTTTCGTTCGATATGCTTTTTCTGGGCTCATTCCTCTCGCTCACATTTCGTTAGAACCTCCGTGAAGAAAGCTCACCTCCCCAAAAAACACAATCAAAATTAAAACCGATCTGTGTCCTTATTATTCTTATCGCACACATTGGTACACCTCCGTTGTCTAATATCAAAACACATAATCGACTGGGACATCTTTATAAATAGAAAATAAACGTAAGACAATACACTTCCAGCAAAATATGTTCAAGGCTTTCAAATTCATATTCCAGGTTACAATTTTTCAAAAAAACTCATAAGTATAGTTTATAGGATTCCCGAAAATAAAAATACCTCATCGGAGGCACTTTTAGCAGCCACTAAGGATGCATATGTAATTTGATGCTAATTCAAGTGTAAAAATATTTAAAAGATATTATTAACGTGACTTTGACAATACGTTAACACTTTTGTTTCATTTTTTCTGCAATGTGTCCTGGTTGTCATCAGTTTCGTAATTACTTATGCCTGTTTTTAAAACATCCCTACTCATTTTTATCTTTTTATAAGCTTCACGGTCAAAATTTGCATTTCGTATGCAATCAAACATAAAGCCTTGAGATGATGATGAGCCACACTACTCTGCTGTGTTCATAATGTTATAATACCTTTGAAAAGGCATCAGGCAGGACAAACAACTCAACATAACATACCATCACTCATCACTAGCACACTACAAAAAGCTCATTGTCATTATGGTCATGTGCCATTTAGGGACATTAATTAAAGCTAATGCAAATAAATTTCGCTCCTGGGTCATATTTGTTTGGGATAAATCCGTAAATATTTATAAACGGTCCTTTGTCCACTGAATACTAAAATCTACCACATCATGAAAATCATCTAAGGATGAAACCATCATTACATCAAGACATTGTTTCAAACCGGCTGACTGCGAAATGTTGTTGGTCGAACTGGAGTTTGATGACTTAAATACATTGAAATGTTGATGAGTCGTTTCTAATTAAAATTTGATTTTGAGTAAAACATTCAAACTTACGTTAATGATATTTTTTCGATGGCCATGTGGGGAATATAATAACATAATAATCAATGTTTTAGCATTATGAATGGGACTAACGGATTGTGTAGAGTTTGTTTAAAAGCTATTCAATATTCATGAACGTCACACATTGTGCTGTTTCTTCTTTCTTAAAAAAAGTTATACCACGCGCGAATTCTATGAATCCTGTTTCATTGTTCATTCTTCATTTATATTCATTCATAATTTATTTGTAACTTTGATTTTTTAGATTCATGACTCTTTTCCTTTTTTTGTGTTCGATTCAGTATTGTAATTCGCAATTCTTAATTCAGCATCATTTGGTTGGAGAGCGAAGCGAGCAGAGTCAGAGCCCTTCATTTGTTCTATGAAATGTTTTTTTTATTATTCAACAATGAAATTTGCCATATTAATTACTAGAGTAAGATTTTTCGATTGCTGGAGTCATTTCAATTTTGCTGTTAAGGCTCGATAAATATCATCTAAATCGTAAAACTCGCACTTCCTTAAACCCAATTCACTAGAGTCGCAGCCAAGTATCCACCATCACTCGAACTAAACACATGTATCCTTACTCAAAATAGCCCATTATCATCTTCTATTTATCTGCTGTATTGTAATTATTATTTGGCAAAATGACGACATTAAAATCAATACAAAACACTCAAGTGTAAGCCCACGAACGAAAGGTTCAGTTCACTCGACTTTTGGGTTTTATCCTTATCTCCATCGCATCGTTTCAGCCTTAATGCATGCCCCAAGTCCTAGTTCTCTCGTTCAAAGTAAACGTATTTATACATTTTCAAGATATTCACTTGGATAGACATCCTCGCGCTAGATCCATCTATCTATCTATACATATTCGTATTTTATAAAATAATACGTTCCACCGATCCCTATCGTTAGCCGGGGATGGAGAGGACAGCTGGAGGTATAGAAACCCTATAGAGAATTTTAATTTATACCAAATTAAGCCAGTCGTCTGCAACCACACCGTAGATAGGACGAATAATGGCTTTTTGAACAGGGGATGATTGTGGAGCTTATTAAGATTAAAATGTGCTCCGTGAGAAGGAGATAGATTTTACTGGTAAGCCACTACTGTTTCTTCTGCTGCTTCCCAAAAATTAACCATTCATTCTTTGAGAGATTTTTACTGTTTTATGGAGTCGTCACTACGGTATGGACATACGTTTCAGTTAATAGCATTTTAATTGCGCCTAGCATTGCAGTCATATGTGAAATATGGAGTAAGAGTTAGCGTCTGAGGTCTGGTGGAATTGTGTACCAACTCTAAACGAACATTTTCCTTGGATTCATAAAAGACTTTATTTCTTTATCTTTAGAAATTTATCAACGTGTTCATATGTGTCGCCCTGTTATTTATTACAACAATTTTAGATGTTATTAAATATTTATTGCATTATTCCAGACATATGCAATGTAATTTTGTTTGGTACTCTATTTAATGTTTCCATAAAATTTAATAACAGTCGGTATGCCTCGCTGCTGTCAATCATTAATCAACTTTTCTCTAGATCAATCCCAAGTGATTAACTTTTGCAAAAAATATTTGCTCAATTAACTTGAATAACATATTCTTGAGCCACTGCCACTGTTTTATAGTAACCGTAATAAGCGTAGTATCCAAATAATCAAGGTTCAGAAAAATTCATTTATATTTTAAATTCAATATTACAATGAAAATTCATTTGTCTTCGACATATCCAATTGCGTACTGAGGCACTACCATGGTGAGTTATTGTTCAAAAACAGGATACATTCGTATATGACCGATCCCTGAAAATATTAACGATGAAAAATTGTATGGCACTAAATTTTACATTTTCCTATTAAAATTCTAAACGGACTACAACCATGTTCAGTGGGAATTATATCGTCCCGATAATTAACTTCCTCGACTTGTATTATTCCTGGATAATGACTACCCATATATTCTACCGATACACAATATCTTATCCAAACAATTCATCTTTTATCTTCTGTATCGAGACAATTTCTCTGAGCTACATTGAAAACCTGATTGTCGATGGTTTGGCTGATAACTAATTTAACCGAAAGGCAAAAAGTCTTCTTTGCATTTCATCTTAATAAACTTCCAATCGTCGTCATAGTCGTCGTCCTTTCGTCTTACCGAAAATGACTGAAGACCATCGAGCAAGAATGGCAAAGAGAAAGAGAAAGAGGTGAATAAAAGTATGTATAATATAGTTGTAGGTGAAGCCATCCATTATTTTCGTATCTACGAGATGTGGTTCCAGACGAGTAGATTAATTTTATATAAATTAAAATTTCATGTAAGGGTTCGGAATACCCGTAAAATAGATAATAGGGTGGCAAGAAGAGCAGCCTCAAAGATACGAAGTGAACATTAAGGATTCCAAGTGAGTGTTTTGTATAGACTTTTAAAGGATATAGAGACAATACTACATGCGTGTGTTGTTTAAGATAACATCAATTTTAACTAGTATGGTGGTGAACTTTCCAGTCCTGCAACGCAAATTAGAATTTTTAAAATAACCTAAGTTCCATTTAGTTCAATTCCAATTCGTTCCTTAAAGAAAATCTAAATACGTTTCGAGTTCATCTTAAGATACCGGCACTTCTTCCCTTTTTCAATGAAACTAATAGACCATCTTTTATTTTGAAATAATGCCACAACATAAAAATTCATGAGATTCCATTTAGCATGCAAAATCAAGATGAAAATGCAAATTGCAGGCAAAGAGACACAAACACAATAATAATTTTTCCACAGCTAAGATTTTCCAACTGCTAACCGGGAAAATTATTTGGATCAGTACAGTCCACTTCAAAATAAGCATTCACCCTGCAAATTATGAGTGTGCCATATGGTTGAAATGTTGCCTTATCCGTGATAAAACTAATTTGCATAGCGTCTCTGAATGCGCGTCCTAAGGTTTGTTTCCCCATAGCACTTTAATCGATTTTTTCACACTAGAAAATCAGAAATAGATACTCAGGAGGATGATTGGGTGATGTCACTGGGATTTTGATCAACTGATACAGATATACTTCGGAAGTAGGTATAATTAAAAAGCGTCTTACTTATTAACTCTAAAAATGTTCAAAAATGTTGCCTGCGTACAAATTGTGATGGATTTAGCTGAACAGTAGACATGTTCAACTTTGCTTGAAAATTAATTTAACCAAAATGAATATCAATTGTCGCTGCTCATTTTCGTCTTTGAATTCATTCTCATTTTCGGTAGCAGATATAGATATATCCAAGCAACATTTGATTTCAAAGGGTAGCTTAATTGTCCACATAAAATCTGCTGTAATGCATTATGAGTCAATGCCAGAAAATGCAAATCATTCAGGAATCTATATTAGGACAACATATTTCAATCTTTTACAATCTTTTCCAATAATAAAATAAAAATTAAATCTCAATAAAAGTATTGAGACATACGAGGGTGGTCCGATAAGTACTTAACTTCATCGTCCGATGGCGCCACTGTCGCAAAAAGCGGCTATTGTCAAAATTTCAGCCAAATCAGACTCGTAATTTTGATTTGACCGCGTGTGGAAGCGAACGTGTCCGCGGATTTTAGAAAAATGGAAAAAGAGCAATATCGGCCAGTAATTCGATTCTTGTTTTTAGAAGGGAAATCGCGCAGCAAATCAAAGCGCGCTTGGATGCTGTGTACGGTTTCCTTCGATGGCGACTTTCAAAATTGGTTTAACGAGTTTCAACGTCATCGCACGTCGGTTTTTGATGAGCCATGCCCAAGTGCCCCGAAAACAACTACCACGGAGGATAACGTGACAAAAATCCATGATCTCGTATTGGCAGACCACCGATTGAAAGTGCACAAGATAGCTGAGACAGTCATTATTTCAAAAAATTGCGTGATTCATATCCTGCATGAAAGTTTGGGTATGAGAAGCTGTCGGCGCGATGAGTGCCACGTTGGCTCACTCCCGACAACAAGCGCACCCGTGAGACTACTTCAGAGCAGTTTTTGACGCTGTTTAAGCACAATCCGAAGAAATTTTTGCGTTGTTTTGTGACCGTCGACGAAACATGGATCCACTGGTACACACCAGAGATCAAGGAACAGTCGAAATAGTGGACATCATCCGGTGAACGTGCTCCGAAGAAGGCGAAGACTTTCCTATAGGCCGGATAGGTGATAGCCACCGTTTTCTGAGATTCACAAGGTGTAATTCACATTGACTACCTGAAGAAGGGTGAAACGGTCACAGGGCTGTACTATACCGAATTATTGGACCGATTCAACGCCGAATTGCAGAAAAAACGATCCCATTTGGCGAAGAAAAAGTGCTCTTCCACCATGACAACGCACCAGCTCACACCTCCACCCTCGCCATGAAATTGGTCGAATTGGGCTACGAACTTCTGCCCCACCCACCGTTTTTTCAGATTTGGCCCTGTTTAACTTTTTTTTGTTTCCAAACTTGAAAAAGTCACTCGAAGGAGTGAGTGATCGCCGCCACGGAGGCCTACTTTGCAGACCACGAGAAAACGTTTTTTTCAAACGAGTTAAAGAATTTAAGCATCACTGGTTCAAGTGTATCGACCTAAAAGGAAACTATATTGAAAACAAATTGCCACTTTTCCAAAATTTTCGTTTTTCTTTTGTAGGCTAAGTACTTATCGGACCATCCTCGTACAAGATTACAATATCAAAGAGCAGTCTCCTCCTATTTTCAATCACCATCGGAATGCTTATGAAAAGTTGATTAACTGCGGAAAGGATTTGGTGCTATGGCTTAAAGTTCTGAAGTATTGATTGCTGTACATAGTTCCATGATATGTTTAAAAATGCAAAGTTTGCATGAGAATCACGACGTTTTTAAATTTAATGAAAATTGTGAAACGAATCGATAGTGGATAACCGAAAACGATTTCAAATTTATATTGAGTAAGCTTCAATTCTTGACAAGTTCAAACCAATATCAAACAAATCACAGGATTCGCGGATTGTGACTGTATGCTGCCCCTAATCTAAATCAACATTAAAACCAGCAAAAAAATCACCCTCCGCTAATTAGCTCTCCGGTCTACGCCTGGAGTTGAGGCAAGGACCATCCATTGCAGCATACACAATCCCTAAGGAAGTATACCTACTTCTTATCAAGGAATGTTTAATCGAGTTAAGGACCCAACCCAGTCAGTCATACAATCAACAATCTAATTTGTTTAGCTCCTGTCATGATACAGGCAATAAGCACTGGTGAACGACTTTCACAATTACGAAGAATAATTAAAATTCTTTTACGATTTCGAAATATTGAGAAACGCTTCAAATGTCGTTGTTTTGTTTAAGGCCATTCGTGCCTTGTAAACGGATTCAATTTCTTTCTGTGAACAGAGGGTAGACACCTATTGGAGAGATTGTTTCGAAAAGGACCTTTCTCAGGCAACAGATGTTCTTTTTAATTTCAAAGATAATGAAGTCTCACCCTGTAAATCAGCGATTCGATCAATTATTGCAAAGTGCATGCTGTGTTTTGACGAATTTCTCATTTTTCGCTTTACAACAAAACATAGTATAAAGGATGAAGGAGCACGTATACTTACGTATGGTCAAAGATTGAATTTGTATCTTTCACGAAGCCCACATAATAAGCTTGATTTTCTACGGGAAAAAGAAGTCCGTAATTAAGAAGAATCGAACAGCACGGAACGTGACGTCATTAGTGCCCTATTTAAAGCAAACAAAGCACAAGAAACTCAAAGACATCCAGGATATTCTCTTGGTGATTGTTTTGACGTCAACTTATATGAGATTTCCCCGGAAAGCCATGTGGATGAAGCACATTGTAAAACTAGCATATATGTGGCTGGTGTTTCGGCATAAGGTTTTCCAAAATGAACACCAAAGCACGGGCGGATAAAGAGGAGTCTGGGTACATAAAATCTCAATGTGCACAGTGCATACAATCTCCATTTTACAGAAGGAGTCGTGTGAAATTATCGCTCGGTGGGATCCTTATTTCACGCAGAAAGAGAGCAGTGGTCCTAGAAATTGTGGTACTAGTACTAACAGACGCTGCTTGGCAGCAAGGGTCGGTCGTCCTTTGCTCTAGGGTGTTGACGAAGAAAGAAGACATAAAGACAGAGCGCTTTGCAGCTTGGAATTTATCTTTGTCCCAAGTACATGAAGTTTGTGTTTTAATCACTGGATTTATTGGTCCTTTGAGAAGCATATGGCTTGAAGGGAATATTATGTGAATATTGCATGTATCTCGCATCTTATGAGTGTATAATTATGCCACACTGCTTGCCAAGTTGCTTATGAAAATTCTAAATTTAGTATTTAGTGCATTTCATATTAAAGACGACAAAGATAACAAACAAATGCTATTTTCTGGTGATATGAATGTCGACTCTAAATATTTTGTTGCATTCGTGTTCAAATAAAAAAATAGCTCACATAGTTTTTAGATTTTACTATTTCCAACAAGAATCAATAAAACCCTTATTTCTCATCAATCTAGCACTTGTACACACCTTTTTGAAAGAATATAAGAAAAAAGCAAGGTTTTCAGCAACAAATCTGCATCATTAAAAGACGATGAATTAAAGGGCGTTTTCTTTGTACCAAAACCACCTGATGCTGTGTGTAAAAATTGGCCTCGCTTTTTAGAAAATTAGGCAAAAAACTGTATTATTACTCATGCCGAAAGATACTGGAGCAGACTTTTACGATTAAGTATCAACCGAACAATAGGCAATATTTCCATACTGATATTTTCTATTGATCATTTTCAATGAATTCTTACTATTTTCGAAAATTTATTAAAAACACTTTCCCACCTTCGCCACTACACAGACAACTTTTTCAATGACATTCTTATAAATAACTGAAACCACATATTTCAACCCGGAAAGAGTTCAGTTGAAAACTTTTTACATTGCCGACAGCTGTTCACGTGTTTGTAGGAAAATTTTCCTACAAACATTCATTTTCATGAAAATGTCCCACTTTCAAGCAATCACTCGTCCTGCGTCTATCATGACACGACACCAAACAAACCGTCAGCATTTAATCCTTTAACTTTCACGGCCAACTAGACACTGAGCAGTTATTATTTTCGTTTCCTCAAAATTATCAACGAAACCTTGTCGACGACGATGACACCGTCTGAAAATGAAAACCACATAAGTTCTGAAAATTTTCCAGAACTATGTGCGCGCGCACTCCAATATTTTCCCAAACGGCTTTCGTGCCCTTCAAAAAATATTTTATGGAGAAGGTTTAAGTAGAAGTTTTGATGTAAAACCATTTTGAAAACGGAAAAATATACAAAAGTTTGTTTGAAAACTTTCCAGACTTGCCGAAACTCCAGCAAAACTCGTGGGCCTTAGACCAAAAATTTTGCGTTGATATCAACTAAAACTGGGGAAAAGTTTTTCATTTTCATTTAACCCTCAAAAACTTGGGATAAATGTTAATGGTGAAAGTTTTCCCGCTCGCCTGTAATTGCCTGCTGCTTGCCGGCGTGCTTTTGCATGTGTTTCGGGGGGTAGTGCGAGGGATACGAATGCTGCAGGAGGGTGCCCATGTTGGTTGCCACGCAAGGGAACTGGGACTTCAAAACTTCCGACGAGAATTTCAAATTACGTTAGATATTAATTAAAAATTAAAGTCACTTTGACATTGTTTTCGAGAATCGATAAGCAACGATTGTTGTAGACCTACATTTGCAAGTTCTGTAAGAAAGTTGAGGGAAAGTTTTCGGCGAATTTAAATAGGACACAAACCAAACCTAAGATTTGTTTATTCGATCAATTTCCACATTAAGAAATAGGTCAATAACGATTGCAGCATTACGAAAAACTCCAGATAACGTCACATCCGTTGGAGTTTTATCGTTTTTCAGCCATTGATGCTTACCGTGAGGTTTTAGTGAAAATATACATTCAGAAAGACAGTCAAACATCCGTTAATTAAAATCATATAATGATTTCATTTTTGATTGTAAAACTCACGGAATTTCAAAAGCTTGAATATTTTTTCATGACCTGAAAGCTCATTCTACAAGCAACACAGCTCCTAAAATTATCGGTTATGCCATTTCGCTGAAATTTTTTTAACAAAATTGACTCTTTTTTATTTTGATGAAAATTCGAAAAAGGGTAAACTATTAAAGTATTACTTCGTTTATCCATACAGTGTTTTCGACAGAACTCAAATAAACAGTAAAAGTAGTAAAAATTTTCAGCTATTGATTAAAAATGTATTCTCGAAAGACGGGAACTTTTCAACTGATCAAGATTAGACATTTTAACTACGCCATCATACTCTCACTGTTCAATGTAGAAAAAGAAATTATGTCATCGTAGTAGAATTATTATAAGCACAGTATGGTTGAGACCTGGGACAGATATCTTATTCTAGAATGGTCATCATGCACTAAAGAATTCTAGCTATTTTTATTTTTTTACACTTAAAGAGGGATGTTTAATTTGCATAACCCAACTTAATTGAAAAATCGTAACATCAAATAATTCCAAAGATTTTTTTTAAACACAAAGTAGACATATTCGCACAAATTAGTAAAAACTGAATTAAAAAAATCAAGCCTTGGGCAAATTTTTCTTTTTTAAAAAAAATAAAGAATAGTTGAAAGACAATAAGTCTTCTCAAAAACAAAAACAAACTTCCAGGGTATGCTTCAAATATTCATAATACTTCAACTGATAATGTATTTAAAGAAATTCTCGTTATCACTTCAGTGAAGTCATCATAGAACGCTTTTCAAATATATTGTAAAATAAAAAACTTATAGAAAAAAATATGCCTGACTTGTCGAGAATGTGAAAACAATAATCGAATATTCATATTTTAAGTACTCTAGCAAGAAAATTTTAGTAAGAAGAGACTGCCTTTGTTCATTATTTACACCTTGAAGGATTCTCAAGCCACAAATACATTTTTTGGAATATAAGACAATCAAAAATATAGAAAAAATATGTTGACATTATTTTGTGCAAACTCGATAAAAACTTTTATTGAATACAAAAAAAAATAGGTTTCTGCCCGTGAATTCCTTAGAATCACGGTTAATAGAAAATCATTATCATGAAAAGGTTTTTTTTTCACATGAAAGTTCTGAGTTCCCTTCATAAAATGATTCATTCAAATTCGAAAACATGTTTATTAGTTACCATCATTGTTCAAATGCAACAAAAAATAAACTTTTCGCAAATTTTTGCTCTCATTGACTTGGCAAATTGCACTTCCTTATGCCTTGTTAAACTTCACCCTTAATTCTATGCGTTTTTCTTCTTGTAACAGGAAAAAACACATTCAAGCACCCTTTTGACAACTTAATTACTCCTTATTCAAACTCATTAAAGGACACTTCACAAGCCAACCAAACGGAGACAGAATTTCCCATTTCAAATCTGCATCCCTGTTTAGTATATATGGTCCTCGATTTTTATAAAAAAACAGTCTACGTCACATTTATTTTCAGTGCATACATATGTGCGACACATAAAAGTTAAATGCTACATCAATTTCTATCGTAACGGTTGCTTGAAAAACATATAAAAAAATAATGTTTACAAACTCGAAATTAATTTGAATCGTTCACATTGCCTGGAAACATTTTACTTTTGTTGTAAAATCCCATTGAAATTATCTCAAGGAATGTTATAACAGCATTTTCACGAAAGATTCCGAAAAAGTTCTTCTGATCGGCATACAAATAACTTTAATTCGAATCGAATCGTTCTCAATGGGGAGCAAATCCTTTTACTTTCGACAAATAAATGTCTCTCCAGGGGACCATCTAACTTGTGTTGTTGAGATGTAATTTCGGCTGGATGTCTTACATGTCCTTGCCGTTGTGTGATTTACACGTTTTCTAGATATAGGTATTTTACGGAACATCATCTGCACTATGTTTCGAGTGTTCATACATATCAACGTATTTATACAATCAATGCAAAGACATCGACAGAAATAATTTCCTATCGAACTCTTAATTAAAATGTGGTAAGACCGGGAAAACCTCTTTCCTAGGTGATTGTGGTTTTTCTTTTTTGTATGGATCAGCTTGAAAACTGTCGTTCGGAAAATTTTTCTGGGTTTTGAAGTTCGCAGTGCTAGTAAGTTGATGTCTTTCGAATCAACCCAAAACGTTTGCGGGCAACGGGTTGAAAGGAATTACGGTAGTATAGTTCTTTCCGACCACCAAAAGTTCAAAACAATCACTCCTTCAGCAACAACGAAAACATTATTATTCAACGCTAAACAATAATAATAGATAAATTCATTTGGGGAACCAAACTTTTCTCTGAGATCTCATTTCCACAAACTGACCCCCATTTATTTAAGACAATAGAATCCACACAACTGTAAGATTTGAATTTCATTCTCATTCCTCCTCACCCTCTTGTACACGGCTGGAAAAAAAATACTTTAAGTGAACCATTCAGATTTCATTTAATTAGACTCCCTTTTTATTTTTATTTGTTTAGGGTCAGACTGGCTTTAAATAAGCAAGTAGCAACGATATAAAAAAAGACCGGGAAGAAATTTTCCGAGAGGTAAAGAAAATACTGGGCGAAGAAAGAACGATTTCCATTGCTCACGAATATTTTACGCAAACGGATTTTCAGCAATTTTAGGTCTCCGTATTCCTTGCCAAAGCATTGGCTTTGTGGCTTCGTGGCTACTCCAAAATGACATGGGAATTCGTTGAATGTTGTTGGAAGGAAAGGTTGGACTGTTTTGTTATGCAAGAAATCTTGTTTTATTTTTATTTGAAACAATCTTTGAATGTACTTCCGGTGAAGTTAAGAATCCAATAATGTTTATGGAGATACATACATCCACAGCCGATTTGTTGATGGATGATATAATTGAGGCAATTTGTTGTCTTTATCACCTTTATTGGCTGTCGAAAGAAATTATTCAAGCAAAATTAATTTTTTTTAAAGTTCAGATCATAATCGTTTTTAAAATAGGCGTACTCAGCAGAATGCAATGGCAAAGTGGAAACAAATAAAAATTAATGTAAGTAAAATCAAAATTGCACTTACTAAAATTAAATAAACCGTTTTATTAATTTATGAGCCAGTAAACCTAAAACCTGCATAATTGATATAACAAAACCTTAAAGAAATTCAAGTTAATCTTTTGAGTGAAATTGATCTGTAATTGTTTGGGTCAGTTTCATCCCCCTTTTAAAACTCGATATAACTGTAGAGATTTTTAAGTATCCCGGGAATCTTCCCTCTATAAAACAATTATTTATTAATTTCACGAGATTATCTGCATTTATTAATTATTATTATTAAATTATTGAATAATTTGAGGTCATCAACGGAGATACCATTAGGACCTGGTGCAGTGGGGTTTCGTAGAGAATCAATAGTTTCGAATAATTCTTCTTAATTGGTTGTTCTTAAATGAAAAAAAGAAGTTGGGGATGTCTTTTGGGACGATGATGTCAGTATCGGCGGTAGTTTCGTTAATATTTCATGACCTATTTTTTAAAAAATGGTGGTGATATATTCTGGTTCATTGATTATCTTGTTTGAGAGAGATAGTTTTTCGGTATTGTGTGTCTTACTTTTTTCACATTTTCTTAGAACACCGTCAGCCAGATTCCAGAAATGGCTATAGTTTTTTGAGCTTTGCTCAAGCTTCATATTCTAATAGTGTTGTGGTGCTTCTGTTATTATTTTATTACATTCGTTTTTTTCATACTTTGTGTTGATTTTGTTTTGTAGTACTGTGAGGATCCTTAATTAGCAGTTTATATGTCTTATGTTTTTTCTTATAGGTAGTAATAACTTTTTCAGTAATCCACGTTGCATTTCTTGTCCTGGTGGATTTAGTAAACGGTAATTGTATGTGCTTTAATTGTTAATCGTATTAGTCTATGGTCTAATCATGGCCAGTCTTTAAAAGTGTAGCTGGTGCTGCGTTTAATCGTCTGAATTAGTTTCTCTACTTAATAGATGTTCAGTGGCTCGGCATTTATTCATTCATAAGCCTTCAATCAAAGCACCCGCTATTGGAAAGGCACAGTTAAATCTTTAAAAATTACTTTTTCATGCATAAAAGCCACTAAAAAATTCAATCGACACCATTTATCGTTGGTTTTTTCCGTCCAAATAGGATATTTAACATATGTAAATATTTGAAGAACCACCGTATTTAGTCCATCAACATTTGCCGACTTCAACGTAGAACTAGGTACCATGTATTCACGTTGGTCATTTTCTTTACATCTCCATCATCTAATTTACTTTTCACACAAAATTATGTGCATGTCGGAAATGCCGATGAACAATCGACATGGGACACTACTTATTTTTTATTTCATTCAACTTAAAATGGAAATGATGTTTCCCTTCTAATTCAGCACAAGGAATTCCATCCGCAAACGATGTTTTTTTGCCTCCTATTCACTGTCCTATCCACAGTGCCAAGGAAATGAGGCTCATCTCGGACTGTTGTTGTTAGTACTTATCCCTTAGGGATTAGCACTGAATCTTGTTAATGACGAGAGTCCCTTTTTTACTTGCGTTTGGGTTAATTCGGTTCCCTGACACTGCCATGGAATTTCCTCAAGTTCTGGCCGTAGCTAAGTCGAGATAAGTTCAGTTCAGCGTATGTAAAATCACCCTGCAGAGGACAACTTGGGCTGGTGTGGTGGAGAACAAGGATCTTTGATTTTTCAACATTATATTTCTTAAAGTTATTCATGCTGGAGATACTTAAACATGTTTGAAAATTGGGGCACTCCTACGATATTTTGCTTAACAGTCGAATGGGGAGCTGTTGTGCATTTCAAGAACATCCCCAGGGGATTTTGACAATGACGCAATTTTCAGTACCGTCCGAAATGGGCCCGGAGGGTGGTTTTTTCTCGAGAATATTTTCGGGTATGTTGAGAATAACAGGATGTTTAGCAGTTCATTCTCGCATATTGTTATGGTTGCTGGAATTACTTATTGGGGACATAGTAAGTGGTTCTCGTAAGGAGTATAAATATGAAGATTGAACCGTTAGTTAGTGATGATGGTTTTTCAAATAATATGTTCTGATATTTTCGATGCAACTTATATCTTTCTTTTTAATTATATCCTATATCAACGTTAGGAGTGTAAAATTCAACTCAATTAGATATTTATTCATTAAGGGTAAATGTGCTTACTTTTCTATTTCTGTATTAATATTACTCAACACTCCTATTAACAGTTCTCAAACAATTATCTTACTTATTCGAAAGAAAATCAACGGACAAAACTATGGATCAATTAATTTGATCAAGCAACTTTATTTAAACAGTATTGAACATAGAGACATTCTGTTATTTGGTTGGCGAAGCTTCTGAAAAATTAACTATGCTTCATATTAATATTCAGACATAAATATTTTAGACTTAAGGCGCACAGTTGCCTTTCATTTTAATATAAAAATCTCACAGCAATAACAATAATTAGCTGCACATATTCCTGATCAAAGAAAATCTTTCCAATTTTCTAAAAGCAAATCCTTCCAAAAGCCCAATTGTGTCACTAGAGCCTCTGAAAGTCTCCGTTATAACCAGCAAAAAAGCGATTTGTGTTGAAGAAATTGCAATTCGCAACCCTTTTAATTTCAAAGAAAATTGTTCGCTAGAGACTAATAAAATCAACGAAGTGTAACTCCAATAATGTCACTTTGGATGGGTCAAACAGCAATAGGAAGACACCAGCTAAGCAACTAGCTCAGCATCAATATTGCCTATATAGTATAGAGCCCGGAAAGGAAGACATTGTCATACAACAGACTTTTTACAATGAGAGCAATTCCCATTACAGAGTTCACGGATGAATTGTAGAGGAATGCCTTAGCGTTGCGGGGGTGTCATATCGTTTTTGCTTTTCATGTCCAAGAAATATTCTGCTTTTCAGCTGTATAAAATCTCCCTCGTGGCTTATCCTTTCAGACACGCAGTACAAGGATCAGAGTCAGGTTATGTCGGGATTTTCAAATCGATGAAATACAAGACTTTGAAATTAGATTCCTAAGGAATGTCAATGTTTGTCTCATTTAATGTCGCCATGAGTCTCTGAGGGGTTCTTAATCCATTTGTTGAACATCATCTCTTCATAAAAATTTCATTTGTATGCGAAGTTGTAAGCATACAAATATTAAGGGTTGTGTGTGAAACTTATTTTGAGGATAGTTTCCAATGTATATCGGATATGCAAAAATATTTTTACATCAAACAGATTTCATGAAGGCAAAATGGCACAAATAAAAATTTTACAAAAATACTGAGACTATTTTCCAAATTAATAAAATACAGATGATTCCCTTTTCTTCTTCATTCACCGTCTTTTGAAAAACTATTCATATTCCTTTAAATTCACCAAAGCCATCATTAAACTTTACCTCCACTATCAGCTTTGTGGTTGCAAGAATCGTGCATGATATTTTCAATAAACGAAGCGAGCATCCTAAAGCAAATCTACTTCTATGCCCACCCATATACAAGCAACATTCGAAGCACGAAATTAGTCCTTAGACCAAAAGTGCTTTAGATGCAAGTACCTAATGGGTAAGAGTATCCATTAGTTGGTCGACGAGGTGGGAGGTTAAATATCCTATTAATGTTTGCAAACAAGACGCTTCAACAATCTGCCTGGAATGAACTAAAATAAATAGGGGTAGCTTCCGAAAATTGTACCCAACTAGGTAGTGGTCTATTGTGCATAGATGCTGGCAACGAGCGTACATTTCTAGTTACAGGCAAGTGCATTCGACGCTTTTACATAGTTTGCGGGAAGACTCGAGATGAGATTTATGGCGTCTTGGCCACCCACATCTAATTACAACTTTTAATTGCTGAGGCTGCAAAGGTTCTAATTTATTGCAACTGTAGCAGGTTTTAGGTTGGGTGCAACGAGAGATATTTTAGTATAAGTAAAACAGAGTTGTACCCATGAGGGGATAGTCCGGGTGTGATAAATGAAACTATATTTCATAAATGGAAAACGCCTGACTCTCGAACATTTTCTTCAAAAGAATAAGAATTCGTTCGATTACAATGTTGGATTCTATCCACTTTCATGAGTGACACTGGGGTGCAAATCACCCAATAACAACACATTCAATGTGCTCCGTCCGCTCAAAAGCTCGCCTCATGAACATCACACCCAATGCCAAAATACTTTTTAAGACCGGAAAACTCAATACGGGTCTCCATAAATTGTTTTTTAGGGATATTCTACAGTGTTCACCCCTATATGGCGACATGTTTTCTTAGCACGAAATTTTATTCTCAGTTCTATTTCACTTAGGATCTTTTGTAATAAATTTGGCTTAATTTATGTTTCTCGCGATTGTGCCCTTGCGTAGCAGGAATATAGTCAGTAAATAATGTATGCTTTGAGATTTTGGAGAATATCTGCTCCATTTCAAATCAATCTTAAGGGTTAGAATGCATTTGTTTTGGTTTTTCCTTTATATTATGCTTTTGCTGCCATTATAGCTGATTCATTGAAAATTAGCATTTGAAAACTACAGGGTGCGCCATCTTCTGTGTCGGTATGTAAACACTTACTAACTTTGACATATGTCAAATCGATTGAATCGATGCGATATGTTTTTGAAACGGCAATTCAGTTCAATTTTAACGATGAATCGCTTCACACCGACAACGTGCCAAAATAGTGACGGTGTACATCGAGAATAGTCGTTCAGTTTATTTAACTCGTCGAAAATGTCGTGGACAACATGCACCATCTGACAACACTTTTCGTCGTTTCGTGTCGAATTTCGTTGAGCACGATACAGTGGGAGACCTCGGTCGTGCATTTTATCAACATCGTCGCCGCACTCAGCATTTTGGCGTCAGTGGAATGACTATACGGCAAATTTTGAAGGATGATTTGCATTTATTTCCCTTTAAAGTTCAATTAATACAAAGAATGTTACCGAGAGACCGTCCACGTCGCTTGGAATACGGCCAAACAGTTGCTCGAATGGTGGACACTGAACGAAGAAAAATCTGATGATGGACGAGGCCAATCTCACACAATCTGAAGGCATTAATAAGCAGAATTGCCGCATTTGGGAAACGGAGAACACACACGAAATCCATTGAACGTTATTGCATGACCGGAAAGTGACTGCTTGGGCCGGCGGCGTTTGCGCGAAAACCATCATTGGGCCCTATTTATTCAGAGAAAACGAGACATTTGACAGAAACAGATATTGATGGATGTTGGTCCATTATGTCTGCCCACGAATGCGTGAAAAAGGACTTGACGGTTACTAATTTCAACTAGACGGTGCGTCATGCCACACTGCAAATCAAACAATTCAGTTTTTGCAAAGAAAATTTCCTGGAAGCCTGTTGTCAAAAAGGCGACATTGAGTAGCCACCCAGATCTCCAGATTTAACCCCGTCGAGCTTCTTTTTGTGGCGCTATTTGAAAAGTGAAGTGTACGCCAGCAAGCCTCAAAGCATGACCGAGCTCAACGCGAACATTCGTGCCGAAACCATCGCTATAACGCCGGAGATGCTCGAAAAGGTATTGAAAAATGCAGCAAAAATGGCACATTTTGTTTGGCCAATGAAGGCGGATACTTAATTTATGTTGTATTCAAAAAGTCGTGAAAGTAAATTGCAAAAAACCAAATTGAATAAAAATACCTCATATATAGAAATTGGGCTTTTTTTCATAGTTGGTAAGTGTTTACATACCGACACGAAAGATGGTGCACCCTGTACATGGAGAAAGATGTCGGAACTTATCAAGCTATTTGTCTTGATGTGCTTCATGTATTTGGATTGAAGTACAAAGTTAGGTGAAATTTCAGGGTCTAGTTGAATGCACAAATCCATACAAATGTAACGTAAATAGTCGTCATTCTGCAATGCCTTTAAATAAAATCATTTTCAAATATATTTAACCCTATAAGTCGTATAACGTTCTAGACATGCAGGATGAAAGCTGTTTGCAATTCTAGAAAGATTTATTCATCTACAAATATAAAGTGCAGCTAAAACCACCATCAGAAAATTTTGGATATGAAAAACTGGGAAAAATTCAATCATTTTCTTTCATGTGGAAAGAACAGGCTGGTTGTCCACTATGTAGCCATCACTATAATGGGTGTCATTGTCAGATTTTAGATTTCTGAACTTTTCTGCCGCTAGATTCTGCTGGCATCGCTAAAGTTGAAATAAAACGATGAAGAAAAGCTACTTTCTCATAACTTCTTGGAACATTTGATAGGAAATATATTCCATTTATTACACAAAGGGTTCAAAAATAACTTTTTACAACATGGCAGTAAATAAACAAACAAAAAGGATTACACACCACCTTCTATCACGATATTTAGTAATATTTGAGAAACAGTAACGAAACAATAAATGTTGGTACATAAAATCATTTCAATGACTGTGTTTTTAATATTCCAAATTCGTAGCTCATCCCAAGTTCGAAAAAAAACTATGTACAAAATGGGCCAATAATCTACTTTAGGATCCAACCACCTTAAAATCTTCTAAAGACTTATTTTACGCTGAAATATTTCTAGTTTTTAATAATTCACTATTAACACATTCACTGCCTTTCAGTTTGAGATGAATGTAAAGGTACAATATCAGTTTTCGACGCTAATTTTGAGACCTTGAGATCAAAGGAAGCTTTCAACTTTGTTTATTTGGCCCCGAAACTGGAAATCGAATTAACGGCATGAAACTTTTCAACCGCTTAATCATGCCAGCTGCTCAAAGGATTTGGGTAATCAATCCGACAATTCATTCATTTCTTGGCATCCAGTTTATTTGTCTGTAAGTTAAGTTTTAATTTCCGTTTCTCGGTCCACTACTTTCTATTACCACGATTTACTCACAGAACCTAGCCAACAATTCTCTTTGGCCAGGAAAATTCACATCTTCTCCTTTACTTTCCGACCAGCATTCACAAAATGTCTTTACCTTACTTCCTGAAAAAATAACCTCCCATCCAGTGTTTTGTTGGGAAATATCTCAAGCTAAGACGCTCGCTCCTTTGTAAGTCGGAAGCCAATTTAATTAGGACCATATCCTCCAAATGGTGTCGCCTTTTGAAAATAAATACTAGCAGATAGGATGAAAAAAGGAAAATAACAGACCTGCTGCGTGCTGCCTTGCTGAGGAGTAGTCCTTCAGTAAAGTGAGAAAAAGGGGTGATTTGTAAACAACGGTGTACATTTCATTAAGGCGTTTAACAGGCTTTAAGTACACTTGTAAATGATTATGACACTTTCTTTTAAGTTAGAGATTTTGACGGATTTGCAATTTTCTTGAAGAGTGATTGAAGAGTGATTGAAATTGATATTGATGAAGTAATTGGTTGGATTTAAAACTTTGAAAGCTTTAATAACGCGCCAGGATATTGGAATATACCGGACTGTATCATTTTGAAATGACTGAACTTATAATGCTTACTGCTATTTCACCCAAAAAAATACTTGATCATCCCAAAGATCTTTTGCGGCTCCCCCAAAAGATATTTCTCTTAGCCGTTTTTCTTGATTTTCTATAACACAATTCTACAATGTGACTTATTTTCACCGAACTCATAATCGGATATAGTAGTGCATGTGTGAGTGTGATGTGTATAGCTTGCATCTCATTGGAACCAGGTAATGTGGGAAAATCAAAATTTTTATCGTCCTTTTACCTTTTCTGGGCACTCAATTTGCATTGAATTATTTATAGTTTTATAAACATAATCATTTAATTGCAAGCCTATCGAATAAAAAGAATAAAAACTTTGTTATGCGTATCTCAAGCTGTAACATTTTGCAAAGATAAATTTCAACGCATTGTCTATGTACCTAATGTACCTTTTCAATCAATAAAAGTGCGCCTATAAATATATTTTTAATTTTTTTTAATAACTTCCCAGTATATGGGAAGTTCTTGTAATCGCCTCGAAAATATAAATTGAAATTTTCAACTTTTCTTTACGTTTTGAGGTCTATAGAGTATATATAAAGTGTTTTTAGAAAGGGAGACGTATGTGTGTGTGTGTACGTACGTACGTACGTACGTACGTTTGTACGTTCGTGGACACTTTTTTCTACGAGCATAACTCACGTAAACAAAGTCCGATCAACTTGGTTGAGGTGTCAATCGAAGCGTCTTTGCAATTTTAAGAGCTGATTAGTTTTTGGGATACTTCGATCGGGGGGGTTTGCTGTTTTGATCCTTTGAAGGTCATTTCTGTCATGCGTTATATCTTGCGAACCAAACATACGATTTGCATGGTTAAAATGTCAATCGACGCGTATTAGCATTTTTGTGAATATATCAAATTTTAAAAAAAATCGTTGGAGCCGTTTTTTAATTTAAGAAAAAAAGTGCAAAAAATTAGGGTTTTTTTATAAACAAAAATTTTTTAACCTGATTCACGAAAGACAGTGTTCAATTTTTATAAAATTTATATACTTCAAGCGGTGTTTGTAAAAACAACATAAAAACTTTTCTTCATGATTACGTAAAAAATTGAATAAAAAATAAAAAAACATTAACAGGCATCATGATTTTCAAGGTCATTTCTGTCGTGCGTTATACATATCGCGCGAACCCAACATACGATTTGCATGGTTAAGGTGTCAATTGACGCGTATTAGCATTTATGTGAATCTGTCAAATTTTGAAAAACATCATTGGGGCGGTTTTTTAATTTTTTAAAAAATGTGCAAAAAATTGTGATTTTTTCAAAAACAATAAATTTTTAACCTTATTTTCAAGTCCAAATAATCAATCTTTATATAATTTATATACTTTTAACAATTTTTTAAAAAAATGCCATCAAAATGTTTTCTCATGACTACGAAAAAAATCAAATAAAAAATAAAAAATCATTAACAGTCATCATGATCTTCAAGGTCATTTCTGTCATGCGTTATATCTCGCGAATCAAACATACGATTTGCATTGTAAAGGTGTCAATGTACGCGCAATTATATTTCAATGAATCTGTCGAATTTTTAGAAAAATCGTTGGAGCCGTTTTTTATTTTAAGAAAAAAAAGTGCAAAAAATTAGGTTTTTTTCATAAACAATAAATTTTTAACTTGATTTGCGAAATGTAGTAGACAATGTTTATAAAATTTACATACTCCAAACAATGTCTGTAAAAAAACATCAAAATTTTTTCTCATGATTACGTAAAAAATTAAATTAAATATAAAAAATCATTATGATGACTTTCATGATTTTCAAGGTCATTTTTATCATTCACTAAATCTCACGAACCAGATATAATATTTGCATCATTAAGGTGTCAGTTGACGTGTATTGACATCTTTGTGAAGTTTTTAACATTATAAAAATTCGTTTCAGCCGTTTTTTTTAATTTAATAGATGAAAATGCGAAAAATTATGGTTTTTTTCATAAAAAATATTTTTTTAACTTGATTTGCACAGCACAGTGATACCAGTTTATAAAATTTATACATTCTTATCAGTTTTTGAAGAGACACCGGCAAAATTTTCTTTCATGATTATGAAAAAAAAACTAAATAAAAAATAAAAAAAATCATTCAAAGTTACCATGTAAAGAGGGTTCATACGAATGCAATTACTTTATATCTTTTATTCTAAAAAAATGTTGTAAATTCAATCAAAGGTTTAAAATATTTGCATAATTTGAGCAGATTTTTAATAGTTTTTATAGTCTTTCAATTAAAAAAAATGCTTAAATTTTGAAAACCAACAAAAAATTTCCAGACCAAAAAGGCCCACTACCGATTGATCCGCGTGAATATTCAATCTGTCCTCATCGACCAAAAACCTTACGTAATCAATGGACCCTCCCGTAGACGATATGATTCATATTAACTCATTCCTTTTACTGCTATGAATACCTCTCATTGTTGTAATGTTTTTGATGTCTTTGTAGATATTACTGGGAAGTTGACCGTGTGGACCTCAAGGGTCGCACCTCGCGGCTTGTTTTTAAAATGTGTTTCGAAAATGTACGTTACTATATTGAGAGCTTTAACGATTACTGAGGTGTAATGAATTACCTATATTGCTTTATTGATTGTAGTTAAATGCATCTATCAGGCCATACTGAATATTACTTCGTAATATTACAACCCGAACCATTGCCACTTGCCTTGCAAAGCAATGAAAACTTAACCACCATGAGAGATCCCCTTCACCAGTATTTGAAACAAAGAGGTAGAGGTCATAAATTTTCCATGAAAGCCTTTCATGCAAAAACCTTTAAATGCGCGTCTTAGCTCTGAAGGCCGCTCCCGCATACTTTTCATCATTTTTCGCAAGGACCAAAAGCCGCACTTGCATAATTTCAAGACAATGAACTAATGTGTGAGTATGCCTTTCCGACATTTTCGGGTTTTTGAGCTTTTCTTTGTCGGCACGGTCTGACACCCCATTTTCAAATTTTATGTCTTTTTATAAATACTTGATTCATCTGGGCGAAAAAGGACCGCAAGTGAAAGTGGCGTAGATGAATGTGATAGCAATGGAAAGTGCGATGCTTGTCCTGAGTCGCGTCTTTGTTCATCTTCGTCTCTATTGTATGATCATTACTCTTTATTACCGGGGAAATGCGTGTCTTCACCAAAAGCAGATTAAGTTTTTTCTTAGCGGAAAATTTATAGCTTTCCGGGCATTAAGATATCTTTATGCTTGGTAATAAAAAATTATGTTTTCCAAACGGAAAAGTGCGATATTACAGGACGTCTAACATTGGAAAGTAACACATTGCAATGATGGAGGGAGTGAAACGAAACAACCTGATGCTTTTCAGTGGGTATAATTGAACCGTTGATTTATTTTCGCTAAAAGGAATGCATTTTCCGAGATTTATTACTGTTTAGAACAAATTAGCTTTTATGGAAGCAAGGTCAAAAAACAAAATTTGATTTATAAGCTCCTGTTGAAAATTATTTTGGCAAAAAGAATCATTTTCATCTGTGCACGAGCAAATAGTATTCCATTTCAATTAACAATGCATGTGAATGGTTTTTAAAAATACCCAATCATTTTACCAAGCTCCTCATTCGCTTATTAAAAACTTCTGCCTCCTGCCTATCCTTAATCAGAAGGGACCATAAGGTGGCCTCCAGCACAATTAAAGTGTGCCCATAAATTCCAATGATTTGTGTTTTTAACTTTCCTGTCTTTAATCCGCAAACGGAAACTTCCCTGCTGTTGTTGCCTATTCCACTCATTTATAAATTTTTTATTAAATATCCTTAAAAAGTTGGCGGCTGAGCTTGCATTCGAGTGCTAGCAGTCAAATGCTGAGAGTCCGACGCTACGGGAGCTACCGCAATCCAATGTTTTTTACGATATGAATTTCAAGGGCTTTCGAACTAAGTGGATTTTTTTTCTGGCCGCCAAAATGTCTGAAATTGTTCTTTTCGGGGACTCCCCGGACGGAATGGTTACGTCGTATACTCATCGTCATCACCGTCGTCCAGATGCTACGCGTTCGGTACAATTTTTCCTTGCAATCTTGATTGCCTCATCATCCTGATACAGACGATACAGTTCTATAAATTTAACATAGGGTATTTATCCACGCTACTTGAAATTGTAGAAAAGTCCAAAGAATGAAATTATTTGATTTGATTGCATTTTTATCCGGTTTTTCTTTAAGAGGCAAAGGTAATGAGGGGTTTTTATTAGGATTGTCAAAGAAATGTTTTTTTGCTTTGCAGGGATAGGTTTGTTGCACTTTTTACATCCGAGTTTGTTTTGCAATACAGAATGTTTTGAAATTTTTAAATTAGTACTTTTTGTGAGAACTCGTGCGTGGAGGATTTTAGACCGTATATTAAAGTGGTAACTAAAACCAACAAACTTCGATTGCGTTGGCGAAACCATCTAGATAAAATAATTTCGAAACTATTATCGAAAACATTCAAGGAATTAGGTGTGAGTTGCTGGTTTTAAGGATTTTTTTGGCATAGATTTCAAATTACATAACATTTTTTGCTCTATGATCAATTCAATGCTGACATGAGTTTGGAATTTATTATAGCATGATTTTTGGGGTGAAAACAACAAAGAACAAATCTAAAAGAATAACCAATCCAAACATGTGACTATGCCTGGCTTTGGTATTCGTAACGTATTTTCTTCACAAAATCATAGCATCTTTTATTGTTCCCTGTTTAACTCAACTGCTGCGAATGTAAGTTCTCTTACACGTTATTGCTTTAGATCAAAGAAATGAAGACGATACATATCTCATTCCGCGATTATTCAGAATAACTGTAGGTAGCTGAAAAGAAACTGTATTTGTCCTTTAATATTTTTTATTCTTCCCATTCTTAGACTCCAATCATTCACAAATATTATCTAATACATTGCACTACAACCTGAAAATAATTTTCATTCCTTTAAATCATACACCAAAAATAAACTAGCTCCTAGGCAATGTTCAGTCAATAAAATCAGGCATACGTATTTTCCCCCGCACCCTTAAATCACGACTATCTCATATGCATGTCTCGATAAAAATTCCATAAAATAACTCAAGGATGTTACGGTCGCTAACGTCTAGCCACTATTGCGAATCTTTTAAATCGTAGAACGTAATGGAAGCATCCGCCCGTAACCTCGAACAACTATAACTAACATGTAACCAGGCAGAGATTGAAAACAAGTGCCTCATGTACCTTTTGGAAGTCAAAAGATTTACACTTTGAAAAAGGAGCGAGTCAAAAACAATTCACTTGCTCTACTTTGAGGGTAAATTTAGGGTTCTCTATGCAACTCTTGTCATCTCCTTACATTTAATACCAAACTATTACATGTTTATTGTCACAAAAGTTGTTTCACCACTGACCAGTTTCAAAAAGAAATAAGGACTCCATCTTTGTCGAGGTGAACTGCTCGGGAAAACAAATTTTTCCGCTTACCAGCAAATTTGCGAAGGGTTTACATAGTGTGGCGCAGATTAATGTTATTACTTTCACCATAGACAGCCTCGTGTATATAAATAAGAAGATTACTTTGCGGAAACGTGTAACCATTTCATCCACTAAGAAGACATCTCTAACCAGCGCAAAAGATGTCTAGCTAAGGCACTTGATGGTCTCGCAACTTCTTAGTCCTTTCTTATTCTTTCGTCTTAACACAAAGACGTAAACACTTCGCACTGCAAGCTATTAAAAGATACTAAAGAGTTGTTTTGGGTGTTGAAATCGCACTTTAAGGACTTGTCACTTGCGTGAAAAGTGGATTAGGAGAAGTCGTTAATAACGAGCGAAGATGTTGGAAAAACAAAATATGGGGAAAACGATATGTGAGAAAACACAAATTAAAAAAACATTCAAAATTTTAAAGACTTGTAAATTAGTATCAGCATGCATGTGTGCATCAAATTCAATGCGATTGTAAGTCGAAATTTAGTATGTAATTTTCAAAGTAATTTTAATTAGGCTCGCAGCATAAAAAAAAGAAGCAGTTGCGTATTAAATAGAAAAACAATAATTTGAAATATTTGAGATAAGACAGGGGGCGCCATCTTATCTTCAACCAATTCATTGGAACGTCCTGGTCGTTGATTAACGGCACAACGACGATCTTCCATTGTCTCGTGTTCAACGCAATTCGACACGAAACGACGAATAGTGCTGTCAGACGGTGCCTGTTGGCCACGATATTTTCGACGGTACGCACGTTGAGTTAAAACAACTGAACGACTATTCTCGATGTACATCGTCACTATTTCGGCACGTTGGTTTGGTGTGAAGCGATTCATGGTTAAAATTGGATTGAATTGCCGTTTCAAAAACATTTCTCATCGAATCAATCGGTTTGACATATGTCAAAGTTAGTGAGTGTTTACACACCGATATGAAAGATGGTGCACCCTGTATTTCTTAAAACCGTTTCTTTGTAATTTTAAAATATCATTCAAATCTTTTTGAATTTTTGAATATGAAACCTACAGTAGAAAAGCAATTGTTTCGAGTATGTTATTTTCAAAGTTATTTACTTTCACCGTTCATTCTGACAAAGTCTGATTTTTCTGGTTAGTGAATGAAAACCAACGTGTAAGCGAATAGCGAAAATTTTTAGCCTAGAACTTGAAACATCCACACGAAACAATGCCCGCCAAATGAATTTGAGGCGTTTTAAATCAAAAATGTCACTTACATATTTGGTCAAAGAACTTACATTAATATATTTTTTCTGAACATATTATCAGTGAACTTCATCATTTAGGTTTATTACTATTATATCATAATACTATCATATACATATATACTTTCGAACCATACAATAATCAAACTTATTCAAATGTTCTATCTAAGTTGTACCCTAAAAGAGGCTAGAATTGAATTTGAAATAGAATGAATTATTATCAATGCAATGTCGACCTCCGTCTTAGAATTAAATTGAAATGAAGCAGCATCATAACTTTTTTCATCCCACTTGCCATTGTTTTACTGTATGATGTATTATTCAAATTCTTCATATTTCACAGTCATCTTTTCATTGCATAATGTTTCGTCTGTTTCAATAAGTCCTTACTGTGCTGGCACACGACTGAATTAATTAAGCCCATCGAACGCAACCACCTCTGCCATATAACCTGGAAACAATGCTCTGCACAATGACAAGGACATTCCTGTTGAAAACCCATTGGCCATTGATACGTGCATGGTGATCCTTTCAATTAACCTGCCGGTCATTTACAGAATCACATGTTTACGGAAGTAATTTTTTGACCATAGCCTCGTAATGCTGCTTGCTTCAGGAATAGGTCGTGTATGTAGCACCACGTCGTCCCTTTTCGTAGACTAGCATGCAGTCACCAAACATTCCCTCTATTTCAGAAGATAATACGTGACATTCGTATTCCCGAGGCGGTTTAATTGCATTTTGGCTCCACAACAGGTTTCACAGATTACGCCATCAAATCTAATTGGCCACTATGTGTCCGTTTTCATTGCGAGGGCAGTTACATTCTCGCTAGGACGACAATGGTTCAAATTTTTCGTTATTCTTGCATCACTTCAAATGAAGTGTAATGTTGCATTATAATTTTAAACGAGCATATGTTGTGAACTCTTCCTTAGTTTGAATTGATAAAATGGTCATTTACAACAATTAGACTTCAGTAATTAGAGAAGATTAGATCAAACACTTGGTTCAATTCGTGACCATTATTATAAATCGAATACTTATTCTTCCGTAATTTCGTACTGATATTCAATTTCATCGGATCGTCCAGTCCATCATTCATACTCGTGATATACTTTATTCCATTGTTATTTTACGACTAACTTCTCTTTATAAATTCCTTAGTAATAGCCACTACATCAGTTTCTCAACACTCGATTGTCAACAGAAAAGATATTATTCATGTAACAAACCAATAGAAAAAGTGTTAAGGGGCAGGAAAATTTACGACCAATCAAACAGAAATTTTTCCCAAATAGAAGTTCGATTTACACTTCACAGCATTGTTTTGCCAGTTTACTGGTATTGTACAGATTGACCAATTCACTTAGCTTAATTAAAACTGGTCCGAAAGAAAAGTTTTCATTATTTATTGCCAAAAAAACAAAAGTAATCATGCTTCAGATGTAGTAAATAAAGACCATATCCGTGAATATGGGAAGGTTCCATCAGGATAGAAGAGGATTCATCATAAAGGATTTGCATGACCACCGGTCGAATTGAACGGAGATAGTTTTTTAGAAATGCAAATCACAACTGTTTGATTTGTGGCAACTGTTACCATTGTACTTTGCTGTTGAAGATATAAGTTTTTATAAAATGGTTGAGCCCTTCTTTTCATTTGAATTCCAGTCGTATCACACCCGTTTAACTTGACTTCCCCAAAAAGATATCATCAAACTGCTCACCACCACGTCTCAACAAGAGCTGCTGCAAAAATGAATTCACAAGCTGTATTCCACCACATCAGAGCATCGCGTGCTAATATCTCATATAATTAACTGTCGAATGTCGCCTATTATAGTGTACATTTGCAATGAATAAATAAACGTCCCTTAATTTAGTGTTGTGTTTGCCGTTATAAGTCACCGAAGACGCTCCTATTTCCATTTCTTCTCGACAGTAAGCTAATAGTTTGGCCCGAGCGTCTTAGCAGACACTACAAGGGATTTCTTGCATATGAGTGTATGTTAACTTGGGAAACCCCCCGAAGCCCGAAGGATAAGACATGCAAACACATAAACTAAGTTATTCAGAGAGAAACTGGGCAAATAATCCAGATATGAATTCATAAAGCCTTGTCTTAGCATGTTTTCATGATTTATATGGTATTCGCCAGTTTTAGTGGATGTGGAGGCTCTCCCAGACCATTGGTTTCGTCGTCTGTGAAATTAGTAACATGCGAAGGGTATATGTCAACATGGAAAGTACAAAACCCCCAATTTCTTGACATATGTTCCTCGGGCTGTTGACATTGGCAATTTCGTGCACTGAAAGATCGGTTTGTTGTGAAAGACAGTGATTGTGATGGCAAGGACAATGGCGAATTCCATTCTTTGAAAATGAGCAAAAGGGTCGGATGTCGATAACGCTGTTATTTGTATTGAGTATTAGAGGTTTTGCATTATTATTAATACCAAAAGGATGGCTTCATATGTTTTCGCATCATAGTGAGCTTCTGAAGGAGGCAGTTCCTTTGCTTCTTCAAGAATAAAATATGTATGTCAAATTCACCTAGAAATACTAAACACTAAAAATAAACTAGTTTCTCGGCAATGTTCATTCAATAGAATCACACGAACGTATTTTCACCCGCACCCTTAAATCAAAAATATTTCATATGCATGTTTCGATGAAAATTTCATAAAATAACTCAAGGATGTTACCGTCGCTAACGTCTAGCCACTATTGCGAATCTTTAAAATCGTAGAACGTAATGAAGTTTAATGCAGAGTATTTATCAGAAGTTATTTTTGGTGTTTCATCGTAGCAACTATCGCAAGCAACATTTAAAATCATTGGTTTTAGGTGAATTTTGTTCTTTATTTTTAAATTATTGTAAGAATTGTCGTATTTTTCTACGAAATTATCGTTTCAAATGTGTTTCAAAATGTTTATTTTTATTATTTGTTAATTTCATCATTCTTCCGTGATTTACTGTCTTGATGAACATTTCGGCTGCAATTCATTTTGGTACAATGTTATTTTCTGAATAAGGTTTTCAAATGAAAGTTGAGGTAGAATGTTCAGCGAAATATGAATAAAATGATGAGTCGTTCTACCAAACGTGGATATTTCCAGATGTTTATTGGGTATATCGAACAAAAAATAATTGAGCAAGTGCGAGCCGGATTCGCGCACTGAGGGCTCCATTCATCAAGTAACAAGGAAAGGCCACGGTCTCGACCTTTCAGATTTGGATGAAATTTGGCAGATGAGAAAAACGCCTCTAAAGTTTTTAGTGTCACTTATGGATTAGTAAGTTTTTGCATCTGGTAGAACACCAAACGAGCGAGTCGCACTGTTTCCTACACTTCAACGATTCTGACAGATGCAACTTACTATGTAATCCATAAGCGACGCTAAAAACTTTAGAGGCGTTTTTATCAAAAACGGGGGGTGTTGTGGTCTACTATTTAAGGATCGAATATCCTTGACGTCTTCTACTTATGTGCCAAATTTCATCCAAATCTGAGACGGCAAGACCGTGGCCTCTCCTTGCAAGTGATCGATAATGTGACGTTTCAAATACTTATTTTGAAGGAAAACTATGAAATACTTTTAAGTAATTTCATATAAAACTGACGCTGACACTACCACTACTTTGGAAATAATTTGTCGCTGGTTCTGTTAAGAACATTGATGTAACTCGTGACATTCACAATCAATTGATTACAATTAAAAAATAATAAAAACTAAAATTAAATGTACGAAAATAATCATTAAAACCACTAAAAACTTTTTTTCTAATTGAATATTAACTGTTTTGAGTATTTTTTGTCAGTTTGTATTATACATAATTTGCAGCTTTTCACATAAAGCAGTTTTCTTGGTAGATCTGTACCAAAATAAGTTTTAAATACCACGAGTTTATATTTAACAAAAACCATGATTTTATTTCTGATTGTAAAAAATACTCACATAAAGAATTTCTTCGGATAGTTTTGTGGAAACGTGTTGTTAAAATATTAATTAGGAAATTCCATGGTATTTTTTGACAATACTTTGGCATAAAATATGATTGAACTTCTTTTGATTAAAATTATTATGGTTTCCTTATTTTAAATATTCTTATAGACTGCTTTGCAGCAGCTTTCATTCAAACAAAAGCAAACGCTTTACATACAGGACGCTTTTGCAACATTCAATCATAGATATCTTGATCAACAATGAACATTCAGAAAAAAAAACGCAATTGTAGCAATTTTCTCGAAACCTTAAAAACCCAGTATAAAAAAACGACTAAGAATACGACCATCAACATCCTTCAACTGCAACGCTCTTCATTAATTATTTTCCAATATATTTTCATCTTAATGGGCTCGTGTTGCCAATATCGAAATTGCAATGTTCACATACTTAGGATCAACTCGTTGGTCTTGTGAACTTGACGGAAATTCATCAATCCACCACCTCCCAAGAGATACAGTAATCAATAATCCTATGCGAATAGTATCTGCAAATGACTACATGTCTTCCCGGCGTTTCTCGTTGCGTGGCTGTGAAGTGGCCCTTCGAAATAATGTAATTGCGTAAAGCCTGGGTAACTAGAGGAAATATCTCTAATCAATCACAATCATAACTTTTCCGGGGAAACGACCAATGATTTCCGACTGTCTTGATGGTTTTTCTCGATTTTCAATTCGATTCCAATTCGACACTTCATTATTTTGTAATTGGTTTCTTCGACGTACTTAATTGATTTTCAATCATGAAGTTATGTTATTTTCATCGAAAAACTCTGTACTAAGTAAAATATGAAGACCGGCGATTGCATTTTGATGTGAAATTAATTTTAACCAATGGATAATTCTACTAGACGATTTCGTCTCTTCATTTTTCCTAAAGTAATGAATGCTGCACGTTGACATCCTTGGCACCCCTAATTGAAATTCGAGTCTTTTACTTGCAAAACTAAACAATCAAACTAGCCACAGCGTAGTCAAATATAAAGTCATCATACAGCCATATACATGTTTCTCGAATATGTTCTCCTTATCTACCAAAGGAAATCCTTGACATTCGTCTTTAGTTTACCTCTGGAGTGGATACAGCCCTACTCCCACACCTTGAAGCTTGAACACTGCTAGTTTGCATATTTAAGTGTGAACATGTTGTTTAACAGAAAATGTCGAGGACCCTTGTCACTTCCTGTGTTTCTTCGGTCTCCTTCAAAGCGACTTTACGCTGCCAGGTGAAGCACTGAAGGACATTTCAGGGATAGTTGTGTTTGGATGCTGAGCAGTTCTTTGTGTGTCCAAGCACATTGCCCGAAATTGTCGCACCAGGTACATTAATGGCCATTTCAAGATGGAGATCTGCTATTGTTTTCTTCCGAGCAGAAGGGAGTTCGAATGCGACCTGGACATTAGGCTGCAGTGCAAAAACAGTGACAAGGCTTCTTAAATGAAACCCAACGGCAGGATGGTGTCAGTGGATATGGAAGTGAAAACGGAAGGAAGTAAAGAAGTCTGCTATCGTTGTTGAGAATGCTTGCTGTCAAGGGTGAAGTTTGCACTTGAAAGTTTCTGTCACTATAGCAATCAATTAGGAAGTAACAGCGTCCAGGAAATGTTGTCGAATGCCAGTCAAAGTAATTTTCGACAAATATTCACCTCAAAATTTTACTTTTGAAATTTGAAGACTTTAAAATTTGGTAACTTTTAACATGCCTCTTGGGTAAGTTGGAGCAGATCCTGCATTAATTGTAAACAATTACATTTTTGTTATTTATCAAAAATGTAAGGGACATTTATTTTATATTTTTGCAGAAAATCACGGAATTGGATTAGTCCCAATAATATAAAATTTCAAATATGTAACTTACTTTCTATCACATTAGAAAAGTTTATATCAGACAGTAGCCGAAAAAATATTCTGTTAGACGTAAGCGCAAACTCTAATCCAATCTAATTCAATCCATCTTTGTTGGAGTCTTCAATTTTATTTAGCAATTCATCTATAAATCAGCGTGCACAGCTTGCCAAAATACTAATGCATACCAAAAATACCTCTAATGTGCAAATATTTACTGATATGTCATTAAGGATTTTCTACAAAATCAGTAAGGAAATTTTTCATGAGACTCTAGAGCTTTCATTTCGAAATCAACCGTTATATTAATTTCATGGAAAGGATATAGAATTATAAAAAAGTTGTTAACATACTTGTCTGAATATTCGCGTAACGTCAACTTCCCACAAGAAATAAAAGAAAAAACACACTTCCAGCCAAGTCACTTGTTTAAGTGCATGTATCTTGTATGTAAATATACCTTTAATATCCTTTGATATACTTTACCCCCGGAATTTCCAAACCACCTATAGCAAAAAAGTGTCGTTAATTGCTGCACTTAAATATTTCAAACACACAATATTTCCGTCTACCGCCAGGGATAGACTACTTGTAGATAAATTATCCACTAAACACTGAGAAGATACCACTCCTGCTCTTTGTTCAAGGTATACTTAAGATACTAGCGTAACTGTAACAGTCTCTTGTCTACACTGCAGCCGACTTTCCTAATTATTTATCTAATAAATAGCTTCTTAGGATAATTTCTGTTGACAATTTCCCGTTTCAGTCCAAATTTTGTGATAAATTTGCTTGTGCTTAAGCACGCAACTAATTTTGTGGTAATTACGAAAATGCTCTATATTTTTGTGGAAAGGTATTACTAGTGAATTATAGACTCTGAGATTTCGTTCGGATACTTCTTGAAAAGCTAACAGTAATGTCTGAGTAAAATTCAGATAGGAAGTGGTGCTGTGCTTTATATTTATCTCATGTTATACTATACTGTGCTAGGCATGCTGCAGCAATTAATACAAGCATTCAAGTTGAGCTCTACCCGTGTACTACAGCCATTATTTACACCCTCCATGATTTTCCGAACCGAAATATGAAATTCCAAATCACCTTACATGACTCTCCACAGTCATAGAGAATCGTGCAGCAAATATAGCTGCAACGGAAAAATTAAATAACGAGGCAATTACAAGATTTCGAAATGTAATTATGGCATTCCGTCAATAACAATCCAGGCCACCTTACTCAATTAATTATCAGAGAAAATTGATTTTCAAGGATATTATACACAACGCAAAGACAAGACGACAATAATGAGTACTGTCATGGCACCGCTAATGTAAGGTAAACTGAGCAAAGAAACATAACGATCCTTGAAGAGAGCAATCCAGCTTTCAACAACCACGCTTTGCTTCCATAGTGCCGACTTTAGCTCAGGTGTATTTATCATCCGCCAAAGAAAATCATAATAGGACACGGCACTTTGTCTAATAAAATTTTGTTTGAGATAATTTGTGTTGACAATTTTCTATGATGACAGAAAATTCGTTAGCTGTAATGTCTTTTGGCTTTGGAATTGTTCTTCTGTGTGATCTGTGTATTTTACAATTAAATGTGCATTTCTGTACAATACTAGTTGGTAAGAAAAACGTATCTGGAAGTTTGAAAACCGTACTGTTTTAAATGTGAAAAATATTTGAAGAGAAAATTCTCAATGCTTGATATCCCAAGTGAAGTACATTTGGGAGAAATAATTTTTCATGAATTTTAAGCCTGCTGTTTCTCTCTCTTTGGTACTTTGAAGACTCGTTTAGATCATAATTAGTCTAAGCATTCCTTAGAAATAGGGTGGAGAAACTTGCTGACTTAATCAGGACCCGATCCGGTATGTAATTCAGAGGATCAGGATTGTCTAACGAGGAACTGATAAGATTTTCTTGACCACGAATGCACCACACAAATTAATGGCAGGGTTCATCATTTGGTGTCTAGTTTGTCACGATTTTTTTCTTCACTTTAAGAAAGCGTCTTTCTTTCGGCTGGAATCCATTTGTCATGTCAAAGAATGAACATCAGGCTCAGTCACACAAGCTAAATTTGAAAACCATCGGCTCTAACCTATTCATATGTGGAGGCAGTTGATAAACGAAATGCTGAATGAATGTTGGGCGCCATCTTGGATTAACATTTTTTGCTTTTATCCCAGAAACCATTAATCCCACGAGAAAAATGTTAAGGTGCTCTATTGTTTATATTTGGATGTTTTCCTGTAAAATTGATAGTTTACAATTTTTAGCGCGCCAAATGTTGCCAAAGGCGGCTAACTCCACCAATACCCTATGGCTTGGATATCCTGCTCGGTTTCCGACATGGTTCTGATCAGGAATGCCTAACAATACTTTCATATTTCAATGGTTTGGATATCGTGCTCTGGCCCTGAAGTGAGGCTAATCTGGGAAGCCTGCTGCGGTTATCATATTCTAGACCTGACTTGTTCCTCAGAAAACATGTCTTACCAATGATTGATCGGGTCCTGATATATGTTCTTCCTGAAGTCAATTGTAATCGAGTATATTGTAATGAAAATGCCTATCCTTAGATCTTCAGAGACTGTTATTACTTGCAGCGCATTCATAGCACATTTCAAGTTCATTTAAATTGTTCTTACTTCAGCTTTGAAAAATTTCAATCGTAAATGCCCTTCGCATATTTTTTAAGACATTCAATCATATATTTTGGTTACCTCGTACGCTAATAATTGGTCTTTATCACATTCTGTCTGTATTGATGTCGAAGACTTTTTTCAAAGCTTGTCAACAAATCTACATAATGTGTATATTTTGTTCTGCACCTAAATTTAACAGCTTATTAACATATATATATTTTTGATACATATTATATTGTGCCAAAAATGGCATTGCTTCAGAATTTCAACCCCTATATTCTCTACAAGCCAACATAATAAATTCTGTCCCAACTGCTTAAATTTATGTCTACCTAATCCACATAAAACACTCTTACATAATCCTTTTACCATTGTAAAATTTCGCAACGCGACCGCCTAATAATGAAGCCATCTAATCTTTGCTTAGCCATTTTAGGCATTGCTACAATGGTTCCTAGACCAAAAACCATATAAATCACAGTATTTCGACTGTGTCGGCTTTCGAATCGAAAATAACTATCAAGCACCATGAACTCACGTTATGAACGTGGACTGTTCTTTTCACCAAAGTAATAGGAATAATATATTACTGCTTTGCTTTTGCCTCTTCGCCGCCTCCATCTCGCCCCCAAAAACACTTTAGATTCGAGCCACTGCCACTTCAACCTCGAAATAAGCTTAATGACAAGACCCAGGAATCAACCCTTTAACAGTATAATCCTAGAATCAGCTGAAACGTTTCTTGGCTAAAGGTTCAATGCTTAACAGAATATCTTTATCTTATTTTCACTACGGACGCTTTGTAGGATTGGTAAGTGCAAATGTACAAATGCTGTCGAGAGTTTGGTAAAAGGACAAATGTGCAGGCTCGATGTCGTAACAATAAGATATAGTCAAGTATAATCCTCTTATTCTGAACGTGTTGGTATTTCAGAAGGTTGCATATCGTGTTGAAGCAAGTATATGCAAGTAATATGCAGAAATGTTAACACAACAATATTGAAGTTGTGAATCCATCCCATTTGAAATGAACTTCGATAATTCTCGAAAAATTCTGGTTAACTTTGCTGTATGTTTTGTAGTCCTTAACACGATTTCATCCATTACAAATTGCAGCAACCGTTATCATCTGCAACAGGAGATCAAATCTCTTGAAAATCTTTTCAAGATTGCAGGAAATGCCACAACATAAGGTTCACTAAAATTAACAACCACTTAAAGTAAGTGTGAACATATTGTTAACGACAAGTACCCTTGTTAGGCTGAAGGAGGCGGATAATTGACTGTCCTTTCTGAAACTATGTATATTGTAGAGATGTCTTAGCCTATAGTATTCTGACGACTGTTAGCACAATGGAAGGTAGCCCACGAAGACGAAAAGCAATGGAATATATTATACATTCGAACTCGTTTTACATAAACTTCTGTAAATATCTTATCTCCTTATCGCTCTCTCAACCCCAATTGTAATTTCATCGAATTGACTTATTTATTATTCACCGGATACAATCCGAATCATGTTCATTGATCTTTCTTTTTCAGCATGTTGAAAAAAACTGATAAAGAAGGAGGTAAACATTTCAGACCACATCCTGGAATTTATTCTACAGCAGGTCAGAGACGAAAAGCCAACGCCAGCTCAGTTGCCATAACTCATTTTACGGATTTTTCGTTTACTCACTGAATACGTAGACCTTTCACAGAAAGGATCTCGCCTTCGCATCGTTGCTTATATAAATGTTTGTGTGTGTGCGTTTGCTCTCGTCTAATTTACACGTTTCAAAAAGTCCAGCAGCGTGTCTAACCTTTTTGAACAAACTCAGCGTCTTTCTCTTTGGATAAAAAATTTACATATTTTCCCGGCATGCTATATTGGATTGACCCTTTTAGAAAGTGGTAACTTCAGTAAAATTGCCACGAGCTGTGGTGGACAGTAGCGTAGGGTGGAATCAAGGAGTGGAGGTGAACGGCAGCAGTAGAGTATCTGTAGTATGCAAATTCCTATCATACACTCTGTTGATATTCAAAGCCAGCAACGATGGCTTAGTTTGTTTGCTCTAGATTCCAAAGGATTCGAACAAATTTTTATGTTCGTTAGTTAAGAATATTGTTCAGTGCATATGCGGAAAATCAGGTCGCATAGGTAATTGCATCAAAGAAATCTTGTGCTTAGAATTCGATATGGGTACATCCAAATTTTCTTTCCTAAGTTTCTATCTACGAAAGACCAGAAAGATTGTAATTTATTATGATGCTATCGCAGGCTGCTACCTATCACAATTCACATGAAACAATGGTCAACTAATGAGCATGTGTAATATTTGCGTTTTGCTAATCTACCCAATTAAATTTTTATTGAAATCGATAAAATTTCTGAAGAAATTGTCGTTACAATCTTGATTAACTTGACAAGTGACCAGCGAAAAATGTAGAAACTACTCTTCGAACACGGGCTTCCTTAGATGTCTTCATGCAAAACGATTTCAGATTTTGTAGTTATGTACGGTTGTGAACTTCAAATCAAACATTGTAAAGGGCTGCTTTATAGTCGATTTATTATCCACATAGAATTATGGAATCGTTAGTAAAATCTTGTATTTTGATATTATGGTATTATTAAAATAAATGTACCAAAAATCAATAAATAACGCATTGAAAAGTGCTACTTACATGTGAACAAATAGTAAACACTCCAATTCAAAGTCATCAAACTCCCATTTATGTCTCTTGAAGTTCCTGATCCAAAAAACTGGGGGTCAGCCACAAAAAAACTGGCTATTTTAGTTTATTGTAATTCGACCGTCCACTAACGTGATTACCATGACTATATCTTGTAATCTGTTTCCAGAAAACTCCCCCATTGTCCGCATAAATAAATTTGTTTCACTTACCCTGACATATATGAGGCCATAGAAATCATACAATGCTCGTGTCTAGTAAACACGGGGTGGCGACCATTGTTATCATAAAGGGTCCTCATCCGTATCCTGACGCTGTAGCTTCTTATCTCTGTCAAAGAAATAAATTTTTATATCCACTTCATATTTACGATGACACTGATAAAGGAAAACAAGTTGTTTAACTCTTCGGGGGGCATTATTCTAATCTACTTCTTGACTACTCTATTTGTCTTTCCGTTTATCTCGGTAGATTTTAGTTAGACTTTCGAAATGCCCCAGTAAGAAATGTGGATATTTCCTGAATCATATGATATCCATACATGTGTTCAGGTTGAAAGAAGTTCAAAAACAGACGGCCTGAATAATCTCTTTCAAATTGTTCTAAAAACAACTTTCTATCTCCGAGTTGTCTATGTCAGCTACTATTTCTTCAAGATAAAGTTTCCCACTGGAAAGTATCTCAGTCAACGTAAATGGCCTACAGACACTATCGATGTGATAAGCTACTCCAAAGCAAAGCGCCGCAAAGCCATCTCTAAGGACATGATAAACATTCCCGGTGGTTCACATAGCAGAATATATTCTTTCCGTGCATTCCATGATTTCTGATGGATACATTTCTTGCAAAAGATATAAGTACTATTGAAGATTATTTCACTTTTGCAATCGTTTAAAAGGTTCCAAGTCACTCTGCTCAGAGCTGCGGTGGCAAGCAAAGGCTTACTTCTATGAAACAATAACTATATGTCCTGGCGTTATTGAAACTACTAAGGATCAGATCGAACTTTATAGTTTTTAATTTTCAGCAGATCGTTCGATTGCTAAGCCACAAACATTCCATTTGGTCGATAACCGTGCTGATAGCAAATAACTTTTTCATGCTTATCGGTGGCACTGAATTCTTTTTTTTTACTATCCTAGTCCGTGGCTGCTGCTGAACGTGAGGAAGTCATATAAGAAGATTAGGCATTATTGTGCATGAGTCGTTACATTTCTAATGCTACCTTTGGTTTCGTAAAGGACGAACTTGAAATTGTTGTGGTAGTCGTATTTATATTCTCTTTTGGCAAAGGGTGACAACAAAGCTGAGACAAAGACATTGAGAATCTCTTTCATTGTTAAGTTTTCGAAATGGACAATGTTAATTTATGAATGAGGTAATAAGAAGCCGTGCGAAGGTATCAGCGATCAAAACATAAAATAGAAAATACATGTCCACCTCTTAAAAAAGTGAATGGCAACCGTTTTAGCTTAGATTCATGCCGAGTTCCTTTTTGCAAGAGTTCTTGTTGTGTACAAGCGTTTTTGATTCCTATCGAAAAGTACTTTTCTGAAGGATGAAATTTCTGCACATGCTGTGTTATTTCAACATACAGAAACTAGCGCCGTCACTTGTGCATCGTATTTATACCATTTAGAAACTGAAGGTGAATTAAGCTCATTTCAAAGGATTTACCTAGGGAAATATGCTTTTGTTAGCAAACACACAGCAAACGAGCTTACAGATATAGCAGACATACCGATGGTACAATTGCTAGACACTAACAATACACCGTCATAATGTACTGCATCGTCGGTGTGCTTACTTTCCCAAAAAGGATTCCATTGGTGGATATTCTGGTACACATAGTCGTGGTGAATTGGCGGCGGTGTCGAAATATATATTTCGAGTCGCACAAATGGTGTAATTTATGTCGCCTTATAACAATTTGCCTTATTGCCTTTGTTAAGGACTCGCGGATGTCTTTGGGATTTTGCTTTATTGGATGGCATTGCTTAAGCCAGAAATTTCACATTGGTCGTGCATTCAAAATGCTTTTCGTTCTTTGCCATTTAGTTGGCATGTCTCCTTCTTTCATGGAAATGTCTGTTATTTATGACTTGAACTTTGGTTCGGGGAATGAATGAGATGTTTTCTGAAGAAATATTTCTTAGGACATATTTGGATATCAATTTTGAGAAATTTCATGGCTTAACATTTACTTATTTACATTAGCCTATAAAGCAATTCCAGTTCATAGTGCAGCTTCCAAAGAGCATAAACAAGCATAGTAATTTTTCTTGCAAACTCATTGATGAATTTGAACACAAATTGCTTTCATGATTTTAGAACACACAATTGCTTAAAAATATATTCATCCCATTCAACTTGTAGCTCGTTATAATTGTGCTTCACTAATTATTTTAATTTAATCCCTGAAAGGATAGGTTTCAACAATTAATTTCCTTAATCTCTTTGCCATCATTAATGATTATTGATTCGATGGTAACCTGTAAAAGATCTAAAGCAATATCTGTCGTCCTCACAATCCATCGAAATATTGACGAAGGACTGCCTTTGCTGTCCCCAAAAAATCCTTGAATTGCTGGGCGTCTTTAAGACAAACGGCAAAGCTGCATTGAAGATTATAAGAAGAAAAAAACACAAGGGACAGTTCACAGCCGGATGATTCTAATTAAAATATAATTATCTTTTTGCTTCTATACATACACCATGAGTTATCCTTAACTGCCACCGCCAGCATCGCTAGCTGGAGCAGCTGAACCTTATGCAAAATCTTAGGCGACACTCCTCTGATAATCCTCGTCTATTTCTTTCGGTTTGCTTAATGAAAATCAGATATCTATTAAATTATAACACTGCGATAAAGAATTTTAATTACTGTTCCTCCTTCACAGCACAACGGGAGGAGCGTTGGTAACGCAAGGGTAACACTGCGATGGTCATGAGCGACAAAAATTCTGTGCAGATAATGAACATAGGAACGAGGAAGAGTAGCTTGCCGGGAAGAAAATCTTCTAATCGCTGATTTCACTTTTCTTTGCAAAAGACAGAAGGGATTATGGGGAATATTAAAGTGAATGCTTTCGTAATTTATATGTGTAATGAATTTTATGTAATACTTGTCAGCCTTCGGAAATGGGACGATCAATGTTTTTCAACAAGGGTCAACTTTTATAATTTGCAGTTTGTAAATTTACTTTTTATTAATCGAATTTATCAAGCGTCATTCGATAATTTATAAGCTAAAAAATGAAAATAACGAACCCAAATTCAAAAACCAAAAAGATGTCAACAAAACTACATCATGTTCAAATGATTAACTATTATGTCTTCTAGTCAAACGATCGAATATGCGAAAAGAATCTGTTCGAGTATTTTCTCTAAATTTATAGTCCTCTTGAACTTTCGCAAAATTTATTATTTTCCTGGAAATGTTTCGTTATTAGTACAACCTCACTACATTGCCAGAATTATTTAAGCCGTTTTTATTCTGGAAAATTTCATTTAGTTTAAGTTGTAAATTTTTTTCTCTTTCTTACCAAGTCATGTTTTCATCGAAAAGGATACAATGCTTTTATACTTTCAGCTCATATTATTGCGTACCTTCAATCACGGCATTATTAACAACTCACATAGTTACTTCACGAGCTTTATCCTTTCCAACTTTTGATCTAAGTTTCACTATCCCGCTCCCCATACACCTTTCGGGCGAGATTCAAAATTCCTAGTCCTCATCTATCCCAACTATGGTTTTTGATCATTGACAGGATAGCGTCGAGTGAGTGAATGAGTGGATGGAGGGTGTCTGCTTCTAACACAATAAGAGCCTCTCCACAGGCACAAGCCAGCATTAAATCCCTTGACTACAGGACTTCAAAACCCTGTAAAAAGGAAATTAAAATTTTACTCGGTTGTCGCATTAGTGAGGACTTTACTACCTCTCACTACAATGCTCGTGCCAGATTCAACCCCGACCCACTCCTTCGGCCCCCAGAGCCTTTCTATTCCTGTTTTCAATGTGGACACCATCGGTTAGTCTCCGCACGAGCCTTTTTTACTTATATTCTAATTCGAAATATACATCACAGGTTGTCAGCATAGGAAACCCTTTTCTTAATCATATGGTGACAAGTAGCAAATGGATTTTCTGGGAGTCATACAGATGTGACCATTGCGCGTGGACAGCAAAACCCAACAAAATGCCGGGGGATGACCAAGGAGGCCGGCAGTGTTGAAACAGTCTTTTTCAGTTGGACCATGCATGCTTTCATTTTGAAGCATATGAAACAGTCAAATTTTGTGAAAATTTTTCGAGCTGATGGGGATGAGCGAATTCCTATCCTGAAGGTTAGGAACAGGTTATTCAAAACTTTCAATACGGAATTAAATTTTAAGACTTCTTTCATATTAGGAAGATAATTAATTGGTACAAACAATGGTGATCAGGATAGTTCTTTGGGACGAAAGCGAGTTGTAATGAGAGTTTGACTATAAAAATTGAAAGAAGATGCAAGCCTATTTGCAACTATGATTCTAAAATATTCATTTCGCTGTAAGTGCAATAAGTTCCACGCATGAATATGATCACATAATAATTTAATTTTCATTCATTCTCCGTTTTTGGTGGTTTCTCAAAAGCCATACGAAATTACGTTTATGATATCTTAAGTATTAAAAATTCACGAAAAATCTCATTTACTACAAAAATTATTCGCGCCTAAAGCTGCCATTTTCAAACACATTACATTCTCAAACTTTTACACAATCCTTTCGTTTATTATTTTTAACCAAGGATTTATTATAGATGCATGAAATTTTTGTTTGTTCTTCACAAATTTCGTGGGAAGAAACAGCAGGTGAAAATATACTGCAATATGTGGTTTTCTACGAGAAAAATAGAATTATCAATTGAAATTCGCCCAGCAAATTTCACGACCTAAATGGAAAATGAAAATTTGTTAAAATAATGTGTTGCAAGATTTCTTTGCGAGGCAGATTTGTGAGTGTAGTGCACTGATGCATGTGCACTGATGCATGACACTTATCAAAATCGCTATGTAATGAATTTATATTATGAGAAACATCTAATGCATCAGGATCGTCAGATTTTTCACAGACAAAAAAAAATTACCCAGCAAATTGGCCTATCTGCAGAGATAATTGCTTTAGAAGGTCAGCCATAATCTAGCTGTTAAACTTCTTCTGCCACTATTTGTCCAAAATTCAGAAAATTTCTTTCTGACTGATGTCCGGGCACAGAATTTTCTATTTATTCTACTTTGTATAAATATTCATACAGTTTTTTATTTACTGAATTTCTTACTCTTCATTCAATATTTCATTTTATATAAGCCTGTAACAAAGCATAGCTCATTATTTCATTACCTTTAGTTTGGAACAAAAACTCTCATGTTCATTGCGTACAATTCTCATTTAGTAGTTCCCGTGAATTAATAGTTGCTTTTCGTTGTTTTGGCCTGTGGAATGCTCTATAAAGCTCATTGTGTTACAAATGGTGTCAAATAGCAGCTCGTGCAATAGTATCACTTACTAATCGGAAATCCACTAGTCAGTTGATAACGAGAAATATTTTGTACGGGAATAGTTTTTTCATAAAATGCTTGGAATCTTTTCAATCACCAAATATCAATAGCGATAAAACCCTAGTTTGAAGTTTTCAACACACGAAAGACGGAGACGACAATTATTCAAAAAAAAAATGATACCGACCGGGGATCGAACACACGACCTCTTGATCTAGAGCTAGTTGCCTGCTTCCTACACAGCACCGATTCTGTCAGATGCAAAAACTTACTAATCGATAAGCGACACTGAAAACTTTAGAGGCATTTTTCTTAAAAACGGGAGATAGGGCTGTCGTGATCCAATATTTCAAGGATCGAATATTGACGTCTTCTACTTATATGCCAAATTTTATCCAAATCTGAACCGACGAGATCGGAGCTTCTCCTTGTAAGCTAAATACAACCATAATATATAACAGATAAAAATTAGTTTAACTTTTTCGCTAGGACAATACCATCTGAATCACAAAATATTTGTACGAATTTTTTCGTCCATTTTGTGCTTTAAAGAAGGATTGTGATTATGTAGTGCACGCTGAAACTTAATCAATTTTCCTCGATTTACAGCAAAGAAAATCGTTCAGGTTTTTCCAATCGCTTTTATTCTGGCTCAATTGCTTCTTTGTGCTTTCCAACCCCAACAGTGAATGAAAAAAATACAGAAATAAAAGTATCCAAGCGCAGGTGAGATGTGGCAGATCGAATCGCTTTCAAAAGCCAATCGGGCCTTCGAACTTTTGCACTCTCGCTTACTGCGTTCCCCATTTGCGTTAAATCATTTGAAAACCATCGAATCAAAGTTAAATGGTCTCAGAGTTTATTGCACATTACGGAGATATATCGCATCAAGTTCGAGTGAATGAAAGACAATCACACGACTCAATTGATTCCGAATGAGGCTAATTCACTCAAAAATTTATCGCATATGGGGCTCGGGAGAATCCTTGCCGTACCGCATAGCATTTCACGCTGAACACTGTGAGTTTCCCGGGCAAACAGATTAATCGCCCGTTAACCGTGTGTGGCTAATTAATTCGCACCTGGTTACGTTCGTTTGGCTGCGCTGCGCTTCCAGCAACAGGCTCGACCCACTAGCGTCCAGCACACGAAAGCCCAACGCCATGATAATGGGGCGATTCCAAGGATCACACCGGCCGCTGCCCAATAGACGCTTGACTCGTAGGAGCCAGGACGAGTATAAGTGAAAAACCTCTAATGCAGTAATTTATGTGGTCAGTTCATAAAGTGACCAGAATATCGTGTAATTGAGGTCAACTTCACCCCCAGGGCACATGTGTGGTGGGTCACCCGGCAAGAGTTGCTTTGCATTGGTGCTACCAAGCCCGGGCTGATCCCCACCCGCGCCTTCCAACTCGAAACTTACATATGTGCTAAGTACTCATGCGAAAAAAATCTCATTTTCTCTGGTAATGCGAGGAAAAATGCCTCCGGGGGTTCATTTCACCCCTGAACACCATTAACTTGCCATTACCGGTATGTTCCTCCGACAAGTGGAAAGGCGTCGTAATTTGTGGTTTCGCCTGACGATGACCAGTGGTCAGGCATTCCTTCTGGACGGAGATTGCCAAGTCAAAGGCATAACACCTACAACTTGTGTGCATCATTAATTGTTGTTAAGGACCTCTTTTCAAGATAACGAAGTGTTAACATATGTGTCGGACGTTTTTCTTGCCTTTCGTCTGTGACAGAAGGGACAAATTTCGATGGATTTTGCCTGGGCGTGATACGAAATTTGTTTGGAAATTTAAATAATTCATTTAGTAATATTTAAGAGCCTCAATTCAAATTAAAATCGATACGATTCTCTTGTACTGATACATTTTTAAATCAATTATTAAAGTTTATTTCTCTTGAGGTAAATGGCAGTTTATTCACAGACTTAAATGATCTCCAGATCTTCAGCCCCTTCCTTATAAAGTTATCAATATTTAAATTCAATGAGATAATTAGCATTTTAAATTCAAATGGTTTTATCAACTCCGTTCCAAACACATATATCCATCACGAATTCGTGCAATCCTTTCGTGTTCTAATAGAAAAATTATATATTATCAAATCATTCGAAAGGGACTTCATTCGAACATATTTTGTATGTCGTGCTACTGGAACAGTACTCCAAGGAAGCAGCAATAACAGACGAGTTGAATACATATTTCTACGAGTCCTGCGTTTGATCGGACATTCACCATTCCGTAAGACGAAGCGAAGAAGAAAATATAGCCACAACATGAGCATGACCAATTAAGGTCATGTCGGAAAGGTCGAGAGGTCGAAAGGTAGAATTGACCAGCAACTTGGATGGTAATTGTATACTTTAAATCAATTTATGTGGGCACTCAAAACAAGTGTCTGCGTCCAATCCTTTCCCATAGTGCGACCATTTCAGTGAATAGATTGATATATAGGGTTATTAGAGTGATTCGATACAAACGGTGGCACTGCGTGAAGGTAGCATGTTAGTGCTTATTAAAATAATCAAGTAGGCAGCAACAGGAAAAATACATTTGAAAAGTTATTTGCTGTTAGCATATGTAGATAGCAAAAGCAGCTTAAGAAAAGGATATATTTCTACCTAGTTAATTGAAAGATTTTATTTAGAAGATTAGCAACATCAAATTTTAGAGATGGATCAGAAAATTTTTAGCTCCAACCTAATTTACAGATGCTTCAAAAACTTAAAGTAAGATGGGCAAATAAAATACAGCCAGTTCAATAGAACAGGTCAGAGAAGAGAATAGTACGATTAATTTTGCTGGTATAGGATTTTGCAGAATAGCATGCTTGCTTCAATACAAACATCCTCATTGATTTAATTCACAAATCAGTATCGGGAATCTACATTGGCAGGTCTTGAATGTGGAGACTTTACGAAAAGATAGAAAATTGATCGAAAAATAGGAAAATAATGAATCTCTTCCAAAACAAAAAAATTAATAGGTTTCAATAAATCATTGAAGTTTCAATAACAATGATTAAAATTTCTGTAAATAAGATGCGAGAAAATTTCATGACGTTTTTCGATGAACAATTCGTAAACAAAATTTGAAAAAATTTCAAATATATAATTTCATACAATTACATTCAAAACCAAAACAATTCAATGCATCGAATTGTTTTTTTCCGTAAGACCCATATATATATAAAGGATACAAAACATTTTTAAGGAAAAACAAAATGAAGTCACATAGAAGATAATTTTTGATAAAAGATTAATATAATTAAAATTTTGCAATTATTTTATCCAGCTTACTGTCTCAGTCTTGTTGTCTTCAAGAAGCGCATATTTTTACGATTTAGAAGAGGCTCCTTAATATAAAGAAACTTTCACACTGCATCAACGCTGACCAACTGTTTAGTAGCAAATGACGCTTGGACAGAATAGCCGAGGAGAAACTGTTTAATATTAGTAAAAAGATAGAAATATCCCTCGAATAATATAATTAAATTCCGCTTACTTTTATGAGTTCTTATCGTTTTTATTACAGTTATTATTGGAATGTATAATTCGATTTTTCGTTTCTCCGGGTGCATACGATAAAGCCTTTCGCCGGTGCAGCTTTCTCTCACCAGACGAAACTACATCTTCCGCAGACCGCCACCGAATTCAAACGGATGCAGGTTGGTCCGCCATTAAAACCGATAGGTGGCGTATAAGATGCGGCGTTTTTTCGGGCGCCGCATGCCCGCAATTCTCGATTTCGCGGTGATGCGGCGCCCGATAAGCAATTGATTTTAATTGTCCTTAAGGTCCTTTTAAGGTCCTTAAAATTGATGAAATCGAGCAATTTAACTTCCTCAAATGAATGAAATGTTTATTGATTATAATTCCGAGCCGCTGTACATACAGCACAATACCAAATTAAACACATATGGCAGCCCGTATCAGGTGGAAAATGGCACTTGTCAATAAATCAGTGTTCATCCGGAAGAACTTTACAAATGGCGTCAGGCGGTACAGCGGACACTTGTGTTGATTGATGTTTAAAAATGTGAAGAAAATTCGAATTCGGATAAAGATTGTTGGTAGTTGCGACTAATTCCGCGGGCAACTGGTCATTTGTGCGAAGGAAACTCACAAAGTGTTGGCAATTACATTCATTGAATGTGTGTTTCCGAAATCGAAATTCACTCAGCCAGAATGGACATCGTGTCAGCGTAGGTTGTGCAAACTTTCCAAGTTGATTCTACAATCTTCGGAAGAGCGCTAGGCGCGTATCTTTGTCCTGCGAAAGGTCAGATTTCTATTATTTGCATAATGTGTAGTGTCTCGAGACGGGGGGCTCTGATATTCGAAGTAATAATCGTGAGGTACAGAAAGTTTCTGGGGGTGTGAGGACGGTTTGCGACAGCCGAGCTTAGCCAGGCATCATATTAATGCTGTCTACATGTTAAATATAAGTGTAGGACATTCTCACGAAAGTTGCAGCTACGCACCCCGTATTCTCGAACCGGCTTCTTTTACCCACATTTCAGATCTTCGAATGCTACTTCATTCAAGTTCGGAATCCTTGAATATTCATGGCGTAGGTTTGACTGGCCCACAACATATATGGCAGCTCACATGCAGTCTATTAATCTACAATTCCAGAAAACGCTGCCCGCGTACGACTTCGGCCAAGCGAAAATCGAGAAATTAAAGGAAAGTCGGCTCTCAGGTTTGCGTGGCCAAGAAACCATTCTCGGGCTCCTTGTACGTCCGCCAAGCATATGCGCCGTGTCCTGGACAGTGCCCCACCTGCTTGACAGACACCCACTTCAGGTGAAAGGTGGGTCGAGCCTCCGACACAACCCTGCGGCCTCGCCGTCAGTGTCGTCCTTACAAAGGAAGCGCGAGTAGTAGGGATCGTCCGGGAGTCGGCGACTAAGTCGAGTGCAAACCAAACAGTCTGGGAGCGACAAGGGCGGAGAGGAATTGGGGCGCGCTGTTGCACTTGCTGGGGTAATGCGCATTACAACATATTGTGGAAAGAAAGTGTAAAATCGGGAACTCGCAAGACATCACGAATGCTGACTTGTTGATAGCTACAAAAATCAAGCATTATGATGCTTAAAATTGGTGCGCATTTGAAATGATTTGCGATAACTACCAAAGGAGATATGTTAAAAACGTAGGAGATAAATTTTTCAAGCTTAATTGCTATTTTTTAAACATGAACGTGTTCTTTCCTTTCAAAATAAATCCTCAACTAGATATATTCAGGTATAAAAACGCAGCCGGAAAATTGCATCTGCTTTGGATAAAAACATTCAAAACAGGTTGAATATACCGTGCAGGCTACCGTATAAGTACATCGTTTATAAAAAGCCCCATGATCTATATCTTGTGGCATTTAATGATTAACTGCACTGGGACAAACGTATTGCAACATGGATATTCTCGCCCAAACTTCCGTCAATGTGCATTGTATTTGGCAGTTGCTGTGATATCAATTGTTTGTACAGGCTGGTTGTCAATTTCAGGAAAAATGTTCGCGCTGATATCGCTTTAGCCTATAAAATCAACGGAAAGAACGCTAAAAAAACAAAAATAGGAGCGGACGAAAACGTGCGACTACTGACAAAGAAGACCGAATTCTTATTAACACCGTAAAAAAAAGCATCCAGCTTTATCCTATAAGGTTGTTTCCAGGACATCAGCAAAAAAAGGTAGTGATCGAATTTTAAGAAGAAAATGCAAGGAAGCTGGCATCAAAACGCATGTCGCGCGGAAAGCTTTTTTTATTACTGAAGCCAATAAAAAGAAACGTTTACAGTTTGCCAAAAAAACACTTAATAAGCCACTGGAATTCTGGAAGAATATTTTATGGACAGATGAGAGCTCATTTCTGTTTCATGGCTACAACGGGAAATAATTTAAGCGGTTACAACCAAAACAAAGAAAATCCATGGCCACGCAACTGACGCAAAGACATGGAGGCGGCTCAGTTATGTTTTGGGGATTTGTTTGCTTTCATAGCCTTGGAGATTTAGTTGCACTTCACAATGGAAGTGCAAGTTCCTTATCTTTTATTATTAAACAATTCGGGTGATAAGCTGCATAAAACAATCGACTGGAACTATCTCCAACACGACAACGCTCCGTTCCATAAGGGATGACATGTTACAAATTTTCTCAATGGCGTTGGTATCAACGTTCTGAACTGGCCACCTCAAAGTCCTGATTTGAACATTATTGAGAATATTTTGTCGTACTTGAAACGTGCTCGTGTAATCAACATGAAAAGGACACGAAAAGAGACAATTGAAGAGATTACAGGATTTTGGATTACATACAACGACTAGTAGATTCGGTCTCCCGCAGATTGCAGGCAGTTATTGATGCGAAAGGAGGCAATATTAAAATATTTCCATTTTTTTGGTTTATATATTTTTTTAAATGAGGTATTTTGATTTAAATATTTTGTTGCAATACTTTTGCAACACTTTTGTCACAGTGCAGTTAATCATTAAATTGATTTTCTAAAACAAATACTGGTTTTGGATTTTCCAAAAGACATGTACTATTTCCTTTCATCATAATGCAGTGATAACAGGACTAGAAGTCAACGAAAAGTAAAAGGAAAAAGATATACATACTTTGATCTTTCAAAACTTCATGTTGATTTTTTTTACGTTGCAATACTTTCGCCGCCTGGTGTATTACCTTAATAACGTCCAAGTTTTTATGTCATTCCCAAATTAGACAACAGTTCAACGTATAGCAATTTCTACTAGTTTGTGTGCGCTGTATTGTTGATTCCCGAAAAGACTATTAACGCAATATAGGCTCTATTTTGATAAAAGATAATCGTTGTGATTTTTCAGAGTGATCCAGGTAACAATGAAGCAGATTAACGTATCCGTGGTGGGTTTGTCGGGAACTGAACGGGAAAAAGGTCAAATGGGCGTTGGAAAGTCTTGCTTTTGCAACCGTTTCGTGCGTCCATTAACTGATGACTACTTCATAGATCATATATCGGTTCTCAGCCAGGTGAGTTAAATAATGTGCATGGTATTGAAAAACAATAGTCCAAGCAAATCAATGTTACTTTTTCCGTCATGAGGATTGTTGTCAATGTTATTTTAATGTTTACTTTCATTCATTCCATTTTTCATGGTATAATCAGGTAACTTCATGTCCTAGTAATACATATTTGAACATTCAATATCAGTAGAACATTGCATTAAAATGAAATTCACTAATAAAGCCATAGATAATGATTTAATTTGAACTACTGTTTTCTTTTAGACGGATTTCAGTGGGCGTGTAGTAAATAACGATCACTTTTTATATTGGGGCGACGTCAAGAAAGCATCGGATGACGGTTCTGAGTATATATTTCACATCGTCGAGCAAACTGAATTTATAGATGACGCCACATTTCAGCCGTTTAAAGTGGGAAAAATGGAACCGTACATAAAACGGTGCAGTGCGGCGAAAATAGCGTCTGCCGAAAAACTAATGTATATATGTAAAAATCAGCTAGGAATTGAAAAGGAATACGAGCAAAAGATGATACCTGATGGTAGACTAAGTATCGATGGATTCATATGTGTGTTTGATGTCAGTCCTGTTCCTAATCGGTCAATTGAGAAACAAGTCGAATTCGTTCATAATATCATAATGAACTTGTTGAAAACAAAAAAGCCTATATTACTTGTTACAACGAAAAATGACGACGCCAACGAATCGTATGTTCGCGAAGCCGAGAAAATTTGTCAAAGGAAAGAATATAAAGGTGCCATTACACTAGTCGAAACATCATCCCATGAATCTATAAACATAGATCTGGCGTTTATATTGCTGGCGCAAATAATTGAAAAGTCGAAAAATCGAACGAAAATAACTACTTACCAGGAAGCAGCTAGAATTCGTAAAGAGTTGTTAGATAATCGAACAGAGGCCGTGGCGCGACTGATCCGCACCCAAATAACGGACTACCACACATTATGGTCGCATGGCTCCAAATTGCTTGGGCAACATAAAGAATGGCTAGACTTCCTTGAGCTGTTTGGACAAGAAGCTGGTCAACGGATTTTCCGTAGGCACATGAAAAAACTCCGAGACGAGCATCTAAATCACCGTCTCAATCAGTATATGGATGCGTTTGCCTGCGCCATTCAAGATATTGTACCAGACATAAATACACTGAATATTGAAATAGACGGTGACTGGAATTCGGTGCGGAACTACCTTCGGAATCATGTTGATTTCGATCAGTATTTTTTTGAATGCCAACGCACGTGTTGGACGGATGTGATAGATTGCAGCGACCTAGAGGATGAAAGCAGGATACCTTTTGTTGTCCTCGATACTTCAGAAGCGGAAACTGTTTTCAAAAATCATGTTAATGCACTTCAACAAGAGCAGAAGCGACTCGAGTAAGTAATTCAAATAAACTGATAAAAGTTGGTTGGCGATTACCGAGTGCTTCTTAATAAACCAATTGGAATTTGCACTGTTAGTTTATCTTCATTGCTGGAAAATGTTAAATGCTACGTTTGCCTATTTGCTTCACAAGCGAAATTTTTTTTTGAAGCTTGTAACGAAAGAACTTAACAGCAATCTATTCACTGGTGCTATAAACAACATCACACCTGTACAGTGACATGTTGAAAATTCTGTTTTTGTACTCAAACTTCTCTTCTTATTGAATTGAAAAGTCTTTAGTGTGGCTTAACGTAAGTCTTTAGAAGATTTCTTCGTGTAGAATTATTAAATCAATATCTAATTGTATCTGTTTTTCCTTTCTCTTATTCAAATGCTATAACATAAAATAGGATGCCAAAGAGGTACATAGCAAAAGTTCAGTTTTTTTTTAAATATACAATCACAATACAAATACAACTTACAAAATTCAATTCACGCAGGTGGAAAAAGCAGTTTAAAAAACTATTAGAGGAGACAGGTTATGTGACGCCAGGAAAGCAGTTGTCCGAAGTGAGAGTGCTCTTCATGGGCCGTGAATGCTTCGAAGCTCTTTCAGAGCATGACTGTCAACAGATTTACGATAACCATCAACGGGAGATCATCGAGAAGGCGAAACATAATTTCTTAGAACATCTTCTAGAACATGCCGATTTATTTCAACACTTCAAAAATATAGAGCCGTCTGGAACAATAACGCAGGATGATATCAAAGAAATAACAGAAGTTCTACAGGATGATATACGGTAAACGAGATAATAAAGCATCAAACAAAAGACTTACTTGTATGCACTTTCGAAATAGATACAAAATGCTAGATCGCTTGGATCAAGATCGTAAACTCATGTTGTTTCAACATCTTGGATTTGTTCATTGCCCAATACGAGAGCATTGCCCGGCTTTTCCTAACTGTATGGACGCGCTGATTGAAAGGATAATGACTGCGAATAAAGTATCCAGGTAAGAAAAAATATTGCAGAGTATTGTCAAATATTAATTGGTTCACTTCCAGTTTACATTCAAACCAATGGAAATCGTCACATGGCAATGAACGTGTGTTGAATCTCCTTATATTGGGATCAGAACATCTGGCTAGTGATCTTTTAAATGATATACGAATTAGTTGCGGCAGTGACGGGGAGTACATTTACGATAATCAAACATATTTTCTGAATTATCGTATAGTGAATGGTGACATGGATTCGTTTAAGTCAATTGATTTCCAGTCCAGTGGTAAGGCTGTTTAGTTGTTTGCACAAAAGCGTCTTGTCACGGTCGAGACTTCTAATGTTTATTTGCTTTTAGAAGTTCTTTTCTTTGCTTCATCTCTTGAAATTAACATTTTTTTATGAATATTTATAAGATCGTGACAGATTTGAAATCATTTGTTCATACTAAATGACCGAACTGATAAAAATCCTTTTCCGTAGGCTTAATATGTGTATATTCGAATCAGCATTCTTTCGAAAGCTTGAAAGATAATCTAGAGCGTAGCTTGCTTTGCAACCTTGAGTTAGAAGACAAGTTTGAAAACCTACCGATTGTTTTAGTATATCAGCCACAAGATCTAAAAGAAAACGAAGTCGACATTCTTCGGGCTGAAGGACAAAGACTAGCTGATTTGTAAGTCTTTGAAAATAAAATAATTGTGCATTAAGTAAAAATCCTAAATACTTGTCGCTTTTAGATTGCATTGCGAATTCATCGACACATTCAATTTTTATCGACATCGCCAATCGCAACATCAAAACCACGTGTATGATATACTGAATCATTTAATCGTTTGCATTCGTATGTCAGATCCAAAATCAAATGATTCGTATCAGCCAGACCAGCCAGACGTGAGAGTAATCGTATCAATGTTTTGTGGCGATCCATATTCAGCAGAAAGCATCATAAATCCACTTTTGTCAGAATGTTCGTCATACGTGACAAATGATCGCACTATTTTAGTGGACACATTTTTAGGCGAATCAAAACGTCGTGTAGAATTTATATTGTCCTCATACCATGGAGCAAATGCTTTTCGCGATGATTTGATACATGGATTCATACTGCTGTACTCCACAAAAAGGCGATCTTCTCTCGCTAATTTAAAGTAGGTTTTTGATTCAAAATAGTTCCTTGTACAATTATAGAATTTTACAGCGCGTTTATAATGAATGTTGCTAACATGCCATTGCAAATAATCGCCATAACAGATGGAAGTGGTGCCAATGCATTTTTCAATAATGATCTTAGCCAATTGCTGATTACTGAGGGCAACTCCATTGCAGATAGACATAGAGCACACTTTATGACATCGACAGCAGGCAGTCCGTTGAAATGTAAGTGAAATATCAATAAAGTGTGAAACGATATGTTTTTATGGAATAAAAATTGATGCTATTCCACAGTTGCGTTCTATGCACCGTTTTTAAAAAAAGTATGGGATAGAAAACCAGAAATTGAACACATTCACATGGAAGAACCGGTTACATTGGATTCTGGTGAAGGTACTCTTGAACATTCCGTACACCATTTGCCGCAGCCACCGCCCCGTCACGAGAGTTATATGTTGAAAAATACGGCCGGAACCGATGGATCTGGAAGCGAGAACTACGAACATTTGCCAACACGCTCTTTGAACTCTTTAAATGGCCCGGATGATAGTATTAAACTTAATTTGAACGAAAACAATGACAAATATCGTCATTTATATATGCTAGGCGTAAAAGACATATCGATGGACGACACATTTGATGAAGACAAGGACGACGAGAAAGCAAGATTGATTCATCAAGGTAAAATGGGCAACAAAACGAATATCACGGTCGCTTCGTTCTTAACTGTTAATGTTGACTCTTAATAATTCGCAACTTATTCACTATAAACGTTTCGTGCAGTATTTATCATCTGTTTATTTCGGTTTCAAATAATTTTTTATAAGAAATTGAGTATATTTTCGTATCAAGTATTTGTTAATGATATATTTCTAGTTATTTTCGCGAATGTTAAAAGAGGGAAAGTCATCTGGTTATGCTCTTGTTGAATTCGTAAATTGAACTATTAATTTACCGATTTGTTCTTATTATTCGTATTGTAGGGTTTCAGATATATCCACCACCAACCACACCACCTGAACCAGCGCCTCCAGATCATCATATGCCGTCTTCTATTATGAGACAATTTAAAGGAAACTTAGTTTCGGCTTCGCAGTCCAGCCTAGATGAAATAACATGTAATAAGATGTGATTTGATAGACTTGACATGTCACTTGATTTTTTTTATGAATGAATTTATAAAAATGTTTGCTTAGATTGCAAGTAAATTAATCTAGTCAGTCACTACTAAATTTAAATGTACCAAAATATTTTGAAATTAACTTGTATCACTTTCATGCTTCTTCAATTAGCCGATGTGAGTGGCTCGAAGGATTCCTTAACAACTCACGATTCAGGTGTTTGTTTTTGCTTTTCACATAGTCAAAATAGTTAGATGAAACTATCATTGAAAAAATATTGAAAATTATTCACGCTTTAGGTTGGCTGGACGATGGGCTATTTATTAATCGCGACCCGGATAAACGTGATGCGAGAAGCAGTATTCGCCGAAACATCATTTGGAACAACTTCAGTTCGGACCATCATGCTTTCACCACAGGAAGACGGCAAAACGAAACGAGTTTCGGGAATCGAGTTCGTCCAAAAGGACCAAGTCAAACTCTTAAGGTAGACGATTTCCCAAATAGTGTACCATTGGTTGAATACCATCGGCATTTACACATTACAGCAACCGGGAAAACTAAACCTGAAGAATTTCCAGCTTGTAAGTGATGCAGTTGCCAGGATGAATGTGAATAGTGATACCAATCTAGCCGAAGGTGATAAGAAAAAAGTTATAGGTATAAGTAATAAATCGTCAATATTTGATCATGCTCCCCTCGCTGCGCCTGAAGATGATTCCGATGAGCTGGCTGAATACGCTCAAATCAAGGAAGTGTATGGTGGTGGTGGGGATCAAGGTAACAATGATCAAATGTATCCAATGCCACACGATTTGACTCCGAGCAAGTCTAAATCTAGACACCGTCGGGATAAAGAACAAAGTAAATGTTGCTTAGTAACGCATAACTTGATAATTTTTTCATAATATACCACGGTTCACTAATAGTAATTTAGTCTTTGGGTTTACACAAGAATCGAAGAAACTCCCAATACTTTTTAAAAGCTCCCTTGTAGCATTTCACGTGTAAATGGCTCTCATTCTGTTTTACTTGATCATGCTTTACATCAGAGGGATGGGTAGTTTATTTTGATTTTATCGTATCATAATATATATGTATATATGTTAGTACCATATTCGGTAAACATGTATGAATATCACCAAAATTAATGTTCAAATTTGTATTCACCCTAGAGTACTCAGATTCAGATAGCGACACTTCATCATCAGAAAGAAAAACAAGAGGCTATGATGGATACCACAAAATGAATCGAAAGGCACAAACACACAAAAGGATTCGAAAAAAGAGGACTGGTATTCCTGTGCAGCCACCAAAAGTCCCACCATTTGGCACGTTTGTAAGTCCTCCAGAAATACCGCTGCATTATCAGAAGATGAAGACGCTAGAGAAAGGTACATTCAATAATTGTTTGCGGAGAAACTAATCAAATGTTCGGTTTTACAGCGAAGTCCATGTATTGCGATGTTCAAGAAGAAGAATCCAGTGTAGATGTATCATCGCCAAGAGATAATTCTCCCATTGTGAGTGCTTTGCATTTAGCTCTGTCTAATGCGACTCAAAAGGCTGTAATTATATAAATGTTTTATGTTGCAGTTCACTGCGGTTTCGAACCAGCCAGCTGCGAATGATCGTGATAAGCTGCTGGATTTGAAAAAAGAAAAGTATAACAGCAAGCTGTGGAAAGAAGACGAGAAAAACGAGAAAAAACGAGTTAAAGAAGAACAAACTAAGTTACGAAAGCTGCACGAAAAAGAGCAAGATAAAAAGTCAAAAAGGAAATCGAAGCAAAGCAGTAAGGTTGGCGCATTAAGTGTAGTCGAAACAGTTGAATCGGCTTTGTCCTCGATGCCGGAGTTTATGCAATCTGATAAAAACCACATACCAATTTTTTTGCATAAATGTGTACAGTTTATAGAACAAGAAGGTCTTGATTCGGAAGGAATTTATAGGGTACCCGGTAATCGGGCGCACGTTGATCAATTATTTCAAAAGGTCGAGGAAGGTTAGTTTCTTTTATTGATGATTTATTGCTATAGCAAACTTAACCAATTGCCGGTAAAGCAGCAGAAGACGCTTTATAATTCCTACTTTTTGAATAAATACAAAATTTATCACTACCACGGCAGAATTTTAAACAATTATATAAATGTTCTATCCTGTTTTCTCTTTATAAACTTAATTGAGCATTGTCACTAAATAAATTCCTTTACAGATGCAAACGTAAACATTGATATTCTGGACATTCCAGTGAATGCAGTAGCTACCGCCCTTAAAGATTTCTTCTCGAAAAGACTCCCGCCGTTATTTGAGAAGGATCTCATGACTGAACTAGAAGACATTGCAGGTACATATTTTAATTTGGACACATCTTGCGTCACACTTTATCATCAATTTGCTTCCGTTTCAGGTTCACGGGGGATTATGTCGGCTAAGCTAAGCATGGAAGTAAAAGCCGATCGTAGTTGTCGCCTGATGGCACTTCGTTCACTTCTTAATAAATTGCCACCTATGAATTTTTCCATTTTGAAATTCATATTCCAGCATTTTGTGAGGTTAGTTCGCGTTTTTAAGTGTATACTAATTTATATAATGCTTTATATGTTCAGGGTATCGGAAAATTCCAAGTTAAATAGTATGGACAGCAAAAATTTGGCAATATGCTGGTGGCCTACACTCATTCCCATTGAATTCACCGATATGGGTCACTTTGAGCAGTTGCGACCCTACCTTGAAGATATCGTTCAAACAATGATTGATCAATTTCCTTACTTGTTCTGCGGCAAAGAGGCGTTTGTAATGGTTTAATGCGAGCTAACGTAAAGGTATCATTGAATGCTAGCGCGAAGTATAAATTGTAACCCGTACACTATTAAAACATAAATGAACGTAAATATGATGTAGCATTCTGTAATAACGGACAATGTTTCATTTTAAGTACATATATAATATGACTTAACATAAATACAAGCATAATAGATACAATTTGATGTAATTGGTTTGCTGGGAAATGTATGATCGACATCATAAATGAATAAAAGAATAAGCGCACAGCTAAGTGAAAAGCGTATTCGATGCAAAAAAAGCATTAACAGTTGGATTTAGGCAAAACACACATGTACATTAGAATTAAGGTAATTGTCTATTGTAACCATCAAATGAATAGTGTTTATAAATCACAGATTTTTTAAAAACGGTAAATGGATTAAAACAAATGTAAATGTAATTTTGTAGCCCATATTGAACTACGTCTTAATTTTTGATTTAGTGAAAATAATTTAAATCGCACACGAATAACAAAAGTAAATTAAACACTACTGGCAAGAGCTGACACCGATTCAGTAAGAAAAATTTAATTTATATGTCATTTAATTTAAAACGTTTTTAATTCCACACGCACGAAACAGTCCAAGGTATGTTTGTTTCAAAATTGGGTTTATTTGCAAAAATTCATCCTGTGGCATCATGCGGAAGAGACAAAGCGGAAAATTGAAACAAATGTTCGGGTTTTAGCAGGTCATTGCATGCTTTTTAAGATTAGTTCATAGGCACTTAAGCAAAGAAGAATCCAGTTCGTAAAATAATAAAAAGGGATATTTAATAGATTTTTTAAACAAAAAGTATATATGTAGATGGGACAGCAATTTGCAGTTGCTGTTAGGAAACTAAGACTAGCATAGAAAATCGTAATGGCTTTGTATGAAACTGACCTTATATGTTAGTTTTTATTTTAACGCCACCGGAAAACTATAAGCAAACTGAGCCTAAGCACCGAAAGAAGAATCTCAATGAAATATGTTTAAAAGTGAAACTGTTTTCTTGAACGCGTTTTGAAGTATGTGCGTAGTTTTCATTTGATTTTTCTCAAAAGGTTAGACAGGCCGTAAATAAACTCGGAAAAGAAAGCTTTAACTCTTGATTTCCTTCTGTGCGTACAGTTTTTACGAAGTAGAGCATATTTCGAACAAGAATTCCATTTCTTACAATTTAAGAAAAAATGAACTGTTGAGCAATTTTTATTTGCATGAAAACATATTCACATTCTATGTACATTATTCTCGCATACAGACGCTTCTAAATAAAAGTTTGCTAACATATTTCAGACATATAAGTCAATATAACCAAATTAAAGGCAAACCAATCGCTACAAAATATCCTAACAAAACTAAAGTTTACAATCAAAACTGCAATTTGGCACTTCAGTCAGATTTACTTTCATTTGCCGTAATGGAAACACCATGTATTAAAATAACCATAACACATTTTGACGCCATTTCATATCGACAAAATGTTAATTACATCTATTATGCAAATTATGTGTAAAGATGCATTATTGCTTGAATGAAAAGAGCACATAGCTTAATTCATTTCACGTCAGTGTAAATATTCTGATGGAATCCTCTTCACAACACTGTATATGTGTAATTACAATATTAAAAGTGACAAGTTTTAATACGGCGTTTATTATTGAATTGAAAATTACTGTAAGTTGCGCCTTTCACCAAGCATTGCGAAGATGTCGTTTTTCATGTGAAGATAGATTAATCTATACTAGCAGAATCCAGCACTCGAAATTCGAGTGCATTGATGATTTTATTATAACTGGCTCTAGAAATTCGATCGAATAATCATCAATCTCAGTTAGAACCCTTATTTTCACGCTTTCACAAATTTAAGTTTATTCAAAAACCTTTTTCCAAAATTTCCTTAAAAACGTGTATTTAAACTATTAAAGCAGATGTACATTTCTTCTGGCACTCCCAGACTTCTTCAGTGTATAACTAATTCCATAAGTCCTGTGTTTCTATTTTAATCCCTAACGTTTTACATTTTCATCGCAAAATTTAATCAGCTTAATTGCTCCATTCCCTAAGTTAATATTCATTCTCATCCCTACAGGTACTCTACTCTATCTATTCTATCTACTCTATCTCTATAGTTTTCCTTATGTAACCTGGTATATCCCACTTTTTTCTCCTCCTTCCAGTTTGTCTTTTTCCGTCGATATGCTATTTTTTAGTTGAATACCGCTCTTTGGTACCACTTCGATGTTGTATTTTTTAACATGCGTTTCAAGTCCCTGTGCATATCCGAGAAAGTTATGAAGAAGTCTGGGTGTGCCAGAGGAAATGGTTTTTGAATTTAACTTAAATCATCAATCAATATAATAAAACGGCAAGCTAAATTTGTTTTTCTTTCGAGATTAAATAATGTTTATGAATTTTAATAATGTTTCAAAATCATTATTCAATTATTGGCGCTTCAATGCGTCTCGAACGTATAACAATGCTAAGCGTTTTGCGCATGTCATCATTCGATTTTCACATTCTTGAGATCTACCAAACCGGTTGTTGTAAATAATGTTAGGAAAATCAAATATCGTTTCTAAATCTTGAAAGTTTTCTTCAACTGAAAACGCTTTTTTGTGGAATGTTAGACGACCTTCAGCAAAACAAACTAAAAAAATATGACCAAATATTGATGAAATGTACGTATACATTTGCATAATGAACGGCGACGCTATACACACGAATGATCCTCAGAGAGAAAGCTATCACACAACACCGAACCAGTGAACGCACAATCCACATGAACGGTATAAAGTGTGAATGAAAATATTCCTAAATGTGGTGAAATTTGATGATTAGCTTCCAAAACAAAAAATAAAACAGTTGACCAGTCCTAGATACGAACCTGGGACTCCCGCGTGCAAGGGCAAATCACTATCGTATGCACTACACAACCTATAGACCTTTAGAGTTTCTATTTTGATAGTGAAGGCTAGTATACCATTCGTATTTATCGCTGGGTGAACGTTCAACGTTGTGTATGTATCAGTAAGAAAATCTATTTTCCTTTTTCTCTCTATATTTTCCAAACAGATTTTCACAAAAAATACAATTCTGCACATCTACAGGATATTCTCTTTCCATTGATGTATTTTTTATGAAAATCGGTCCAGAAACAACGGCTAAAATGGTACCACAAAATTCATGTTAGCCATTTAATTATATAGATGATGTTCTGCTAAGGAAATTTAATTTGATTTCCCATCTCTAAAAAGCGTGACGAAGATGTGATGTTTAATACCGAAATAATGCGAAACTTAACACGACAGAAAGTTGGTAATACAGCGTGTATAACGCATTACTCTAGTGATCTTTTTCTTTTCTGTTAGACAGAATAAAAAACGTCAGTTTGATGGTTTTCAACTTTACTTTTCAACGAACCATATTAAAACTTCCAAATGAGAGAAATACATTGAAGGTAACAATTTTGAAACAACTAATTACGTTCAAAGATAACATGAAATTCGAAAGACAACTTATTTAATCATCTTCTAACAATCTAATGATTTGTTCCCAAATTGACAGTTTGTTCAATTTGCACAAAGTAACGCCTTTTTCCATTGAATTGTCTAGAATCAATGTAACTTCAATTCGCATGCCATAAACTCTCAAGCCATAGCTTCTCCGACTGAGAGTTTAGGGGGTTAGTGGTTTCTTCGCTTGAGAGCTTTTGTAATTGCGGGTTCCTGTTATTCGTTAATTGTCTTGCCTACTGGGTTCCTCCTGCATTGAAGGGTTTCAATGCCTTGAGAGCCACCTATCAAGCAGCATCCAAACTGAAATGGATCGTCAACTTTGCTTTAAGTACGACGATTTGTTCTAACGGGAAAGCTAATTTGAAGTTTATGAGGACTCAGATCAAAATTACATTCTCCCATATCTCGCTAACCGTGCTCCCCAGGAAAAAGTTGTACACGGCGAACTGGTAGAACATAAAATTTTCAACAACATGTAGCTACATTATTTTTGTGTAGCTGTGATTATCATAAAATTACGCTGCTTACCTGCTCGTTCTTCGACGGCACAGAACTTGCGCCCAGTTACGGATCAAATTACATCAACAATTAATTGCAGATTTCCACACCACCAAAGAGGTACTGCACGGGCGCGTTAACCATTTTTTTAGATGGTTGGTTTCTCCATGAGACCTATTTTTCCATCGAGACGAGACATACTGTATGTGTACGTTACGTTGGAAGAAAGAAAATATTTGCAAGCAGGCAAGGAATGTTCAGCATGCACCGGAACGCCCAGCTTCGGGAACACCTCCTTTGGTGACTTTGCTTTTGCTACCTGCTTTGTCTTCTAGGACCTGACGACAACCGGCCGTGTTTCAGGCGGTTTCGGTCGTGGAGCATCTTGCATGACAGCTAGCGCAGTAATTCTAATTGCCAAACTCGTAGCGGCGGGATTTCAACGCTCGCATACGTGGGCAGTGCCGACGTTGTGCAAGCTGGGACGTTCGCTGTGCCGTTTCGTTCCAGGACGTCAATACGACCTCGGAGGCGCTGAACGTTTATATGCCTACGTGGCAAATAAGATCACAAGGTACAGAAACACACGAAAAAACTGCCCTGAAAAATTCAAATAAAATATCGATCAATGAAAACTATCAAACACAATCAGTTCAGATATTTTCTTTAATTCAATCAAAAAGTTCGACAAAATTACGTATGTATAATGTAATATGTAAGTTTCTGTGGTTTCACTATAAATTTTCCTTTTTATATTTTATTGTTTATATATTGAGTGTTAGTACTCTTATTAGTGTTTTGTATTATTATTTCAATGTGTAATCTCGTCTTTCGATGGTGATGTTCCTGTCTTTGTGGACCTTCGTCTGCCTTCTTTGTTTTGCTTTGCCTTTTATTTATTCACTTCACTAGTTACATTAACTGTTGCTCCTCGGTTTTTTCATTATTATTGTTAGTTAGTTTGTCAAGAGTACTCACTTTTTGTTTTCCGCCCTCCTTTTGCTGGGTCTCTTCGATCGTTGTCCGCTGTCTCGGCTCAATTCGTTAATGGATTCCCGCCCAGATCTCAAACACCTCCTTTAAGGTTGGAAGTATTGGCCTCTCCTAGGGGAAATTCACATATTAACATAATTTTGGTGTTGGGTTTTGATTTTGTGTGTGTACCTGGGAGAGGCCTTCATCAGACCCTGATCGTTCCATGTTCTCCTTTCCTTCTTCTTTTCTTTGTTTTCGCTCCTTTCACTTCCCGGTTATCTCTCGTTTCAACTGCTCTCCGACGGGCGTCCTATGGTGCACTGCTGTTGTTTTTGCAATGTATGGTTGCATGGCAATTCCATGCGAAGAGGGGGTTGATTTTGTCATTTACTGAGGAAAGGAATTGAGACCTATTGTTATTCGGTATGTAGAAGTTTCCTAACGACCTTACTGCTAGTCGTATTATGCTCCTTTTAACTTTCTGGCCTAATTCTTTGACGAATGGTATAGTATTCTAGAAACCTCTAAATTTCCCTTCCCCTTTCTTCCCAGTTTCCTGTTTTTCTTCTATTCTTTGTATTGCCCGATATAATTCTCTTTGGCTGCCTGTTATATTGTCGTAGTCCGGAGCTGATTTTCTTTTCCTGGTTGCCTTCTGTTGACGTTGTAGATACGGATTTAGAATCGCCCTCTATCCTCTGCAGCTATTTTCTTCTGTGTAGATCATTCCTGTTAGGGATTCTCTTTCTTTTATAACACAGTCGCTTTACAGAGGTATTTCCCTCATGATGTCTGCTAGTTGATCAATATAATCATGTCCTGCATTTAATTTAATTAATACTGTTTTTATCGTTCTCATTGTATACGAGTTTGGGTATCCATTAATGGGAAAGATTCTCCTTAGCTTCTGGCAATTTGGTCTCCAGAAAATCTTGCTGCTGATTGTTAATGCTCTTATGGTATATTCTAGTGTGACCGACATTTTCATGTTGTCGAGATGATTTGAGTAGTAATTCAACAATCGTTCTGAGGCAATGACCTTCCTGTACCAACTTGTGTAAACATCCTTGTCCCCTCTTATGATTACGTCTAAGCAATTGATGGACCGATATTCATCTTCATATTCAATCGTGAAATTAACTTTCCCTTTGTCCTTGTGAGTGGTGCGTAGTTCTTTGGATATGTTTTCCAAGATATGCTTGGCTTTTCGAATACTTTCTATTGATGCTATTACCAGCATGTTTGGTTCGAAGTTTTTCGCTATATGGCTTGTTCCCGCCCTGATAGCAATGTTCGTGAACATGTCCGTCACGTCGATGCCATAATGTTCCCTTCTTTCTCAAGGGCTCTGGAGTCCCTAATGAGTTTGATTAGTCGGTCTGTATAACCTATGTTGTAATCTCGGTTTCTAAAGAGATATAATATCTTCGCTAGGAAGGTAGCTTTGCGCCAAAGATTAAAACTACAACAGATGTAAGCTTGTCGTAATTCATTTAATGTAATTTAGTAATGTAACTTAAATTCAAATTTAATAAAAGCTGATCTGTGGAGCCCCGCAAGCTCCCATGATCGGCAGGAAACTCACGGCGCAAACAGAGTCTGCTCCTGCGCCAGCTTTATGCCTGCGGGCCAACGACTCGGCCTGTTCCTCGTTAGCCGCGTCTCCACCAACAGGTCTTTCCCGCCATCTCGCGTGTGGTACTGAGTCGGACTCAGCCGCATTGGCCATCATCCTTGTAGAACAATATTTGTAGTTGATAGTAAAATAAAGACTACTAAAGATCTGCAAATTTAAATTTTGCTTAATATGCATTTCTCGCACGGCAAAGCCCTTCCCGCACCCTATGTAAACAAATACGCGGAATCAGTCAAAAGAAAGCTTTTTGCAAAACGAAGCGAAACGATTGCGGCAGTTGAAGCGTAAATAAAATTAACCCAGAAAAAGGTCCTAACGAGAGGCGCATTACGACGCGATTTGAAGGAGACGCGGCGTTTCGGCCGAATTTATGTTGAAGCCGAAAGTGGAAAAAATCGCGGCCGCTTTTCAGTGAATTGTCTAGAATCTATGTAATTTCAATTCATCAATATCCATTGATTTCAAATACTTACACAACATAAATTACCTACAAGAGGCACTGTAACGACAATGAGCTCTGCTGAGTTTTGAATCCATTCTGCAAGGCTTCATTTTTGAATTAACGTTGGCCACCTGCGTACAAAAGTTTAGACATTTTAGACATTTCGCAACTAATACATTTGCATTAATTATTTGGATATTTCATCAGACGTGCTTATTACAGACATCCGAGCTAACCGAACGACAGCCTCAGGCATCGTTCGGATAAGCTCGGCATCTTCACGGTCACATTTTGCCGTGTTCCGTACCCCTGCACAATTCATCATTTGTAAATCCAAAAGATTTATGTGAATTATGTCTAATTCTCTGCCAAATACACATGTGAATAGATAAAAACAAGTATGTACATCGTATTGCGTGCAAATTAACACGACCTTCACTTTTATTAGTAGATGAAAGACTTCCTATATAAGGGGGTTACGAATTATCAGCGCAAACTTGACCTAGGCTTACTCTAAAAGAAACGATAGATAATTCAAGCCCACAGAAGTTGTCTGCGTTGAACGATATTTGTCGCAACATTACTTCCCGAAATTTTAATTTCAACTACACCCGAAGCTGGTATCCTAAATTCAACTCACTTTTATCTGCGATGCTTTCATTGCCCTTGATCATATCAAATGAAACCGGTGGAAATGTCTCAAGATATGTACATATGTACAATATAAACAGACGCGATGGCATACATTTGCCTACTTTACCTTTATTGTTTGGGTTTCATCGATGCACGACATTTTAAATCTGCATGATTTCATATCAAGATATCTGCATAGCCCTTGAGTATTCACAGGAGGCAACCATTGTTTCGCGAAATGTGTTTACATTTAAAGAATAAAAGTGAATTGATCTCTTCATAACCTTGTGGCAACGCGACACATTCCGCCATTTTCTAACGCACCTTGATAGGAGCCTCGTTTTGATAACGTCTGGATTTTTTAAACTAACGCGCGTCGAAATCACCATTTTCAATTTTTCGAACGCCACAAGCTATGTGCGATGTATCGTAATTACTCAAGCTTCTCCGCATTTCAAGGGAATTTGACAGTAAATGGACATTATCCAAGGAAAATTTTAAATGACAATTTACCTGGCCTGGACAATCCTTGTATTTACAAATCATGAGCGAATCTTCCGAAGTTAAAGGGAAACAAAAATTTGTTCACCCACCAAACTCGCGCTAACCAATTCCTTTCAAGTGACACATAGAGGTTATGAAATGCACATGGTCGTTCTGGTCCAGTACTGCCAGCTATTGAGATTTATTTGTTGTCCTGCCATGCTATGAATAGAATATTTGAGTTGCTTTCAGGGAATAACTTCGACACAAATGTATGTACGTGCGACAGTGTAGATATTATAAAATAATAAATAATACTTTTATTTATTTTTATTTTTGCATGCATGAAAATGTGACTGTCGAACCTGCCAGGCTCAGGAAACGAGACGGCGAAGCAGCCTTCTTCGCTGCTTGAGGATGAAGAAAATTTAAAAGTGTGTTTCGTCGGCTAGCTCAGTATAGTTTATTTAAGTACATCACAAAGTATTGCAAAAGTGTTCTTGATAATTTTTATGGCCCCATTTCATTCGATCTTTCTTGAAGTTTCCTAGGCATCGAAAGCATTAATTTGCTTGTAGTTTCGCTGGATATTTTCTTTCATTTACAAATCAATTTTCTTTTAAGGACGGTTATGCTATACTTTCTTATTCACTAGTTAAAGTGATAGCAATGATGTATAAAGGATTCCAATCTGACTGCCAAATTGCAATATGCAGTGAAAATTCAATGTCTATAAAATCTTACGTAAGATAGGGGAAGAAATAATTCCAATACGTTACCGAGCTATATAAAGGACATAACAAACTCTAACTTATTTAAAATGACACTCAAAAAACATCTCATACGTGAACAAAACTTGAAATGAATACATCAGCTCCGCAATTCCTCAAAGCTCATAATGAAAAATTAGAAAATATCACAAATGTTAATATAAACGAAAATAAATGACTTTAAATATCGAAAATTAGGCACTGTCCCTTATGCCGATCTTTATCGTCTGGGAAGTGCCAAGCATTTTTTAAAATATGGATGGATAAATAAATAGTTTCTATTGTCTTGGATACATTGCCTAGAAGGACACGGAGGTGGGTTTAGTCGGTAGAAATCCGGCATATCGTGAGGCTGGAGCCAATCGGTATCTTTTGAAGATTCCCACCTTCCAACGACGAAAAAAAAAATTTGACGAGCCCTTGCAATGCATTAACTGAAAAATTTCACAAACGATCCATACGTGATTAGTGGACGTTTATTTACTCATTATAATAGTTCATTGTTTATTGTTTTTGCATGAGTATTTATTAGAAATATAAAAATAATTAAATTTTTTATACGATGACAATGCGTTTTATATTGTAAAGCGTTGATTACCAGAAGTGCATATTAGGTAGACATTTTTTTAAGAAAAATAACTTGATTTTGTCGTACTTTTTGATTAAATTGGAAAATATCTGGATTGATTGTGTATGATTGTATATGATCGATACCACATACGAATAGTTCGCTTCCTCCAGATCTAACTTTAATGAGTTTGACAGCAGAATGACAGTCGCTTATCATCTTCGGGAAAATGACGGGGTGTTAAGAATAGCCGATCGAAAAGTGAATATCATTCAGCCACGCCACTTTGTCACGAATTAAATTAATTCTAGAAGCGTACAATTCGCACTCGCATATTGCAATTTCAACCGAAACGGCGCGTCAAGTTCGACTTCAATAGACACGGCAATCAAGCATATTGCGAACTAGCGTGGCCCTGTGGACTGTTGGAACGTAAAACAAGTGGGTGAAAAAGTTACACGCAAAATGTCTGATTTGCCCGAAAGTGAGGTGCCCAGCGAAAGTTTCCTCGGCCAAGTGATAAATGAAATAATAACGAGCCCCGTGCATCTCGCACTTGTTGGCATTATTGCGCTGTTGATTTACAAAATAATTAAGAGCCGGATTGAAGTGCCGCACAGCCATGAAGAACCAAAGGAGGAGCTACCGAAGCTTCGGCGAGATTTCACACCACAGGAATTGCTGAAATACGACGGCACACAAGCAGATGGCCGAGTTTTAATGGCTGTTCTCGGAAATGTTTATGATGTAACGAAAGGGAAACGGTTCTATGGACCAGGTACGTTTCGTTGAAAACGTCTCGTCATTTGCGATGGAAACGGAAGGACGGATGCCTCCCTTCCTTTCTTCCTTCTCCATACAGACATTGGCAATTTTCTTTCGCGCTAAGCTTATCTTCTCCGTCTTTTTAAAGTTACTTTTCTTTATCCGTTACTGAACATATGTTCAAATTTTCAAACGGGCTCCCTGGTTCCCAATATTTGAAGAAGACAGAAGCGGAACTGTAAAAATTATCTTTATTGCATTATATTACATTCTATCTAACTAAAGCTAACATTTTTCAAATTCTGATCACTAAAATCTACATAAATTAATGTTTCGCAAAGTATAAGCCACTAAAATTATTGAGTGACATTGAATTTGAACTGAATGTGGTCTTGAAAAGAAATGTAGGCTTTCAAACTCATACAAATACTCTAATTCAGTCAATGTGACATCAGTATCGCATCCCTTTCCCCTTAAAGGTTTTTCAAATAAGTAAATCCACTGAATTGTAACAGCTTGCCATAAAGAAATATTTTTCAAATCAGGTGGGCCATATGCAGCCTTTGCTGGACGCGATGCATCACGAGGACTTGCCACATTCAGTGTATCACACGCCGAAAATGTAGAATATGATGACCTTAGCGACTTGTCGACAATGGAGATGGATTCAGTTCGCGAATGGGAAATGCAATTTAAAGGTATTCTAATCTATTGACACGTCTAAGGATTGTATGTTATAAATGCATGGTGTATGTTTTCAACTGCGCTATTATCTACGAGGGTCATTCAATAAGCAACGAAAGAAATTGTTGTAGTTTAAAAACCGTTTATTCAATCAGTACAAAATTGTGGCTACTTTTCAACATAATCCCCCCCCCCCCAATACTTATACACTTGTCCCATCGTTCCTTTAACTTTCTTATGCCATTGGCATAAAATCCTTTTGGTAACTGTTGGAGCCAAGTTTGCACGTGAACCTTGACTTCTTAGTTAGAGCCAAATTTTTTGCCACGTAGCGCCTCCTTAAGAGGACCAAACATATGGAAATCTGATGAAGCAAAATCTGGGCTATAAGGAGAGTGTGGAAGAATCTCCCAGCCCAGTTTTTGAAAGCATTCTTGAGCATTCTGTGCCGTATGCGGCCGTGCATTGTCGTGAAGCAAAATGACTCAATTTCTCAAAAGTCCACAACGTTTAGTGCGAATGGCAGGCTTTACTTTGTTTTCCAGCTTATTAAAGTAATTGAAGATTGGATTGTCACGTCAATGCGAGTTTCAAGGAAAGAAATTGCGACTTCGACCGGTCGTCCAGTTCGCTGCTCATCTTCAACACTGTCGCGGCCACTTTTAAACTGTTCCATCCACTTGTAAGTGTTTGAACGGTTTAAACAATTGTTCCCGTACACTTTTAACATTCTTGCATTTATCTCACTACCTTTAACACCTGCTACTAAAAATCTAATCACAGTACGTTGTTCTTCCGCGGTGCAATTCTCAATCGGACTTGACATCTTGAACTAACTGAATTAGACGTTATGTTTACAAAATCTTACCAATCAGCTGATCAGGAGTAATAACAAGGATGGCAACTTAAAACCCGAAAAGTCTCGTATTGAATTATAAAACAATCTTTGACCTACATCAATTTGTCTCGTTACTTATTGAATGACCCTCGTAAATAATAACTAGTAAAATGCTACTTTCATAAGTGATCATCTTTGATATTTGCATAGAGGTGCAAAAGCTGTCCAAGTTTATTTGTTATTCCGGCATCTTAACGTGAATGGTATAGTTTAGTTAATCAGCATAATAGAAAATATACGAAATAGCTAACTTATGATCTCACTAATATGAAACATTCGATGCGCGTAAATAAAAATTCAGTGTGTTTTGGATGTAAAATTGCATTCCATCTATTTGATTCCACTTTTGATAGTTTTTAGGCGAAAACAAATGTAATACATAACAGAATAAACCTTTGGCTTTGATTTTTTTCCAGAAAAATATGCGTTAGTGGGCCGATTATTGAAACCAGGAGATGAGCCTTCCACGTATTCTGACGATGAAGAAGAAACCCACACTGAGACCATCTCGTCGTCACATAATCAAAAAAAGTTGGAATAGAAACACAATATGAAGTCATGAAGATGTCTCCTTGAAGCACGTAGCATTAAATAAAAAAGCGATATGTTCTCCGCACGAAGCACTGGAATAGCGTTTCTATTGGAGCTCTTCCAACAACAAAAAACAACAATGCTTTAAATTTTGCGTATGAAATTTTAACACTGAGTGGCGGAAATACGCATCTAATGTCAGAGATACTTAAGCATGATTTTCTTACATCATTTTATATTATTAAGAACATAAAAAGCTCAGAAAAAAATGAGCATTGTCATTTCTAAATGTTACAGGATGGTCAAAAATATTTGATAGGTCTAAACTTTACAGCATTTATGCCGTAGTGAAGCGTGGGAGCAAGATTTTTCCTTTTCTTTTTGTAAGACATTTGTACCAAATAATAATTGAATGTGGGGTTGTAAATAAAACAAAACTGTATGAGCTATTTTTTAGTTGGCAATAAAGGTGAACAGTATAATGGGTCGGCAGCATATCTGATGGATTCACTATGTTCATGTATATCCCGGAGTCAAAGTCATTCTCATTCGTTTTGCGTTATATGTTACTTTGAATTATTTTTTGCCTTTCTCCTTGAAATGGAATCGATCTTGAAGATTTGGTCTGTTCGAATACAACCACGGGGTTATTTCAACTTGATTGAGTGCATCTTTACATTTTGTCTTCAATATAAAGAAAATATCCAATTCGAATGTCAATGCATCTTCAATCGAGCAAACATTGGTTCAGAAAGGGGTATGATCTAGACGCGGCTGTGTTGCGATGAAGAGAATACAATAATAGCTGAACATCTAAGAAATAAGTTCTAACTAAGTATTTGCGCTACTATGGATACCAATAACTATTTATTGATATATTAATCAAATCACTTAAAGTGAAAACATAAACATGATTGTATAGTTTTCGAACCTAACATATATTTACTTTCTGTACCACATTTGTAACGTCTTCATTCGTTTTACTTTTTTTTGAAGCTGCAGAACACCGTACAAAAGCGCCTCGGCAGTAGGTGGACAACCGGGTACGTATATATCAACAGGGATGATTCTATCGCAGCCCCGAACAACAGAATACGAATAATGATAGTAACCACCACCGTTGGCACAGCTGCCCATAGATATCACCCAGCGTGGCTCAGGCATTTGATCGTAAACTTTTCTCAAAGCAGGAGCCATTTTATTCGTAACAGTTCCTGCCACTATGATCACATCTGCCTGGCGTGGCGACGCTCTGAAAACCACTCCAAAACGATCCATGTCGTAGCGAGGTGCGGCAATATGCATCATTTCAACTGCACAGCATGCAAGGCCAAATGTAAGGGGCCAGATAGACCCTTTGCGGCCCCAATTTAGGACATCATCTAAACGCGCTACGGTCCATTCAGCAAGGTTAGGTTGTTTGGTTCCAAATGGTGAGTAGCCCCGCTTTTGTGGTGGTTTAGCTGGGTCAACTACGGGCATTGTCTGTTGCTCCCGAAGATTCTGGTGGAATATGGATGTTACTGGACCGATTTTTGTAGTCGGTAGTATAGTCGTGCTGTTGAGAAGTCTGGGAGCCGTTCTAGTGGCCGCAACAGCTGACCGCAGCATTTTGAATCTGCGGTTAAAAAATCATGACAAGACAACCGCGGAAATTTCTGTAATGCAGTTTTAGGATACCTTTGAAATTAATGCTCCGCAGAACAACAATATTCACTTTTTATGTAACTTGTCTCAAATATAGTTTCGGCTGTTGGCAGCAGTGCATGCCAAAAATTGAGAAACGTCAATCTATATCAGGTGTAATAATTTATCTGTCGAATATGGCATTACACAAAAGACACTTCCTATTGTGACTTACATCTGCTTTAAGCAACTCAAAAATTTCAACAGATCGATTCGAAACACTGTTTTAGCAAAGTTCATCAATAAAACGGTGCAATGCCCCGTTTTAGCTTAAGCTTACAGAAGAGTGCTCGATATAAAAAAATTGCCATACTGAATTGGCTAAAGGTACTTTTTTCGTTTATTTTTATCCAAAATAATCCTTTTCAAAATCAGAACCAAAATCGTTCTGCCAAAAAAAATTAATTGATTTTTGAAAGTACTGCCTAACCAATTTAGATTGCCGTTTAAATAACAAACATTGATTTTTTTAGTCCATAAATTATAAAAATTTCCATTTATCGAAAGAAGGGATATAGAAAACATGAGTTTTGATTGGAGGCTTTGGTCTCTTTTTTTATGAATAAATGCATTTAATGAGCACTCATTGCAAACTATCGATGCCTATCTGATAATTTTAATCTACTTTTCGCATTGTTCTCGACTGTTGCAAAATGCAACTTTTCAGATGGGAAACTCACGAAAAACGACTCATTTAATAGTTTCAACTGAGAAACTGATGAAACCAACATGTTTGTGAAAAATTCATGTAAATTCAGAAATGAATGCATGAAACTAACGAGTATTAAGAAGTTGCTATAAAGGACACGTTATGCTCGCGCTCGACATTTGCAGCAGCACAACTCCTTGCGTCGCATTGCGTATCAACAAGACTAATCTGCCACGAACATCTTGGATGATCCAGGAACTTCATATCCATGCGACTTTCACACATTCATTTCACTTAACATTCCTCTTCTATAATTTCATGCGATTTAAGGTTAGTATTCTATTTTCCTACTGATTGTTTCTCTCTACTCGACACTTTTCTGGTCACCGTGCTGGTGCGTTTTTTATTGTTATTTACTCATGAAGATACCGAGGCAAGGAGAAGACCCAGTCTTTTTTATATATGATCTGAGTAACAAGCAAGGCTTCCGCTTGGTTCGTAACACGAGCAAATCGTTCGTTTGCTATCCATTTTAACAAAAGCTACAATATTATCATTATGAAAATATGAAAATAAAATGAATTCGATAGTGATTTTTTCTACAGAAATTCTTAAGGTGATTGTTAACGTTGCTAACAAATGTAATAGAATTTATCTTTTATTTTTATCTTATATGAATGTCTATGTAGAGAAATCGATAAATCAAGGTTTCATTTTAAGAGTCAAGTTTATGTTTTTTGGTATTTATTACGGTAAATCAAGTGAACTTTTGTTATTTTTAATGAATTTTTTTTTCATAAAACTTTTTAAATTAATTATATGCTTCAATAATTTAAAGGAATAATATGTTACTTAAAATTAGCGTTACTTTTATTTCGTAATCAATTCCTTCGCTCAATCAATAAAATTACATATACCATATTTATTGTTCTCATGTGACTGGCAATCATGAAAGGCGCTGTGCACAACGTTGAGAGAAGCCAAATCGTGTCAAGGAAGTGCATATGTGGGTTTTCAGCTCCGAAAAACTTTATTATTAAAATTTGTGGTGAAACTCCAAACTATTGCTATAGAACCTGAACAAACGATCTCAAAAGAACATTCTTCCAATGTCTGACTAGCGTAGGACAAATTAAAAGCTAAGTGATTGGCAACGAATCAGTCATCAAAGCCACGCAAGATTTTTTCTGAAATCAATAAATGATAGAGAACGTTTACAAACACGAAATAGAATTATAAACATTAAATTAATTAGTTTTGGTTTCAGTCTAATTGTAATTTTATGTTCTTGGCTAAATAGATTTAAACTATATTTTGCAAATTTTCTTCAAACGTAATTGTATTTAGAAAAATGTATGGCATAAAAAAATATGTATGCAAACGCCTCAATTTAACGGGAGAGGTTCAGCAATGCCTGAAAGCACGAAACGCACACCATGTATCATTTAGTGTAATTTTCGATTTTCCACTCATTTTTGTTTCGTCAACCCCACCTCAGCGTTACAAAATGATGACACCTGACACAGGTTAACAGATTTTTTGGATTGTGAGCGGTTCTTTCAGTGAAAAGTATTTTTTTTTACATTTGTAATAATATTTTTTTCATTCTGCATGGACTGGGAAGACATGCAAATAACGTATATATTGTATGATGCATCATCAACACATAGATTTACTACTCTAAAAGCACATGCTATAGTGCACAGAGTCATTCAACTGAATCAACTGCGTTGGCTCATGAAATGTGAAGACTTCTTGCTGGTGAACGAAGAATGGCTGATCTCTCAAATGTACGGAGATGGCTGGACCCATAAATTCTGAACGATGGCTGCTGATCTTTGAACTAAATTAATTAAATACCAACGATCGCAATTGTCGGTCTGCTTCATGTCGCACATATGTGCATCTTTTGATGAAGTGTTCTGGGTGATATATAATTCATTGGTTTCATTGCCGCTTAGTTTGCATTCTAAGGCTTGGGTCGTAAACAGTAGTTCAGAAATCGCCAAAGAACACGGTTCGAACAGGATCGTGCATACGATTTAATAATTTTCGGTTATCTCTTTGATCCCATATAAGTGAAGAAGACTTCATGTGTGTTTGATTACTACGTGCTGAATACTTAAGTTGAACGATTGTTTTTCATTGGCTACCCAATCGCAGAGCGTATTAGAGTCCGAGCGATACCTTTTCATATTTACACGACCTTTTAAGTTTTAATTTAAACGTGGATCACTAACTAGAGGCTCCCCATCACCCCGCCCCAGTTCAATTCGTTTCCAAATGAAGCTATGAAATTGAAGGCGCTTTGGTATTGTGCTCGAGTGACTCACTCTTGAAATATTGAATGCAAAAACAACAAAACGCCACTGGCCGGCCACGATGATGATGTCAAGCGATTCTAACGAAAGCTTCAATGATGCTGATGATTCTGACTCGGGCGGAGATTGCGCGGGAGCCATTTACGAAAACATTTGTGATATTTGTTGCCATTGTGGGAGGATTTTCGGTGCGGCTGGGCGCTACTGTAAAATTTGTCACATGTTAAACGGTCAGTTGACAAAAGCACATGAATTACAGTATGAAAACAACATTTTCAGAACGCTAGACCAAAACAGTAGTCAAGATGCGGAATATACGGAGTACGATAGAAGTTCTAAGCGTATCAGATCAGAAACACCCAAACAACGGGACGCATTTGCATTAAAGACACGTCCTGAAAATAGTACGCACTTAGCCGAAAGTAAATTTGAATTGAAGAGCAAAGTTTTCGGTGATATTTTAGAAGCATTCAGAAAACCACGATTTCTAAGCAGTAAAAGTAAGCGCGACGCGAAAAAACCGCGAAAACTAGAGATCATTCATAACGTTGCGAACATCACTGATTTTGAGGAGGCTCGATATGATGAATTACGAACGAGTGAGAAGAAACACACAACCAGTAGTCATGTGCAGTCGTATGGAATAGATCATCAATCGCGATGGTTGAGAAGCGGGCGTTGTGTTACTACCACCGGCAGTCGTTATTGTGGAACGGGCGAGCAATTACTAAGTACCACCCGAAATACGAAAAATAAATACCGCGGCATTTGTAGTCCAAAGCACACCGACACATACCACTGTGATTCGACGAACACAAGGTTTGCGTCGCCTGAAAGAAATGCCAGAAAAGCGATAGTAGTTTATACCACGCACCCTGTATTCAGTAGTGATAAGTATGATAACGTGACAACCCGCCCCGCTCCACACGTTCCGCTGCGATCGCAACAAGTACCGTCGTTGGTTCAAGATAATAATAACGTAGTCGTGCTGCACTGGCTAACTTCGTTGCGTCGACAAACCCATTCGTATTGTGAGCCGGACGACGACTCTATTTCCATCATAAAAAGTATCCCATCGCCATCCAATTTCAATTGCTGTGGATTATTGTGCGGTCATCCCATTTATAAAAGTGATATTGGCTCCGGTTTGGTTTCGCCCATCTCGTTAAACAGTTCGTGGTTAAGAAGTGAACAACAGCTCGCGGTGCAAACTGTTTTTATCTGCGATGTAGGTGCTTATCTGAATGTCGATGATGATGAATCACTGTGTTCCGGCTCGAATAATCCCCGCGCGAAATTAATGATTGAGCGATTCAAGCACCAACACCATCTAATGGAGAAGCAGCTTCGGTCGAAACGCCGCGCGATTTACGTGAAAATCGACGAAGACAGTGATGATTGTGTTGACGAAAGTGATGTGTCTTCTTCTTCGACTCTAGATAACGATCGTGGTGGGTGCCGCACAAAGCGCAACGCCTTCCACGAAAGGAATTCTGAATTTGTGAATGACATGCTCAGCGTATTCAACTCATTGTTGAGTAGCGACAAGGACGAAACTAGCGCCCCCGATTGTAGCACACCCAAAAAAACGTCAGAGCACTTGCTCAACCAACCGGAAATAAGCACCGCTCGTACGAATAGTGATGCAGTGACGCGCCTGCATCGCCAAGCATCAACTGCCAATGCCGGGAGACATTTCGCTTGTTCCAACACAGGCACCTCGTCGCCATTTTCGCGCATTTATTACAGAAATGAAATTTCGCGTACGATTTTTAAAGGCGGCACACACATACCGATCGCACATTCCATATTGCGCACGTTCGTCACGGCTGTTGGAGTGTCGAAAAGCCTAAACGGATTTCTTCTCACAATCGACAATAGTAGTAGTTTAAGGCAAATGCTATCCTTACTCGCTCGAAAACCGAATTTCTTGAAAGAAGATCGTGCAACACTTGAAGAAACATTTCTCACCAATTTCATAGTAGTTCCATGGTCTGAAACAAAAAAGAGTAAGAACCTGTGTCCGATTGGAAACGACACTGATGATCACAATCATATGAATGGGAAAGATTTAACTACTCGGGTGCCATCTGAAGATGACGACATTTACCAACATATCTGGACTTTTCGGAGTGTGGGAAACCCTCGTGAGAGTTATGCATCATCTATTGACCTAGCCGACGAGATCATAGTGACTGAAGACAGTGACTACGTCAATACAACCGGCGTTTGCAGTGATGATTCATTGTCATTGAGTGTAAAAGACCTTAGCGATTGGGAAACTGACGATGAATTCATATTTTCGCACAGCTGTGCGCAAAACAATTTACAGCAGCGGAAGAATTTTCATTTAAAAGAACAAACCGTTTCCGGGGACCTGGTTCCTCCGACATCTTCCCCGCGACTGGCCAAGAAAATCAGGACGTTGAAGCCCTTACCGGAAAAATCGACCGGTAGTTGTCATTCCTTATCGTCCATTGGTATTGTGAAGGCCGTTGAAAATCCACCTGACTATATGCCTGATCGTAAATACGAAAGAGTCTGCATTCTATACAGTTTAGAGGATTCGCATGTACGAGCTATTATTTACAATAACGCTGGTAGCAGACAGGATCATTTAACCGACCAAAATATTAAAAACAAAATTGTTACTGGTTCGCCATCGTCTGCATTTGTTGAGAGTTATCTGCAGGAACAGGACATTTACAAAAAGACAGCAACAAATAATGGAGGGCACGAGAAAAACAGAAACAACATCCATTCATTCATTCATATTGATTCAGTTCCGAGATGTGTACAAGCTTGGAAATTTACTTTACTGAGCGCTTACTATTCGGATGACGAGGAAGATATGGTAAGTAGTTGAATTCGATAGAACTTCATTCCACAACCATGAAAGAAATGATTAGAGTTCTCTATTAACCACCAATCGCCTGAGGGGCGCGATGGTTGCACAAAATGTTGTGAACCTATCGATTTAATGAACATTTCTATTTTCTAACGGTAGTTTATATTTGTAGCTATGAGAAAGCAGCTGGTCTATCACTCTACTATCTTGGTGGGATTTGTGCAGTTTTGAAAAGAAAACGGAAACGAAATCTTGTATCGCGTGAAAGATGGCTCACAACAGATGTTGTGTACAACAAAATTACGTAAAATTTAAAAGCGTCCCAAAAAAGCGAGGACAGTGTTTGTTTCGTTCCCCACGATTTCTTTATTTTTACCTTACAGACCAGGCTGCTCTAAAATGAACCATTTTAAAGTAAGAATAGAGAAAAGTAGGAAAAAACTATTTATTTTAACTTTTTTAAACATTTCATTTTTTTAATGTTCCCGACTTTTTTGAGAGGGAAGATTAGTCAATTATTGTTATACGAATTATTCCACAATTTAATTTTGGATTGGAAACACCAAAAGGCGGTAACGTCATACAAAACTTTATTTTTATATATTGGCTACTTTGTTCTAAAAGCAACTTAAAGAAATAAATTATAAAATTCATTATGAATTTCCTGCTGCCACTTCTAAATAATGTTTTTTTGTTTCAATAGTATATCAGCAGAAATGAGATCCTCAATAGTTATCGCAATGTTGAAGCGGCGCCAACGTTACTCAAAAAATGCGCATCGGAAGGCAATCTGCTGCAACTTCCCAGGGATAAGAAAAAAACTTTAGGGGAAAGACTACTGAACAAAGGTAGGCGTATTCTTTCCAGATATATGAGTAAAATCTAAATAAAATATTAATGTGATTTTAGTTCAAGCAGTCAGTATTTTTCCTATGTAAGTATTGAATATAAATAAAGTTTATTTGTATTCTAATTTTATTTTTACTTCTTGTAGCTCCCCACGACAAATAAGAGATAAAAGGAAATTAGATTTCTTAAAGGTAAGATTCATCAACAGTCAAATCAGAAAGAGAAACAATTAAATTGTATTCGTAGAAATACTCAGTTTACAGATCCTTTCTCTCCCTGTTTCTTTTTGGAAATAGTTCAGTTTTCAATTTCGTATTACCTTTGAGACTGTCTTCGAAGCATTTAAATCAATTTAAATTTATTGCTTTCACGAATACTTTACAGTATTATTTGCTTATTCTAGCGACGTGGATCTAATGAATCTTGCTCCTCAAATAATGTAAAAAAGGGACTACTGTTCGGAGCAAATTTGAGCGACATGAAAATAACTGGGATTTCAAATGTACCAGAGTTTGTCGTTGACTGCATAAAATTCATCGAACAGCCTGCACATATATGTACAGATGGACTTTATAGAGCTTCTGGAAACAAGTTGGAAATTGATATATTAAAGAAAAACTTAACAGACAGATATGATACAAAAATCCTTGAGAATCAAGACATTCACACAATAACCGGCTTACTGAAATTATTCTTCCGGGAATTGAAAACTGCACTTATATCAGATGAAATTTATAACAAACTGCCGAATAATTTAACAAACGAGGAAAATTTATGGAGCATCAAAAATGTTTTATATATTATGTCTAGCGTATCTAAGGAGACACTAAAATACCTGATAAAACATTTAACAAGGTACGTGAAAATTATGTATAAAACAAATTTTGAAAATATTTTGCTTTACAAGCGGAGAAATTTTCGTCTAGATAGTATGTTTTGTAGCGTAAAGTAGGGAAAAGACCTGATTGTTTCAACTAACACAAATGTGAACTAAATTTGAACTTGCCTAGAAAAATGATTTCTCCTCTTTAAACGTTAAGCATTGTTTATTATTTTGACATATTGATAAATTTATAATTGATTACAATTTAATAGGGTAGCAGCTGAGAGCCACCAGAATCGAATGCCAGCTTCGAATTTAGCTATAATTTGGGGACCATGTATTTTATATTCATCGTTTACTACTCCGATGAGCATAGCTCGAATAAATACATTAACAAAAATATTAATAGAACAATACGATTTCATTTTTGAACACAAAGATGAAAGGTATATAGGATAACACAAGAAATATGTAGCTGTTAAGGCGTATTAATACAAGCTATGCAATGCTTGTTACAAATGAAATTTAATACCAAAAATAATATTTTTCAAATGTGATATGTTACGACTTTAAGATTTTACAATAAATTATTCTTTCTTAAAACACGCTGGATTTCAAATTGAATCGCGTCCGATATGCTCCTATGCTGTAAGAGCATATTTGTAAAAAAAGAACCTAAAATTCATCTATGAACAACAGTACTTATAAAGCTGCCACAAGCTTCTACAATGTTTACCTAATAAGCTTATCAACAAAGCAAATTATCAAAACATAGCGTTTGGCTTAATCTTTACGAATATGTTCCTGAAGGGATTTCGTCTATACAATTTTAAGAACATGCAGCTAGTGAAGTGACAACTGACTACAATACGCACTAGTATGTTAAATTACAATCGATTGACTAGCGCAGTTATCAAGTTAAAAAAATTAAATTTTTAGTGTAAACTTAGTACAGTAGAATCTCGAAAAAGTTAACCGAAATGTCCCAAGGGTAATTAACTTTTTCGAACTATTAACTTTTCTAAGTGGTTTTCAAAATTGAAAAAAATACAATAATAAGTATAGATTTTTCGTAAATAACACGCTAAATTTATTTCAATGACTTAGTTTCCATCATTACAAAAAAAATTTGTACCGGCTGGTTTATGGTTCTTAGTCACTCTTGATCATTTTCGTGCGATATATTAATTAATTTTTGTGGAGTCGTTTGAAGAAGCAGTCGAGACTTGTTTGTTTCTTTTCTTTTGTGTAATAGCTCTTGATCATTTTCGCACGCATATGGACAAGGTCTGCCACCTGCTTTGCATCGTTATTGTTTTCAAACAATTTTATCAAGATATTGATGCTTTCAACTGCTTTCACTTTTGGTTGTTGAATATCTTCCTCGATAATTGACCCGTCGTTATCATTATCGGAAACTTCGAAATCATCGTTATCTTCCGCAATTTGATTCTTGTTCCAATTTTCAATGACATCAATGCTGATGTCAACATTATCACCCACCTTCTCGAAGTGTATCGTCGTAAGTACTATTTGATTCAATCAATTTAGACACCGGAATGTCGTCTTCACTATCGTATTGATAGGAGCCAAATTGCCCCTTTAGTGACCGAAAAAAGCGGTTGGTTTGAAAAATTCATACGCTCAGAAAAGTTAACTGAAAAGCAGGCTGTTAACTGAAAAGTTAACTTTTCAGAGCGGCACGTGGAAGCTGAAATTCGGTTAACTTAACTGAGCGATTAACTTTTACGCGAGTTAACTTTTTCGAGATTCTACTGTACTAGAAATCTTAAAACAAGACATTTGCAACGCAAGTGTTAAAAGAGTAATAAACAAACGAAAACGATAAAAAGAAACATATTCGTGACTTTTTTGATATACTTTCACTTCTATATTTTTCCCCATTTTGGTTTCTTAACGGTAACGGTCACTAACATCATATTTTGAACTTTCCGAGTTAGTGCTATCTTGAACACCGTTACACCATTTGATAAAGCAGTCCATTTTCTACTACTATTTTCGATATAATATTTCACACGAGCCACGTTTCATCCTGGTCACAATATAATCATTCGAAGAACTTTTTTTTAATAGAAGAAGAACAATTTTCAAATGTTTGCATTAGTTGTAAATAAATAAGTTGTATATTTTCACCAGGATTCATGATAGGTAGTGAATGAAAAGTACCATTAGGTTTATAAAGCGAATGCAATGAGTGCCTTAGGCTTGTTTTCATTATCAAAGTATTTATAAGATAGCTGTCCCTCTATTTGTTCAAGTTTTTGGTAAAACAGAATAACGGCTGAACTAAAATTAAATAAAAATCATATTAGTATCAATGCGGGTCGATTGGCACCACAACGAAATCAATACACACAATGCCACACAATGAACACACTGACATGACACACCAAACTGAGCGTGTGTGTCTAGCTTTAAGGTACTAGTCCACTTTAGCAATTTCAGAATATGGATATTTTTTGCATTTTTCGACTCCTTAGAACTTCAAAAATGATCCCCAGAAATATTTTTTTCGAAAAAGGGCGACTTTAATTGTGTGCGCGTTTTCGGCTCTTTGCAGATGTTCGATCAGCTGTCGGCCGCGTAGCGTCTCTTTCATTCTGCTTCTCTAAAATACCGGTTTCTCTTCTTCTTTATTGCATGTGTTCAGTGCTCATTTGGTTCTACATATCAATTGCATGCTTTAGAAAAATGTCTAATTTTTAATTTTCAAAAAATATTTATCAGCAAAATGAAACAAAAACTTTAAACACGTTTTTCGCAAAATCACGCTTTTAACACGGCAAAGAGATAATCTTCGGATCAGGTTTTCAAAAACTTTGATTGGTTTTGTTTGTTAGCGTATATTCCATCGCAATCCACCAAAATATGATCAAAAAATTGGAAAAAAAATTTGGCGTTAAAAAAACTACAAAGAAGGTCGATTTTTGACATTTTCTCACAAGTTCCCCATTGTTTTTGAAACAGATTTTTTTTGAAAACGGTGGTGGATTACGATGTAAGAGACCTTATTTTTTAAAGTTCCGTTAAAAATATTTGTTTCAGATCTACCAAACCGTAGATTATCCATCTGTCGTAGAGTAACAATATTTTCAGAACTTAATTTCAGCGCCCTCTATAAATGAAAAAAATTTTTTTTGTATTATTCACATATAATGTAATATTATAAAAAAGATTCATTTTATTAAAAAATAAAATATCTGAGATTTTTTTTTTGAAAAATGGTCTTTTTCGACTTCTAAAATAGACTGGTACATTAAAACAAAAATAAAAAACGACCAAACTGAAATCGATAAAATCTAACCAGCTCATTAAGTTTTTAATACGCTTCGATTGGCATTTCAGCGAAGTTGATCCGACTTTCCGTTAGCGAGATATTGTACGAGTAAGAAACGAACGTTACACACATTCTTCTTTCCAAAAATACTTCCAAAGTATGTATGCATTCCAGCTAAATCCATGTTAAAAATTTCAATTGGGATTTTCGCATCGATTACAACAACTCCTTATTTACTGGAAAGTTAATAAATCGCGAATAATGCTAACTAACTAACAATATTCAGCCAAACCGCGTGCACTGCATAAAAAATACTAGACATGCAGCGTTTAGAGTGAAAATGGGGCCAGTAGGTTCAACTTCAACTACGGTTGTTCACCTTGAATTCTATTTGATCTGTAAAACAGTTTTTAGATGAATATGTTTAATTTACACAAAGCAAACTTACCCTTGATGTTCAATGAAATGCAGTCTAATAATGATTTCAAGGTAGTTGTACGGTAAAACATGGCATTCACCTTAGCAAGGTCGACCATCTCTCGCGCTGAGCATGGATGGGCGGCATCATTGATGATGCGGACCAGTTAAAGGAGAGCTGGTTTGGATCCGACTCAAAATCGTCAGTTTTATCTTAGCTCGGAAGCGGAGTTGTGTTTACGACTGCCATAACATTACGTATAATGTGATTTTTCGTAGTTACTTAGATTGAGCTAATGGTTTTCCGTGAAGCAAAGTTTAAACAGAAAACTCCACATTGGTGGAATATAGTGTGGAAAATGACTATTTACGGAATTATTGTGCAAGTAATTCTGATTTGCTACTGATTGTTTGGTGGTTCTGTCATGGTAATTATACCTAATTGTTTAGTTCTTACGCTGTTGAGAATGGTAAAATCTACCGTCGGCATAGAGTTGAAAGTTGTAACGATTCGCTGATCACTTTGACTTTGGCCTAGTTGAGAGAAGTTTTGTTGCTTTGATTATGTTGTTAGATATAGTTTGAAAACGCACTATACCTATTTACAGAGACGAAAAATTACCTAACTAAACATAATATTATTGTTGTTTTATAATTCAAGTTACGTTATTACATATGCTTGCCAAATAAAAGTGCATATAAACGTTTAATATCATATCCTCATTAGCTCTTGAGCAACATTCGTATTTTATTAAAGCTTTTAAATCGAGTTTACGTTACAATTTACTTTGAACATTTCTCAAATTCAAGATACGCAAATCTCTCAAAAACTGGGAAAGGTAACGGATATTTATTGGTTTTAAAAGGACATATTTTTACTCGCATGTGTTATTCCATTAGTTAATATCTTTGACACACTTACCTTTATAATGATGGTAAGCGTCATGATGACACACTGCTCAAGCGTCATTGAAATTGGAGGCTGAAAGTGAATTTCTGTAAATTTGACTGAATAGTCAGAATGGATATTGAGAAAACACAATTGAATACAAATAATTACTTGCTTCAAAGAAAGAATATCGTAAACAATTGAAATGACAAAAGAACAAGTTTTATCATAGACACTGTGACCTTCATTGCCAATGATGATGGTCCAGAGCCATCATTTCAGAACGTCAAGATGACCGTTACACTCATTATGACGGAAAGTTTGTCAAAGGCGTAATGTTGTTAAATTTCAATTTCAGACGTTTGTTCCGCCCGCCTAACATAGTCATGTTGATGATCTAAGAAATTGAATAGGAAAGAAATCGTTTTAAGCGCAAATTCTCTCCAAAGCTGTCGGAGCCTTCAACAATCCACATTTAGTTAGTAGCACTCAAGCTTAAGTTGCAAGTTTATTAAATGATACATGTTTGTTGAAATAAATGTAAAATAATTTTGAATGAAATGTTTGAACTTTATTGGTTATGTGTATGGATTTTATTTAAAGGAAGGCGAAAAAATACCATTTTTCAACAATTTGTTTCTCAGATACTTTATTATATATTGACATGAATCTTTTTTTAGTATTATTTCATATTTGAATAATACAAAAAAATATGATTTCTATTTATTATTTTCTTTTATATAGAGCGCTGAAATTAAGCTCTGAAAGAGTCGTTTCTCCACGGCAAAGAGATAAAATGTGGATTGATAGATGTAAATCTCAACAAACACTGATTTAACTTAATGGCTTTATTTATTTTATGTTGATTACAAGCGCGGCACGTTTTACTTCTGTGTTCTCTGGTCTCTTGTCGGACAATGGCCGCTTGCTTCGTCACTCAGAACTCGATGGTGCTGCCACCTTTGTTTCACCGCAAAGGACTGCCACATCGGCATAATTCCCATGATCCGCGACATCTCCGGCTTCCCGTGAATCCGTTTGGGGAGAGGATTCACAAAACTCTAAGGCGGCTAGCCTTGCTGATGGCCGGCGCACCAGGCCATTCCTCGTCATAGCTTCTGCAGATCGTACTTGTCCATCTTTAGCTGCGCATGTTCTGGTAACTCGTCCTTTCAACCATTGCCCTCTTGGTTGACTTGGGTCACATATTATAACTAACTGTCCAGGTCTTAACGGCGGAACTTCCTGTCTCCATTTTGAACGACGCAGCAGTCGCGGCAAGTATTCTATTACCCATCTCTTCCACAGTCTGTCCTTTAAATTTTGGGCAGTCTTCCACTGTTTCCGAAGACATTGCTTTCCAGAATCATCGCAGGGAGTTTGTGTCGAATTCAGGCAACCTAGTAAAAAGTGGTTTGGCGTTAGTGGTTCATTTTCTTCTGGGGTCGTTGGTATATCTGTCAGTGGCCGGCTATTTATAATGTTTTCTGCCTCTATTAGTGCGCTTCTAAACGTCTCCAGCCTTGGTACTTGCTCTTTGAACACTTGACTAAGTAAACGCTTAACGCATTGGATAAGTCGTTCCCAACAACCCCCAGCATGTGGATTTCCGGGAACATTGAAAATCCACTCAATATTTTCTCTTGATAAACTTTGCTGGACTCGGTCGAGATCAAAAAACCGATTTTCCTTCGTGAGCTCCTTTTGGGCCCCTATAAAGTTTGTGCCATTGTCGCTTCGAATTCTTACCGGGGTGCCTCGTCGATTCATGAAGTTTCTCAGGCATAACATAAATGAGTCTGTAGAAAGATCATCTGCGATTTCAACATGGACAGCACGAATGGTGAGACATGTGAAAAGAGCTACCCATTTCTTTTCTCTACGACGACCTATGGCGACGTGAAACGGTCCACAGTAGTCCACACCACAGTAACTAAAAGGGCGCACGTACGGCGTAAGGCGATCCAGTGGCAATTGTCCCATTAAAGGATTTCGAGGTTTTGCCTTTAAGGTAAGGCAAGTCATACAGCTGCTGCGCACAGTTTTAAGTACAGAACGGACACTGAGTACCCAAAACTTTTGACGAATTTCATTAATGACTAGATGATCATTCAGGTGGTGGCGCTTTCTGTGGTAATGGTCCACTATGAGGCGCGTGACATGATGGTGCCGGGGCATAATGATTGGATTGCGAGCACTAACCGGCAAGCAATAGGCAGCATCAACTCGTCCCCTCAATCTCATCACTCCGTCTTTATCCATGAATGGTGTCAGTTGGTATAGATTGCTCGACTTCGAAACACATTTCGTGGATATTAACGCGTTAATCTCTTCGGTGAAGCATTCGTTTTGTACTAGGCGGCATACGATCAGCTCAGCGTGGGATATATCGCTGGCTACCAATTCTCCAGTATGTCTATCACTGACATTTGATTGCTGTGTATTTTCAATGAATCGAAATATCCATGCTGTAACTCGCACTGCCCTGATGTAAGAAGAATATTTTCGATAGTTGACTGCCTCTTTGTTCGCTTTCACCAACAGACATGACACGACAACATCCTCTGCAGTGTATTCGTCTATTATTCGTCCATCTTCTTGTGGCCATCTCTCCTCTTCGTTCTTCAGAAAGTCTGGCCCTTGTACCCACCTAGAGTTGTTTCTACTATTTGGTGATAGTTTGGCTCTTGTAGCTTCGTCGGCAACATTCATTTCGGTCGACAACCATCTCCATTGGCTGGGCGTTGAGGTCGATAATATCTCGGCAACTCTGCAGGCAACAAATTGTTTGTACTTTCTAGTAGTTGATTGAATCCACTGAATGACTGTCTTAGAGTCACACCAATATCTTACATGGTGTATTTTTATTTCCAGGGTTGTCTTTATTGTTTCTGAGAGGCGACAGCCTAACAGTGCAGCTTGAAGCTCAAGCCGTGGGATTGTCATTCCCTTTGGCGGTGCACATCTACTTTTGGCAGAAACCAGAACAATACTGACCTGTTCTAAATGCTTGACTCGCAAATATGCAACTGCTGCATAAGCATCGGAACTAGCATCAGTGAAAATATGTAACTGGACATCGTTTGCCTCGAAAAGTGTTGGCGAATAACATCGTGGTACTGAAAAATCCTTCACCTCCTGAAATTTTCTCCACCAACTTTTCCATTGTGTGTACAGTTGCTCAGGCAATGGCTCGTCCCAACCGATATTCAACTTCCATGTGTTTTGCAACAGTATTTTCGAACAAATTGTATAGTTTGATAAGAGTCCAAAGGGGTCGAACACTGCCATTATAATTCCAAGCAACTCTCTTTTCGTTGGTGGGCGAAGCATTTTCAAAACATCTCGTGGTATTTTATTAAATTTAAAATGATACTGCAAAGTGTCGTTCTCAGTATTCCAAAATAATCCTAAGATCTTGTCTGTCGTATTTTGTCGCTCCATGTTGAATACATTATTATCGTCACTTTTGGCTCCGTTCAATTTGGTCTGAATTTCTTTACAGTTTGATACAAAATTCCGTAGGATAAAACCTGCTTTAGCATTTATCTCTATGGCTTCCGTAATAACACCTTCAACGGCATATTTGTCGTTAAAACTAACAACTAAGTCATCGACGTACGTCTTATCAGTAACGATTGCAGCTCCATTTGGCATAGTTTGCATGTAACACTTTGCATTTCGTTTTCGAATGTATTCCGCACAACAAGGTGAACATATTGCACCGAATATCATCGACGTCATCTCGTATATTTTTATGGACTCATTTTGATTTCCTTCCCTCCAAAGAAACCTTTGAGAGCTTTGATCTTCCTTTCGAATTCGTATTTGTGAGAACATCTCACGAATGTCCCCAGCGACGGCGAAAGCTCCCTGACGGAATTGAAATAGGATCGTCAAGAGCGGCATGGCGTGTTCTGGTCCCTTTAACAAGGCAGTGTTTAGGGAAGTGTTGCACGAGACAGCAGCAGCGTCGAATACGATCCGTAGTTTCGCGGGCTTGTTAGGGTTGTGAACCCCAAAATGTGGAAGATACCATGTCCTGCTTTCTTCTACTTGAGCTTCTTCGACGGTGAGCATTCTTGCGTACCCTTTCTCCACATAATTGTTGATTTCTGTTTTATATCTTGCGCCATAAGCTGGATCGTTTAACATTCGTCTTTCGACCTTCAGTAGACGTTGCTTCGCCATTTCGTAGCTTTGAGGCAGATGAATTTCGTCACTACGCCATAATAGTCCGGTTTCATATCGATCTCCTATCTTCTTAGTAGTTTCTTCAAGAATTTTCGCAGCACGCTGGTTCTCATCAGATTCGAGTATAATATTGGTGCTACGAACTCCAAAGTTCTCAACAGAGAAATATTCGTTGACTAAACTGTTGATTTATCGCATTGAGTGTGACTCGCGAATGTGTAACACCGTAGGAACATCTTGTGGATTTTGGCTATTCGGTCCGAATGCGATCCATCCCAGCTTAGTCTTGATGGCAATAGGCTGATAGCGTCCACCTTCAATAATTTCTTTATAGACTCCGAGAAAGGCGTAGTCCAAACCCAATAAAATCTTCGGCTGGGCGTGCTTATAGTCCATGATTGGTAAAGTCACCATATGACTATATTTTCCTTTACGCAATGTTTGTGCAGGTAGATCCAAATTGGCAATGGTGCAGATATTTTTAAGGGTAAACGTGGGTGCTGATTTATAATTACCCTTGATTTCTACGGTGACTTTGCGCGAATTCTCAGTTTTTTGCGCCTTGCCGTACCATTGCAGAGTGAGTGGAGTGGCATGACCTTGAAGTCCAAGAGCTTTCGACACTTCTTCATCAATCAATGAAACAGAAGAGCCTTCATCCAGCATGGCAAACACAGACATATTCCCTGCTGGCCCAGATAGAACTACCGGCACGATCTTAAACCACTGTACTGTGTCATCATTAAGGCGACAATTCAGAATGTGTGATAACTTGGCTTTTGGCTCTTCACGCTGGTTGTGTAATAAGTGGTGGTGCATTTTACTACACCCGTTGATTTGACACGATCGTCGTTTACGGCAGTTCGAAAGACTGTGTCCTTTTTTTAGACACCCGAAACACAGATGCAGCTTCTTAACTCGATCCCATTTATCATCAATTGCGAGCGCGGCGAATTCTTTGCAGTCTGCAACGCTGTGCTGAAAGTTACAATGTGCGCATGCTATCGTCGATTTTGGCGTCATGACCGCGTCACTGTGGAGCACTCTGCGAGACACTGATGCGTGATTCCGAGGTGTTGTAGCTGTATTTGTTAGCATCATGCTTACAACTTTGGCCAGTTCAGCTATCCATTCAGCAAAATCGCCCACTGTTGCAAAGGATGACAGGTGAGCGGCGTACCTAGCCCATTCGTACTGCTTTGACTGGGGTAACTTGTTAACTAGCTGCTCGAGTAGCGTTGAATTTAACAAGTGATGTTCGCATCCGGCAGACTTAAAAAGTGCGACCATATTTCGCACTAAATTGCATAAACCTAATACTGGTTCAAGGCGACCTTCACTCATTGAAGGTATTTCCTGAATTTTATTCAATTGCGCGCGTACAAGTAAGTCTGGGCGACCAAAGTTGAAGTCGAGCTCTTGCATGGCTTTCGGAACGTCCTCCGGATAAATTAAAAGTGCCGACACGGCGGACTTAGCTGCACCTTGCAATGCCTTATTCAGACGCATGAGATTTTGTCTGTTGCCATAATGGAATTCAGCTGTTGTGTCTAAATAGCACCTTTTGAACAGCGGCCATTCTTCTGCTTTCCCATCGAATCTGGGAAGGTCAAATAATGTGGCACTGTAGTATGCATGTGTCATTTGCGGTTGCATCTGCACTGACTCGTCTCTTCTTGCTGACGTTGTCTGTGGCGGTAATGATGGTTGCGGCTGTATATGCACTGCATTCCCGACATTTGCAGATAAAGGCGACGATGATTGTATTTGTGTCTGCACATGAGCTGCTCGTTCGGTTTGCGCAGATAATGGCGACGGTTGTGATAGTTTTGCATGCGTCTGCATGTCAACTGCACTTTCAACATAAGTACACAATGTCAACGGTGGCAACTTCGTTTGTGTCTGCATTAATACTTTCGATGGCACGTCTTCCGATGAGGCAACTGCAATCGGCGTAGTTATTGGTGTATTTATGGCGTGGATCTGCAGACGAAGTTCGTCCATGTTTCTTTTGTTTTCCTTTTTGATGTCATCCAGCGCCACGTGAAACATGCTCATCGCTGACAAAATGTCCGCTATTCTCTTGTCGTTATCACTTGACAACGGCTGTTGGCTGGCTAGACTGCTGGCGCCTTCCAAATCCATAACTGTGGCATCGAGATCTTCTCCATTGTTGTCATCTTTTTCGGCGTAGTCATTTGAAGATGAATTTTTTGTTTTTCTCGGCATTTTCAGTTTTCACGGCACTAACGACAGGCGACACAGAATAAGAAGTAAAAACAGATTGTAAATCTCAACAAACACTGATTTAACTTAATGGCTTTATTTATTTTATGTTGATTACAAGCGCGGCACGTTTTACTTCTGTGTTCTCTGGTCTCTTGTCGGACAATGGCCGCTTGCTTCGTCACTCAGAACTCGATGGTGCTGCCACCTTTGTTTCACCGCAAAGGACTGCCACATCGGCATAATTCCCATGATCCGCGACAATAGATTTGAAACTTAAAAAGCCACCACCACCGTTTTTAAAAAAAATTAGTTAAAAAATATGGTGGACTTTTGGAAAAATGTCAAAAATCGACCCTTTTTCGTAGTTTTTTAACGCCAAATTTTGTTTTTCCAAGTTTAATATTCTCTAACAAATAAAACGCATCAAAGTTTTTGAAACTCGGTTCAGTAGATTCGGAGATTATCTCTCTGCCGTGTTAAAAAATGTTGTTTTGCGAAAACCGTATTTTGAGTCTTTGTTCCATTTCGCTAATAAATATTTTGTGAAAAATGAAAAATTAGACATTTTTCAAAAACACTCAATTGATATGTAGAAGTCTAAATAAACACTGAAGACATTCAATAAAGTCGCAAATATAATGTATATAGGAAAAACCGATATTTTTCAGAAGGGGAATGTAAAATACGCTACGCTGCCGACAGCTAATCGAACACCTAAAAAGAGCCGAAAACGCGCACGCATTCAAAGTCGCCATTAATGTATTAAACTTTCGAATTTGGAAAAAATATTTCTGGAGGTCATTTTTAAAGTTTAGGCGAGTCGAAAAATGCAACAAAAAAATATCATTTTTTTGAAATTTATAAAGTGGCTACTTAAGTCTTAAGCTACAATTGAACAAGAAGTATACATGCCTGCACTGAAACGACTTAATGAGTAAGCAAATTTCGTCTACAAATTGTAGCCCATTACATAATAATAGGATGATAGGTGTTAATGATTCACGCATTTCAAAACACATCGGAGGTTTACATTGTATTAAGATGGCTTGCTTGTCGAATACACATGTTCAACAGTTGCAGTCTCCAAAATATAGACGAATAATAAGTTATAAAAGATAATACCAAACATGTCAACATTTGCTTTGAAAACAAAAGGAAATGTAGAATAAAATACATACATTTGACGTAGTTCTTTATTTTTCCTGCAGTGGACAAACTCTTGTTGGGAGCACTGCGTTTTCTGACGCGTGCATTACACGATCATACAAAAATGGATAAGTCTTTGATCATAGATGTATTTGCCTTGGATCATAGGATATGATTGCTTAACAAGGAGTTTTTTCATCATATATTCCCCTTTTCATGCGATTCGAGTGAATGAAGCATGCAGCTGATCGTAAAGATCAAAGAAGGGCGCGAATGAAAGCGGCCCTAACTACGCAGATGCAGATCTATGTACCCCTGGAGAAGACACCTCCATTGATCCTTGATCCATGTACTGCCATTCTGAAAAATCAGTTCCTTCGTATATATATATGTATGTAATATCATAATTAATATATATTTGATTACACCGTGGCGTCGATGGGCGTTGTAAGCTACATATGTGTATTATTGTCTGACTATGTTCCATTGTTTTTAAAGCAACTATTAGGTATTAAATAGTATCTATGATCAAATGTTCTCGCATTAATATTATTTTCAAAATATCCGCCTATCATCATCCGAAGACCGCACTGGCAGTATTTTACTTGGTCATGTTGGCTAATCATTCTGACATTACTTTCGAACTTAGGTTGGCTGTCAAGTCAATCGAGTCAAACTGCTGACATGGAACTTGGGTTTTTGTGCCGAAATTCTACGTGTTTTCTGTTTAAAACTTTTAATTTGCACAATTGGAAGAAGAGTCCACTAATTTCTATTGCATTTAATGTTGCGAGCAGGTCGAGTCATCGCTAACATTATTCTGCCTTCGTTTTAGCTTTGTATAAACTGTATAAACCGTGAACATGTCGAATCCGGAAACACTAGCTGAGCTGAACGAAAGACAGGATGCGTCCAATTTGCAGGATAATGTTGATAGGCAGCAGGTATAGTGAAGTTTGTCGCTTATAAATTGGAGTCAGGAAATGTATCCTAAACAAAGGGCCTAGCTTGCTATGCAATAGTCAATATGTACGGTTTAATCATAGTTTTGATCTCTCACAGGCGAAAATTACGGAACTGAAAGAACTTGTACGCAAATCTGAAGCTGCTCATGGCAGCTCGACATCTTCCGCACAGGAGAAGGTGAAAAACATCGCTCAGCGGCTGACGCAAATGAGATCTAAAGCTCGTTCTCGCCAAAAGATCGATACTTCCTTAGATGAAGTTAAAGATGCAGATATTTTTGAAGAAACACCAGCTGGTTCGCCCATCCCAAGCTGTCAAACTATACGGGCAGAGACTCCAGGAAGTGAAAAAATTCAATTACTTCGTCGCCAAGTCGAAGAGAGTAAAATGAAAATGGCAGAACGTGAAATTAATAAACGAGAAATCGAGGAGCGTGTGATTCAACTAAAGGCAAAGTTTGATAGTGCCCAGCAAAGTTTGGAGCGGTCTTCCGAGCTTGGGCGTTCTATGGGTGATTTGAGTGCTTTAAATGCAAACACCATCAAAGAAAAGTTTAAGTCGTCGGTAGACCTATCTTTCGCACCCCTAAATCTAGATAAAGAAAAAATCAAATTTCTAGAAAACCGAATAAAGATACTAGAAAAGCAGATCGAAAAGCAAATAAATGCGCCTCCTACATCCGAATCGGAAGCGGTAAATTTTCTTCGAAATCAAATTTTAGACTTGGAAGAGAATCTTCGGGCCAAAGAAAAAATCATTGACGCCAAAACTCAAGCGGTTAACCTGGTGAGCGAGAATTTAAGTGCAAAAACAGCGACATCGCTAGGTAATCTAGAAGATACTAGAGTAGAAATGCAAAAAATGCAGGAGAAGTTTATAGAATCGGAAAAAATTATGCAAGAAGACATTGAAAAGCTGCAAAATCAGCTAGAAGATAGAAACGGTAGGATTCGAAATTTAGAAGAAATGAATGATATTCTAGAAACTGCTCGGTTTGAATTGACAGTAAAAAATGCTGATCTTGAAAATAAACTTCAAGGATTTCACGAGCATAGCTCGCAGCTAAATGAGCTAAATACGTTGAATGATGCGCTCCAGGTAAAAATAAATGATTTGGAAGAACAATTGACCGAAAAGACGGTTGAATGTAACGTTTTAGCCGCAAACTTTTCCGTATTACAGGAAAAGCTTAAATCTACGGCACCGAAATCGCTTTTTTCAAAAACAGGCGACGAAAAAGCTGAAATCGAAATACACCGTTTAAAGGAGCAGCTGGAAGAATCTAATAAGAGCACGATAAAAATTAAACTGAGATGTAAGCAGCTACAGAAACAGGTCGACAAATTTGAAAAAATGTCTGATGCACACAGTGAAGCTATCAGATTAACCAAAGAAACTCAAGAACTGCAGGAGCGAATCTCCGAATTGACAAAAGAAAACGCAAATATTCAATTAAACTCGAGTGGTACTTTCGGGCAGGCTAATAAATGCGAACTGGAAAATAAAATAAAAGTAAGTGGTTTACTACATCGAACCTTCATTACGATCCAATATATCTACAAAATATGCTTGTCTGATGTTTGATCAATTTTGCTATTATAGGTTCTCGAGATTACTTGTCAGAATCAAACAGCAGCAATAAAACTACTTGAAGAACAAAAGCTGGAACTTCAATCGCCTGATCAAATAGTAGAACCCTCTCTTAAGCAGCAGAAAGAAGAGAAAGGAACAAGCACAGAAGTAGCTTCTCGAATGGACTCAATTGAATTGGAAGGGCAAGCGCAAGAGTTTATTTCCGTCTTCGATAAACTTTCCTCGGATTTAGAAAAACTAAGGTATGAAAATGAATCGCTGCGGCAAGAAATATGCACACTAGAAGACGAAAAGCGAGAGCTTCAAAAAAAGACCGACCATTATATTGCTGAAAATATTGAACTTATTGATAAAGTAGAAGAGTTGAGTAAATCAAGCTCATCCGCTGAATCTATTGAGATCGTCGAACGGTTGACACAACAAGAAAAACTAGAGATGGAAGGATTTAATAAGAACATGTCGTCGGCCGAAGAAAGTCGTACGGAATTTGTTCATTCGAAGCAAAAGGTAGACGAGACGGCGGAAGTGCTGATGGGGCAAGAATTGAGCGAAAGCTTGACAAAATTACGGGAAGAAAGTTCGGAGCTAATGCATCGCATAGAACTTTTCACAAGAGAAAGACGAGAAGTTCTGGAAAAGATGGAGATTTTGAGTTCGGAAAATCAAAAATTAACGAATGAAATTAGTAATTTGGAAGCAGAAAAATCTACAATATGTGATAATTTGACGAAATCAAAACTTGAAATAGTATCCTTGGAAGAACAGCTCGAAAAGTCGTTAGAAAAGATAACTGAATTGGAAACATCCCTTGAAGACAGTCTAAATATAAAGCTTCAGTTAGAAAATGAAATTAAATGTCTGAAGGATGCAACACAGCAATCATTATCCCTATGCCCAGAAACTATTGCACAATGTAAAGGCGGTTTAACTTTGATGCAAACAGAATTGGAGAACTATCGTAAGTCAAATGATAAAAGTTCGCGATTGAACGCTTCCAAAAAATTAGCGAAAGAAGCTAAGAATGTCTCTCAACAATTTTCGGATCTTTTAGAAAATGTCACAAAACGTAGTAGTGCCGAGCGAACATCAAACATTAACATCGAATTAGAGGAACTCAAAGAAAAATGTTTGGAATTGGAAACTATAACTAAACATTTGAAGGAAGAGCTACTTGACTCAAAGAGAGTTGCTGAGGAAAAAGATCTGGAGATTGTTAAGCTAAGTACCACATTTAATTTGACATTAGAAAACATAGAGAAGAGTCAGCTGGCCGACCATCAAGAATTGTCTGCGTTGAAAACCATTCGACAAGAACTTGAAGCCAAGTTAAACGCGACGGATGAGGAAATGAAGATATTAAATGATCTAGTCTCTGAGCAAAAGCAGCTGCTCACTGAAATTCACACAGAGCATGAGATAGAACTTAACATGAAGGATGCCGATATTCAAAAATATAAGCTGCATGTTGAAAGATTGGATTCAGAACTGAATGATTTGCGTACTCAAAATAGAAAGAGCCACGACGAGTTCAACACCGAATTGAGAAGAGAGCTGAAAAAGATGGAAAATAAAATAAATACCAATGAAATGCTTATAGCTGAACAATCGTCGGAATTAAAAAACAAGCAGGATACTATTGTAACATTAAATGCGCAAATCATGGATTTATACAAAGCAATGGAAGAAAATTCTTGTAAACTTTCGGAGAAAGAAGATGAAATTTCCTATCTGCAAGAACTTTTAGATACTAATAAGGTTGAGTTAGAAGCGTTGACTAAGGATAACGAATCTAATAAAAAGGCTGCCGAGAGACTATCTAATGATATGCGTGAGGGCAAGACTAATGCCGAATATGAAGTTATGATAGCGGACAGCATAGAGAAAAGCAAACAATCCGAAGCAATCGTGAAGGCGCTTGAAAGAAAAAATGCGGAACTGGAGACAAAAAACAAAGAACATGTGGACAAGCTGAAAAAGTTTGCTGCGAACCTTAAAAAAAAGACTGCTCTGTGTGCTCAGCTGGAAACGAAACTAGAAGCAGTCTGTTTGGAATCGTCTTCCCATCCTGCGCTTCAGCAACAGATAGAACACTTGGAAAAAGAAATAATTACATTGAAGGATGAGCAACTATCGACACTTGAAAGAAACAAAAGCCTGTCTCTTGAATACACGAAGATGCGTAATGAAGTTGGGATATATAAAACAAAAATGAAATATTTTGCCGATAGTATTAGTGAAGTGGAACATCTTGTCGATAGATTGCATCAAAATATGACAGAGAAGGAACATGAATTGCAACAGCTCCAAGAGCAACTGGATTTTAGCCGAAGTGCTATCGAGGAATATCAAGTACACGTGAACACTGCAAATGATGAGTTAAGAAGTAAAAATTTGAAATTTGAGAAAAGCAAAGCTGTGATTAAAGAAAAAAATCGCGAGATTCAACGACTCGCCGTTGAACTAGATGATGTGAAAAAAGAATTAATGTCACATCACAAGGAGCTTGAACACTGTGGAGGGCAAAATTCAAACTTTCAACTACTACAAGAGGAGCACGATCGAGTTTTAGCTGCGCAGCAGATCGAAAAAGAACACCTTGAGGAAAAAATCAACCACTTAGAGATGTTATACAATGGAACTCAGGCCAAAATTCAGGAGAATATTGGCTACATTGAAACGCTAGAAACGGAAAACAACATTTACAAAAATAAAATAGTAAAATTAGAGAATTGTATAGCTTCTTTCGAGGAGAGGCGCCAGTCGCTGGAGAGGAAAACAGATATACTCGATGCGAAGCTTCAAAAACAAACTGACGAATACGAGAGAAATGAAGATGCTTTGCTTTATCGACTTAACATGCTCCTGGATCATGACGACGTGATAGGAAAACGGTTGATAGAAACGCAAGAGAAAAAAGAGGAACTTGTAGAAAAAATCCAACAATGTCAGATTGAAAACTCTGAACTGCAACTAAAGTTATGCAATGCAGGGACAGAGTTAGAAAATTTCAAAAAGAAGAAATTTAAGGAGATCCTAGTCGAAAACGAGAATCTTCAACAGCAGTTAAAAAATACTCAAGTAGAATTTATCAGGCAGCAAAACATCTATGAAGGTCGCTTGGCACAGAAACATGCAGAAATTGATGAACTAGAAAATGATTTAAGCATTCAATTAAATAAAATAAACCAAGAAAAGCGCAAATTACAGGAAGCCCTTGAAAAATCACAAGATGAAGTAATTGATATGAAGGACGAGAATGTGAAGCTAAAAGAAAATGGGAATTCTTTGGAGCAAACGAAAAATGACCTTGAGCGAGAACTTACATGGCTAAGAATGCAGAATGAGAATATGACACAAGACCAGTGTGAACTACAAGAGTTGCGAATCCAAACAATACAGGACAAGACCGAGCTCGACAACTTGAAGCACCAAATGGATAGCTTAATGCATACCCAAGAAGCAGAGTTGAATATGCTGCGGCAGCAAATCAAAGAATTAGATTCGATACGGATGCAAGTCGGGCAAAATCAGACTGACGATCAGGTCTTCATTGAAAACGAGAACAAAAGATTGACCGATCAGCTGGTAGAAAAAGAAATAATCATTGAAAATTATCAAAGGGAAAATTTGAAACTGAAAATGACCTCAACGTCAACAGGGATTAACACCTATACAGACCCTTTCCCCTGCACATCACAGATAATTGATCTGAGTGTTCCGGAAATATCTGGCCCGACCATCGCGACTTTAAATGAAAAAATAAAGTGTCTAGAAGAAGAGGTAGCAAAATTGACAACTTTGATTAGTGAGAAAGATCAATTATGCAATGATATATCATTAGAAGCTGAACTAGCGAAAGAGAAACTTGAGGACATGCAACAGGAGACATCAAAGCTTAGAACGAAGTGCGAACACCTACAGAAACTAACTGAGAATGGTATTGACGCAACACTATCGAATTCATTTCTTTCAAATGCTCCCGACACCGTGTTTGAAGAATTGCTTGAAGTGCGCCGAACACTACCTCTAGAAAATACGGCCGACACATCGAACCTAAAGAAAATAGAAGACTTAGAGCGCAAAGTGGCGGATTTGGAAAAGCATGCGAACGAGTTGGAAAGTAAACTAACCAGTTTAAATTACACCCATCAAAATACTCTTCTTCAGCTACAAGAGCAGACCAGACAGCATGATGAAACTGTAAATAAATATAAGGAACAGCTGAATCAAATTGAAATGCTGCAAAAAGAAAAAGAAATTCAAAAGAATGTTGAGGCAATGATAGTCCCGAATGAAGCTATGAATATAACGCCCCCATCATTAGACATATTTTTCAGCACACCTCAGCAATCCATTTCGGAATCATTTGATATCGGAAATGAGTCAAACAGTATTCCAGTTCAAGAAGAATTAATAGTTGCTAAAAAAGCATACCTTTTGCATCCTGAAGGTTGTATACCACCCTCAATGGTCGAAGACGAAGGCTGGAGTTTTGGAATGGATGAAGCTATTCTAGAAGAACGACATCAACACGAATTGTCACTATTGAATCCTAAACGGGACGTTGAGCTCTTAGACTGTAAAAATCATGTAAGTGAACTTATTTTAGAAAAAAACCGCTCGGACGAGAAGATCATCGAACTTCAAGTAAAGTGTGGTAAACTTATGAGAAAGTTGAAAGAATACAAATGTCAACTTGAGAAAATTGATACAGAAAAAAACTCTAGAAAGTCTTCATCTTTCGATCCTTGCGATTTGGATATGACGATTCAAGATGAACTTAAATCACAAATGCAGAAGCTGGAAGAGCATATAGTGGATATGAGAAAGCAAAATGAAAAGGACTTAGCTGAGAAGGAAAATCTTATTAAGAAGATTGAAGTTTTAACGAACTCTAACGAACGGTTGACAGAGATGAAGAAAAATCAAGAAGTAACGATAGAGGGGCTTCAAGCTGAAATAAGGCAGCTGGCACAAAAGCTTCAACGAATGGAAAACTTTAGTGAAACTGAAGAAAAAAATCGTCAACAGATTAATAACGCAACTTCGTCAAACGAGATAAGCAATCACAATAAATCATCAGAAACATTATTAGAGGATGCTTTGAAAGAGTTAAAAGATTTGGGAATAGAGCGGGATGAGCTGCAAGCACTCCTTGAAGACGAAAAACATAATGTCCTACTAAGTGAAGTCAAAATAAAGGAGCTGAAAGAGAAAAGTATAGCCTTGGAAAATTTCAGTGTCATATCAGACGCCGACCAACGTAGAATATCAAATCTAGAAGACGAGTTAAAGAAACTACAAGATCTTCTATCTCACAAGGAAGCAGAGCTGCATGAAAGCAATGTTCGGAATCAAAACTTTCAGTTACAATTAAACGATTATCAGGCAACTATTAAGCAGCTCTCTTCTGAGATGGATTGTATAAAATCTAACTTCGAAAAGCTGCAGCAAAAATATGCCGAATGCATGAGTGAAAACACCCACATTTCTGAGGAAATAAAAACGTGGATGGACAAAAATGAAGCACTTTCTAATGAACTAGAAACGTGGAAAACGAGAACCCAGTTGTCGATGGAATCAGCTGGCATAAGTACGATGCTAGAGGAAAAAGTGTCAGACCTCACTTCGCAGTTGCAGTATAAGGAAGCAGAAATTTTTCACCTAAAACAAAAGGTTCAAGATCTGATACAAAATGATCAAACCGAACAGCTTATGCAAGAAATTGCAACCAACAATCAAGAAATTGTTCAGCTTCACATGCGACTCCAACAAGTGGAGTCGAATCAAACATTGGAACATGCAGACGTGGATACGAGTGATTCAGATACATTGCGTAAGAAGGTGATTCAATTAGAAAGCAAATTAAATGATTTCCAGAAAGAGAAAGATGCTTATTTGCATGAATTGACAAGTTTAGAGAACCAAGACAGAACAAAGGATATGGTGTTGGAGCTTAGTGCTAGGAATATCGAAATTGCAGAGCTGAAATCAACGGTAGCTCTTCTATCGCAGCAGAATGCTAAACTAGAAGAATCAAAAAGTATGAGTCTGTCTGAGCACGACGAACAAGTGAAAATTGATGAAATGAACAGTTCATGGGAGCGAATCGTTGAACAAAAGTGCACCGAAATCGCAGAAAGTTGGCGCCAATACTTAGACCAAAGAGAGACCGAGTTTAAGAAAATCGAAAGCGAATTGAATCTAGAAGTTGAACAGCTTCGGGCAGGAATTTTAGTGCCAAAGCGGAAAATTTCGGAGCAAAGTGAAACGATCGAACCTGAAACTTTGGCTAACATGCAAACTGTGCTCGAACAGCAAGAGCTTGAAATAGTTACATTGCAAGAACAACTAGCATTGAGAAGCGCTGAATATGCTCGGCTTGCAGCAAGGCACGATCCTTATGCGTTGTCGACATCATCTAACGTGTCAATCGAAACAAAGACACAAACGAAACAACCAAGCGGCAGCATAACTGCTTTTGGAAGTGATCAGTCAGCAGTAGTTCCTAAATCCGAACTGGATTTGGCATTGTACATGCTACACCAACGGGGCATGCGTTGCGAGGAACTGACATTGGAGCTAGTGAATTTGTTGGAAGAAAGAGATACTCTGCAACTGAAGCTATCAAATTCGCTTCGGCAAATTGAGGAGATCAAGCAAAAATCAAGCAATCCTGAGTGTAAGTATAACTCTAATCAGAAATAATTTACGATTGGAAATGATCTAGTTTTGGTTACTAAATTTGGATAAATCGTTTAACAGCTGCTTCTGATACTGATCAAGTTTCATCAAATACAAACACTCCAGAAAAATCATCTAAAGACATGATATCAGCAACTGATGACAATCTAAAAAATAATCTCAGTTCAAAGTGAGTATTATTTTTTCTGAAAAATATTGCTTATACTAAGCCGTTTCAATTCCTTTGAAGACTTTCGCAGTTGCAAACAGTAGGATATTCCAAAGACAAACGAATCAAGGAAGATCGAGATGAACGACAGTGGCAAATGGAAAAAATTCAACAGGATGTAGCGAATATACCAGGCGAAGCAGTTTCAGAACTTGTTGGCTCTAATCTTGGTATGTATTTGAAATATGCATTAAGTGAAGTTACCTGTTCAAAAATTTTTACGTTTTTTTCCAAGCAAATACGATGCAAAGTCCTTCGAACGTTCTTCTCGACTGGTTATGGGGTAAAAACAGTAAATCACAGCAGAGTTAATAGCAACTTTGTGTTCGTTTTTTTAAAAAAAACACACAGTGATTACATGCTATTATTGTTGCCTGTTTATAAATAATATGTATTTAGATTTGTAAATAAAACACACAAAATCACCGAAAATAAAAAAAAAATATGCAAGAATTGATGTTTTGAAGTATGCATTAAAGTGGAGGTGGGATGTACATGTTTTATAAATAAATTGGTTAAAAAAATTTGACGGTTAACTAAGTGTAAATTTTACAGCAGCTTAAGCAATGGAGACTACATGTTGAAAAATATTTGGTGGAATCTTTGGGAGAAAAGTTTTGGAGAATAAATGTTTACTAAGCGACTGCAAATGCTTAGCGCAGTTTGTACCTTAAAGGTTTTTTCATAAAATAAACCAACATGTTTTTAACACATTTATTCAAGTTTACCCATCAATAATATGTTCATTTTTTACCTCTCAATATGATAAATCTATCCAATATTTCATACAGCGACCTAATGGAATTCTTACACAAAACTATAGTATTTCCTCAGCAAGTTAAACTCGATATAGCAACGAAAGTACTTTCATAATACTCGAGGTAAGGTAAGACATGGTATGCTCTTCCGAGTGTCTAAATCGGTTCGCTCTACGCATTCTCTCAATGGTGACGGCACATTGATGAATAAATGCCCACTGAATCACTACGGCTGCTCGAAAAACATCAACATCCACGTCACCAGGAAGGTTTCGATCGAGACAGGAAGAAACGTTGCATGCGCAATCACATGGCATGTCTCGATCATATACCTATATATGCCTCGGAAAGAACTGCAAATGCCATCTTACCTCGTTCCACAATTCGTCAATGAATTTAATGGCGATTTTTTAAGTTAATGGTGGTAAATGTAATTATTCATTTTCTTAAAACCACATTTCATGATTTTCAATGTTGATCTATTCATTAGTAAGTGTAATGTTTCAAGATTGTCTGTTCCATACTTAAGAATACATTCTTTTATTAATCTTAACATCTTGAAATATACTCCAGAGATATGTGTTTAAGCACGGTTGGCTTATGAAAAAGATGCACGGTAAAATAATTACAACGTTTTATTCGTAAGGCAAAAAAAAACTACCGAGCCTTATCTTACCAAAATCAGGTCAGCTCGTTGCTACGCCTCTTGACAGTTATTTGAAAATATCGTTTTTGGAGGCAAGCGCAAGAGGCACGAAACCTGTTCTTAGTCTCTAACACAGAATATTTTGAAAACCGTTGTAACATGATGGACTCGGTATATGTGTTTCGTAGTGTCTGATCTTTTGGGCGAAGTACGGGCTATCCCAGAGAACAATGGCAATAAAAAAGAGCCTAACATGCAAGTTACCTGTTTAGAATAGTATTTAATTTCATAGTAAATAACAAGAACAAAATATAAGGTTCCTAGTGATTTGTGTCATGGTCACTATATACATACAGGGTCATTAGGGAAAATTCCCTTAGGTCTTCATTTAACATCGTCATTTTCATATGCGAATCAAAGAAAAATATTCATAGGATTTACTGTTTAATAACAATTATCATTGATTTGATGTTTTATTCGTAAAATACAAATAAGTTACATCTTTGTTAGATCAAATATTTTTTTTATAAAATTCTTCGCGAATTTGTGATAGATATTTTAGAACGCGGAACACATTCAACAAAGAGTTTACATTATATCATATTTTCATTTCAGATCAGTTTTTCGCTGCGTTCTCGAGTGCATTTGTTCTACTTCTCAATAATATATTGCTCAATTGTGGATTATGAGATACACAACAGGCTAGTAACAGTCTTTTCAGCCAGGTACCTGAAAAAGTTATAATTTAAGCTGTAATTGTTTTATTTATTGCAAATAATTTATAGTATTATATTGGAATGTACATAGTATGTTATATTTATTTACAAATGTTTTTTTGGTTTTGAAAAATGAAAATAAAAGGAATAAACAAAGAGTTCGATCTTTTTGATGACGAATAGAACTGCTTTCAAAGAAGATAACGGAAATATTTGCATTTGTCCTTACTTTGCCTCAACAATCAGTTATTTATATATTTGGAATTATTCAATTATTATTATATATATATATATATATATTTATAGCGAGACTTCCATTAAAGCAAACCGATTTTTTATGTTGAAATTTCGCTATAATGAATCTTCTCTAAGACGAACTTTGTGCATAGTTCCATACGTGTTCGTTATAACGAGGTTTCACTGTACTAACTGTCCTTTGTAACCAACTGAATGTTTAAAAAACTGCTAAAATAATTAGTCCCAAACTAATTTAGATATAAAAGCATGGATTTGAAACCGAAATCCCACAGGAATTCATTTAATGATAAACGATTCAACATGCAGACCATATACTTATTTGTTTTGACAGGTAGATGTAAACTTTGAGTTTTTAGTAAAGAATATCAATTGAAACCCTCGACAAGAAATGTGTAAAATACAAAAACTCTCTACAATACGCTGTTTGATAATTTATGAATCGTACTTACCATGTGACAGAAACAACAAGAATCATCCTACAAATTCAATTTTTCATTTAATAAAGCGTATTTTGTACCGCTTTCGAGTACATTTTATTACACGTGACTTAAATAAGTCTTCCTTTTTAGAAAGCCACTCCGTACGGGCGAAGACAGACCTGTATCTTTGCTAGAAAATTGAAAACACATTTTGATTCATTCAAATTGATACATTTTTTGTTTTCTTTAAGCATCCTGTTCATGCAACCTACGGTGAAAAGGCAGAGAAAAAGAAAATTTCAAATTAAAAACAAACAAAATCCATTTAAAGTAAAATAAATGAAAAATACATTTTCAATGTCTTATTTCTAGGCACTCGAACACCAAAAAAAAAAATACTTGGCAACACAAACTCGATCAGCAAGAACGCTGACCAATTAAACCACAAAGCGAGTGTTTGCATGCCAAATGTGTTCCTTTTAACAAATTCATTTATGTATAAAATTAAATAGTTGCCATGAATAACATTTCTAATTGCAAACTTTGGCATGTTTTGCAGCAATCATGTTACATTAACAAACTCTAAAAGTACTCGATTTTTTATCAAGATACGAAAGTGCTCTTAACAAGACCTTTAGCTCTTAGCTCGCGAGCGCAAATAGGAGGTTTAGTTGCCATAGTCCATGTATAAACTGGTCCTTGAAACTAGAATAGGGTAGCTCATAACAACGACCGGGAGCATATACTCTGCTCTGCTTAACATGTATATTTAAGTGTTTTTTCGCAATGTTCTTTCATAATTCTCTTAAATCTTGTTTAAAATTTTATTTTCCGGCCTCGAGTTTCTCACTGTCCACTGTACATATATACAGTGGTTCAAGCGGTTCACGCTCGCGAGCCGGAACTGTTTGAAAAATTAAGAACTTTTGCCTGCGAGCAGGAGCATGTTATATTGAAATATTGGCTCTTGCTTACGAACGAGCATATTCGATGATTGCTTTACACTCAGTAAATAAGATAACATCAAACACATCTACTTATTATTATTACTACGAGAATTTCATTTTAAACGATTCTACTGTTTCGATTTTTCAATTAGTGTCGAGTAAAGGACTACTTTTATTATTGTGCTTAGATTCTTACCTTCTTCGACGGGGATTTGGAGCTTGACCAGGTAAATTGAAGCAGCCACGTGGTATTACCATACGCGCATTGCCTTGTGCTGGTCTAGATCCACCAACTGCCATTAAATTGCTTAAATGGGCGGCATAGCCGTCATTGAGTACAGTAGCATTCGGTTGAAGCTTTTTGCTCACCTGAAAAAACTTATTCGAAAATGGTTCTTGATTGTATTTACTCGATTTGTGCTTGCCTTTCCCACAATGTAAATTTGATGAGATTTTAAGCCTATGTTAGTATAAACTGTTATATCCTTACTGCTCCCGTAGGCAGAATGAATTACAACGGCATGGTTTTCTATCAAATTTTTTAAAAAGGCAGTTTTATGCCCCAATGGGTCTGTTGATAGACCATCAGCAAATGATACCAAACCATGTGGAAAATTATGTTGGCTAAGCCATGAAACCACTTTTTGCTGTTGCATGTCTGGCCTTCCAGTTATATAGATCAGCAAATATCCTAGCTCCTGCCAATGCCGGCATACATCTACAGCACCCGCTCGAACCTTAGGATCTCTACCAGTTACAGAAACAGATGCAGTAAATGATCCATCTATACTAAATGCTACGCATTCCGTTCGAGGTGGTATCACAGCCATGTAAAAGTCAACCGATGTATGATCTCCTCTTACAACCATTTTTACCGGATATATTCCGTATTCGAAAGCCTTTTCCTTTTCAATCGAGTACACAACGCGACCATTTTTCTCGGTCACTTCGGTAGATAATAATGTCCACTCGCCAGCCGGAGGGTCCTTCATGATATGAATATCTACCTTTTCTCCTGCCAACGTTATCATGTCAAGTGGTCCGTACATAAATCGTGCTGAAAGTTTCTGCTCACTTCCTTCAAGAACGATGACGTCGTTGGCTCGATGATTAGCCGTAACGTTCTTAAGTTTTACTGAAGTTCGTTTTCTTATCCACTTTTCACGAGCTTGTCCTGGACGAAATGATGAACCATCTTCTTTGTCTTCGCCTCCCGAGAAATTGTGACATTCAAAGCGTCCGATCTGAAAGTATGTTATATTTTAAAATTCAGAGCAAGTTTTTGATTTATCGAGTTAAATACAACTAAACCAGAGTATCTTATAGAATGAAATTACGTTTGCATTAAATACAATTGAATTAATTTGTTGAAAAAAACCATACCTGTCTCAAAATAAAGGCAATCACATCTGAGCTTTCCCAATAGCTAGCATGAAAAAGGTGAGGAAGCGCATGGGCAGGAAAGTTGCTTAGCCCCTCCGGACAATATAGTGCATAATCCAATCGCTTTGTTCCCCACCATTTCTGTTGAACTGTTTAATAATATTGTAGTTTTTTTTTTAAAAAAGGAGGAAAATATCACATACGTGCATTTATTGTATTTAAAGGTACACTTTCTGTTATTCCTGAAATTGTACTTTGCATGGAAACATCTGACAAGCGCCGCTGAACTTGTTGATGATCATTAAAATACTCGGGATATGATTGAATAACATCGACTGAAATTTAGTTGACTAAGTACTTCAATCGCTTCATTATTTAAACTTTACTTACGCAGATGATACGGATGACCATTTCCTAAAGGATATTTCGCATAACGTGGGATATTTACAGGAGGAAGCATTGAAAACCGGGCACTTAATAGAGGCTCTAGTCGAGATGCTATTGGATCAGTTGGATGAAATAAATTATACACTTGCATACAATTCGGTCGGCGCAATTCTATTGAAATAAAACTTCATGTAATAATACTGTTTTGATTTATCACACAATATCCTACCCTGTTTCGGATCATGCAAACGCCTTGAAGCGAGTATTATCGACATAGGTGTACCAAACATGAAGAAATCACTTACTTCAAAGTCTAGTTTTATAGATCGTGAGTCACTTGATGAGGACGACCGTCTTCTCGGGGAAGGTGCTAATAGTAGTTTTTTTGCATCCACTTCACTATCGAACAACCGTTCTTCTTCCGCTCCAGAAGTGGCAGTGCTATGTCGCGAGTTACTCCAGCATAATGCATCATGAGCCAATATTGATCCCATTGAATCCCCTATTATGACCACTTGGCCTGCAAACCCACGTCCATCCTCAGACTTCAAAAATTCTTGATAGACACAGTTTGCAGAAGCAACTGTTCGATTCACTGAATCTTGGAAGTCTGGGGAGGAAACTGCCAGCAATGGTATAGCACCTATCGGTACATCAGCGATATTTGGAAGATCAGCGGCAGATGGCGATGAATCGAATGAGTACGGGCTGAGACTTGATAGAATCCCTAATGCATCCGTACAGATCGCTGGGCAAGGAACAAACCGTAGAGCAACGTGTGATGTCATGACCGGATAATGTTGTCTCATTACCGAGTCGAATGAGGTTCGAAATGTCATTACATCGGATTTCTTTGACGTTATATCAGCATTTGCATCTAAAAATTAATGCCACCTGAGTTTTCAATCATTTGTTAGCATTATTATCGATCAACAAAAAACTCCCCTGGAATTTAAATCTAATTCTATTTTTCTATATAACTTGATTAGCCTTGCATGTTCATTTTTTCTGAAAGAAGACTACACTTTACTTCTTTTAAGGAGTTTTTTTGTTTTAACCGTATATGAATTTGTGTACCTAAGACGCTACCGGCATGCACTACTAAAACTAAAACTGAAATAGCACAAGGTGGTGGAACCGGCGACCCCGTTGGCGATTCTCGTTCACGATCGACACTTGACGAAGCACAGTGTTGACGCTTTGATCCTCTTTCAGAAGCAACACGCTGTAAAAACGCATGACTGAAAATGCTATCATCTGAAAAATTACAATTAAACGTTTATCGAGTTAATTTTTTCTATCGCCTAGTATAATAACCTTGATTGTTGATGTTTGGCGACGGACTATCATCCTCTTCAGCAAGTAACTCTAAAGAACTCCACTTTGCAAGTGAATTAGACTCTCCAGCATCTGTAAAAATTCATGAATTTTTTTTTTAATTAATTACAGTTTTGATATATTTTGTAAAAGCGGATTCAATTCATTTCTACTACAGGCTAAGTGCGTATCATCATTTAAAACGTAGATCAAGATATTATGAAACAACTAAAGAAGAAACCTCAACCGAAGCATTAGAAAAGAAGACATGTATAACAAAATTTACAGCTAGCAATATATTTTCATTATGTAGTGTCTCCACTTAATGACATACCCCTTGAAGCTTCCAAAACACAAACATCAAATCAATCCATTCAATTACAAAAGAAGAAGTAGATATTTAAATATATTTCTTCCATATAATCATATTCTGAAACACCAACCTAGACAATCGAAAAACTCCTCTTCTGACCCTGATTTGGAATCAACTTCCAGCTTTTCCATGCGCCAGTTAGCCACCTAAAAAATGTGATTTCAGTAAATACAATTTGATTCATTACGGTCTTATACAAAAGCAACAAAATTATTTTCCAAGCAAATAGGTTGATGAATTACATACTTAACTCAACTTACTGTAGTTTTTGACTTTTATTTAAAGTTGTTTGAATGTATTATTAGTTCAGTGTTTGCATGTAAAAATTATAATAAAACATCAATTAAACAAACTCAAGAAGATCAAATCACTATCAAGGTTCCTCATATCTTTTCGAACCTACTTTAAGTACCTGTAAATCGAAGCTGTGAGTCGAACCTACTGGCGAATACAGAGCACCTTTTGGAACGTGCACAGGCTGGTTATTTTGAAGGCTTCCTGATCTTTGACTGTTACTGATCTTAGTTGTTTCCTCTTCTTCGTCAGCAGAACTGACCTCCACACTAGGTGGTGCTTCTTTAGCAAAAGGTGCAGCCAATTGTTTTCTCTGCTCATTTTGGTTCGAAATTTTACTAGCCTCTGATATGCTTTGATCTGGAATTGTACGCTTAGTTAGTGCTTTTTGCGCAATCACTTCATAGCCAATAATAAATGCACCTTCTTCGTCATCTGCATCACTGGATTCATTTCCCATTTTCTTAGCTAGTGCTAGTTGTGTTTGACGCTCTATTTCACGGATATCATCCATGGTCAAGCCATGCCATTCATCTTGCCACGCCCACGCTTGTCTATGTGCTCGCAGCATGGTCTTACGCAAAGCTACGATCGATCATCGTTAAAGGATTAAATAAAATATCTATGGACAATTTATAAAGCCGCAACTCTTACCGACATCATGGATGAATTTTTCTAATTTTGTTTGCATACCCCAGTAACGGAACTCTACACGACACAGTTTGTAAGCGCACATAAGAGACATGTTTCTTTTTGTAGGTTGACTTTTCCCCTTAACCTGTAAATTATAACAGGCTCCCTTGAAATAATAGCATGAAATACGTATAATACATAATCTATCCATGTAAAATGGATTGTCGATTATCAAGAACGTTTCACTTTTTCAAACTATTCTATTAGTACTTATTGGAGACTTTTCTAGTAATACGAAAGCAAGGTTTTCGTCACATGATTTTAGCATGGCTATTTTTTCTATATCTCGTTCCTTTCTATGGCGTAGTTAGAATACCGAATAAAGTAAACTTTCAATATTTTTCGCGATTAAAGTTAAAACAATCGAATGGACTTTAGCTTCTAATTTTTAAAATATTGCGACCACATGAAAATACAGTATGCACAAGTTGGTGCAATTTAATTTTACACAAGTTTGCCATATACAATTTTTTGTGCGAACCACGGTTCGCGAGATACAAAGGGAATTAGTATCGTCATCTTTTCAAGATAGTGGCCAGATGGTAACAGGTTATTTACGTATCACAGATATCTAATCTATGGAACTAAGTGATATCCAGAATTTGTCATTAGTAACGATACTTCTAATAATAATATTATTTTTTCACCTGCACATTTGCTAATTTTACAGGTATACGCAACGTCTCCCACGAGCCAGAATGTCGGTATTTCAACCACGCCATAAATAGGAGCGAGATATAGAAATGTGAGCCCTACTGATATCACATAATTTTTCACGTTGTTAGCTCGTAGACTATAAGCACAACTATGATACCTCGTTCCAATAGGTTTCCAACCAGTCTTCGTCTAAGGGGCCTCTGTTTGTTTTTTCGGATATAAAGAGTTTGGGATCCTCTGATTGTAGATAATCTCCACCATAAAGCTGATCTTTGACGATGTCAATTATATCTAGAAGAACAATTCAAATCACACAAACCCACATTCGTGGCTAGTTCAAGTAATGTAAAGCTTACCGACTAATCTATTCCTTAATTCACTTCCAGAAAGTTTGAACACATTTTCCTGATGCCCTTTGTCAGGAAAGTAATAAGTTTCTATATCTAATGAGAATTTCTCCACAAAGGGGCAGGTATACCGTGTCTTGGTAAATGGATATGCATTCCATGCTTCTTCTTCCACGGTCAGCGCACTCTTTGGTAGAAGACCTGGATGGAAATGCATAACTGTATGATTTTTGGAATTAGCTATATGACTTACTTTTTATCCAACCAGGTAAATGACTACCAACATGGTATATTTTCTTTGTATACTGCCCTTTGCCTCCCGGACCATCCTCATAAGGTTCATTGACTATTATCTCGACACCACTACCTGTTCCATGACTTTCTTCTCGACTTTTTTTCTTGAAAACAGAATGAATCAACTTACTATATTTTTCGTTCATATTGTACTTCTACTTACAGCTATCATATACAACTGCGCGATCCGGTACTCCTCAACAGTGAGTGGCAGTGGGATACGATACTCCTTTATCAACATGCTGAGGCCTTTTGATTGTATTTTCAGGAGACACAAATCGGATTAGAATATTGGGTTTTGGCTATAACTAGCTGCATTATTCATCAACTGCTTCCATATCAAATCGAAGGTTCCATCAGTTGAGAAAGCAACTAGAGATCCTGGTTGATGTTTAAGTAAGTTGGCAGCATTTTTTCTGGAAATATGTAAACTATCAGCCACACTAAAACCTTAAGCAGTAATAAATAATAGTTAAGTGTTCCATGGCCCGTTTTTTTTGGAAAATGAGTTAATGCCAAAAGTAGACTCTGAACAACCCACTTCATTGTATCAACATACAATAAAGGGAGTTGTTATGCCAACATAGAAATGTTTGCAATTTCACTTTGGACGTATTAGAGGTACCCATAAGTAATCAATTACTATCCCAAGACTTTTTTCCCATTAGTCCTGTGACAACCGGACAAGTGTAAGTACAATTTTTTAGTGTTCTTCTTCAATCAGTTTGTTAGTAGTTAATTTTCGACAATATAATTTTTTAACAACCGTACAAACCCAACAGAAAGCCGGAGTTTAAACTTCTGAAAGCCATATTCATAAGTGTATTTCTTTTTTACCACTACCACCATACAAACAAACGCCCATTAATGAAATTGACAATCTATACAGACACGGGATATGAGTCCTATACCCGGAATTTGAGGTATCTTCGTGGAACAGATTGCAATTCCTTGCTTGTTTAAAATCGTGACTGGAGATGAAAAATTAGTACTTAGGTATCCCAACAGTGTAAATTAATGTTGAGTGTAGCAAGTATTTTAGGATTAAGTATTTGTTGTATTTTATATTTTAACATGTGATTGACTTGCTTTGGCAAAATAAAAAAATGAATAAATAAATTAAAATTCGTTCAATTTTGACTCTAAAGCAACTTGTTTCGCTTTCCAAAATGTACCTTACACTAAAATTAAACACAAAGTATATAAGCAAAATAAAACGTTGAATTCAGACTGAATTTGAAAATGTATTGACTAGGGTACGAATCATCAAAAATTTAAGTAAAAGGTTGGAAAATGGAAAACATTTGTTGTTAGACTTTTAGGTACAAAAAAACTGACATCAACTTTAATAAAATTAAGGATAGTAAGTAGACTTGGTTGTATGCTAGCTATTGATGTGAAATGGCATAAATTTGGTTTCACCAAATGTAATCGAGGCACTCACATTGAAAAAGGAGTCAAAAAGGCTGAGGATAACATATTACTATTTGAATTATATGTTTTATTTTGCCTATTGTACTAGATATGATTACACCTATTTTTTAATTGATAAAGCCTTACTTTACATTTTAAGTCATTTGATAAAACTTGCACAGAAATCGTTGTATTGTTTTTTGTAGGGTATGGAACACTGACTGTTTTTCCCCGTCAAAATCAAACAATGTATGTTTCATGTGAAAACAATAAATTATTGAATTATCTTTGTATATTTGACAATTTTATACTTTCCATTAAAAAACAGATAATCGAATCATAAAGTCTATAAACTGCGGTAAGTATCGAATCTAATTATAAATTAGCACAGCATTTTTTCCATCTGAATTTTCAATGTTGATTTCTCGAAAAGTATGTTCTTTCGCTAAGCTATATGTAATTGCCGTTCGTATATACCGCAAACTAAAAAAAATACGTAAAAATAATTTCGATGGAACTAAATATTTAACCGTGAGCTTTTATATAATTTTAAATAGATTGTATCCCTCATAATCCATATCGATTAGTACAAATACCACAGAAAATATTAGATTGAATCACAATAAAATTTACTGTTCGTCAGGCGTTTCTAGGAAACCAATTGTTTATAAGACTTTTCACATAGGCTTTCGATCTCTCTTGCAATGTAACGCTTCTGGATTCGATATTTTAGAATTGCTAGTATCATGGTTCACTTTAAAGATTCACTTCGAATTCCAATTTGGATGGAACCCATTCATATTGCACATAAGACATAACATAGGTGGATCATTCACACTTTATGTAAAACATTCAATTTTCAGATAACTGGCGTGTTGAACACTACTTCAAAAACAGTAGCATCAAATTTTCGGGTTTTATCATTGCTAAATATTGGTTTTTGAGTTACCGTGAACGAAGAAAATTATATAAAAATCAAATAATGTTTGCCGCAAGTCCAAATCCCAATTCTAATAAGAAAATCGAATTTAAATCGCGATGCGATTTGCTACCAGTCTAGTAATTTTTCAGCAGATCCATGTTATCACAATAACTTCCTTACATTTTATTCATAACAAGGTAGCTGGTCAATATTTTCTATCAAACTGAAATGAGAATGTATGTCTAAGGTATCAACGGGCATATCTCAAAATAATATCATTTAACCAGATCAGAGAAATCACTGATTCGAAAAATTGTGAAGAGAAAAGAAATGATAAATCAATGTGCTTTTACTTTTACCAAACGCCTAAAATATACCGAAACCTTACAAATAATGGGATGGTTTGAGTCGTTGGAGTGTATTCTTTATTTGTAAGGTTTCTTAATGCAGTTCGAAGGTCAACTTAAAGACTGCTAAAATACCTCTGGAATGTTGTGTCGCAATAGCTCTCAAATGTCCAGCTAAACTATCGCCACATTTTTTAGGGGTTGAGACTGATTGAAAATCGGTTAGTTCCTGCTCGAATTGACGACAGTCAAGTTTCCACAATGACTAACTATTCAACGTAAATCCTTCAGCTCATATTTCAGCAATCGACACAAATATACACAGTTGAATGATTTTTTCTTTCATGAACACAAACATCAAAACATGGTTGTTGATTGCGAGGCAATTATCTTTTTTCCAGTTGCTATGCTCCGAGCATATATGATATTTCGTTAGCGGACCTCTTCACTGTTTACTGCTTCGCAGTATACTTGATTGGGAAGTACGGGTCACTTTTACTTTCGGTTATTAACTCACAAAAAATCTGCACTTGAGGGGCATCAACTCGTGCAGTGAATGGAACGTTTTCACCTGACCAAAGATATCTCGAGACTGAATCTGTATTCTAGCCATTATTCAGGGCTGAGTTGAACCAGGCAAGTCATTATACAAGGGGCGATAAATAAGCTTATTTTTTGTTTACCCCAGTTTTCTCTCCGGCAATTCGAGGACGTTTAATAGGTACTTGTACAGTGACTTTCGTTTGCTTTGTTATGAGCGTTATTTAATTGTTCTCACAAATCCACAAAAATGAAAATATTTGACAAATTACATAAATTATTGGAATTTATCTTACGACAACAGCAAAATAGAAATTTTCGATTATTTTATAATTTCGTAAGTTGTTTTTGAAAGCACTTAGCAAGTGCAAGGAAACTAAGCATACAAACCTACCAATTACCCCAATATGCGCAAAGCTTTTAATATCTAAGGAGTTCCACCGTTGCGGCTGCGAACTCACGGCTCAATTAACGTCACATTGAAGAGAGAGCGTCCTCATGGAAAGCATCGAAAATGAGCATGATGCAAGTATTTACTTTCATCTACGATGCCACTTCAATAAATCTTACGTACTTTAGATCGTAAAATAAAAATTGTTTTTCCACTGCTTTCACTAAAACTCGATTGTTTCGATCATCTTTCTACTTTGGTATCGTTAAAAATTTGCATCGTGTAGAAAAAAATAGAAGAAAATTTCAATATAAAAATTACACAATTTATGCATCTACCGCATATTATATTATTTATTTTGGTACCACACAATGCATGACATTGACCTCATGGCCCAACAAATACTTTCAAAATATTAATTTAAAAAAAAAATATTTTCTGTGACAACTTTCAAATTATTTTCGATTGTTTTATTGCTAATATTTAATAAACACAGACACACTCACGATTCCAGTGTAAGATAACATAATAAATGTTATTTACGAGAATTTCTTTCCGATGTAGAGTTTTCTCGCAAAAAACACAGCTCTTGGATGTTTCTATCCGAAAGTGCGCTTATTACACTACTACTAGCGTTTTATGATGATGTCTCAACATGGGACATGCGCTTTAGGAAATACCAAAGGTCACAGCATGTTGAATACGTCCAACGATAGTAGGTAAATATTTACTGCTTATTTTCTCTCATGTATTACTTATTGGATAGATTATAAAACTGTGGAGAAAACACATATCATGGGCAGTCTCCCATAGCAAGGGAAAAAATCAAATTAATGTGTAATGGTCAGAACACTGTTACGTCAGGTTAATTTTTTAAAAATTCCCACTGGAACGTGTCTATGGAGACACATTGATTATATATATGTATACATGTATATATATATATATATATATATATATATATATATATATATATATATATATATATATATATTTGTTGCTCCCGCTTTCGAAATTTTCGTGACGTCATTTAACATTAACACCAAAATTTTTAAGGGAATCTATTCAAAAGTCTCCAAACACTACCCTCTCTTTGATATAAATTGCCAATGGTTCGAAATTAGTGTCGAGTGATGTCATGTTATGCTGTTTGTTAGGCTTTATGCCATAGTTGCCTAACTATTTTTGTCATCGATGTTTTCCACGCCTATCCAATAAATAAAAAAAAAAAAAACTGTTGTGTTTTCTTAGACGGCATTTATTATTTAATATTTGTACAGTCTGTTACATAAGAACGTGGTCACTTAATTATAACAATATATTTTTTAAACAAAATTCGCATTTATTGTTTAATGGGTCGTCAATATTTAATGCAAGTACCTTAGTAGCAAGTCCAATCTCCTCCAGCATCAATTATGGCTTGACATCGTCGGGCATGCTTTCCACGAGGTTTTCAGCATATTATTTTGGAAAAGACCCCCAAATGCCACACGTTTTTCAATGTGTTGTTGTTTCCAAAGTACTCCAATATATCACTTTATTTGCAAGCAAGTGCCTACGAATCGTTCCGTATGATATGTCGACACCTTTTGCTTTCAATTTTACAGCACCTTTACGTAGAGCCAAAGTTGAATCCTTCAAAAACACTGCGAGAATCTTTTTTTCGTCTTTTTTGCCACTTTGCTTGCACTCCCACGAAAACCATTCGAAAAAAGACTGAATTCGACTGACAGCTGATTCCTTCCATAAAGCATGGAGGACTGAGGCGCCCTCTATGTCATAGAAAAAGAAATGGATCGCTACGATTTTTTCTACATGTTACAGTGACCACGCTCTTCCGTAAAAGAGCACCAGTTGTGCCCTTCTTCAGTACACTTGACCACTAATTTAATGCAGCCATAGATGGGCCTGTATATATCACATAACCTCAGCAAAGAGAAAAGTTACCAAAATTAGAACTTAATTACAATCCTTAATTGCAATCTTTGTAGGAACGGGATACCTAGCTCAATTAATTAATTTTATGACCTCTGGTAGATTCTTAATCGCGGGCGATATTATCTCTTTGGAGATCGTTCAGCCATTTTTTCTCTGTCCATTTCCCCTTACCTTTGCTATTGACCTCAGACCTTCAAATGGAGGTAGGATTACTTTGAAGTCAAAAACTTTAGGCTTTAAACTGAATCTCCTCCGGAGTAAAATAAAATTTAAACCACACTTCTATTGTTACGTATATTTTTATAAATGTTTTAGTCAGTCTGAATTTCTTTTTTGTGCTGAGCTATCTGTTTACCTTATTGAAATGTCTCAAAGTTTCTTGTTGCAATGGAAAAGAAAATGACGAAACTGTTACTGTTTTAAATTTGAGGAAAAACGAAAAAAAACTTTCGATACATATCCAATATCTACGGCATCTCAACTAGCAACTACAAAATAAAAATTTAAGAAAAGTGTATATGATGACACTATAAGAATTTAACAAAACAACTGATTATAAATATATAATCGCCTGAAAGAAAATTTTGATTTTAAAAATCAACCATAAGAAATGTAAGTGTAATTTTCCTTTTTCCATGTAAATGAGTCCGCCTACGTTGAGTTCTTATACTGTTTTATATACTTCAGATGTAGCGATCATTTTTTTAGACTCTTTCTGCTAAGTGTATATAGCAGCATAACAGTTTTTTTTATTTGAAATACCCACTTTTAGCAATACCACATGATAGGCCATTTCTTAACATCACTGACGTTGGACAGCTGCAGTTAATTGAGCTAAAGATGAAGAGGTTGTATTATCGAAACAACAGAGGCATGATAGCCATAAAACTCGCAGAGAACTTGTAAACGTAGTTTCAATAGAAATCAGTCAGTATTCTGTCAATTCATTCCAAATTAACACAAAATAAAACGTCTCTTTCCAACCTACGACAGTCAACTACAAACAAATAGTAATCATATCCCAAAATTAACTGTTAAAGTACAGTGTATTTATTTTAAGCGTGAAACGTAAATTTCTGTACACAACCAACGCACGTGGGTTCGTAGATGCAACTTACGGCTTATAACACCCCCAATACACCCAACCACACCACTCACCTGTATCCAAATAACAGAGTTTAAACTCTAGAAAATTGAGCATTTGACCATGTTAAAGACGCGCATAGCAGTAGACTTTGACCAATACAAACTTCATTTCAAGTCTGCTGGGGAGGATGATTTATGCGAGGTTTTTCATTTTCACTTCCAATTGGAAACTGATACTTTATTTTATTCAACGCACATCAAATTTTCGGAATTATCACCACTCAAGCACGACGCGAGACCGAATCCCAAACATTCTGTAAATTGGGCACGTATTTTGAAATGTCGCACTTTATTTACACAACACTCAGCTGTCAGCAACAAAATTTAATGGATCGAACAGCATCAGGAAAAATTTAATGGGTCGAACGTCGAACAGCATCAGCAGCTAATTTTGACGTTTCAAGCAGCAACAACACCTGAATTTGATGGTTCGAATTGTTCGAACGAACGCATTCGATTGCGAGATTTTTTTAAAGAAAATTTAGTAAAAATAGCATCGGTTACTATCTGTGCTCGGTGCTAAAACTGAAATTGATGGCTTCCTGAAATTACATTTACTAGCCACTGTACGTACATATTGTATATACAAAACAGTGCACACGCGAGGCTTGTGTAGAGTGTTTTCTGGTAGAAATTTGTCTGAAATGTCAAACGGCTCTCTTTCTCTCTCTCACACACGCGCCAAAACATCATGGTAAGACGAGCTCATCAAAGTAACCATTCGTTATATTCTATTCGTTACTTCAAATGAATGGAAGTATCTAATACTCATTTCAAAATGTATTCAATACTCATGTGTAAAAAGTAATCATTACGTATTTTGTATTCGTTACTTGAAACGAGTAGAAGTTTTGAATACGCATTGCTACTCACTCAATTTATCAGTCACACACGACTATTGACTACTTGGAATCGAATCCAAATCCACGCACACTCAAGTTCCATAGTCTTGTTCTCATTCACAGCATTCGGTCATGATAACAGGATGATGATAAGACTGTGGGGTGCAGACGTTTGGGCGTTTTTTTGGGAATATTTAGTTCCCTACTGACGGTCAAGTCGAGAATTGCAACAGTTTTATTTCGCCTTCTTCGATAATAGTAGTCTTTTAATCCGTCCATGTGAATGCCATTTAAGTAAGTAATCAATACGAGTTCGCATTCTGCAACCGAGTACTAAATACCGAATACTTGAGCCAAAGTAATCAGTAATCATTCGTTACACAAAAGTAATCAAATTGCACATCTCTAATACAGGCCAAGGTCTTACTTACTCTACCTTACTTTACTAAATATTTGATATAGCAAATAGCTCAGCAGAAACAATAAGGAATTAAAATTTGTTCCCGCGATTTACGGTTACCCATCTGGTTATTAAAAGATATAAGTTAAAATGCGATGAGGATTAAGCTTTTTTTAATATTCACTCAATGAATTAAATGATTTTCATAAAAAACCATGTAACCCATCATTTTGTATCGCAAACAGGTTCGCGGTCTTCTTAAGGAAAAATGTACATTTTCATTGGGTTAGTTCTGTATTTCGTATTCATGTTTTTAAAATAAATAACAATTTGCTTACTTACAAGTTAAAATTAGAAAATTTAAAATCACATTTACACCCTTTTAGACCAAAGCACATTCATTGCACTCACATAACAAACAATTGCATTTATTAATTTGTTGCATTTAGCATTGAACTCTCATTAGTTGGAAATATTCATTTAATATGATACGTTGATTAGACTTCTTTCGTGTTAACTGAAGATTTTGCTTTTATTTATAATGCCAATTCTGTATGAGGCTTGGATTGGAAGTAGTAAGTAATTTCTGTGCAAAAAATACACAAACCAATTCCAAAAATAAACAGCCATCAATTCTGACACGAAGAATAACAGAGTGTTAACGTATGTTCATTGATAACTGGAATCGCATATGATACAATTTACTACTTTTGTAGTACCAAAAAGTTAAATTTCTTCTTTTTATTCTCTATCATACTTTTCGTGACTAGTTACTTTGAGATTTCATGCCGAAAATCAAATTTATATTAAAGTACAAATGTACAAGCTCCTAAGTTAGTTTGAGAATGAAACTATCAAAATTTTCGAGAAAGATTGGGTTTCCTCGACAGAACATCATGTTGGCTGCTCAAAACCCGGAAGGAAAATACAGTAGATGGGCCTACTCTCACGCCTCTCGTATTAACTTTCATGCTCATAGATGTTCATCGCCATGATAATTTCCATTCCTATTTAATGGCTGCCGTTCCGACGAGTCAGATGGACGGTTTCGTTTGAAGAATCCACACTAAAGACAGGTTTTGTTAATCCATATATCTTTCGATGCTTTCACGACTTTAACTTACCTTGTAAAGCAGGAATATTAGAAGAAGTAGAATAACGGCACCTGCACATGCTGACAAAATAACGACCCACAGCGGCACAACATCCGGTTTCGCCACTGGCTCCGGAATTGCAGTGAAAAGGATCTCGTGGCTTTTGATCGGCATGTCCTTCGGGGCTCCGATGTACGGAAGCTTCGTCACTCGTGAAACAGCTCTCGTTGAAATGTTCAAAGGAACGCTGGGCGCCAGTTTGTGTAGCGTTGTCGCTATAAGTCTGGTTCTTATCGCAATCCATGCTTCGTCGTCATTCGCAAGTGGGCCTACAACACAACGAATCGCTGCGCATCGCACTATATCGCAATGAAGTGCCTTCTCGAGGTCCCTCTCTTGGTCATTCTCAATACTGTCAATGTTCCTTCGCACTCTTGGATACAATGTCAATCTGGGATCCGAAGAAACGCTTGAACCATAGCTTTCGTGTTGCAACCCCATTTGTTCTTGTGTTTCCGGACCATGCGACGATGAGTAACTTTTATAGCCACTCGAAGAGCCACCACTTCCTCCTGCTTTCGAATAAGAAGAATGCGAGTAATATTTCGATCCAGCGTTTGTACTATCGGAGCTGCCACTATCACCCGATTGCAAGTAATAATTTGATCCTTCACTATGCCCACCGCCATGTTCCCCAGATTTACCCTGTGTGCGCGTAAAGTAGTGCGAGCTTTCCTCAGAGGTTTTGCGTAGCTCGTCATCCACGTTTCCTCGGTTCGAAACACCCAGATCAACTGAGCTCACTTTAAATCCATGGCCTCCTTGTGCCATTTCCTCTAAACTAGTTGCGCCTGTCACCAGATCTGACCTAGAAGGTTCTCCATCTTGTTGACTCTTCATACGGCGTCGAGTAGAAACGCCACTTTGTTGTGCATACGCTTGCCGTTGAGCTTCTAAATCAATAGAGTCATAGTTTGCCTTGCTCGAAACATTTCCGCCGCTTCCAGTTCTCCCATATTCTATCCTGTTCGCCTCGTAATTGCTCTGCGTCTGATGTTGCTGATTTCGGCTTCCACTTTGCCTATACAATCCTTCATTAGGATTGACCGATTGATATTGTCTGCTGCTGGCCTCGGCACCGGCTGCGTGATACAGTCCTCCTGTATTTCCTTGTTGATGCGCTCTTTGGCCGTAGCCGGGATTATATTGGCCACCGTTCAGAGTATTGCGTTCTTTCTCTTGGCGATGATAAATGTCTGCTGGTGAGCCTGCATTGTAGCCACCTTTTGATGTTTCATATTGATTTGGTTGCTGCGATGAGTACCTCTTTTCATCTGAACCCTGATTGTTGTAGGTATTTTGCCTGTCCGACGCCCCATGAACTTGGCCGACCCTAAATTGTTGTCTCCTTTGTTCGTAGATATCGCTGTTCGATGCTTGCTGCCTCTGTTCGCCGTAACCTTGATTTAGTGTTCCTTCCTGTCCTTTATAATTTGAACCTGATGCAGACCCACTATAATATCCCGATCGACTTGCATCAAATTGAGAATTAGGGCGATGAGCAAAAGCAGCCAACCCAACGTGGTCCGTGCTTGTTTCCTGCATTATATAATTCCCTTCGGGAACGTGAACTACAGTTCTGTTCCGGCTTGTACTGTATGTCACAGACGGTCCTCCGTCCTGAGAGCTTCCACTCCAACTAGTCTGATAGGAATGTTGCCTTTGTCCAGAAATGCCTCTGTGCTCACCTCCTGCAGATATTACACCAGATGTTGCACCGGCTGAAGCTGCAGCGTCTTGCGCTCTTTGATTGTGAATGTAGGATGCATCTCCTTTCGATTCTAATTGCTCTTCTTCAATAAGTCTTCGCTTTTCGGTGTCAGTTAGTATTATGGGTCCTCTGCTGCTGGTCGAAGATCCCGACGACGACGAAATTGAAGATGATGAGTGTTCTGTGAAGACTCCTTGTTGTCGTCCATACCAAGCGGCATTATTCACTATATTCACTGCACCGCTACTTTTCAAAAAGCTTTTTCTCGAAAGTATAGAATCTAATTTCAGGTCCTTTTGGTTTACGTATGTCGTAGGTGTGCATTGAATATTACCACTTGTCTCCGGTTGATTTAACAAGTACATCAAAAAGTCACCTGTGCAAGTTACAAGAAGGAAACAAATGTCAGCTGCTGGTTAATTCTACATCATGTATTTGTTACAATTTCGCAGTCGAAAGCAACAAAATCGTAATAGCTATGAGCAACTTGCTTACCTCCTTTTGTCTCGTAGGGCCACAGCACATACACTTCTGCTTCTTGTATGGTCGATGGTCCATTGTTTCTAATATTATACATATGTACAACATGAGGCCCTAAATCGTTTTCCGTTGTCGCATTTTCCAGGGCTTTAAACTCGGACACATTGTACAGTTTTTCATCAGGAATAGATTTGCTATCCGAGAAGTATAAAAAAGAACCAATAAGTTTCGCAGCAGCTAGAATAGATCCGTAATTTAGTTCCGTCTATATCTGCCATATTTTTTGGAAATATTTGGGAATAAACGCTCTGCGACTTGGCCTCAGGATAAAGGATGACATTGGGTTATCTACAAAGCAAAAATAAAGATGGTATATAAGCATCTTGCATACCCTTCGATTGACAAATCAGTTTCAATCCAGATGCCAATGCTTTTCTTGATAACATTATCAAAATTCGAACCCTCATTTTCTGGATTGGTTGAGTTAGCTTCCATATAGAAGTCATAACTAGGTGCCATCCCTGCTTTTTGTGAAGGAATCATTATGACCTTAAAGTTAGCCTATCAGTAGAATAAAATTTATTGAAACTCTCTATAAGATTGTAACTGCAGTCGCTTACAATTTTGCCGGCAGATAGGGGGTTCCCAATATCGCATTTGAGGGTATTGTTTGTGGCAGCCGATGGCGCTGTACATGTAACTGGTGTATCGCGCATGTCTCCAATTTTTTCGACCTTCCTAAAGTTCAGATCCTGTGGCATATTCATGTAAAACCCAGCTTCGAAAGCGTCCTCTCCATAGTTTGAAATCAGAACGTCAATAACCATGAGATCACGCGATCCGAGAAGATATTGATCGACAGTCCTGCAATTAAAAATAATGGTAAAATGAATAAAATTGCGATGCTGAGCTGAAACTCGAGTGTCTATCAACTATTCAAACTGCTTACTTGATAGTTAATCGTAAATCTGGTATGCAAATATTGTCTGGACCACAATTTTTTTGAATATTAATTGAATCGCGTTTGACCAAACCTAAGTTTGAATCAATTACTGGGTCTGGAGTCGCTCGCTTTCTACGTCCTCCAGTATACACTGCTGGTACAAGATTGTATCGCATTTCCACTTCTAGCGGTGTCAGTTTATCACGAATATTGTCTGTTATGTAAACTTCTTCCTCTCGGCATTCGGGTTTTCCCCGATAAAGGATCATTGTAGAGTTTTTGATGTTTTTGCCTTCGTCGTTCACGAAGAACATTCTGGGACTTTTTGGTTTCTTAGAATCAAGAGCCCATGAAACGTCCAGATCTAGAGAAATGACTCTTTAATAATGTGTTTCAAGTATTTGTTCCAAATGTATGTTTTGTCTAAGTTAGTTTTTGTTGACAACTATACTTCAATCAATATAAAATTAAAAACATATCATATTTGCTTACATAAATTTGTCGGTAGGTTTACACCGTTGTACTTCAGACATGATTTAACTCTGGTACAAGCTACTTCCTTTCCACCGCGTGGGGTTTTGCAGTTCTTTTTGTCAAGTGATACCAATTTCGATTCGGTCAAGAAGTTGGTAGATGCCTCTACAACAGCTACAGGTCGAGATCTATTAAAAAAAGGGATATGTTATGGACCGAATTTCGAGTCGGAATCTGTTCCCTAATATTACTTGAAAAATATGGCTTTACTCGATTCATAGGCACCAACAACTAAGTCCGGGTAACGATTCCCGTCTAAATCCAATCCGCCCGACAGGGAGAATCCAAAAGTGCTTAAGTATGGAATGTTGAGATCTTCGGCATAAATGACTTGCGAGTGCTTCGCAAGTGGACCCGTTTTTGATCCATGATAAATATAAACAGCGCCTTTGTTGTTTGGCCCATCATAAGGCGCACCTACAGCAAAATCATTGAACCCATCCAAGTTTATGTCGCCTAATGACGATAGCGCCAAACCAAACCGGCCCCGAGAGCTCACACCATCCCTTGTCTCTAGTGATTTAAATTTGTCCTAAAATGGAAAATTGAAATGTTATCATAAATTTTATTTAACATGTGTGGAAAGGAAACCAAAATGTTAGAACAGTAAAGTTTGGATTCTGATCAAGTGTTGGAAAATGAATAGAATAGCGATGCATGAATTTTGATTGTATTTTCTTATTTAACGCTTCTTACTCGTTACTCATCGTTTGAGGAAAAGCCAACAGAAAGTATTTTTTTAGAGCGATGGAATACTTTGAAATTTCTCTGAACGGACACTTCTAAATAGCGAACACTTTTTTCACTTCCCGTTTGACGCATTTCTGATTAGCGGACTTTCTCAGTAACGGACTTTTATCAATAACGGTTGCATTTCTTGGTCCTTTGGTGCCCGCTATACAGAAGTTTCACTGTACAAACTCGTAAATGCCAAGTAACATTTTGTTTTATTAAGTTTTTCACATTGAGTTTTCAAAGTAGGTAAACAACGATACTTACCGTCTCTCCCTGAAACATGATGTAGATTCTACCCATTTCATATTTGCCTTCATTGTTTGGCTCGGTGTACATGGGCGCACCAATCAAAAGATCATCCAAGCCATCGCCGTCAACATCCACTGCACAAAGCGAATACCCAAAGTACGCTCCTATTTGTTCGCCCGTTATGTTATCCAGGTTAACCATGTCCCATGAGAAAAGGAGAACTTTCCCCAAAAGTCCACCTCCACGAGGCATGCCAACTGCTACATCTTGTACGCCATCGCCATCGAAGTCACCAGTTGCTGTTGAGTATCCGAAGTATGAGTCGTCCTCAGCTGAAGTGCGTTCTCCTGTGGCATACACCTTATTTTCCGGATTGTTTAGGTCCGTTGAATAGACTTGTCCTATAAATCGAGACTTGTAGAAACTGCAAAACAGGCCATCTTCTGTGTCATAATTGTTAGAAACTAGCTTTTAACGAGCCAAAACACCAAATGCTTTATGAGGGTTAAACCACTAAATAATTCTTTTCGACATTATAATCAACCAAAAACCAACCATACCAAAGGCAAACAATCGAATGGCGTAGTGAGTGCCCTTGGCTTAAACATATGTATAAACAACTGGTTGCAGATAAATTCATATTTAATCAACGAAACTTTGGTTCGTGTGAATGACTGCAATGATTAAAAACTCTCCAGTATAGTTAATTTAACGTATTTAGATTTAAATACGAATTTCCACTCGTATCAAGTGATCTATGGATCTTTATCTGAAACGCAGTTGCCTTACTCATTACATTGTTGGTACCCAGTGACGAGGTTCAAACCACTACTGCCGTTCTAAGCCAAAAGGGCGTATATGAAAAAAAAGCAAATTTAAAAAAAAATTGTCCAGTACAAATTTCAAGGAAATGAAAAATTATCTATGGCAGCGTTTAAAACTTTTTAATAGACAAAAATAATTAAAACTCGTGATTTATTTAAAAAAAAGTTGCAAAAATGTCATACGCCCGTTTTACTTTAATTTACACAAAAACACATTCTGGATACGAGATTGTTTTTATAAAATTGAACGCAACATTTACGGTCATGATAAGCAAAAAACATTGTGCATTATAGCCTGAAGTTCTAAGCAAATACGGCGTATTTTTAAGATGCATCAAGTTCGTTTAGTATAACTGAGTTGCGAACGTTATAGTCGCAACTAGGTTTTCATTGTATTTTTAGAGATATGTCTAATTTTATAGATCATTAAGCGTCTGTTGGCAACACAATCAAACATTTGGGAAAAATTGATAAACGCCCTTTTGGTTTAGACAGGGTTTAGGCGGAGTAGTCAATCCAACGTAAGTAAAATTTATTTTTTAACACATTCAAGTCAATTGTTACTGGTGTAATGTACATGCATTTCTGATAATATTTTTTTTGTTAGCTATTTCGATCTCGTCCTGATGGATTTTGTGTTTTACTAAATGATGAATATGTTGAATGATCTTATGGAAACCAGAACAACAAAGCTTTAATATCAAATGATAAATTCTGATAGATCTAATCTTATGACTAAATTATTATTATTGTGTTTTATTAATGAAAAGAAGTTTCGGTGACATGGGGAAACGTACCCATACATAATAGTGTTGCAAAAAAGGACAGCGAACTTTCATGGCTTTTTCTGGTAAAATAGTGGCGCGGGCGGCAAAGCACGTTGGACTGAATCTTATTCGTAAACATGTTTTTTTTGATAATAAGTTCAATTGTTCATTTGCCAAATTTTCGCTGAATGCTTCCCAAATTGGGGTCAAACATGACAAGAATAATTAACATTGCACTTTACAACTATAGTGTTGTTGAGGTTACGCCCGCTTAAGGATTTTGGTGTGCCACATGTACTATCGACTGCTCTAGGGACTTTTCAATTTACACCTTTACGTACGTAAACCCGATTACTATTCCAAATTAACGGGTCAAATTTAGTGGCTCGTAAACCGTTCACGTTTAAAATTTAAATTTTAAACAATAGTTGATATTATAATATTCGTATTGTAGAAAATGGCGATGGCTGGAACTTCTTCGGTTCGAAGATGAACAATTAAAGCTAAACCATGCCATAAACTGCCGTGATACATTTTGTGTTGAGATTTGCAGCTCATCAGCACAACGAACATCAGCTATCAAGTATGAAATGTAACATCAATATTGTTTAGATTGACTATTATATTGTAATTCTAAACTGCAACTGCTTCGGAAAACCTTTTCAAGTTCCCTGAACACCAATACCGCGAAAACACGATTATGAAGCGTAATACCCATAGAAATTAGATAAAACCACAAGCTTTGTGGGCGTTAAAATTTAGTAAGAAGCCAATTAATGAAAGCAGAAAAACTATTATAATTATTTTAAATTGCTTTTGCTTTTCAGTTTTGATTATAATTTAGAAACCTCGCCAAAAATAGCATGAATAGCATAGTAGAGATTAAAATAACTCTTGTACTTCAAAATCCTTTACCTTCCCCGAATTGGGCGTAGAATGGCGGCTTGTAGGGGAAAGCAGCGTTTGTATTCACTGAATACGCTTGTCCTAATATGGTAGAACAAAGTGTTCAATGTTTTTTTGACACATTTATTCCCAAATTATCAATTTGAAAATTCAGCACATGAATTTCATACAAATCGTTTTCGATTTAGTTTCAACATCAGTTCCAAAGTTAAATGTTTTGTTGAAATTTTTGTATTTGCCAGATAACCGCACGGGTGGTGGACGCACATATACAGGGGCAAAAACAACAAGCAGGAACGAAACAAAAACGAAAATAAATTTAACAAAACTGTTTAACAGGTTTTCAATTTGTTTTAGTGATAATATTATCCATTCGGTTGTGAGAGGTTCTTCACATATTCTTTTTTATCAATCTATTAATGATATTACATAAATTAACAATTCATTATTGAAAATACTTTTAACATTATATTTTTTTGTGTTTATATATGTTAACATTTATATTTCTTTGTTTTTGTTGTTGTTAGTGCAACTGAGATGTAAGAAACTCTCACTAGCTTTTGAACGTGCTTTACTGAATAATTTTACCCAATGTCAAATATGAAAGTGATACAGTATCGTCCTATCTATTTTAGGAAAACATATTTAGGACTTAGATATTTTTGAGCAATTAAAAATTGTGTTTTCACTTTATTTATTTAAAATATAAGTTCAACCAGCATACACTGAAAACATTTTCACGAGCTACTGCATTCCAAATACATATTAAAAAAGGAACAAATCAAATACATACGTTATACATTACATAGACTACACTGACACATATATAGATACGGACGAACAATTTTGCATTGCAAAAACTCCAATTACTTTTCATTTGATTTGTTTTAACTATTTCGTTTTAACTATTCTGACTTACCTTGCCAATACCAACTTCCAGGAGCCCCAATGAATAAGCGCTTTCCATCCTATGATGAGAAGATTTAATATTGAGATAAAAAAAATTAAATATAAAGTCTAGTCCTGTCGAAGATCATCTAAGAATGAAGCAAGTACAACCGAATTCACGACGAAAATATCACTATCGAATTTCATCCCTTATTCCGAAGATAAAAGTATTTTTATAATTTGCAAAACATTCCTTGTTTCGAAAGTAAAAGTATTTTTTTTATTTTGAAAAATGACATTCAGGTATTCTTTTACACCCAACAGAAATACATCCCAATGGATGTCACCTCAATAGGTGTCTTTTAGGTTACGATTTTCAAAAAAAATTAACCATTTTTTCAATAGAAAGATATCATTTTAAATTTGGTACATATCTTAATTGGTAGTTTGTTTTTTACCCATAACAATTTTTTTTAAAAACATCAAAAATGACGGCGGATGTGATTTCAGGTGACTGGATCATCTGGGAAAAAATACAAAACGCCAAATTCATCCTTGTTTAAGTGCCTATGTCGGGTACCGGAATGATTTTTTTATCATTAAAAAATAACAAAATGGCGGCCTTTTCTTTTTAAAAAAACCTATTTTTGAGGGAGGAAAATTGATTGAAAATCGGAAAATTTGATACCGATCATCATGATTCCGCTAACGGCTATATCCATATATGTGTACAGCAACATATTAAAAAATCAGAGTGATCAGTTGAATATTTTTTTTAAATCGTGTCGGTCAGCTTAAAAAACATGAATTCGAGAAAATCGCATTTACTTTGTTTTACGATTTTTGTTTAAAAAAATGTTATATTGCTCTACTTTGCTATGCCTGGGTCGTACAAAATTCCTTCCTCTTTTTTATACAGCTCCTGACTAGACTAACTAATTGTGCATCTCTGTGAGCTGTTTTGATTTTTTGAAAAATTGTAACCGAAAAGACCCCTTAAAACAGTGCGGAGCATAGGCTGCCATTCATCTGTTTTTTTTCGGTTAGAACTCATGTGTTTTATTATGTTGTCAATAGTTTTTTATTAAAACATAAATTGAAGAACGTGCAAACCGTTCGATTGATATAGTAGTTAAACTGAAGCTCATTAAAAAAGGTAGGGTAATCTAATCGTTCTGACTTCATCTTTATGAATTCAAAACAACTTTTTCAGCTGAATTTTGATCATATCAGTACTTACCTTCGTAACAGCTGCGCTCAGACCAGCTTGACAAGATCCTTGTCGATGATATCCCCAGAAACCTACAAGATAAAATAATTGCTTTATAAAGTATTGAAAGCTCCAACTATCAGTTTCAGTTGGTACTTACTTGTACGGCATGGTGAAATTTCCCGAGAATTGTTAAAATTGTCTTTCAACATGTAACACGTTCCCACTGGTTCGTTGCGCTCCGCCTTCTTGGGTTCCAGAGTGTGAAATACGTAACGGGGAGCACAGGCCTGAAACGAAAATCATTTGGTTAGGCGCTAGTAAGTAAGTTAAAATCAAATATATGTGATTATTAAACCTGAATGCTTATTCATATCAATTTCCGGCGGAAGTAAATAGTCCGAATCTAAATTCGCGCGATGGACCTTTTGAGGTCCACACGACCAACATTCCAGTGAGACATAAATATCAATAAGATAAGAACTTATGTGAGTAAATGATTTACTTTGGCCGCCGAGGGAAGGATTGAACATTCGCCGAATACTTGTTATCTAAAAATGACTTTTTTGCAGTTGCGTTACCAATGATCTCAGCAGGCAATATCATTGGGTACTCAAGTCTAGAAAATTGCATTGCATGCTCACTCAAAGGTACAGTCACTAGTACCTTTTCCGCACTGCGGTCAGTTTTGCGAACGAAAGTCAAATCTAGGGATACAGCTTTTTGACTCTTGAAGAAACCGAAATCTTGACACAAAATATAAGATATTACTATGTCAAGTTACATCAACATCCGTGCAGTGGTTTTCGTTTGATGAGGGCATAAACAAATATTTCAGAAATTGTATTTTTCGTTTCTACTGATTCGAAATAGTCCCACAAATATATTTTTGCCGAATTTAATTTAATTTAACCCCTCATTTATTAGCAATATTTATCATTATGTCTTCATTGTTTACGACTACTTTAAAACCCAATTTTTATGAGATAAAAATCCTTCAAATTTTCTGTTTTCTGAAAGAATTCATCGCCAAAAATGCAAACTAAATTGAAAAAGTTTTTTAAGAAACAAGCCGCGGGATGCGACCTTGGCGGTCCACGAATAACTTCCCAATAACCTATAAATATTTTTAATGATAATCAGAATTATAATTTGTATCACTTTTCAAAAAAGTTAAATCCTCTCAGCGTTGAGCCAAGTGACCCTTGTAATATTTTACTATTTGTATAGATGTGTGTGGACATATAGTACATACATGGAGGAAGAAAAGGTCCAGCAAACATCATGCTTCAAAAAAAGCCAATCGAATTTGCAGACAGACAATTTTACCTAACATGGGCATGATCAACTGTACCTGTATTGCATGCACTGGTAATAAAATAGATATTGAGCAATACAACTGCAAAGAATGTCAACACACAAATGGTCCGTAGGTTAGGTGGATAACGTTTACATGACGCTAAGAAAACATCGTGCAATGATTTTATTATACGCGGTTGTCACCTGCTTACTACTATTGCTATCGGCGACTTCAATATAAAAGATATTGTGCTGCGACGATATCCTAAAAATGGTTAATACATTGCTACCAGCAGGTTTATAATCTCAGACTCATGCATAAATATATGGCTGAAGTACCGTTGATTGTTTTATGAAGCATGTGAGACCGTTTCGTAAAAGTACTTCAGATACTGACTAATTCAGAAAATCCACAATGGAGAAAATGATTTTTCAACGTGTGGAGTAGATCCGAGAGAAATTGGCTATGTACTAAATTTTAGTTTTATAAAGAAAAATATTTTTTTTACTTGAAAGCTGCAACTGCAAAACAAAAAAGGGCACATCACCATGGTTCAATCTCCCTCAACAACGCTAGGCGAAATGGACCAAACTGCCACTTTAATCTACCTAAATGCTCCTTCAACGGAAATCTCGAAAATTAATGTATCATATAATACCAATTAACCCACAGATAACTAAATAACTACTGCTGTCCAACAGCACTCCTCACAAAATTTCCAAGTGATTCAAAATTCAAGTGATTCAATTCTCCCGGAATTACCCTATATGTTTTAGTTACATGTTAAAATTAATCATGCCCAACCGTTAAAGGGAAGCATTTTAAATTTCAAAGATAGGTCTAGTGAACTAGATGGAGCCTTTTTACTTGTTTGATTTCAATTTTCCACTCTCAAAAATAGGTTGTTTTTAAAAATATATGGCCGCCATTTTGTTATTTTTTAATGAAAAAAAATCATTCCAGTACCGGCCATAGGCACTTAAACAAGGATTAATTTGGCGTTTTGTTTTGTTTTTCAGATGATACAGTCACCCGAAATCACGTCCACCGTCATTTTTTAATGTTTTTTTAAAAAATGTTATGCGTAAAAACAACAATAACAAAATCTAAAAAAACTATTTTCTTACACCCAAAATACCAATTAACATATGTACAAAATTTTAAAATGATATTTCTTTCTATTGGAAAAAATGGTTAATTGTTTTTGAAAATCGTAACCTAAAGGACCCCATAAATTATTACGAATATCCAAATGATAAATGTCAAGAACTAAAAAGTTTTTAAGCTGGCTATTAAGACCAAGTTGAAATGAGTCGTGTTATGTCATCATCCTAAGTAAAGGTGAGTTAAAATAAACAGCTAACTCAGGCATGAACGATTTAAAAAAGTTTGAACTACTGATGTAATAACTAGCAAAGCGAGGTGCAATGTTATCGGAAGCAGGACATACGAGAAGACTGGTATAAAGCTTGAATAGAAAACATTGATCATGAAGGCTTCTACCATGGAAGGGGACAAGAAATTTTTTAAAATTTTGAATCGAGCAGAATGCTCTGTTGTCTACTTCCAGTGATATTTAAGCCTGTTATTTTATACATTTTAAATTACGATTTCCCTAGCTGAAAACCCCATAAAACCAGAACTGTAACTCCATGAAATTTCCAGCGAAAATCAGATAATCACAAAACACACGAACGAATCATTTAATTGCAACTATTTTGGTTTTAATTTCAAATGTGGCTTGCAAACCCGCGCTAAAGCCAACACCTACCTTGTTTCACTCTACTCCGGTGGGTCGCTACATAAAAGGGATCAAATTACTATTAACTTATTCTTAAACTAAACCCAGAACTACTATGAGCCCCAGTGCGGAGCACATTAATTGTCAAGCCACAAATAGGTCAATCAAATAAATTGTAAATGTTACCTTAGTCAACAATAGGGCGTTAAAGCGTTACGGTTCCCAACTTTCGTGCACAATCACACGACGGGGAGTAAATGCCAGTGACTTCGCTTACCCTGAGATAATGTTGACTCGATATCGCGAACTTAAGGAGGTGTGTTTGCAATAACAATACTGTGATTTTCAGGGCCTCACGCACACTTAATGTGAAAGGAGTAGACATTTGATGTCCTCGGTTTCGTTTGCCTTTTACACTGGCTAAATGGATTCGAAACGATAAACGTAAAAGATAGTAGCTATTAATCCAGTTTAGAAAATCAATCATATAAGTAAGCAAGGAAAACTGTTTTTGCAGAGAAGATTACTTCTCGAAGTTAGCTTAGCACAGGCTCCACAAAATAATGTGAATCAGAAAATCGGATCTTTTCTATATGTGATACCATCAACCACTGCAACATATCTTTGTAAATAGAATAGGTAGATCCCGAATTGGCTTTTAAGAAAATCTACCAATTATTTTAGTTTAGCCAAACATGGGCTATTAATATTCCTATTTGAAAGTGCACTTTCATCGATGCTATCTTCTTTGTTTCTTAACCAACAGAGTACATAATTAACTTTCACTTACCACAATCGGTCCGTTGATACCCGCACTCGTTAGTGTGGCACCAAACCATTGATTTGATTTTGTATCAGTCTGCTCTCTTCGTGTGTTGTAATTGTTTCCTATAAAGGATAAAAGGATGTATGATTATTTTCGCCTTGCAAATAGAGATATTTTTAAAAAAATGATTGAACTAAAAATATTATTTCACCTACCGCACCACCATCTGTACAGACCTTGAACTGAAAATTCAATTTATAAGTTTTGATATCAAATCAAACTTAGGTAAGCTGTTCATACTATTCCACATTATATATGTGTGTATGTTAAGATAAATGAAAATGTTTTGTTTTTACTTTTATCCACTTAGTTGTAGCTCTTAAAGTTCGAGCATGTTTGAACAGTGAATTGAAAAATATTCACTATATCACATCACTACAGGGTAATATACAACATGTATTCATTTGCAGTTTGCCTTAAACTGTGTTGACAAAGTGAGGCTTCGATATTTCGATACTAAATTGCGTTAATCTAGTAAGACTTTGATACTGACGCGAGGCTTATTCCACCCTCCCATGGAACATTTCAAGATATCTAACAATTTCACAAATAATTTTCAAAACATTTCCACGTCAGCCAAGCTTTCCTATTCTTCGATATGTTTACCCTCTCTATCAAACCTTCTAGAATTTTTGCACTTGATTGTCTAGACATCAACATCCTCTATCAAACGACAGGAAAGCTGATGCCTCAATCCGCATTTTTAATCATCTTAACAAAACGTTCAGCGTATATTCACAGTATGGAACGAAATCAAAGAATACAACAACCGAAAAGTCATCGAACTGATCCGCGGCACATACACTTGGCTATCTTCAATTCGCTGTTCAATGAAGGCCGTTTAATTTAAAATCTCATCGTGCACTTCAGGCAAATGCGCGTTCGAATCTCGATGGACAAAATTCGAATTGCGAGATACAAAACGTTTTATGGTTAGCAGTCCAGCGCTAGTCTCAAAATCTGCTTTTGGTTATAATCGATAGAGCTACGACCCAAGGGTAGAAGTTTCCCCCACACATTTGTTTGCAAAATTGATTTTTTTTAATGTTTGAAATTTAAGGTCATTTTTAACCTTTTACCGCTTACGCTGTGAAAAATAAATGGACGCAAAAAAAATATTTGGGTAGTTGTTGTAGGGAATTGTTTATTCTATTGAAAAAATTAACGAGAGCATAGATTTATCTCGCAACCCTTAGAAGTTACGAGCGCTCCTGCGAAATCCTCAAAAGGCGAATTTTTCCATGATTTTTGAAATAACCCGCGCAGTGCTAAACTAGCTAATAATTCAAAAACCGAAAACAAATCATAAAGTATTTGTATTATAGTAAGGGTACTTCTACCGAATTGCAATTTTTCAACTAATTTTCAAATTTTAAAAATATTGCACGCAAACTTTTTTTTCGCATTTTATCCTAAACTTTGACATTGAATATTATCTCACCTATCAATGTAACATCTGTCATCTCCGGGCGCTATTCATATATTACGTAAAACTCCAAGGGGAGGCAGGGGTATATCAAAATGTTACTAAGTGTTACATAGGGGTTGTTATTTAACAAAATTTAAAATTGGTTAAATTAATTTTTTTATAACACTAAATCATCAAGTCAAATTTCAAATTTCTTTGCCGCGTTACGAGGTGTCAGCTGACGCTAGGCGCGATAAATAAAATTTAGATGCATTATTAATATTTTGTGATTCAAATACTTAAAAGTCTGAGGGGCGTACGATGAATTTGTTACGTAACAAAGGGAGGATCTTTGAAAAAGTTACTAAGTGTTACTTGGGAGAGGGAGGTGTTGAAATACTCTAAAACTTGCGTTACCTAATATATGAATGGCCCCTTAACTACAATATCAACCGCAGTGCAGAATATTTTGATTTACACGATCTTTTACAAACTTTGCCTACCGTATCCAACCCATGGATATTCCAAAGACAAACGATAGAAACTTTTTCAATAGCGCCATTTTTAAGTTTGGTGCTCATTATGATGAAATACTCGTATCATGCATAATAGTAAATATCAGGTATCAATATAATTGATTGTTTTGTGGATGCGAACATTGCCTATACTTAAAATTTGCGAATCTTGGTTTGCTCAGCATATATGTATAGTTGCGTTAACTATGGTGAGCCCTTACAGAAACAAAATTTGATAGCAGACATTGACCATAATTTCAGCTAGTTTTTGTCCAAATTAGAATTTCAACTGAACATTCTTTGCTTACACATTCCAGTTATACCTTCAAAGATGAAATTACCACTATACTTTTCCATAAACAACTGCATATTTTTCGAATCCATCACTTAGCGTTAAAGCAATTTCTCGGACCAGTAAGTCGGTTTCTGCAATAACAGTTCATTGGTACCTTAAGAATACATTACTTGATTGCAACTAATATAAAGCTGGTGATATCTTGTTTTTTTGCTGCATCAACCATATCTGGATGTAAAATGCAAGATAGCATATTCAGAAGTGAAGAGACTTTCTGTAAGATGAAACATGATTGCGGTTTTATTGTACGGTACGAGGCTTGTTTGTGTTGAGTATATTGTATCTACACTTTCGCAGTTGAAAACATGGAGAATGATTACGGCATATCGTAAAATAATAAAAAAAAAGCACTGATAAAGTTATGCGGTATGGTTTACATGCGTTCATTTTAAAGTAATATAAAGTAGATACCTTTTAAATTTACATTTATATCAATATATAATATATTTTAAAATTTTCTTTTCAAAATGTACAGTGAGTCAAAAAAAATTCGTACACTGAGTAGCCTAGCAAATATTTAATTGTAACTAAAAAAACAACTTCTGGTAGACTTTCGAATTTGTCATTTTAGTGTTGTTAATCGTTACAGATAATAAAAGTAACAAAATATTTATTTTCATTATTCAAATTCTAGGAATCAAATCGAAAAGCGGCTAAGCATAAAGAAATTAACATCACGTATCACACGTATCATAAATTCAGTCTCTAAGCAGGACAATAATCATTTCAATGTTTGGTTTGATCTTTTTATAGTAAAAATTACTTTAAAATGTGAAAAGGAGAAATAATACAGATTCAGTGTCTATGCAGCACCCATGGAAATTTTGGGCGCAAGTATTCAAAATATACATCATGCGTCAAAATCTAGTTTAGTCGGTGTAGAAACAAAAACTACATTCAATAGCCCTTAAATGCCAATTTTGCCAACATTTTCGCTACCGCCCTTTTGTCTTTCAAGCGTCGATATGAAAATAACCAGTTATCTAAAACAGACTTGCAACCCGTCCCCCCTTCGACTGATCCGCGTAAAGATTCAATTTGATCGCTCACTCCCACCAGAAACCTTAAGGACCCCCTAGACGATCAATATTATTGATCAATATGCATTGATCAACACAATACGTATACGAAAGGCCGAGCATCAAACGGATTGGATCAATATTTCATAGTGTTTGTGATGACTGAGGCATATGAAAAATAAGAGTCCAAACGCGATTTCATTTTGATATTAATAACGCTATATCGCGATTCTATTGAATTGTGGAAAGTGAAGTCAAAAGACTACTTTAATCAAGCAAAGAAGCAGTTAGGTATGGAAAGGATAGTTTGTGGACTAAGAGAATTTGAACCAGAGTTTAGTGTTGAAAAGCTGCGAAAGAAAATCAATACCTTACGCACAAATTTTAACAAAAACTTTAGAGCAATAGAAAGTGCGACGTGGTCTGGAGGAGCATCTACAGATGATATTCCCAAACCCAAGTCTTGGTACTTTGAAGATATGCTATTTATTAAGGACCAAATTGAAATATGACCAGCGTCTTTTTCTTTTCTTCTTTCGTTTCTTCATTTCAACCACTGTCAAAGTCAGGGTAAAGAAAGCTTAATTTTGATGGGACACCATTGCTTGTTATTGAAAAAATAGGTAATAATAAAAACTTCCACAACAGATCGTAAATTTCCCATGTAGACCGGTCTAAATAAACATTTATAGTCAACGTATTGATGGAGCTGTATATTGAACATTGAAGCGTATTGATGAGACCTTCAATATTGATCAATAACATTGATCGTCTAGGAGCTGCTTTATACGTAATCAATAGGAGGACGCTGTCCAAGATGATACGATACGATTAATGAATTTGTAATGAGTTCTTATCATTATTATTATTTAGAGTATGAATATTTTCGCTATTATTATTGTGTTTTATATTTTTAATATTTACGTAGATACTACTGAGAAGTTGACCGTGTGGATTTCAAGGCTGACACCTCGCGGCTTGTTTGATTTCCAAATTCTTTAAAATTTATAAAACATGTAAACATGAAAAAAACTAATTTCAACTGCCTATCATTGAAATATGCTTCAGAATTAATTATCATCCAGTTTTAGCGGCCCATTTAAATAATGTCGATTGAGCGTAGCATGCTTCCGGTCAATTTTATCTACTTTTAATAAGAGGTTGTTTCATTTAAATTTAGTGTATAATAACAGAGATGTGACAAATGGCAAAATAAAATATTATCAGTAGCAAATTTTAATTTTGAAGACATGCATTCATACATACATATATGCATACGAGTGTATACATGTATGTACATAGTGCAGATTTCATTCCTTCTACGTTCGAAAAATATTGCAATGATTCGCGAAGAAAACAATTGTGGTGAAATGTTGAGTTACTGAATAGAGATGTGTACACGATCTCTTTAACTTTTAAACCACATATGCAAATATTCGCTACCAATGTTGGTGCTTTGTCATTCGCCATTTCCGTAGATTGTCGAAATAATACAGAAATTAAAGCGAACGGAAACAATGCTTTTTTTATGATGCATCCATTCTCTTTAAAATGAAAAGCCTAACTAGACAAACGGAATTTATTTTCGTTTTCCATCTTTTTCCTCAAAACCAAAAATTTCAATCTGATTATTTTTAAGCGAGCAGAGGCACTCCTACGTCCGAATCGATGATATCTCCAAGCTGATAAATTTGATTTTTTCTGTGGAATTGTAGTAATATCTTCTGTCGAATGAAAACTATTACTCCGACTTACAGAAGATTTATTGATAATGAAACTTGGTCCGCATGTGTTTTGCTCTTTCGATAACCTTTAAACCGCCATTCCCAAAGCAGAACGAATGTCGATCACCACAAAATGCATAACTGAAGTTTATGCCTCTGCTGAGTATCATCGTACTTTCTTAAGATAACCCCTATCTACCGCAGCGCTTGGCTTTGATGCTTTTGATATAGCACACGGACTTATGGTAAATTATTATTGCATATCCGATTGATATTAAATAGCTTTGGAGACTGAGAATGTGTAAAGTAAATCTTAAGGGGAGTAGTCGATTCACGCACAAAAACTATCCATATATGGTATGTGCATTTTTCTCTGAAACTGCTGATCAAAAGTTGGTGGTATTTGGACGATCTCGTCTTATTATTTAAGGTAGGTGAATTTTTTCTGGGATAAGTATTTTCATATAGCAGCATCTTTTTGAAGAGATTTTTTTTACTGTTTCTACTTTAGAACTTTACGTCTCGGTAAAAACTGGACATATCGTCAAACAAAATGTATATATAGACAATATAGGCTGTCCAAGAATTCATCCACCAAAAAAAAGTTCCAAACAAACCATGACTTTGCCGTCTACACACTTCATCGTGTTTGACAGGATTTGTTTGATCCAAAAAGTCATGAATTTTTCGAGTGTCTAAACCACTAATCGCTAGATCATTTAAAAAGCGTGAGCATTTACATACTATTTATGTACAAAATTAGTTACCATTTCTATCGAACGGCACCGATTGACAACGATTGTCGTCTGATATATCACATTTGTATACAACTCCACCTCGCGTGACCCCAGGTTGTGTTGATTGCGCCTCAGGTGCACCGATAAGAACCCTGGAAATATAACCGACATTAAAAAAGATTATCACACTTTGCAGATTCAAATAAAATAGATCCATATTCAGAAAAATAAATACATCTAAGCCTAATTTTTATTTATTTATTAACGAAACGCAGAAATTATTCTTTGGTCTGATATGAAGACATTGATACCTTTACAACAATTATGTGAACATTTCGCTGTATATTTCAAATTTAACAGTAAATACTTGAGCAACAAAATCTCAGAGACTGTTTTTTTTTGAATTGTGAAAATGAATATTTAATGTTTGCTTTGATTCAAAACAATCTGAAGGATTTTTTTCATTTTATTATTTTATGCAAAAAATAATTGATTTCTAAAATTTTAGTACAAACAGTTAATTTTTTAATACATATGTATTATACTTTGATTGATATACTTTTCGAATATTACCACTCTTCGAATTGTAACCCTAAAAAGGGAAGCAAAACTCAAAACCAGAATCATATTTTTTATATTTGCAAACAAACCAATAGATTTGTTCGATCAGACAATCTCTATCAAACATGATAAAATTAGTAAGTTTCTAGGATATGCAGTAATAAAAAAACCAAGACAGCAGTAAAATGCTAAAATAAATCAAAAAATGGCCCGGAAACTAAGCTTTCCGTCATAATAGGCGGAAAGAAGCATAAAGTAACACTATGGCCCATTATTTATTGAAAAAGTTCGTTCATAACAGGTGCAATTACAGTGCAATCTAAAATTATTCGACTTTTACTGCAAAAAGGGGATTTAATAGCAAGATTCCAAAAAAACTCAACACAGGAGAACCCGCAAGAACGATTGCAATTCACAAAAACTACAAGGTAATTTTAAGCCATTCAATGAGTTTTTGGGTTTTTGAAGGAAGTGAGACAATCACAAAACCACAGCTGGAATATGTAATACCAAAGAGTAAAGATATTCAATGTATTTTCTAATTTGATTTATTGTGTTTTTTACCAGATGTCGATATTAATGATTATATTCATGTTTGTTTTCGTAAACCATTTTATTTTTTGGCTGATTGAAACTGTTAAAACTTAGAGTAGAAAGATTTTTTTTTAGACCGAACAATCACAATTTAGTTTATTTTAGTATATTATTATTATTGAATCTGTGCGTTTTTATATAAATACTATCTGTAATTGAAAAAAAAAATTTTTTTTAGATCAAAAAATTTTACCAAATCTTCGAAATGATAATACGCTTTGATCGATACCACAACCACATCATTAGAGTAAGTGCCTAATTTCGAATAACTATTAATAGTTTATTATTTTTACATGATTACTTTCTGTAATTATGAAAAAAATGGATTTTAAGTTACTAATTTTAATGTAAAGAAATACCCATTGAACTTTGTCAACTTCATTACTCATTGCACGAATGCAGTGCTGTTTTGGATGACCCAATCCAACATATGGTAAAACGATTGCGTCACGATTCCAACCAAGTATAACTTCCCAATGAGGCATTCAAACTCAACGAGTTATTACCACATCGCTTCCGAAGTAGATATGGGGCTTGTGAAAAAAACCGATATGAGCGTTTTTGTTGAGTAGTATTGATGATATAATCATCGTTTTGCTAGAAATGCCTGTAAATCTTAATCGCGGATTAGAATTTTCACCGGATGAATTGAAGTATATGCAGCTTAGGATTATATGTAGGTGCAATTTTTTATGTAATTTTGCTGAATTTGTTGCTTTTGTATTTCAGAAGAAGCGTCGCATCGTTGGGTACTTCTCGAACAACCACATACATATAGGATATTTTCGGTTTGAAATTGAATTTGACGCCTTGTTATTGTTCCTAATGATTAATTCGGAATGATGGAGGTAGTGAAAAAACAACAACGTAACAGAAGTCGTGAAAAATCAGGTAAGAGGAAAATAAAGAAGGAGAATATAAGCTAAAACTCGTTGTTGATGCATGTGGTAGAAATTCTGTGTTTGCTTGTGAAAGAAAATCACCACCATCTTTAATGATATGCTTCCCTTCTTAAATTGATTGCATGCGTAATTTATTTTTTATTTTTTTAAATTTCACCAATTAAAAATATGTACTTCATATCTCATCAATCCGTTTCTATCACTATTCAAATTTATTTTGAAGCGGCTCCTGCGAACGATGGATCCAACGGAACAGTTTATTTATTTTTGCTCCATTATTTTTTTGGGAATCGATCCATCGTTCACAGAGACCGCTTAAAAATTAATTCGAATGGCGATAGAGACGGTACCAGCAAAATAATAGATATGTTAATTAGAAAGTTTAAAAAAAAATACGTACGTATTTCTCCACATCTTCCCCCAAATAAAGTTTCCTCGCCAAAAATTACATGAATCAAATCGAACTCTCTTTCTATAATCGGATCCTATACACATTACAGATTCTCGCTCAATTGAAGATATTCCCATTAAAAATTCTTAGTATCTAAATTTTTCGCTGCGAGCTCAATTATCCGTTCTAGTGTGTCAGTAGTATAAAACCCCGATGTCGAATGCATCTCGGCATTTCACAGCAAAGGGTTAAAGTAATGCTTTTAAAAATTTCCAAATTCAATTATTTTACATGGCGGATTCTCTTATAATTTTAAAAGCCACTTCATGAAGTCATCTTACACGGATGTTAATAACATGCACTTCCAGGCACATCCCTGCCATAAAATGAGATATGAACAGAATAGACGATTTGCTTGCCATATGCAGCCAACACGAAATATTGTATCCTAGATATGCTATGATCCTATGGTCGAAGTAGCATTAAGGGCAAGGAACACCAGTGCGGCAATATGCATATATGTATGCTCATATCCCATCTTATTATTTATGGCGAAGGTTTCGAGAGGTACCGGATGTTCTACACATGTAGCATTCTTCGTGTTGAACATTTTCCTTCAACAATAACTGAGGTCATACGTTGAAGTGGAATCAGCTTGAAATAGGCATATATAAATAGAACTTATCCCTGCAAACTATCAAGGATCGCGACAGATATGTATACTCGACGAGTTTTTGGTTAAATATTATTTATTTTAGCGGTTATTAAGGAATTTATGACAGCAACAATTATTTCGGCGGCGTTTAAAATATTATAGAGAAATTTCATAGGTGGCACAGATATAACTTCTATAATTTTCGTTTTGTTTCTTTTTAGGCAACTAAAATTCCTTGTTTTCTTGAGTGCGTCACAATTTGTCGAGAAGTTACGAAAATTTTAGAAAATAGACACCCAAGTAAATGATGAACTCCTCACACATAATATCCGTAAAATGATAGCTATCTTCAGAGAAATGAAGATACATTTAAACTTAATCAACAAACAAGGGTCCATGGTTTAGGATGAACAAGATGTGAGCCGCAAATGATTTGTGACAAAATTGTCTTAGAAAACTATTCAAACGTGGTTCGCGTTAATCGTGAAAATAAAAAAAATGTGGCGCTCAAAAGACAATCCCCTCTTTTTGGGTGTCGTTTTCGGCTTGTAACTTTCTTATTATTGACACCTCTTGTGAGAGCGACGGTTTCTGAGATATGGAGGCGTCCCACTTTCTTTTGTTTTTAAGAAGGAGCCCAGAGGAAGAGTTAAATTACTTGATTAAAATTTACTTCATGTAAAATGTAACATTATAGTGGAAAATTTGCAAAACATGCACAAGTCGTCAATAAGGAAGTTAACTATTGTTCTCAAACTTAAACTTTAAACTTTTTGTAACGTAGAAACTAAATGACATAGCACCTATAAATCAATACCATTTACAAAAGCATCGTGAAACCTTCAAAGGATCCAATTTTGCCACAATCACTTTACACGTTGCCCTTTTTGTGCGAGAATGTGAAGTCATGGTGAAATGAAACGGAAATGCTTTTAGTCTAATTTCTGGAATAGTCCGAGAGTGACGAGAGCGCAGGATGTATGTTTCTGTTTCATGTACATAACATATGTATGTATAGAAAAAATGTAACTTGTAATGAAACTATGTATTTGGTCCTTATCATCACACTTAAAGCGTATTAATACTATCAGTTTTGGTAATGTAATTCGATTCCGTTTAAACTTCAGGCGACCTATAAATGGGTTTCTGCAAATGAAATTGATTTTATTCTTAAGAAATTTATGCCTTCGTTTCGATGACAAATTATATGTGGAAGAACATGTGCAAAAAAACTGATTGCGACATGGAAAACGCTGAATTAGGAATCTCAACGACAACGCTTTTATGAATTTTTACATTTCTAGATTGCTACAATGAAGCAAATAAACTGTTATTAGACTTTGGAACGCGCCGACGGACTACTGGTAGTATCCAATTGGTGAGGCGTGATCAATTTATTGAATCTGTACAGTGTGCAAACTGCGGAAAAGTTAACGCATCTAGCATGAAAACGTTTGCCCATGTGTTTATTTACTTTCGTGCGAACTACTGCCACAAACTATTGGCGCTCACGTTGGCCCTAGAATGCTCACCTTCTGATTTATCTTTGCTCATTTGAATGTTTACCTCACTGGTATTTAAGTCGACGTTAAATTGTAACACCACCGATAATCTCATATTTCTCATTTTCGAATATCTTGTCACTTCGAATTACTCGTCCAACGAATAGTGATCAAATAAGCAATAAACAAATCCCTACGTGGTATGCATTTATTAGTGAAAATTGGGGACCGTTTTAGATTTTTCTTTATGGCGAGACATGATTACACAAATATTAACTTGATGAATTGTGACCAGCTGTTTTTGTTAGGTACACAATCTTTCCTGCCACGAAACTACTTAGTTGTTAAGCTTGAACTCTCAACTTTCAATCGGCATTGTTTTTGTCAGTTGAAGTAATCAACTTAATATGATCGCGAGAGAACTATCTAACTTTTTAATAGCACATCATCAATTTTACTATCTTCCTGTGATCTCTAAATATGTTTACAATAAATTAATGCAATGTCCCGGGCCGGGTTGGTATCATCGCCCATGGAATTTGATCTCTATGTCTGTCTGAAGACGATGCAGCGATCATAATAGAAAACATATTTCTAAATGAACCTTGTAAGACGTTCACAGCTAGTACACATAAGGTCGATTTTAAAGTCACTCAATCGTATCGTCGAAGGGAGCAGTTCGTTAGCGCGTTCATTTTTCTTGTCACGAAACGCTCAAGTAATCGCTCAACTCAGGCTTTTCTATTTGGTGAGTGTATACGGGATTGAAGTATCATTAAATTTACAATTAAATGGAAGTCTGACGACACCACTGAATACCCACACTCAGCAGTTGTTCTCTTCTTCGTTCCAATTCACAAACCATGCCCCGAATCTCGACTAGTGTGGATGGATTCACATATGGAAGGGTTTGGCAAATACTGAACAGATATTAGGCGAATAAATCTATGATTGAGTCGAACCCAAGTAGTCAGTATTCAGTGTTTGTCTCGGAATTTATTCGACTTTTATTAAAAATTTCCCCTTTACACGATTGAGAAATTCCGCGTTCGATGTGTAGAAGGCAGAAAAATGTAGTCAAGGAGTTACATCACAGTAGAGAGCGAAAATTCAAGGTTTTGTGCGATTTTTTTTAAGTGGAAGTAAAAGTAAAAGAATAATTCTTTTTTAAGGATGTTATTAAGCATGCTTTAAAGTTCTAAAAAATTGTTTATTCAAATTTTTTACAAAATAACTGCCAAACAGCCCTTTCTGCGGAACGGCACGTGGCACGCAGGCACGCAGTAGAAGTGATCCAAAAATTAATGTGGAGCAAAATATTTTTCCCCTTAAACTAAATAAGTATAGCTATTTTGTTAATTTGGAGAGCATTTGAAAAAAAAGTTAACTTCACTACCAAAAAACGGCCACTTATTTGTACCTAAAAAATCGAAATATTAACTTATCGAAATTCGGCTACGTATTTCTATGCGGAATGTTGTTCTAAAGATGTGATGTTAATTTCGAGTAAAAAAATAGAAAATTGTTTGAGTTATGCTGCATGCCGATTTGAAAAAAACGTGTTTCAAGAAAAACGCGTTTAAAGTTTTGACTTTACTTTACTTTACGTCGTCTCTCAACATCAAAGGACGCTGTATGAACGTACTTTCTGTTCAACATCCTTGAGAATGTTTCTAACAACATCTATTAGTGAATCAAAGAATCGTCTGAGTTTCTCGTTGTGTGTCTCAATTAATATAAAGAAAAACAGTTAATTTTTAACCAATAAACCATTGAAAAAGGGACTAACTGTGTCCCGAAATATATATTTGTTAATAATCAAAATTAATAAAGTTGTGGTTTATTGGTTAAAAATTAGCTGTTTTTCTTTAAATTAATCTATAAGGGTACTAGAGAAGTTAGAAATCGAATGGTAAGACACAATCCTGTACCCGACGAGCAGGTGTCGTAATTACCGCAGGTAGTCGTTTCGGAGCAGTCGGGATGGGTTGAGAAAGAGCTCGAAATTTCAATGAAAACGATTTCTGGTAGATATATAACCGTTTGTCTCTTGCTCTAGAGGGTTCAAAAGATTTTTTAAGCCAATAAAAATAAAATCGACTTTTTGAAATTTCTACTGTGATGTAACGCCTTAAATTGCATGTTGCGTATTTTCTTATTCTAGGTATTTCCTAGTTAATTTTTTTGAACTACATTCCCTGAAAACCTGGACCGAAATCTCGAATCAGAAAATCTTCAAAGTGTGATAAAAAAACTTTATAATGTTCTTCTTCAAAGAAGTTCTATTATTTTTTCAAAACGCGTGAAATTTATTACATACCTATATGTGTGATTTGGCAAGTGTAAGTCTAATATATAGTTACGTATGTAAATAGGTTATTTTAATTGTTTTGGTTTTTTATTTTTGCATTGAGTTAAATGTTATTTCGTTTTATCGGCACATTTAAATATTAAAAAGTCGTTTCAAACCATGTTGGAAACATAAAAATCAATAAATTTGAAAACAATTGACCCCAATTAATTTTTTGCTCTAGATGAAAACTGAATGCGTGATAATTTACCATAGCTATGACGTTTTCACGGATAGAGGATCATATCGGAAATAGTATTTGATATTTTTCTACAAAAATAAAAAGTGTCATTAACACGTTTTGACACTTCTCCTCTGTTATTGTGGTACCCATATCTGCAGGGGCAAATGAAAATAGTTTTAGCAGCAAATCGTTCAACATATGTATGTATTCGAGCAGAAATAAAAATGCAAGTTTCCAACATATAAACCTTTCAAAAATCTGCTACTAAATCATCAAACGTACCTAGCTTCCGCGCTAGGCCCATTTGTCAGTTTATAACTGCAAACATGTCGTCATTTTTTTCCTCTTTCTAATCGTCACAGTCTCATTGTCTCGCCATAAAAGGGGCTCTACTACCTTCGCCCCATTCGCGCAGCCCATTTTTGATTTTTGGATCAAAATGCATGATCCATGCATATAAAATCATACAATAGCGATGAGCTAATACCCGGGTTACACACGCCAACAAGACGTAAACAAAAGTGTGTGTGGGGACAAAATATCTACCCGTACAGACTTGTAAAATTTGCGCCAAAGTTCTAAGCTTTGCTTTACAATCCGGTGTGCGGCCATGTTCCAGTAGGCGATTAGTATTACAGAAACATGAAAAAACGGACAACTTCCCAGTAATATCTACATAAATATTAAAAATATAAACTAAATAATCATACTATAAATAATAATAATGATAAGACCTCATTACAAATGTATTAATCGTATCATCTTGGACAGCTGGACAGATGGATGTTTTGAATAGTTGCGTCCAAAATTTCCATGGGTGCTGCATAGACGTTGAACCTGTATGATTATTTCACCCTTTCACATTAATGAGACTAATAATCACTTCTTATTTTGCAGTTGATCTTGAAAAAAAACATTTAATATGCTGTAAATAATCGCTGTGGCATTTTGAACAAATCATAGAAACGATAGTACGCATTGTTCATCGTGCATTCGTGCGTTTACCACAAGCCTTTGATCGAAAGTCGGGGAAAATGTGCTCAACTGCTCAAACGATTGATTTAACATTCGATTCAACAATGCGTGCGGCGTCCCGTTGACACACTCAATTTTGCTTGATATGCTTGATGGCGTGTGTCAGATGGGCTTAAGAATGAACATAAGGCGACAGTATGTAATTTCTGTTCGTCGAAACGATCGCACCAATTCCGAAGCTACTTGCGTATGCATACATGAACAATTGTTATTTCTAGCTAGCGGTAGTGGCCGGCTAGTATGCAAAAGCGCTAACTTTATTTCTCAGTGCAGTTTTAAAGTTAGCAAGCTCCACTGCTGACGCGACCATATTCGGACCTTGCGTGATAAATGTGGGTTGCCCACGCTATCAACGACCAGAAAAATATTTTTGAGGAACTTCTCGCTATGTTGATTCATACATGTGATGATATCGCATCGGCTGTAACCGAAATTTCGATTTCCAAGATGATATATGTAATAATAATAATATGCACTCATATACATATATGGTAGCTATAAATGCCATAATATACCAGAGAAAAAACTGAAAATCATCTAATAGTATTTTCTATAGGCGTAGCATTCTTCAATTTTTTCATAGAATTTAAAGTCCCTTAAGGGGGATGTAACGATTTTTGATTTTTTCAATTGAAAAAAGTATTCTAGAATCGTCAAAAAAAATGTTTGCTCGAAAGTTAGGCCAGTGCAGTAGTTAAATTGTTAATAACTATGTGCAAGTAAATCGGATGAGTAGTTTTTTCACAAATCTATGACGCGCATACAAAAAGTATGTTTCGAGAAAAACACGTTTAAAGTTTCTTTGGTTTACGAGAATTATCTCGTCTTTTTCGACTTGAAAGCATTTTCAATCACAATTTTTGATGTCTACACTGAGAAATTCGAATATGCACTCTTTTAGACTATGTATGTAATGTACTAGAGAGTATAATAGTCGAATACCGGCATATGTTCGGGCACTTGAAGGCCGTTTGCGCTCCAAAAAGTATAATAGGATAAAGGGGGACTACAAGCGCTGTAGAATGAAAACCAGTTTAGATTCCGATATAAAATTTTGTACAGGTATATTTAAGGTACTTTTCTAACGAAATATCCCAAATAAAAAAAATTGGATTTTTTTAAACAGAGTACTCCCCCTTAAGTTAACCTTTATTGTTGAATTCATTCATCTACTAATTTCATTCATTTATCTTCCTAATGGGTGCCACTTTTGCAAACTCATGTTTCTTTAAACATATTCCTTTCTCAAATAAAATGATAAAATTTTCATCTCTCGATGGGTAAGTAAGAAAGTGATGAAGTAAACGATCTTTCAGTTTACAGTTAGAAGTGAAGTGAAACTTTGCTTGCTTAATCAAAGCGATTTAACTTCAAATAAATATAATCAAGACATCGTGTTGTTTCCAAATGCACAAATCAATTGATGGCTTTTGGCAAATCCACAACAACTGAAAGTAGCATAAAATACATCACGCAAATTCGAAATAAAACACTTTGCAGTTAGCAGCGTACATGTATCTTAATTACAAGTTGATAACGACAAGCAAATATTTATCTCGACTATCTTTCATGCGAAGACCATCATTAAAAGGGGCAAACAGGCAAAGTCAGGGAACATTTTACTTTTCTGATAAGTAGATTCTAACTGATAAGCAGCAGACAATTGTCGACTGGTTGTTTTTGTCAAAAGCGTGTCATAGATTTTTGATTGCTGATGAGATTTAAGCATGTTGCAGTTGAATATTAATTCCATAAATGGTAATGGTAGTTCAATAGAGAAAAGTTGCTTTGATCAAAGTACAATCTCATTGATTCTTTGAAAACGCATATGGTCTCTTCAGAAGAAGATACGCAATATGTAGCATGTTGTTGCTGATTCAAGTGAAACTATATTTCATTTTTAAATCAGTTAATCTGTAACTAGACGACGAATTTAGTAATTAACGTGCTTTTTTAAACCTAGTTTGGATAATTTATGTAGGCACATGATTAAAATCCTTATACACTTTTACTACTTACCACCCTATCGTATCTTCCATGTGGAGGGCAACACTAAATCCAAACATCGAGCTAGGCTCCACTTCATATCGAACATAGTTGTATGTATCCACATTAAATGCTAACACATAAATATTGGCTAGTGCTGAAACAGCCAGCAATACGTAACAGAAATGCACTTTCATCGTGATTTGCTACCAACAGTTCTATTACTACTGTTCAAGCATTTATATCAGATCGAATTTATTTCCACCGTTTCAATACATTTCCAACTGCAAAGGAAGCAACTGTAAGAACACACTTAGCGATCGAATCAGCACACTCTTGCCAAAAATGTCTCATTTAATTCACGATTTAAAGGGTAATGCCTCCATTCAATAAAACGCCATTTTGATCATCATCTTAATTATTATTAGAATTGACTGAATATTTGATCCATCCTTGTTATGAAAATTTCAATTTCTTAGTTTACTATTGGTAGATATGGGAAAGCTTGGTCAGCCATCTTCCTATCCTAGTTGGATTTGTGCAATTTTGAAAAGAAGACGGAGACTAAATTGCGTATATCTCCAGCAACTTGTACATAGGCTATTTTCATATGGTATGGCAATGTTTAAAAACGTTTCATGCCTTCCACGATGAAGTATGTATGTGGCAATTGTACTTGCAACAACTTATATCTACATTATCTTTACGTAGCTGTAATAATTACAAAGTTATAAGCTAAAAAGTCCAGAAAATAGAAGTGATAATTTTTCGGACGCCACAATTTCTTCAAATTTGCTTTAAGGGGACAGTCTGGGTCTATTGTTTCAAAATAACCCATTTTAAAAATTTTTTATAAATTTTTAACGATTTCATTTAACAATTTAATTGCAAAAATGGGGTCAAAATATTGAAAAATCCGCCATTTTGTTTTTTTTTCGTTCAAAATGTTTAATTCTGATACGGCCAATCAATTATATTTCAACATGCCATTTTTGGGGGCCAACCATATATTACGTAACACCCCAAGAGGGGCAGAGGGTGTTTGAAAATATTACTAACTGTTACATGAAGGGAGAGGGGGTCTAGCAAATTGTTATGTAACGAAATTTAAAATTAGTTAAAATAAGTTGAAAGTTATGTTGCTTCAAATTATTTTATTTTTTATAATAAATCGAAAATAAAAACAAGCGTTTTTGGTTAAAAGTATTTGCATTGTTAATATTTTGTGATTCACTTATTTAAAAGTCTGAGGGAGTACGATGAATTTGTTACGTAATGAACGGGGGTCTTTGAAAATTTTACTAAGTGTTACATGGGGAGGGGGTAGTTAAAAGTCTCTAGAAAATTACGTTACGTAATATATGGACGACCCCTTGTCATGAGTCGTTTGCAGTATCGTATGTTGCGATCGAAGTACATTGGCAGAAGTACTCAGGTCGCGAAAAGCCATAAGGTGCATGAAAACCTTTTTATAAGCCATAGAGTTTCGCGTAGATTCCGCCCTTTGGGACGTAAGAGATTCAGCCACTGTACATCGACACACACACACGCACATAATATTTTCGTATGGGCCATGGTTCTCTAGATACAAATGAATATAGTAATTGTCTTGTTTTCAGAATTACTCAAATCCAACCAGCATATGGAGTGGCATTCGAAGCTTCCACATATCTGCTTATAGTTAACTATTGAAATTTTCCATAAATCGATGTGCTTGTGCAGCCAATGCTCGTTCAACAACTAAACGTTAAATAGAGGTGGTACGGCCAAATCGTTGGTTCGCTAAAATTCTTTGCCCAAAATACAGCAAGCAAACCTATTTGGACGCTCATATAGATTCTCAAGAACAGAGGTAGTGTGTTGGAAATTAAAAGCGCAAATGCTGATATCATCTGCGGGGTCATTAATCAAGGGAAGCCGATCTTCAATTGATTGTCGGCCGCAAATTTTACCACTTATGATCTAAGAGAAGAGCCAGAAAGCTTGTTAGTTAGTAACTCGCTTAATGACATCGCGGTCCAAGGTCAGAGACGCTGCGAGCGTGAGTGGGCAAATCGGGCTCGTAGTGTAAGTAAGTCGATCGCCGAAGTATGGTCGCCGTGGAAGTGTAACAACAACGAAACTGAAAGCGGCACACCGCGAATAGTGATCAACATCAACAGATATTTGCGAAGGTGTGAATTCTGTTTCGGTTTAAAGACCTTCGGCCGACATTCCAATTCAGTTCAGTCGGATTGCCGTTCTGCTAGAGCGGACCATCTGCCCTCCAGTTGCTGCGCTAAGAAAACAAAAACCCGCAGTGGTTCATCAGTTATTCACGACATGATGTAAAAAACTTCAAATATTCGGTCAATCCCTTTGCTCGTGTTTGCGGTGGATGCACTATGCAGATATTCAACACTTTTTCGTATCCGGACCGAGTTCACGTTTCGACGTAGTCTCCGCGCCCACGTACTCATGAGCAGAACGGTTCCAGCCTTAGCGCATGCGTATGTTATCCCAATACAGAAATAAGATCAAAAGGTGGTATCACATCTTAAATTAGATCTTGGGTGTTCAAAATCAATAAAATTTCAAGCGACGAAGGCGAGATCCTCTGATGTAAATTTAGATTTGTTAAAAAAAATTCTCCCTTCTAGTTCACTTCACTTCACTGTTTAACTAAACTACTCTCGTTCAACACTTGGGTATCTTCTCTAACTTCTCGATTGCATAATCGATTCACATATGAGCAGAAAACTTTAGAAAAGAAGAGACCGCAAACTTTGTCTAGTTTATATTCACTTTCAGGCTCAACGTGCTTCACAATATCCAAGACGTGATGACGTCTTAAATCCGTTGCAAACCCGGGGCGCGCTTGAAATGTGCTCATCGAAGCCACACGAATAACACTCAACCCTGTTTTACTCACAAAGCTAGAATTTGAAAATTGAATGGATGAACTTCGAAATGCACAGAGTTTGAACTGCGGCAGTTCCTCTCGGCCACACAACTTACTCACTCGAAACCTTAAACCGGACTGAGTGCGGGCTGCTTCTCATACTCAAACTCAAACTCAAACCAAGAACTCAGTGTGAATCGCACGGAACCACCACAAAACCGAAAAAGCAATGCAAAGAAAGCATCGCAACTGTGAGGCCTTAAGACCTCACCTTATGCTTAGAAGAGCCAGAGCTGGGCTGCCAAGGCGAAACACTTGCTTCTAAAGCTTTTTGTTAAAATACAGATGTTGAGACCTCTCGCTGTAAAGTTTTGAAAAAAATTCAACATCAGGTGGCAGCTTTGAACGTTACTTCATATTTGCCTATTGAAATAGAATTGTCCTAGGTTTCTTATTGCCTTTTAACGTTTACCAGTAGACTCTACGAAATGTTGACATAACATACGTGAAATGCATGCATGGAATACATAGAATTCAACATTACCCCAATCCGTGTGCTACAAATAAAAATTATTCTCTGAAAAAATTGGTAAACTTGTAAGTTATTCTATCAATATGAATAAAAGAGTATCCACAAATTGCGTTTCGAAATTTTCCAGCCTCACTGTCTCCTGCAGGACACTTAAGATGTCAGCGAGCAGCGAGATTTTATAATTGTAACTTATGACAGGACATTAATTATTTTTCATACATTTTCGATTAAATGTTGTTATCTTTCTAAGTGAAAATGAGGAGGTAGTTAATTTTCTACAAGAATGTACAATTTTTCTATGTAAGTTTCATTTGCCGGATTGACTTATTTTTACATGTTTATGTTAAAATAAATAAAAGACACTGTACACTTCCACAACTGAAGCTTTGGCTCCACTTTCGTCTCACTTTCCGAGCGTAAGGATTCGATTGAACGCTACCTCCACCCAAAAGCTTAACGTAATTAATGGCCTCTTTCTGATATTTGCAGAAGAAAATTTTCAAAGGATAAGCAAAGAAACAATAGAAAAGACATCCTTGGGTGCTGATAATATTTAAAAAATTTATTTGAAATGTTATTGGTTTGCGTCTGGAGAGTTCTTTGAAATTGTTTCGCAAAAGTTGAACCAAGTTGTCAGCCAACAACGTTGAACTGGTTTTCAATAAATTTCGATCGCGTGGTTTTTTAGTTGATTATTTAGTTTCGACCATTAAACATCCGCACAAAATAAAGATATGGGGTAAAACATCTTGATACGCCTCGACTTTACTGAAACTTAACTTAAAAGTGTTAATATACGTTCCAGCACACAAAATTCAGTTCACATACGTTTTCACTCATTTGCATCGATCCTGTTTCGAGAATTTATTGCAAGCAAATCCAAATCGGCATAAAAGTATTGTATAATTAAATACAAGGCTCCATTTTGAAATGTGTGCACATACATTTCATACTGGAATGGAGGAGGAACGAGCATGAGACGCATTTCCATTTTAGTGCCAATGAATTTGATAATGCAGCTTTGTGCACTTACTTTTGCGCAAAATAACGGTTAACGTTTTTGATAATAATAATAACTATGCATTATTGAAAAGGCCCACAACCACAACATGGAATGGAAAGCCAAGAGTTTAAAATTGGATTCTTCGTATCTGAGCTCTTTTCTCGTATTTCCTCCCAAAAAGACTGATGATTTTTATGATTTTATTTCTGAATTTTCTTACGTTTTTCTTTCATTGTCCCGGGATCTTAAGGTCAAAAAACAACAAACGGGTAGGTGTCTTGGGTAAAATTGTCGCGGCTTGCACCAAACGGCGTCAAACGCCATTTTGTCGGTAGAGATAATAGAGGTGTTGGGAGCACAGCGGGTGCGGCAACAAATAAAAGAGCACAGGGAGTGCAACGACAACAAACTTTATTATCTAAGATACGATTATACAATGTTACAAATGTACGTGCGACACCTTTGGTATGATCAACGCGAGTGGTCCTTTTTGCTGCTTTGGTAAATAAATAATGCGCTCGTCGCGCCACTCTGCCAACGATGGCGAGTTCCCATACTCGGTGGTGAATTTGACAGCCCTACAGTACTCCCCCCGGAGTGACATTGTTATTTGAAAACAATGTTGACGTCTTTCGTCTAGCTGCTGGATAAACTCGTCGAATATTCGAAGGCCGCGGGTTAATGGGAGCCCAAATTTGCAAAGGCGGTACGACATTGGATTCTGCTGGCTGTGATTGTTGACACGATGAAGATGCGGTTTGGGATCTTGAAAACGCTTGTTGAACGGTTGGTGCGCTCTTAACAGCTTTCATTGCAGGAGTGGAGTGCTGACTTGATGCGGAACACGGTGGTTGCAATGTTGAAGGGCTGTCTGGATCGATGGCTACATACGCCGGCTTCAGTCTTTCTGTTGAAATGTTGACTCGCTTGCCATTGATGTCGACAGTAAAAACAGCAGCAGATAAACGATTCAATACTCGATGCGGTCCGGTATATGGTTGGCTTAGCGATTTTCTAATAGCGTCAACCCTGACGAAAACGTGCGAGCAGGTACTTAGCTCCTTATGAACAAATGTTGTCCTGTTATTGCGATGGACAATTTCTTTAGGCCGAAGTTTTCTCATTTGGTCGCGAATTTTGGTGAGAAATAAGCGAGGTTCGTCGTTACTATTATTATTAAGAAACCATTCGCCTGGTAATCTTAACGTGGTTCCGAAAACCATTTCAGCGGGAGAGGTTTCCAGGTCTTCTTTTATGCTGTTGCGAAGGCCGAGCAATACGGTGGGTAAAATGTCTACCCAGTGGTCGTTTTCTTCGTGACATCTTATAGCAGCTTTCATCGAGCGATGCCACCTTTCAATTGCTCCGTTAGATGCCGGATGGTATGGCGAAGTACGCGTACGTTTTGAGCCTAAAAACTTTACAAGTGCTTGGAACAGTGCTGATTCAAATTGGGTGCCTTGATCTGTTGTTATTACGCTGGGGGCTCCATAGCGAGCTATCCAGTTGGTGTAAAAGACTTCGGCAACGGTTTCTGCAGTTTGATCTACCATCGGAATAGCTTCGGGCCAACGGGAAAATCTATCGAGAATGGTTAGGCAATAGCGGTAACCACGCGATGGTGTAAGCGGTCCCACAATATCTATGTGGATTTGTTGGAAACGCTTGTCTGGAATCGCAAAAGGCTGAAAGTTGTTCTTGGTGTGCCGACTAATTTTCGACCTTTGACAAGGAATGCAAGTACGCGCCCAGAGGTGCACGTCTTTTCGCATGTATGGCCATACGAACTTTTGGCTGACTGCTCGCAAGGTAGCGCCACTCTGCCAACGATGGCGAGTTCCCATACTCGGTGGTGAATTTGACAGCCCTACAGAGGTAACTTAGTTTCCTGTTCCAAGGTCGAGATACACGGAGCCTGAGCTGAACTTTATAACGATGCCCGCGCTCACAGTGATTGAGGAGCAAACTGTTCGGTTGTCAATGTCAATTGCTTTGACATTTCTCTTCCTCAGTTTCTTTTCTCGGTGTTGTTCAACTTCAGCAGGGCAACGTAAGTTTCGATCACACTTATTCGAGATAAATACTCGCCATCGCGTCTTATACCGCTGATGCGATCCGTGTTCTAAATGCATTGAAATGTAGAGACCACAAACCGGTGATCATTTCATTGCGTTGCGTTCATTTTGCTGGGAATTTAACGAAAATATCTCGTCGGTCGGACAAATGAAATGTCAAACTGGCGGATGGTGTTATTGTTCCGTATGCGGCTTTCCGGAAAGAAATTTCTTGGCTGATATTCTTATTATTAACTCGGACTATTCCTAATAGTTTTTGTTTTGTCTTCACAGATGTTTATGCCAAAGCAGCATCGTGTAGCTATCTACGAGTACCTTTTTAAAGAAGGTGTAATGGTTGCGAAGAAGGATTTCAATGCCCCGAAGCATCCTGAATTGGAGAACATTCCGAACTTACATGTTATAAAGACTTTGCAGTCGTTGCATTCACGGGGTTTGGTCACCGAGCAGTTTGCGTGGCGCCACTATTATTGGTATCTGACCAACGAAGGCATTGAGTACCTCAGGTCGTATTTGCATTTGCCGCCCGAGATAGTTCCGGCGACATTGAAGCGTACCACCCGATCGGAAACTGCGCGACCAAGACCTACTGCTATGCCAAGGTCTGATTCGACCAAGACGGGTGAGGATCGTTCCGCATACCGACGAGTGCCCGGCTCTGCCGACAAGAAGGCGGATGTGGGTGCTGGCACAGGCGACGTGGAATTCCGTGGAGGTTTTGGACGGGGCTCTCGTCCACAATAAAATAAAGTTTGTAAGAACACAGGAATAAACCGACTTTGAAATTGGGATTTTTGTTTTGTAATATGTTAATTTGTTCGTCACATCAATGTGTATGTGTTAGTTTCAGACCAAAGTATCTTAAAAATGTACCATTTTGCTGCTCAAAACGAAGTTATAAAAAATTGTACTGGCTGCTTCCTCAAGATGTAAGGGGCTAACTTTGACCGGACTTTAACAAATAAAATCTATCATAGCTCATTCAATTATTTTACCCCAAAATGAGCGCAGAGTTTTCGGAAAAATCTTATTTGTTTGTTAAAAACCATTTAAAAGGTTTTTTCTTTCCGGTCTTAATCATTTTCCTTGTTTTCTGGCATCTAGCTAATATCTCCCGATTTGTCAGATTTCACTAGTAAGAACTCTTCACTATGGCGTTTGATCTCTCAATAAGCTTAACTATTTGGTACTATCCCGATTTGGTACTATCCCGTCTGGGAAGTACTACGTACTGCAATCGGAATACGGACAATTAATGAAAATTGGGAGAGTGATTTGAAGGAGACGGAGGTGATTTTTGGCGGTAGAAATCCGGCATGCCAAGAGGCAGGAGCTGCTCGGTATCTTTTGAAGATTTTCACCTTCCAACGTTGATAAAAAAACCAAAAGAAGTAAATTGTTGGATGGTGAACACATTTAAGAAAAGCGCAACTATCAAAACACTAATTTATTTTCGTTTACAAAAGATGATCAAAGTTAGAACCATCTTCAATATAATTGGTCGACAGCGCGCATTAAATGTTTAAATCAATGCATTACATGTTTAAACCTTTCATCCTAGATAAAACAAAGATTTTTTTTTCATATTTATGATCTAACGTTGTCGCATGTCGCAAATTCAGCATTTTAAGTAGGTTCATCATTTTACAATTGAAATGAAAATCTAATTAGTTCTAGGTTTTTTGCGTTTAACTAAAATTCTTTTTCTGGTGATTTTTTTCAGTGGAACACCTACTATTGTTGGTGGTTAAGCATCATATTCACCTAAAATGTGAGATAAAAATATAAATTCAACACTCATAAAGATTATTTCAGCAACCATGTTGATAAACTTTGTTATAGAAATGTGATATAGTGTCATGTATCATATCTTGCTACCGTCAAAAGTCTCATCCAAGATATATGATCATATCTTTGATAAAAGATTTAATCATATTTCTGCGATTGTGTCGTATTACGCATTAGATTTTGTCCAGCTCTAACAATCACTTGATTGTTATTTTGCAGTTCCCTTGTACATATCTTTATCCCTGGTCCATACAATGTTCCCTGGAATTAATTAATTTTGAAACCATGTTGGTGTCATACTTGCAGGGTATCGATAGCAATAACTGTTTCCCTGTTGGATGCTTTTCTATTCGGATATATTCGCAAAAAAGTCTCCTTGTAGTGCTCATATTTTGTCTTGTTTCGTCATAGCCAATGTGCAGTCTGCGTATTTCTCATTGGCGAACATTTACATATTAGAACTTGTGTTATTTTTACTGTTTGGTACTGAAGCAGAATGATAGATGCCGAGTCGACATCAATCATTTATATCCAGAATAGTTAAGTCAGGTAGTTTAAACTAAAGTCCCGGATTGTGTGTTGAGTTCAGAAGCATTGTCTGCTCATAGAATTTGGTATTACCTTACAACTACATATGACTTAAAATTATGAAAGTTCAATTTTAAACCCATTTTACTTTATTTACAACTTCTGTATACAAATGGGCTTTTAATGATTAAATTCACTATCCTTAACTAAGTCCTTCTTGGCGTGGTATGGGGAAGTGGGTTAGCTTAAATCCGGCTTCGTCACACTAAAGAAAATTAGTTGGACGTTCAGATTAAGTGAACATAATTAAAGGTGTAGCGAAAAACATTTTAAATATGTTTTTTCTGTAAAATATAAGATTCTTATTTTTGTTTCTCCAGATGTGGTATAAAAATTTAGCAAATTTGTTATTTTAAATTACATACTTAAGTAAGTAAACGAATTTTGAATTTTGCCTAAACAGCGACGTGGTATACTTGAAGATACTTTAATTTGAAATACATACACACTCGTAGGGGAGGGGGGAGGATACTTTTCAATATTTTAAACACATTTTTAGGTTTTTTCTGAAAGTATGGTAAACATACGTTTATTCATAATTTAAGGACATAATAGTGCAACATTTCAAGAGTCTTCTGTTAAATTTTTGTGAAAAAATATTGTGAATTGAGTCACTGACATCTTCGTATACACCAAAAAAAGAGTTACTTTGTGGTGATCATCATAACTCATTACTGAATCATCTGTTGCCTAAAAACCAAAAAAATGGTTAGTTCATGAGTTTTTCTAGGTAACAACATGACGTTTTTGTTAAATTTTATTGACTTTTCAAATTTTAGAAGGAAAACAAGACAATTTTTTTGAAATTTTGATAAAAATCGGTGAATTTGTTGTTTTAAAATAAATTATAACAATAAACAATACAAAATCTCTACGTTGTTACCTCGTAATTTATGTATAAGTGAGTGTGAATTTTTTTCGAAGGATCGGATATGCTATTTTTGAGTCACAGTGATCACCGACTTTGAAAAAACTAAATCTGAGAAAAATGCGTTTAAAAATTAATATAAATAGCAAAATTCGTTGGAGAATATATATTTAAAATAGCTGTATTTCCGTCAGTTTTGCTCCAATCAATCTCAAATTTGAACTGGATACTCGAGCTGTACTATTTAATGAATTATAATATACAAAAATATAAATAAAGAAATGAAAAAAATTATTAATTTAATGAATTATAATATAAAAAAATATAAATCAAGAAATGAAAAAAATTAATAAAAATAAAAACCGAGTCACCTCCTTAAGAGGTTTAATATACCAGTAACTTTGCGAACAGTGACGAGTTCCCAATATCCATACTGAATTGTATCGAATAAAAAACAAGGAATCCCGTATGTTCAAAGCCAGATTGAACAATACGACAGAAAATCCGAACGAAGTGTTCAACAAAATTTTATATTTTTAGCTTGAAAGTTTTTAGGAGCCCAATGCAGAAACGTTTGCAATAACTCGTACTTCTCTGATAGATGATGGACTTTCTTTTGAAGTGCCTCAACACATGAGCGTGTGGTTGTGAACGCTCATTTTGCACAACAATTTGCAACGTTTAATTGAAGTAGTCGCCATCCATCCACGTTAGCATTAAGGTCGCCTCATTTTCATTCAGGCCAGCTCCATTCTCACCGAAGAAAAAAGATTATGTTTTCGCGATATCAGCGGCAACAACAAGATTTGTTTAGACGCTCAAAGAAGAGCTGCATTGCCCCAGTCTTTTCCGAGTGATAGTGCGTAGTGGTTCTGCGTGGACATTAATTTTGGCCGGGCTGCCTTAAAGTTGAGTGCGTACTTCATCCCGAATTTAAAACTAAAAAAATTGCAATAGACGCGAGTGAAGATGTGGTTTTGGGTGATTGTTCTGTATCTGGTGGCAGTGTTTGCAATTTTGAATTCAAAATATATAGTCTCGTTGATTGATTTAAAACGCCGGATCGACTTGTCGAAGAAAGTTCCAGGCCCGGATTTCCTTGAACTTGTAAAGAATTCCAAAAAAGAAAGTAAGTTGTTATTGAAATCATTAAGAGACTAAGCTAGAACAATAGGCAAAATTATTCGCCGATGAACAAGAGATGAGGGCTCAACACCACAATGTATACATAGAATAGGTATATATATATAATAGGTTTCCATATACATACTGCGGTCTACACTATCAACCAGTTCATAGGTTAAACACCAGTGAGACTCTCTCACCCCCTTGACAGTTAACGGTCCGTAAAGAGAGCTGATTAATGGCTTGGTTATCTGGTTGCTTTTGAAGTTAGATAATAAATAAGAACATACTCTTAAATTATCAAGTTTCACTTTAAATCATGTACAGCATGGATTTTGTAGACAGAGAGAGTTGTTGTACAGGGTTGCGGTACCAATATTAACCATGCATGAGCCAACATAAATTATCAATAATCTCAATTTTTTTCGGAAAAGGCGAGTTGCTGAGTTTAAGAAGACTCGATATATGTACATATTTACGAGATTTCAAACACATGATTTTTGTAATCCAAGAGGTCAATCTTTGGACGAAATGTTATCACAGAAAATGTGAACAGCGACGATGGTATGTAATGTTTTCCAGTGGTATGTAATGTTTTCATGAAAAATGATATCAACAGTAACAGGGTGGTCTACACTCGTACTCCTAACGTACGGGTAGCTATAAATGAGAATAGTGATTTTTAAAAGCAAAATTGGAATTTAAAGCAATGTGTCTCATTTATTGGCGAAAGCAAATTAATCAAACCATCAAGAAACATTCGTATGCACAAACTATACAATGTGATATCAAACGGTACAATTAGGCTCAGTTTTTGATAACACTAAATCATAAAGTCAAATTGTAAATTTATTTGCCGCGCCACGAGGTGTCAGAAGAAGGCGCGATACATATACGAGGGTCTGCTGATAAGTCCCGGGCCTCTTAATGAAAAAAAAATTAAATTTTTTTTTATTTATTTCTCAACATAATCTTCAAAAAGGCTAATTGTCATATCGGTGTTCTAATTTAATTAAACCATCTCTGTAGTGCGATTTATCAAGGTCTTAAACCAATGATATTCTCGTGGCTGTGAAATCTTCATCCTCCAAGAATTTTTTTAGGTTAGGGAACAGGTGGTAGTCACTGTATGCTAGATCTGGCGAATAGAGTGGATGCTCAAGCAATTCGAACTTTAATTCACAAATTTTTCCCATTGTAATGACTGAACGATGGGCCGGAGCGTTGTCGTGATGAAGCAAGATTCTTTTTTTGCCAAATGAGATTTTTTTCTTTTCATCTCATTACACAGATGTTGCAGTAAGCTTGCGTAGTAGTCACCAGTGATACTTTTACCCGTTTTCAAGTAGTTAATAAATAAATAATTCCCTGTGCATCCTAGAAAACACTCGCCATAACCGTGTTAGCTGACAAAATTGGCTTTACTCTTGCCTTTGCCTTTTTTGGAGTTGGCTCACCTTGCGCAATTCACTGTTTTGACTGTGATTTACTTTCTGGAATGTAGTGATGTATCCAAGCTTCATCCATGGTAACAAGCCGTCTCAAAAATTCACTGGGATATTCACGGTAGAGCTCCAAATTCTTAACACAAACAGTTTTTCTATGCAACTTTTGACCATATGTCAAAAAACGTGACACTCATTTCGCACAGACCTTGTGAAAGCCGAAAACATTACTTCAAATATTATCTACATGTTCTTTTGATATGTTTACAGCTTCTGCTATCTCAAACAACTTTAATCTGCGGTCTTTCAGTACTAAACGATGATTTACTTTCAATACTTTCAATTATCTCTGGAATTGTCACCTCTACAGAGGGTCCAGAGCGAGGCTCATCACTAGTGCTCGTATGTCCCGTTTTAAACTCTGCAGCCCACCTGTTAATCATTGAATATGAAGGGACAGAGTCTTTCAATGTACTGTCCATTTCCTCTTTGATTTCTTAAGGCGTTAAGCTTTTCAAATGGAGGTATTTAATCACTGCTGGTTTTTCTAAATCATTCATTTTCGTCAAAACTCTAAAGTTGCCTTGTTAAAAATGCTGTCGATCAAAAACTAACCGAGCTATTGACCTGTAACTATACAAGCAGCTAGTCTGGAGTAAAACGGGACTTATTTGTCAGCCGACCCACGTAATTTAGTTGCATTGTTAATAGTTTGAGATTAAAATATTTGAAAGTCTGAGCGGGGTACGATGAATTTGTTACGCAATGAAGGAAATGAAAATGTTACTAAGTGTTACCTGGGGGGGGGGGGAGGGGAGTGGTGCTGAACTATCCTAAAAATTACGTTACGTAATATATGGCCCCTTATTTAGAAAAGTATTTTCACGCAAAAACTCTGGGACTCATGCCCACGACGTTCTAGTCGCTTGTCGCTTAATCCAATGCCGCGAAAGGGTTGGCGAGAAAGAGCCAAGATGACGAGCAAAGCAAGAAAAGGCGATTGATGACGAGTGAAGCGAGTAGGGGGCAAAGCTTACATATAAGGAGAATTTTTGCAAACCAAGTCAAGCCAAATTATGATCAAATCGTTGGTAAATAACAACTTTCGCATTATAAATCCTAGAAGTAGTAGTTGCGCTGCTGACATATTATTTATAGGTGGGATATTCTAAAGAAAATCTTCACCATAAATTCTTATTTGTATCGCCCGCGACTATAAATTGATCATAATCACATTTTTCGTACTGTGCTGGTTGAATAATCTGACTTGTATTATTTTGGTCTTGCCTTTATAATGAAATGCAATAATGTTTTCATTTTAATTACAGGAATTCTGCCGTGGCTTCATAATGTTCGCAAACAATATGGACCTTTGTTTCGTGTTTGGTTCGGTAAAGATTTGTTTGTTTTCGTTTCCAGTCCTGAAGACGTACGAGCAATCTTAAGTAACAATCAACTACTGTACAAATCGAAAAACTATCAAATGCTGCAGCCGTGGCTAGGCAAAGGACTTTTGACGAATGGCGGCGAAGAGTGGCATAAACGCAGAAAGCTACTAACACCCGCGTTTCATTTTAAAACTCTGAGCGCCTTCAAACAACCAATGGAGCAAAACTGTCGCATTTTGATTGGTAAACTGAATAAAGTGGCCGATGGCGTCACATCCTTTGATATTTATCCGTATATAACATTGTTTGCCCTCGACGTAATCTGTGAAACGGCAATGGGAGTTGAAGAGAATGCGCAAAATGATGATCAATCGGACTATGTAAAAGCTGTTCAAGAGTACTAACTGTCTGCACATATTTGTCCAGTGAAACTATAGTCAATCAATAATTTTTCTTGTAGGATGTGCCAAATAGCTCATAAGCAATCATTCAGTGTATGGCAGCGGATTTCTATACTGTTTAACTTGAGCAAGGCTGGTCGAAAAAGAAATCGTCTGCTGAAAATTTTGCATGGAGAAACAAATCGAGTGATTAAGCTCAGACGACAAATGCTTGAAAAAGAAGGCATAAATGATTTTGCTGACAATGGTAACACAACAGTTTATAAACGCTTCATGTTTTTATCACGTTTAACTGTAGATAATGAAGACATCGAGATGAAACGTCGTTTGGCCTTTCTAGATATGCTCTTAATTGCTCAAAAGAGTGGGGCACCTCTGTCTGACCGTCAAATACGGGAGGAAGTGGACACCTTTATGTTTGAAGTAAGCTTGCTTCACTTCTGTAAGCTTCTTATAAAAACTGCACACTTTTAGGGTCACGATACTACAAGTTCAACATTGTCGTTTGCAATATATTTGATCTCAAAACACCCAATTGTTCAACAAAACGTGTACGAAGAAGCCTTGGCCTATGAGGGACGAGAAAACGAACCCATGCACTACATGGAAGCTTGGATAAAGGAAACACTTCGCCTTTATCCGGCTGTCCCTTTTTTCAGCCGAATTTTACACGAGGATATACAACTGCGTGATTTAACAATCCCAGTCGGAACGACTGTGAGTGTTTTGGCATATGTGCTTCACCGCGATTCTGATGAATTTCCAGATCCCGAAAAGTTTAAGCCTGAACGTTTTTTCAAAACTCAAGCAAACGATTTACATCCATTTGCCTATGTTCCATTTAGTGCTGGTCCGAGAAATTGTATAGGTAAGCAGGCTTTATTTAGTGCATTTCCTTCTTTAAAATACCATTTAAAAAGGCAAGGCAAGAAGTACTGTGTTCTCCTGTATGGAAAAAATGAGTGACACTGTATTTCGGGATTGAAATGACAAAGCTTGGAATCCTGATTGAAATAAGTGAATGAAATGATTACGATATTTTCAGGCCAAAAATTTGCAATGCTTGAGCTAAAGTGCACACTAGCAAACCTGCTTCGTCATTTCGAAATATTACCAGAAGAGGGCTTTGAGGTGGTACCATTGGCGGAACTAGTAATGAAAAGCGGTTCTGGAATCCAAGTAAAGTTGAAGAAACGGGTCTCTTAAAAGGATTAAGTAGACAGGCAGGCTATGCAGCTAAAAATAATTTTGTAGCACATGTGGTTAAATATACGAAATTAAATGTAGTCGTTGTTGCTTTTTCTCTACGGGGCAATGTGATTTAACAGGGAAACTTACACACAACTGTCGGTGACAATTGTGTGTAGATCTGAACAAGTGGCAAAACAGCAGATATTTTTTTATCATAAGTGTTTTATTGTTATCTTCATGAATGATGTATCTGCCTTGTTTTGATCATAATTGTAAGAATTTTGAAAATCTTGTATCGCTCCAACTGTTCATTATGCATAATTTAAGCCTCTCAATCTTTATAATATGTAACGGCAGTAAATATTACTTGTTTGATAAGCATTTGCCAAAAAAAATTTGACTCCATATTATGCTTATTATACTCTCTATCTCTTTACTTATTTGGCTTTGGGACTCGCTAAAACGTCGCTGCTCACAAAAAATCAAAATCTAAATCTTAGTCAAATATTATTCACGCAATGTTTTCAACCGGGAGGTAGCATACAACTTAATCGCCAAACTAACACTATCGAACTGAACAAACTTTAAATAAGAAGTATTTTATATTGTTGTTTATTTTATTTAAAACAATTGGCTAAGTAGTTCAAATAAATCATCATGTGCATCTAATATGGTATGGTAAACAGGCACCAAAACTTTTCTACTTTAATATTAGTGCCTATAATTTGCTAGTTTTCACTGTTAAAGTACTTATTAACCCTAGAGTAATAACCCTCTTGGAAATATCATTATAGATAACCATACGCCTTAGAGGCGCACGATTCTCGATGCATACTTGTGAATGTTTAATTTGTTTTAAACATTTTTTTCTCCTTAATAATAAAAAATTATAATTAAACAAAGTTTTATAATTTAGAAATTAAACAAAGTTTTCATTCATTTTTTTTTATTTTTTGAAGTTATGATCTCCTTTTTTACCAGTGATATTACGTTTATTTGGGCGCCTTTGCGACGTGAGTTAGCACTCTAGGGTTAATTGTATCACTGCTCTTGCTTTTGAACTGAATAAATAATTTACTCATAATACCCACAGATCTTTTCTTTTTCAAAATCAACAAACAAAATCGTCAAAACATTTTTCATGCAAAATATTAGCGATGAGGCCTCCTTAAACCGAGCGAGTAGCGGTACATAAAACTCCAAAGAAAATTGTCGAGGCCATTGTTTCACTGATTATATATAATATGATCAGAGGCTGAGCGCTCGTAGCCTCCGAGGCCAAGGTGAGCGATATAAGAGTTCTTATGATGGAAGTTCACTCCAACTACGACTCGGAGATTTCAGGAGTGTTCTTGTCGTGCTCGGAAAGTGACGTCCATATGAAGCCAGTGGCCGGCGTCTCGAAGTCAAGCGTGATTCGTGTCCAACATTTGTTCCAGCTTTATCACTGATCGAAGTAAAGCCGAAGAATTAGCGTTAATTTTCTGAATATTTCGCTCACCTCCGGAACAACAATTTCACGAAATGTCTAGCACAAATTCTAGCGGACGAGTGTTAATACCTCAAATCACCAGCGATCTAAAGGACGAAATCCTAGAATGTATAAAGTCGAAAAAATTGAACGAGTTCCATGTGTCGTTAGCGCCAATGATTTTTTATTAAATTAATTTAATTAATTTGATACCTGGAGCCACATATACGAAATATTATAATAAAAAAAAAATCCTTTGTGCAGTTCACACAAGATGGAAGTGAAACCTTCAAAATAATTTAAAATAAACAAGAACTTCCCATTGGGAACTGGGAAATTGAAAAAAGCATCACCAGCGTGGATTTGAACCCACGACCGCTAGCGCCGCGGCCTGGTGTTCTACCAACCACGCTATTCAACCGCCCGAAAGTCGTTAAAAATAAGTTCTATAGTTGCATGTGTTTGTCTATTTTACTGTTCGTTTTTTCGTTTTATCGAGTTTGATTTTTCACCGATGCTAATGAAGTTTTCACTAAAAGGAATGGTAAAATACAATTTCGGAAAATATAATTAAAAGTTTCAATGATCCTTCAACTTCTTACAATCTCACCAGCAGATCATATTTTGGACAAATATTGAAACATACAGCAACTGGTATGTTGATTTACAATTTTATAATCAGCTTCTCTTAGTGGTGAAACGTTGGGAAACTTGGTTTCATGCTCTAGGAGTTTGTTGATTACTAGAATACACCATTTTATACTTGACCACCAGAATACTACTACAGTGACTGGCAATTGCATTTAACCTCTTTCGAGAAGTGAGATGCGATTTTTTGTCGATTAAAATTTGGTAGCCGATATTTTTAAAATTTAAACGTGTTTTTCAACACGCACTACATAACGAATATTGAAAAGAGTGTCGAGGTGTTACATCGATCGAAGTGGACAAGATTCTGGTACGTACATATATAAAGTTGGAATACGACGGGCCACAGTGGTCCCGATTCCAAATCAAGTGATTGATTTCGATTGTTTATCATTAATAAGTTATTTCGGACATTAATTGTGTCCTTCATAAGAGCTACAAAATATGTGAAGCTGCGCATGGCAAAATCTACGGTAAATACTATAAATTTACGTGTTATCTGTTTGATCTAGGTAATGTACGCTACCTTGAGATCGTCGAATGTTTTCGGGATGTCCGCGAAAATGTTGAAATGTTTGAAAGTTGACCGGCGTTTCTATCCGACTTTTCTGGCGGTGTTCTCTTCTGACCAAATGCGACAATCGGGTTGCAGAGTTTCCGGAAGAAAATTCTTTGGGCCGCGATGAGCTCCGCTCTGTTATGATGGAGCACCATCAAATTGAACCATATGTTTACTTTAGTTGCAAATTGATGATACTTTTGCAAGTGCAGTGAATTGATTCCCTTCCCTTATTAGCAACTATCTATTCTATTGGTGCATATTCAGTTGCCCTAGAATTGAGCAGATGTGGTCTTCATTGTTTAGTTTATTGTCTTCAAACCAGGTACATAAACTGGTTGCAATGCAACAAATATGCCCCATATGCCACTTGCTGTTTAACAAAAAGTTCTTGCTGAAGCGGCACATGAATGCAGAGCACGAAGGCAAGTAACTTGCATTATTGTGGTAGCCAATATTAAACATTTGGCGTTACAGTTCGCGAACCTGTGAAATGCGAAAAATGCGAGTATACCAGCTCGACGCAGTACGAACAAAAACTGCATATGAGGCTAGTGCACGCCCCGAATAAAACCTTAATGAAATGGGGTGAGGCGCCCCCCATGTTCCCTTGGAGCAGGCACCTCGAGGCCTACAAGTGCGGATTACTTATTAACTAAATTGGGCAAAGTTGCGCGCCTTATTTTTAAAGCTGTTGATGAGCCACTGCTTACTTACAATCGCGCACCTGGGAGAGCCCCGCATCCCAACTTCCTAATACCCATAATTCCTCTAATTTTGGTGAATGGTTTTACTGGGTTAGCATTCAGCCAAAGGATTATGATTCCGAAATTCAATCCTTTGGATTTAATTCAGAATATTCGCTTGCTGCTCGACGCGAAACCCATTAAGCCTCTCCACCCTTTCTACAAGGGCTTCATGGGTACTATACTGCGCACGGCAAGCGGGGAATTCATTGTGCAAGGAAATGTATCCGTAATTGGAGACAACACTGTCGAGATTACGGAGTTACCGGTGGGCACCAACCCCAAGACGTACAGGACGCACGTGCTGGCACGCTTGCAAACAAGCGTCCGGGACAGGAAGCGCTGCGTTGCTCGATTCTCTGAAGATCACACTGCCACCACACTCAACTTTAAAGTAACTTTTCTCCCTGGTCACCTAAAACGGCTGGAGGATTCTCCAGGTGGCTTGCTTGCCGCTCTACAATTGACCAGAAAGTTTAACATGCAGCTCTTATTCGCCGTAGACCAACATGGATGTGTGCAGCGTTTTGAAAGTCCCGAAGCTATGCTGCAGGCATATTATGAGATTCGTTTGTCTTTCTACTGCAAGCGGAAGGCTTGTACGGAGGCCCACCTCCAAGCGATGCTAGATTTTCTACACGAAGATGAGACATTTGTTCGCGGAAAACGCAACCACTCCTATCCAGAGGAACTGAGCAGCTACGACGACTGGTTGAATACATTCAGGGAGCGAGGGTTCCGACCAGATCCTCTGCAAGCATGGCGGGCGCTCCTTAACGGCGAAGAAAATGCTAAATTTGAAGCGACATTCACTTCAAACGTCCTTCACTCTGTTTTTAATGGGGTCACGCCGCCGTTCTTCGAGTCCCTCTTCCACGGACGCGACCGTGAGTGCAAGTTTGGCTATTTGTTTAATGTCGCACATTATTTCACTACGAATGAGGGTTTGCTGGCACTTGTCGACTTGCAAGCCCGCCTTAAGAAGATACTCAGTGTCTCAAAGCAACGCACCGTCAAGGACATTTGGCTAGATGAACTTGACGTGTTGGAGCTGCACCTAAAAGAGAACTAACTGTTACTCGGTCGCGTATTGGTTTGCCAATTTCTTTGCTCGGTCATTATCTGATGCTTATCTGTGAGACTCTGCTTCGGTGCAACTGTGGGTGTTTTTCTGTGAGACTCTGCTTCGGTGCAACTGTGGGTGTTTTTCTGTGAGACTCTGCTTCGGTGCAACTGTGGGTGTTTTTCTGTGAGACTCTGCTTCGGTGCAACTGTGGGTGTTTTTCTGTGAGACTCTGCTTCGGTGCAACTGTGGGTGTTTTTCTGTGAGACTCTGCTTCGGTGCAACTGTGGGTGTTTTTCTGTGAGACTCTGCTTCGGTGCAACTGTGGGTGTTTTTCTGTGAGACTCTGCTTCGGTGCAACTGTGGGTGTTTTTCTGTGAGACTCTGCTTCGGTGCAACTGTGGGTGTTTTTCTGTGAGACTCTGCTTCGGTGCAACTGTGGGTGTTTTTCTGTGAGACTCTGCTTCGGTGCAACTGTGGGTGTTTTTCTGTGAGACTCTGCTTCGGTGCAACTGTGGGTGTTTTTCTGTGAGACTCTGCTTCGGTGCAACTGTGGGTGTTTTTCTGTGAGACTCTGCTTCGGTGCAACTGTGGGTGTTTTTCTGTGAGACTCTGCTTCGGTGCAACTGTGGGTGTTTTTCTGTGAGACTCTGCTTCGGTGCAACTGTGGGTGTTTTTCTGTGAGACTCTGCTTCGGTGCAACTGTGGGTGTTTTTCTGTGAGACTCTGCTTCGGTGCAACTGTGGGTGTTTTTCTGTGAGACTCTGCTTCGGTGCAACTGTGGGTGTTTTTCTGTGAGACTCTGCTTCGGTGCAACTGTGGGTGTTTTTCTGTGAGACTCTGCTTCGGTGCAACTGTGGGTGTTTTTCTGTGAGACTCTGCTTCGGTGCAACTGTGGGTGTTTTTCTGTGAGACTCTGCTTCGGTGCAACTGTGGGTGTTTTTCTGTGAGACTCTGCTTCGGTGCAACTGTGGGTGTTTTTCTGTGAGACTCTGCTTCGGTGCAACTGTGGGTGTTTTTCTGTGAGACTCTGCTTCGGTGCAACTGTGGGTGTTTTTCTGTGAGACTCTGCTTCGGTGCAACTGTGGGTGTTTTTCTGTGAGACTCTGCTTCGGTGCAACTGTGGGTGTTTTTCTGTGAGACTCTGCTTCGGTGCAACTGTGGGTGTTTTTCTGTGAGACTCTGCTTCGGTGCAACTGTGGGTGTTTTTCTGTGAGACTCTGCTTCGGTGCAACTGTGGGTGTTTTTCTGTGAGACTCTGCTTCGGTGCAACTGTGGGTGTTTTTCTGTGAGACTCTGCTTCGGTGCAACTGTGGGTGTTTTTCTGTGAGACTCTGCTTCGGTGCAACTGTGGGTGTTTTTCTGTGAGACTCTGCTTCGGTGCAACTGTGGGTGTTTTTCTGTGAGACTCTGCTTCGGTGCAACTGTGGGTGTTTTTCTGTGAGACTCTGCTTCGGTGCAACTGTGGGTGTTTTTCTGTGAGACTCTGCTTCGGTGCAACTGTGGGTGTTTTTCTGTGAGACTCTGCTTCGGTGCAACTGTGGGTGTTTTTCTGTGAGACTCTGCTTCGGTGCAACTGTGGGTGTTTTTCTGTGAGACTCTGCTTCGGTGCAACTGTGGGTGTTTTTCTGTGAGACTCTGCTTCGGTGCAACTGTGGGTGTTTTTCTGTGAGACTCTGCTTCGGTGCAACTGTGGGTGTTTTTCTGTGAGACTCTGCTTCGGTGCAACTGTGGGTGTTTTTCTGTGAGACTCTGCTTCGGTGCAACTGTGGGTGTTTTTCTGTGAGACTCTGCTTCGGTGCAACTGTGGGTGTTTTTCTGTGAGACTCTGCTTCGGTGCAACTGTCGGGTCTGATGCTGTGAGACCCCTCCTCTCGGCATCTTTCATGTTGCGTCCGAAGTGGCGGGGCACATGGTGGAGCTGGGAGGGAGGAGTGTCGGAGTGTCGGCGGCAAAAGGGATATTTCTTAGGAGTACAGTACTACTTGCTTGTATTTTCGCACTGCCACAATAACGTATTGGACCGCAGACCAGTCGCAGGGAGGAGGTGGTGGAGGACAACATCAGCACGTCGGCGCAGCAGTTAACGATGAAAAGCTCCTTCCATGAAAACCTCAACCATTCTCCTTCTAATCCCAATCCAGCTATATTTTCAGGGTAGTTTAGGATGGAAACATAGGTCTGTAGGAGAAACCCACCATCTAAAAAAAAGGGTTAACGCACCAATCGCAGTACCTCCTGGGTGGTGTGGAAATCTGCGCCTTAAAATTAAATCTTGAATTTCAGGACAATCACGAGGACGCAACAACCAGGCCTTTTTTGATTTGTGACATGATAGCAATGGTAAACAAAATGTTGTATTATTGTCTCGTCTAATTTAGTATGTACATTTAGAGATTGGATGGCATCAAATGCATTCAATATTATTCAAGATTGTTTTAGTTTTGCCTTGTTTAATTTTGTTGTTAGTCATTAATTTAAATGATTTTATGGTCCTAGGTTTGAAGTTTATGACCTAAGATAATTATTAAAACAAGGATGATGACTGGAATATGCTTGTTTCGAATAGTTATTGTGATATCATCCCGACAGAAATTACAAATGAATGTCTATAATTTGTGAACTCTACTGACCTGAAAATTCCAGATAACATATGTAGGTATGTACTCAAGGAAAGTGGCGATTCTTAATGTCCCCAAGACGTTGCATTGATGCCGTGTGTGATGATTTTCGGAAAAAGTCACTATCCAATATCTCTTGATGAGACAGACATTTGTGTTTATCTGTAAATCAAAATTGCATTAAAATTTAACGATCAGGTTTGGTTAAATTCCCCAGAATTCTGGTTTGCATCTTGGCACTCAAGCTCCATTCTGGCTTTATATAGTGTGGAACGAGCCGTGGGAGCTTGAATGTGTTGCGACCGTGTGTGGAACGAGCCCGTGGGAGCTTGAATGTGTTGCGACCGTGTGTGGAACGAGCCGTGGGAGCTTGAATGTGTTGCGACCGTGTGTGGAACGAGCCGTGGGAGCTTGAATGTGTTGCGACCGTGTGTGGAACGAGCCCGTGGGAGCTTGAATGTGTTGCGACCGTGTGTGGAACGAGCCCGTGGGAGCTTGAATGTGTTGCGACCGTGTGTGGAACGAGCCCGTGGGAGCTTGAATGTGTTGCGACCGTGTGTGGAACGAGCCCGTGGGAGCTTGAATGTGTTGCGACCGTGTGTGGAACGAGCCGTGGGAGCTTGAATGTGTTGCGACCGTGTGTGGAACGAGCCCGTGGGAGCTTGAATGTGTTGCGACCGTGTGTGGAACGAGCCCGTGGGAGCTTGAATGTGTTGCGACCGTGTGTGGAACGAGCCGTGGGAGCTTGAATGTGTTGCGACCGTGTGTGGAACGAGCCCGTGGGAGCTATGAATTTGAGTTTTGTCGCGTAGCTTCGCGCGGTGTCGCTAAGCAACTTTTGAACAAGAAGTAAGTTTCAATGTCGGTTTGTGGAATACCGGACTGTTACGAAATTTGAAGGACTGTCGTTAAATTCTTGTAAATAATTAAATGCAATGGAAAAGTTAGAGTAATAAAAATCGATATTTGAAGAAAATCAGTACAGGTGATTCACAGTTTCATAGTAGCTATCAAAATTAGTAATAAAATAAACATTCAATATTTAACTGGCGGTGGGTACGGCGTATTCTTGTCGTGGTAGTAGTTGCTGGGCGCGTGCATGATGAATTCCAAGCAGGGTACTATGTCTCGTTTGGTGTTATTGTGGGCTGAAAGTTGTTTCGGTTTTCACCGCGAATTTTTTTAAATATGAATGTATGATGAATGTATGTACATAATTTATACAAGCATGAAATGAAAATACTTTGCCAAAGAAATATAAGTGAAATAATCATCACATTTAATGAAAAGTTATCATTTTTATTTATTCCATAAATTTGTAGAGGCTCAGCCATCTATGTAATCTATAGTTTCCCTGAAAATGCAACCTATCATAAAGTATATTTTCGTTCGAATTTTATATTTGTAATTGAATTGGTAAAAATAGACGTTTTTATTCAACTGGCACAATGTATCACTTTCAAAATTGAAAATTTATAAAACTTTGCACATAATAAACAGTTTACATCCTTTTGAGCAATCTTATCATGTTTCAGTGCTATGCAAATCGTATACACGCTTTCCAGCTATCCATGTTGATTGAACTTGCAGATTGTTGTCTAGAAATACGAAATCAGCATCTGCTCCGAAGTCAAGTGTTCCCTTTCTATGTGAAATGCCTAGACATTTAGCAGGATGTAAGGACGCTGCTTCCAATGCGAAGATGCTACTGCATTCTGAAAATATAGGAATACTTATTGAAGAAAAAAGACATTTATTTCGAGCAGAGTCGGGATCCTTCAATAATATTTTGAACTAACTACTTTGAAAGTTACAATCCAACGTTTAAAGAAATATTGTTATAGTAGAAAGTCAAATGAATTACCGGTTGCTTTCTTAAATATTCTCACACACTCGTCCATTGAAGCAATGCTTCCACATAATGTTTCGGTACCAGCGAGGTAAGCTTTTTGATTCCTGACTTCTATATCGAACTGTCCAATGTGATGAAACCCTTCCTCAAGACCCATCGCAGAAATTGCATCAGTCACTACAATAAGTCCCTCTGGGTGTGTTCTGTGTGCTATTCGTAGTGCAGCAGGATGAGTATGAACACCATCCGCAATTAGACCATAGTATACGGTTTGCTCGAGAGGAATGTTGTCAGATGCCAAGAGGCCAACCAGTCCAGGATCGCGATGATGAAACTAATGATGATTCTTGTTTTAACGAAATGACCGTTTTACGATACGCTGTTTACGTACCGGTAACATTGCATTAAAAAGATGCGTTACTAGCCTGGCGCCTTTCTCAATAGCCATTTCGCCGTCACAAAGATTTCCCATGGAGTGACCAATGGATACTGTAATCTCACGTTGTGATAGCCATTCAATTATTTTCGGCGACGATTTCTTCTCTGGCGCAAGGGTGACGATTGCCACGTGATCTAAATTACCATACATTGCTTCCATATCGCCAACTCCCTATCAAGAATGCATTGTTATAATTTATACTCTACATGGAAACAGCAATTACTTACATTATCAAAATCTCGAATCAATTCTTTTTGATGCGCTCCCTTCTTCTCTGCACTTATAAACGGTCCTTCCAGATGAACTCCTAATATAGTTGCTCCTTCTGCGTTACCAGCACGTTTTCGGATTTTAGGCAAAATTTTGTGGTACGTACTTGTTGGAGATGTTACGACAGTTGGACAAAACGAGGTCACACCGTGTGCCAGCAGTGCTTTCGCTACTTTATTTATTCCTGATTCGACTGTATCGATATCGTAAGAGAAGTCAACGCCGTAACCACCTGTGAAAATGTTACGGTTTTAATGCTCAACTATTTATTCCATATACATTTGCCCAGACGCATCACCCGATATAGATGTGTTTCTCTTATAAAATTGGAAGTTACAGTCGTCCCTTGCATAACACACACACATAATACCTTCATGTACGGGTTTCATAGTTGCGTAAGCTTTTATTCTTGCGACTTAACTTCTCAAACATACACAGTTTGACCGAAGACTTTGAAAACGGTTTATTTTGAATCCTCTATTATATCATTAATTTCATCAGTACAATTTTATATTCTAATAAAAAAAGGCTTACGAATTTCCGTATGGAAATAAGATCAACAAACTCGTGTGGAGTAGATGGAAAACTTATCAAAAAAAAGTTGATGTTCGAAACAAATTTGAGAAGGGGTATCGTGTGATGAAAATTGCCAGAAAAGAAAGTTCTTACGAACAACCTAATCTCTTCCGTGGAAATGGCGTGTGTCGTTCGTATTAATTTTTTGTACCGAAACCGACTTTGACGGGGTACGCCCGCCACACATTTAAATGATTAAAAACCATATATATTCCTAATAATGATATTTATACGTTCTATTAGTTTCTTTTCTGTACCACATTTTCTATTTTTTCCTGTAATTTTCGTTTTGTACCAAGTGTTTTGCGAAAGAAACCAACTGTTGGTGTTTTTCCGTAGTTACATATTTCGTGGTTTCAAAATTGGTGAAGCTCTTTAACAATATACTGACTTCTGGCAAAAAATAACACACTTCAGGAATATTATATGCAGATAATAATCATAAAAAATAAATCATTTTTCAAATATATTAACATACTTCAATGATTTCTTTCAAGTTAATTTACTCTCAATAATGAAATTTTGTTTCTTAATTTGATTGTTTTTTAAGGAGGATATCTTAATTTTTCTGTTATTATTATTATTATTTTAAACATACATTTCATGACAAACCAACCAGCATGCGTATTATTACAAATACTTAGATTGAAAAGACTTACTTCGTTCTAACTTCGCACACAAATTTGAGCTAAAATTAAATAGTCTGTCAATCGGAATTTTGTGACTAGCGGCAAAGCATAATAGAAAAAGTGCTAATATAGATAAAATTGAGGTAAATTCAAAAAATTCTTGAAGAATTATTTTTCACAGCAAAGATTAAATAATGAGGCATCCTTAATTTGGAAGAATATATCGAAACTAACTTTTGTCACAAATACAAAGCAATGCGCTGAAGAGTCGAAGGTAGCTAACTATTGTGGGGCATTAATTTTTACCGGAAATGATAGTGCGTTGGCTGGGAATCGAACAGTTGAGTATAATACTTCCCTTGTATTTAAGTGAATTTTGTTTTAATGAATTTTTACTGTGAGTGTATTTTCTTGGAAATCATTGATAAATGAGGATTTTCCTGTAACTTTCGATCAATTGAAGACATAACTTTAAACGTGATTTTATTTTGGCAAGCCCTGAAAAGAGCATAGCTCCAATTTTTGATTCGAACTGAAGAAAACGAATTGCAGGATTTACATTAACCAAGAAAGCATCAAATTTAAATCTAAATAAATCAAAACAGCTCATTATGTTTTGGGGTATTCAAAAACAATTCACAAAGGCTGAACAGCTTAACAACATTGTGCTAAGTAGTAGTAGTTTTCTAACTCATAGATGTAGAAGCCGATTTACCCACGAGTTCGTAACGCATGGTGTGAAAAATGATACGAATTTACGTTCCAGTGCGTGAACTTACTCAGATAAAAACAGGTCCGTAACTGTATCAAAGAAGTAGGCTATCAGTACAAGCAACACTTATATTGATAAGCTTGACCTTTGAATTTGGGTTACTACCCGAAAAGTCAATTTACCGTTTATTTGCAAGTCAATGTAGCCGGGAGCGATTATGACGTCCTTGCAATCAATCACAACGTCCGCTTGTCGTTGCTCCTCGAAGAAAACAGGCTCGGGGTTGATAATCTTCCCGTTGCGCACCCATAAATCGTCGGTGATGATATGATGCTCCCGCACAAGTCGACAATTCCGAAACTGCACTATGCGAGTTGGGTCCATCGTAGAATTAATTTAATTTACATCTGCAACTGTATTGGCGGCGACATGGAATGATACCGAAACTGTCACTGTCACTGACAGCTATAATGACGTTTCTTGAATGTTGACATCGCAGTGTTTACAAGCGACAGTGCGAAAACAAGACCTTCGGGAATAAAATTTCGTCCGAAGCATCCCGAGTGCCCGCGAAAGTTAACGTTACTTCCCAGCAAAAATGCATACCCACCAATTGCTTGAATCCCATCCATAGGATGGATATGCATCCATCGTACTAGTAATAGCCTTAGGCGGCCCATTCACGTTCAATAATATTGCGCAATATTTATGATTGCACAATATTATTGAACGTCTAGGGATAGTATTGATGATTGCACAATGATTGAACAAAATATTGAGCAAGCTTAAATTTTATTGCACAATATTTTTTTATTGCGGCGTGTGTGTGATATTGCGCAATATTTTTCAGATTTATTTTGGCAGCGGTCGTGAAAGGTCACAAATATTATATTTATAATGCCAAAACTTCGTCATCTGACATGTTCCTTTCAAGAAAGTACTAACCCGGATGCCATATCAATTTTATTGACTTAATATTATTGAACATGTGTGGTGCAAGAGTGTGTTCAATAATATTGTGCAATATTATTGATCATAAATATTGCGCAATATTATTGAACGTGAATGGGCCGCCTTAGTCACCACCGCACTACATCATTAGCAAAACAGTTGCATTTTATACAGTGTATTTGAATGAATAGGTTGGTCACAGAGGCAGGGTTGCCAAGTTGGGGGGGGGGGGGTTCACCCCCATTTTGGGGTATTTTACATACCTTTGGGGAGAAACTGGGGGTCAGTTAATTATATTTTTATTTTGGGGGTGAAATGGGGGTTTTATCAAATTAATAAATTGTTTGCAAAATGTAATTTATGAAATCTGATTCACTTATTGCACACTAAAAATAATTTTTATTGTACCATTCGAAGACTTCAAGTATTGGCATATCCAGCAAATTATCATTGATACCATGGCTGAGATAAAACTCCACACTAGCAAGGAGTTTTCACCAAATTTAATTTATTTATATATTTTTTATTACTTTCAGTGTCAGTTATGCTATTATAACGTTTTATTTTGTTCAATACTGTTTTGGGAGCTCGACCAACTGTTTCAGAGATTTTATGCACAATCTTACCGATTTCAGATTGCCAAATTCTGGCTTTTTTCCATTCAATTGAAGTGTGAGTTCCTCTTTGTGTCATATTGCTGCCGTAATGTTTTAAACATAGACTATGCTGATTTCCCACACCGTTCAAATTATAAAAGGGAAGTCAGCTCTAGTTCGTTAAAGCAACGCAAGTCATGTTAGTGCGTGTTCCATTTTATTTCTAAATTTTAAATAAATTTTTATAGATTTGTTTGTTTCAACCCATCTACAATTTAAGAATATCATTTAATTTTACATATTTCAATAAACTCCACATGAAACTCCAAAAGTATATTAAAAGTTTTTCTTTAATTTCATTATGTTGCTACTTGTGTTAATTTTAAGTCTCGAAAGTATATTTGTTCTATTTTGACTTTAACTCACTATGAAATACAGATGAAAATTTACTTGTTACATATAGTTATTTGACAACATTTTTTGCTAATTATCAATGTTTTTGCATGAACTTTGTAAAAAAGATTGCTCTCAAATTGTTTGGGATTTTTTTAAAAGAATTTCGTCCGATTTGGGGGTTTTTATTGAAGTTTTTGGGGGCGAAGAGTGAGAAAAACCTGGTAACCCTGCACAGAGGATGGAATGCGTAAAATGGGTATGCATCCTACCTACGAAGAGAAGTTTGTATTAAAGGTATTTAAATATCATCTACTACACATTCTGACCAGGCAAAGGTACTCCGAAAATGTAATCGGGTACATTTTTTGACAGTGTATGATTCCGCTATTCGCGGAAATGTGCGGATTTTATGGCGTAATCGTTTACATAAGATGGTATTATTGTTTTCGCCGGCAAGCAGAAAAGTCATCAGTGCGAGGTTTGCGAACGTTTGGGTAAAAAGTGTACACAAAACAGAAATAACTGCCAAAGCTGTTCGCCGGAAACATACATATTCAACAGGCGAGCAACCTTCTTTATCAAAAAGAAGAAGAATTCATTATCCCCCGCTTTACACGCAAGATATGTTCTTTATAAAACTGAGAAAGTCGCAGGTGTGTTACCTGGTTGGTACCCAACCCAACGAAAATTTGGTGACTACGACTACATCGTTTAATTGCATCCTCCCTACATAGCCTACTATGTATGTACACTATTTACGTACCCTCCATTATACTCTCTCTACCTAGAACAATTCCCTCTTATTTGTAATTTATTATAATCCGCTGCAATTAATTTTTCTAAAGTAGCTTCAATGTAATCTGGGACTTTTACAAAAATTGTTCTTTGCTTCTTATGCTGCTGACACATTGAATTGGATAGGGAGCGTGGTTTCGGGATAACGAATGGCATATGACAGCACCTGAAGAGGAAGCCATTCGTTATCCCGAAACCATGCTCCCTATCTAATTATGGCACCAACCATTAATCTGGAACAAAAGAACCTCCATTAATGTGCAAAAATAGTGTTAGCACGTTGCTAACCAAACAAAAAAAGCACACTAGTAGGCGATTTGTCTCGACTAGAAACGGAGGTTCAAATCCAAAAATAAGAATCAACATTGAATTGGTTAATTTCCATATTGAATCTTGCAGTAATCCCTGTAACCAATATAGATCCGATTCCCGCAACTGGAGAAAATGTTTCTCTGAAATGTATTCAGTAATCAATATTTATATTAAAATTATACTCTCAACAATTTGGGTAAAAAAATAAGCAAACCTTTTTTTAATGATTACAAAAAAAATCAAATTAAAAAAAACACATTAAAATCACCATGACCTTCAAGGTCGTTTCTGCCATGCACTATATCTCGCAAATCAAACATAGGATTTGCATTTTTATGGTTTCATTCAACGCGTATCAAAATATGAGTGATCCTACAAAAATTTAAAAAAAATTGTTAGAGCCGTTTTAAAAAAGTGCAAAAATCAGGATTTTTTTTTGAAAAATTAATTAATTTTTAAACTGATGTGCACAGCACAGTAATCAATATCTACAGAATTTATAAACTGCAAACAGTTGTGAAAAAATCAGCAAAACCTTTTTTTCAGGATTACAATAAATTTTAATTAAAAATAAAAAATCATTAAAAGTCATAATTTAAAAAGGATTCATATGAATGATATTACCTGATATCTCTTATTCTCTTTTGTTATTGTTGTTGAATCAATCAGTGCTGATAAATATTTGCATAAATTGATCAGATTTTCAATAGTTTTCACAGAACCGTGTTTTTATTTTAATGAAAAAACTGCTTAAATTTTGTGGAAAAATACTTTTTTTCAATCAAATTTGCATTTGTGGTAATCAAGATTTGAATTGTTAAATATTTTGTAGTCAATAGTTTGTAAGATTATATGCTTTAAAAGGCTTCCATTAAATTAAAAAAAAGTTTTTAGTAGTTTTATTCTTTAGTGTACGTAAGATTTCAATTACTTCCTCCCGCATCATTTGTAATCCCAACAAACATTTTAGTCTTGGATAAAGAAGCAATATTCTTATAAAGCTCGTATTACAGCTTCGAATAAGAAACATTTCGTATAAAATGATTATTAAGGTTATTTCTAAGAGTAGAGGCTTATAATGTCTTCTAATTTGGTAATTTTAAGACTTGGTTCCTATTGTTACTTCAACATGATTTAGCCAAGAGCAAGGTTGTATAATGCCCTAATAATGCTCTTGAATAAAACCTAATGATTGTAGTTCTAATAATAATCTTGAAATAGCTTTTCTCAAGAGTAATTTGTGCTCAGTTTTGACATTTGTCTCACTTTATACTTGTAACAATCTTGAACAAGAGCTTTATAAGTATAAAGGCTTATAACTTACTTATTAAAGTCACAATGAAGAAACTATCCTACAATGGGTTTATAAAAGCTTTAGAACAGATAAAAATCATCGGCCATATTTTCCCCTTTTGTAAAAAATGAAAACATTGAAGTGAAATGCAACCAGGTTGAATAAGCTAATCTAAAGATATTTTCATAATTTTCATACTATTTATTTGGTATTGCTTGTATACATTTTGTCAAACGACGATTTATTACTTATTATGAACTATTTTGAGCAAGTAAATTACAAAACGATTTCTTGTATGAAGTATTGAAAATTATATACAAGTCTAATTTCAAAGGCGCTTCAATTATTTAAGGGGTAGAACAATATACTTTATCAGTGAAATTCCTTTCGTGGAAAAATTTCACGTTCGTATAGTCATTATTCAACTCGCTTAATTATTTTGCAAATATGAGACACCATATTGCTTTTCACTTTTGCAATCTTTTTCAACTCAATCACCTACATAATAAACACGACTACCATTCCATACAAAAAATACACACACAACTTTAGTTTCTATTCTTGCTCCTGGCTAATTCTTTTATAAGAATCAGAAGTCTTATACCAGCTTCCTCTAAGTTGTTATGGGAATTAGTTCTTATAACTTCTTTAAAGATAGTCTTATAAGGGATTTCAAGAGTTATTCAAATATGTTTATAGAGCGTTATAAGGCTAATTTCATACGCCACTTTCTCGCTACTAACATTCTTCAAGAATGCTATAAGAACAATGTCAAAAAGCTATACTCCTAGTCAAAGCTTGATTTGATTCTTATAAAGCTCTTGAAGTGCTTTATAAGAACAATAATGTTTGTTGGGATACGATTTATTTTTTACATGCAACTAAACTTATTGTTGACTGCATATTCAATGTTATTCGACACCAACTGCAAAATAAGAAACAATTATAAGTCTCATTGATGTAAAATCGTGGCAAAAAAAATTCAGTGATTATGCCGCAGTCATGGAAATTTTGAACGCAACTATTGCGACAAAATCTCTTCAATGGGCGTAATAAAGAAAACTGCATTCATTTTTGCTAGCGCTCTTTTGTCCTTCAAGCATCGATATGAAAATAGCCAAAAACGTAGAAAAGGCTTTGTAACCTGCCCTCTCCGATTGATCCGCGTGAATATTCAATCAACCATAGACCAAAATCCTTACGTAATTAATAGACGCTCTCGTAGATGTTCCGATTAATATTAACTCATTCCAATTACTGTTATGAGTATCTCTTATTATTATTATTGTTATTATTATTGTTATTATTATTATTATTATTATTTTAAGTAGCATTATTTTCATTATTATTATTGTGTTTAATATTTTCAATATTTGTTGACCGTGTGGACCTCAAGGGTCGTACCTCGCGGCTTGTTTGAATTGCATTTTTTTCACCATTCAGATGACGAACAGAGTGGTGATGTCGACAATAGACTAGACACAAATTTCAACTAATTTAGTTTTCAAGAGTTTAAAATTTGATTTACATATTTCCGAAAGTAAATTTATCAGAACTATTCATTAAGGGATGATAGTTTTCTTCTATCCTTGACCATATTATTAACATGATTCGGTATAGAGCTAGCCAGTCACTACATTGCAATCCAATACAAATGGAAGTGGATGAAAACTGCGAATAACATATCATTAAATATTTAAGAATGTAATGCTAATTTCCAGAAAAGTTACATTTTTTCGATTTACATAATTTCGAATGCATTCCAGAGTACTATTTTCACCGTTCAAATCGAAGTTAGTGAACCAAAATCCAATTAAACAATAGCATACCTACACACGTGTTCCCTCTTTTCGTCTCCTGTTTCGGAATAGCATACATAAATGCTGCATGGCTTTCGAGTAAGCTTATTCACAATTGAATCCTTTTGGGAAGCACAACTGCTTCGGTAGTATCTATAGTTTTTAGGTATACTGTGAGCGAAATTCATTGGGAAACATACCTGCTAATTTTCCACCTTGGCATTTTCGATAGCCATGGCTAGAGATCCATAACATAAAAGCCAACAATCTGACAGGCTGCCAGAATGCGGTATAGCATGTGGAAATGTACAAGATAATCATTTTAGTCAGTTGGCCATTTTGAATGGATAATGGACTTCGGGGATGTAATTGAATCGCTTTGCCATAATTCGGCTTGACAAATTAGATCAACATTCTGACGATAAACAGTATTTTATTTTGCGCTTACTTTAACTGCAATATTTGCTCATGCTATGGATCTCAGTCACAAATGCAAGGTATGTTATTGTTAAAATGGCTGCAGGCTACCAATCGCATTTATTCATTCGCTTCTTGATGCCAGCCGTGAATGCATTCGGTTTCTGCATTTAGTTTTTATGTCACTGTTTTGCAGATCCAGTTCATTGTTCAAGATATAATCATAGAATTATATCAGATGCAAATGGCTAAATTAATTTATGCTATGGCGTTTCTGCCAACAGATATGCATCGGGATGGATTGCTCTACGCGGAAGATCTAATACGCCTTACATACCTACACACATACATATAAAACAATAGATGGGTTAGGCAATGGATAGCTTATCGGGAGCAATGCTTAATTATGCATTTCCAACCCAATTGCATAACAGATTGTTGGAAAATTGCAAATCATCGAGATTAGTTCCAAGAATAAAATCTGTTCAATGAGTGATCTGCCTTTGAAAACGTATACTACGCGCAATCTCGTTAGAAAATTCACATAGATCGTATGCATAACTATGTGTGTTTTACATAATTACGTATAATCTACGCACTCAAAGTTAAAAACAATTCTCGTTTTTAACCGCATTAATAGTTCCAAGCTATTTGAAACGTTAGCGCTTTTGATAAGACGCAAATTTATTTTTTAAATCATGCTTCAGGGCAAATACAAAATGATGTTCATTGCGCAATATCTAATTTCTGATCTTTCCGATTTCCCAATTATCAAATTCGTCCCAGCACATTCGAAATTGCAAGCGCATTTACTTTAATGCAAACACATTCTTCATTAAAGTTACATTAAAAAACAAGATTCTATTGCTGTGAAAGAACATGCGGTGTGGCATTTATTCTCTATATTGTATGTGTGTGGATAATTTAAAATTACTTATTGCTTTTTTCCTAGTTTGCCTCCTGCTCAAAGGTTAAAGCCTTATCTAGGAAAATATCGTAGAGTGATTGTTAGATGCATATTGACTCGTCCTCTTCAAATTTGGCCTAAAGACCCATGTGTTGTTATTCCTAACGATTTTTAAAAAGTTGAGCAAAAAGTGGACTTTACGAGAAGCGAGCAAATACACCATTTTATTCTAATACTATCCCTTCGGCTGGCATATGCCTCGTTTGTTCAATAACTTTCAATTGCCTGATTATGTGTCTTTTCTATTTGCCTCCTCCATATTAGTAAACCGAAAAAATATAATATCAAAATACTCGCCACTTTTTATATATATATATGCTTAGGGTTGTGTATCGAACATCTCCGTCGTCTCCTCAATAACAAGGATACGAGCTCTAACATTTCATGGAAAATGTAATAGAATCCCTGTCATAGTTCCGTCATTGCCGACGATACCATTAGAAAGGAGACGGCTAGGAATTTCTGCCAAATGGTAAATAATTTGGTATCATTTGGCATTGGTTATTTTATTGTACTCTGTACGAAATGATTTTCAATGATGCTCACATGAGGCCAATAAGGCTACAAAGGGCACGGACTTGGGCAAAAGTAAATCGATAAGAATCCAAGGGGAAAGTTTAATTTTAAATTATTTATCTTTGGAAGCTCCCATAGATATGTACATACAATCGCTCTTAGTCAAAGTCGGATCCTATAGAAATGCCACATCATGTGGCTCAAATTTCTTATGTACCGTTTAAAAAATAAAATTATTGGAAGTTTTAATAATTGGCCCATTTATCTGGAAAATAACGTATAAAAATACATATGCACTAACGAAAAGATCAGCTTGGAAAGGGTATGAAATGTAAATCACGCATCACCGAAAGTCAAACATCCTTAGCGAAATTAAGCTTACTCCGCTTGGTTGAACGTTCAGTATTTGGTGTTTTCAATTACTGCCAATCAGGAAGACACCGACTTTATCAGCTTCTTTTAGAATCATGGTTCAATTTCACGCTATTCACTCGTTTGAGATCTGCTTTGTTGGAAATAGAATGTTTCTGCAATTTTTGCTTTAAGGTACTAGTACACATTAGAAGGCCAAAAAATTGCGAATTTTTATGTTTTTTTCCTCAGCTCTTTCATTGAATATGGACATGCAATTTTTTTTTAAACAATACATCTAACTTTTGGGAGTACAAAATTAAATTTTTATTATAAAGCTATTTTATAGAGGGCGCCAAAGATGACACCTCGAAAAGTACCCCATCGCATCGCCGACAGTTAATCTCAAAATTTGCAAGACTGAAACAGAAAACTCAAAAAGGGCTTTAAAAACTAAAGTTTCTTACGTGACATTTCACCACCGTTTATGAAAAATTGGTTTAAAAAAAAGATTGAGGAACTATGATTTTTTTTTGAAGAATCAACCCTCTTTTTCAGTCGTTTGCTGCACGCCAAATTTTTCCAATTTTTTGGTCTAATTGAGATGAATTGTCTTGTGGAATATGTTAATAAATAAATGCACAAAAATTCATTAAAACTGGTTTAGTAGGTCCGGAGATCAAAAAGCGGCCAGTTGAAAAAACGTCATTTCGGGAAAATCGCGTTTAAAGTCTGGTTTCGTTTTTAGTACCTTTTCTATACATTTTTAGTACTTTTTTATGCGTCAGAATTAATTGGTTAAAAAAACATTTATGTAGACGAAAATTTCGTGTTCTATTGTGGATAAATAGAAGAAACTGGTCTTATAGGAGGAGGGGATACACAATCGATGCCATGCGGCCGACGGCTGCGAGAGAAGCCTAAAACGCGCACACACTTAAAACCATTTTATACTATTCTCAAAATATTTTAAGAGGTCATTTTTAAAGGTGCGAGAAGTTGAAAAATATCCAGAAAAAATAAATCGCTATTTTGAAATTTTTAATGTTTACTAGCACCAGAATTTTTAATGGTGTTCAAATTCATGCTTTATAGCGCAGTTTCCATATTTTGTGAGTAATTATACAAACACCGAAATCGATCTATATGCAATTTGTGTTCGGGGTCATTATCCTGGTATAAATGCCAGTTACTTTACAGTAGAGGTTTTGCACAATAAGGAATGAGTGAAAAAGAAGACCGAAATCCACCAGGCGTAGTTGTTGCTAGGATTTTGGGGAGTGACATAAACGCGCACAATTCCAAATGAATTTACATATAGCATGCGAACACCTTCCATAAGTGTTTTTCTTCTAATAAATTTTGTAAATTGTTGAAATAAATGTCTCTTCATCTATTTATTTTAAATTTATTTTTTGGTTATCACCCAAAACTAACGTTTCGGTGTAAACTATTGAACGAAATACTAGTCAAACAATTTTGCTGCCGGTAAAATCTAAAAGAAGTAAATTTCATATCTCACTTAAATGTATATTCTTTCGGTAAAACCACCGCTCCACTTTACTACTTCTCACTGCAATGGATCTCATGTTAAGAATATAAGAAATTTTGTGAATACTTCGAACTGCGATGTAAGTTAATAAACGAAGTATACATATATCAAAACCAAAAGACACTTTTCTTCTTCATTTTTCGCACGACTCATTTGGTTACGCGTTTTCCTCTCTATCACGTTTTATGTATTTCTGGTAATAAAATTATTCCGACCAATTTTGATGGAAGAATTGAGAATTTTTACTCTTCAAACGAGGATGCTTTTTTCATTTGGCACATTAAGTAATGACAATCATCATGAAATCATATATAAAGCTAAAGTTTGCAAGTGGCTTTTCTTTAAAAAAAAGAAACAAAAAACTTTCTAGGAATCACATGCTAAATACATTTTTTCCCTTTTTTGAAGAAATTCAAAAATAACAATGCGGAAAATAGAAAAGCGAAGTTTAAATCCCATTGAAGCCACACGAGAACAATATTTATCCAACTGCTTCATTGCTCCTGCTACTATGCTATTTGCCGACAAAAATTTGAATTAAAGTTTTCGGAGGTGTTTTATATGCCCACAAAACAGTTTATCAAAGAGTCTTGCGAGAGCAAGAGATGGCTAAGCTCTGGCTAAAATCCCATAAATGTAAAATGGAACGAAGCAGATGTTAGTTGGCTGCATTCAACCACATAAGTTTGTTGCTTATGTAGTTTTGGTGGCCGCAAGTACGAAACGGAAAGGAATACTACGTACGTATAGCATAGATTTGGTTACTCCAAATATGTAAATTGTGACTGAACATCATCGATTTAATGAGGCCAAAGAAATTATTTTCGACACATATTAAATAGTTTGTTAATAGAAACATTTTTCATTTTAATTTTCCTTTTCATAGACGCAGGTCTTTGAAGTAAGACTCCAACCAGCCTCGCCAATTTTAGATTGCCAAAGTTTTTTAATTAAACTTCAAACGAATATCTTTTTAGGTCGATTTAATTTTGTAGCCATATCCTATTCGACCTGCAAATTTCGTAATGGCTATGAGGTGAACTGATTTGCTTTTACCAGCTCAGCGGTAAAAGCGATTTAAAGTAGAAAGCATTACCATTCTGATATCAATACCTTTAAGAATTTATGGAAGGGATAGTGCTGGGATTGACCAGATTATTGTTTCGAATGTTTGTTGATTTTTGGTTTCCTATAATATGAGCGGAAATTAACCAAGGCCATCTCTTAATTTTTGAACTGATCAAGTCGAATAAATAAAAAAAATAGAATAATATATCTACAGTTCAATGTTGTGAAACAAAGAGGAATGTGCAAATGTAAAGTAATGGCGCGAAAAAACTCGGTTTACACCAGAAAGCTCATTGAAATTTCATGTAAAATGAAAATGAGCGATGACTTTTAGCAGCTAAATATAGAAATGAAGATCTGGTTATTACCTAGTACCAACGCAAAGAAATTAAAAACAAAATTGAACGCTGACCCATTTGATTGCTATGAAATTAAAGAAAGCAAATATTTTTATGAGAGACTTACAGTAAACCTTGAAGTTTTTGTCGCTTCTCTGCACAGATCTCCTACAGTAAATAGCTGGCAGTTACGAAAACGAACAAAGAAATCATTGTGGGTCCTTAAATAAGAAACATGAAATCTTTGAATGGGAGTCAACACAACATTACAACATTTTTTCGACATTCGACGCTAAATTGTTTTTTTTAAAAAAATTGTGAAGCATATGAAAATTTTCATCAAGATTTGATAATAAAGTACCCAGATTTTTGGGATAAAAACGTTTTAGCAAATCACTGTTGATTCAGTATGAGAATGAGATACAAATCAATATAAAAAAGTTAACCGTCCAATTTTTGATTTTTTATGAAGAAAATCATTCATTCTTGTATAGAATGTAAAAAAATAATTTTAATAAATACTTTCAAAAGCGAACGTTCTTATTCAATCCCAAAATCCTACTAAAACAAAGTATTTTTATCTTTGGGTACGAAATATTGTAAACTTGTGTAATTTTCGACTTACCATGTTAGAAAGTATACTCGTATTGGTGCCGTTTAGCATTAGCATTGAACATTAGTGAACGAGAAGAATAGAACACAGTTTTCGATTTTTCCTAACTTATCATGTAATCGTCTCTATCACTACTCAGATTTATTATTTGAATAGACAACAGACGCTAGGTTATCAGATTGGAGCAAACAAGCAAGTTGAACTACTGCCATCGTTTCACTGCTAACCTACTGCTTTTTTCACACTGTAAGAATGTGAAACAACTTCTAGGAGACAGGACTATAAACTGCCAGAAAACAAAAATGATAAAGAACTTTTGAAAAATCAAACCAGTTCCAAATATCTAGTAAAGTGTACATACAAATCTTATGATGTTACCTTGGTTCGGTAGGGAAAACACAGCAGCAACTGAAAAATGCTAAGACAAGCGATTTAAAATGCTGCCAGAGTATTGTTGTCTTTCAGGTAGGTATATTGGATAGAGCTTTTCTATTAGAGAATTACTTCAGTATTCCCTGCTTCGACGATAAAGTCGCAGTTCTAGTGTTAACGTTAACGCCTGTGTCACATACGAGCACCAGATTTCGTGCTCCTTGGCGTCTACTTGAATTGCTGTTGATCGATTTCATGTGGGAGATGATAGTGACGGGTGAAAATTGGATGTTACTATCATGAACTTCATGACAATGCCAGAGATAAAAATATGCACAATCGATATACACAGTACGTACTGAAACGTAAAGCATCTCAGGACGCTGCCCCTGCTTGTGCCGACCCTACGAGTATCAATAGCGATGCTATACGAGACAATTTAGGTGCCTTTAGTTTTCCAGTCACGTATGGTTTTTCATCACACAAGGATTTCTTCGAATAATGTATCCTGAAAAGTCTTCACACACCACTGCACACTATAAAGCCAATAGAAGACACCAATCCCTTCCCGGATACGTCGTACATCTGTTGAGAACATCATTGGCGAAGATCCTTATTCGTATATTGAATCAAATGCATTATGTTACAGGGTGATAGATGTTAACTTCATCGCCAAGGACATGATTCCGCGATTAGCTTGATTACGAGGTGTTTCATGAGAGCCCCAACAGGGTGTGATTATGAAAAGGGCTCATCAAAAGCTTTATAGTATATGGAGTGGTTGGACTTCATCTAATATAATTGAGGTTCCTTTGTTTCAATTATTTTTGTGTGTTTTTGCTTCAGGGGATTTGTTTTTCAACTGTTATAGTGATAGATTTCTTAGAATTTAAGTCTACGAGAAACTCGACTCATCACTTTTTTCTCAATAGCAGGTTACACTGTTTTTAAATCGAACTATATTATTGTTAATAATTTTACTTTTCAGTTGCATGAACATTTGAAAGATATTGGTTATTATAACCTAAGAAAAATACCAATGCAGTCAAGTTGTCAGAAGTAAATACAAGCGTTGTTTCCATTACTCGAATGATGAAATAAGTACCTACTAGTTATTCTAATTTATCAAGCAAAAGTTTTCTATAGCTTTAGCACCCTGTAAAATTAGACAAAGCACACCTTTTCATGTCCCGTCACAGAAAAATCTAAGAAGTACATGCAGTAAATTTCCCTTTTAGTGCAGCTTGCTCATCTGATCTTTTATCATTTTCAGATTGCACCCGTTTCTTTGTAGTTATCAGTTTCCTAAAAACGATTCAGTATCTCCTACTGAATCGGTTTCAACAAAAAACGGGCGTAATCCGTAGGATAGACACATCTTCCAGTTGTTGAGCGGGAATTGTAGAAAGCGACGTTTTAATGTTTTTTGCCTATTTGAAAAATACTACTTTAGATGCCAAATAGATACCATGAGTTTTGCGCAAGGTATGTAGACAAGTATAGTCTATATACCCTGGGTTGTGCGTTGTCACTCTGTGTATATTTGATTAGCATAATAAGGAGGAAATAAAGATACCATAAATGTTGCAAGTGTCAGTTGTTAAAATCAAAGCTGTTTTCCTAGAACTGCTTATTCTTCGACGTCTTACCTCCACTTATTGATTTAAAAGATGATATCCGAAAATATTTCAGATTTGTAAAGTTTTTTCTTCTTTGTCCGCTTGGTTATGATATTCGGACTTTGTTCACATGAATTTCAACAATTTCAAGAAGCATCGCTGCTTAAGATCTAGTTCAGACACTATAATCTATTGAAACATCGAACACTAGTCTGCGTTTAAACCGGAAACGACGTGCCATGACGCTCATTTGTAAGTTTCAAGTTCCTAAAAAGTATTCGTAAATAATTGCAGAAAATTTAAACTATGGGACTATGCTTTAGTAAACGTTGGCCCAATCTTGTTAAATGCATTTTTTTTACAAATACCTAACAATATATATCTAAGGCTGAGCTCGAATAAGAAGTTGTCTATTCAAAATATTTGCGCCACGAAAATAAAAGCTGGACAGCAAACGAACGCTGAAGCACGTCCGTCTGTTATTAATTTTACCCTCGATGGATTTATTTGTTCTCATAAAATGCAGAAAGCTGTCCTCATCAAATATTTCATCCACGTTTTTAACCTCAAATTGTTGTTGTTATCATTTCTATTACTGCCGGGAAATTTCACCCGTGCACGTCCTTGCACCATCTTTATCAAGTACGGCTCTGACTGGCGGCGTTTGTTATGCAGGAGGCGGGTATGGCAGCCTTCTAATAGAAAAACAAATGAAGGAGGGAAGGATGGCAGTCTTTTGAAATGATAAACTTTTCGTCAATAGATCCAACTGATTGCTAAAGGATAGGATGCTGTTCTAAGAGTTTGTGGGTTACAAGAATCAATTTTATCATTATAAGAGGAACATGAAAAGATCTCATCCCATTTACTAGATTTGCGTTTAGTTGCTATAAAAGTCTCTTTACAATTCCTAGCAATTGATAACAGGTGTGAAATGTTAAAATAGCAAGTGATTCCTTATAAAATTAGATCCATTGAAGATTACCTCAGGTCAAGCCCTTTATTGTGTACATCATTCCTTGATTCCTTCAGGACATGTCGCTTCACGAAACACTTTAACGAGTTCGATTTCATTTATATGGAAATGAGGTAGCTACTATTATTCTTCACCTTAGGAGCAATGGGAGTCCAAAGCGTTTCACATGCGAGACTATGCAGAGTACTGTGTGCAAGGCAACCCATCCTCATCTGAACTGTTGCAAACTAATGTTAGCAATATCTAAGTTCTATTACGTTTAAATTGCCTGTTTGTAATCATACAAAATTGAAAGCGATTTTCACCCAGCAACATTTTCAAGATGTTACCAAGACGGTATTAGTTTAGACTTTAGGGTTCAACAGGTCAGGTTGATTTATTTCTGTTGTGTCTGTTCACTAGGAGATTGATCTGAGCTCATGCTCTATTTAGAATATTCACATTTCGGAATTTTGTTCAGCTGTTTGATATAAACCCTTTCTATGGCTGCTATTTAGAAAAACAGTCAATTTCAGTGCAACGTCGTTCTATGATTCATACTTCAAAAATCTCCTTTCATTCATCTGTTGTTCATTTTGGTGGCCTAGTGGTTAGAGCCCTTGTCACCTATGCACCGAGTACCAGGTTTTCGGAAGTGGGATTTAGTGACGAACTATCAGTTGACTCTGCTGCAAATGAGTACCTGACTTCAACCACGGTAATAGCCACAGACAAGTGTATTGCTGACCACTTTCTCTCCTTGTGTTCCGTTGGTCAAGTAATGAGGTAGCTCTAACAGTCATCCATCTCAGATTTGTAACGTTGATTGTTTTTAATTAATAACCTCTTATCCTTTTTTGTGGTTAACAATTCTTTCTCAATTCAAAATTCTATTTCATGATTCATCGCCCGTAGTAGGCAAAGGGACTACTATGGAACAATATTTGAAACGAATCTATAATTTCTCAACTTAATTAGTAAACGGCATGGTAAAGTACATGGAATGGTTTTGCGGACTTTTTATGCATGCAATGCTGGCTATTCATCTTCAACTTGCGGGCAAATTCCATTAAAAAGTAATATAAATGGATGAATAAACGGTAAAAAAAGAAACTAAAAGTACGCAATATATGTCTATACACGAATTAGATTTATCAAAAAAAGACTGATAATTTCGCAAAATAATGCCTTGAATGGTGAGTTTAAGATTCCGTGTACTTCTATATTAATTGATCTAACACTACATCAGTAGTGTTATTTGGATCCTACCCAGACGAACTCAAAGAGAGGACAGCGTCAAAAATTTCAGTGAATTGCAGACAAACAAGCCGTGAAGTGCGACCCATGAGGTCCACACGGTCAACTGCCCAGTAATATCTACATAGATATTAAAAATATTAAACACAATAATAGTTATGGAAATAATAATACTTCAAATAATGAAAATGTACCTCATAAAAGTTATTGGAATGACTTAATATTAATCGTAACATCTACGCGAGCGTCAATTGATTACGTAAGAATTTCGGTGCATTGGTTTGACTGATTATTCACGCGGATCAATCGGAGGGGGGACAGGGTTCAAAGCAGTTTTTTCATTAAAGTTAAAACATGGTGCTGTGAAGACTATTGAAAATCTGCTCAAATTTTGAAAATATTAATAAACTTTGATTGACTTTACAACAATGTCTTTAAAATAAGAGATTTAAGGTATAATGATCCGAATGAACCCTTTTTACATGGTGACTGAACGATTTTTTTTTATTTTTTTTTTTGTAATCATGAGAAAAGTTTTTGCTTGTTTCTCTACAAAAATTGATAAAAGTTTATAAATTCTATAAACATTCACTATTAAGATGTGCAAATCAGGTTAAAAATGAATTTTTTTTTGAAAAAAAAACCACTAGTTTTCCAAAAAAATTTAATAAATCAAAAAAATCGCTTTAACGATTTTTTTAAAATATAAAAACATCATAAAGATGTTGATACGCGTTGATTGACACCTTAATGATGGAAAGATTATATTTGGTTCTCGAGATATAATGAATGACGTAAATGACCTTGAACGTTTAATGTTTTTTTATTTTTTATTTAATTTTTTTGTAATCATGAAAAAAACTTTTGCTGGTTTTTTCACAAAAATTATTTGGAGTATATAAATAATATAAACATTGATTACTTAGGTTCAAACCAGGTTAAAAATTTTGTGTTTTTGAAAAAAATCCTAATTTTTGCACTTTTTTTTTTTTAAATTAAAAAACGGCTCCAAGAATTTTTTTAAAAACTTGATAGAATCACATAAATGTTAATACACGTCGATTGACACCTTAATGATGAAAATCGCATGTTTGGTTCGTGAGATATAGCGCATAACATGGTTGACCTTCAAGGGGTGAAAACAGCAAACCTCCCCGACCGAAGTTTCCCAAAACCTAATCAGCTCTTAAGATTACAAAGACGCTTTGATTGACACCTCAACGAAGTCGATAAGACTTTGTTTACGTGAGTTATGCTCGTAGAAAAACTGCCCGCGAACGCAAGTACGTACGTACGTACGTACATACACACACATACATACTTCTTTCTAAAAACACTTTATATATACTCTATAGTCCTCAAAACGTAAAGAAAAGTTGAAAATTTCAATTTCGATTTTCGAGGCGATTACAAGAACTTCCCATATACTGGGAAGTTAATAATGTTGGTCGATGGGTTTTGTTTGCTTTTGAAATGCAAGGATATATCATATTCATTTATTCTTCTATTATATAAAAAAAAGGTGGAAAATTTTAAACTACGAGCTTTAGTAGAATTATATTTCTTCTATTCTATTCCCAATTTTTTTAAGAAGAACGGAGCAAACTTGATTAAATATTATTTCAAAAGCAGAAGGTTGTAAGAGCCTAAATCGCTTTAATAGGATGAGTTTGATGATAATATTGATATAAATGAAAATTCATTTAAAACATGAGGGTCTACGAAATTGAAAGTTTACTATCATAATTACAAAAACCTTGTCTATGTTCATATAGGCATGCAAATTGCTAGTTTACTCTTCTGCAAGCGGATGTAATTTCCAAATCATACAACCATCATCATGATCTTATAGATAGCACAGGGTAATTAATTTCAATCCTCTCATCTTAAGTGAATGTTTACACATCGTAACTAATCTGTAATTGTTGGCAAGTTATTAAGTTTGTTTGATAGTGTACTATTAACACTTGAAATAATTACTCACTCTTCTGGTTAAACTGAACAGAACGTCAACAAGAGGTCTTTACTAACTTGCAAAAGTATGTGTAGGGCAGAGCGGCGCTAGCTGTTACAGTTTTTAAAGTATCTATTTTAATAATTTAAGAGAATCCCGTAGAGGCAACATGGTAGTGAAAAGGAAACTCTTAATTGAACCATGGAAAGTCAAATATTTTCAAATGCATTAAATTGCAAATATAAAGTGAGATAAATTAAATTATCATAGGTGAAAAACGTGTCAAAAAGTGTGGGTTAGATTGTTATATATACGGGAAAAGTTGTTACTCCTTTGTGGCAGTTCGTCTCGTCGTATTCATTAGTCGATCTTTGAGTAGCTTGGTGTGAGACCATAATAAAGCTTGGTTGATTGCTCTGTTTCTTCTTCTCCCGAGAAAATTGTTCTCTACATAGCGTTGCATACCAGTTTCTTCGAACTCCGTGGTAAATTTTCTTTTCGCTTGATAAAACATTGCGTAGTCCAAAAAATTATTTGAAGCAAATTGTTACATATAATGAATTGCCCCCGACATTGTGGCGAAATTCATTCCACCTGCATAGTTCAAAGCTTCATGATGACAACCGTCTCGTGAGTTTTGTAAGAACACAAGAATACGTATAGAATTTGTTCTTCTCTTTTCAATCAATAATAGCTACGATTTTTAATTGTACATCACTTGAATGGATAAATGTTTCACAATTTCACTTTTTTGTTTGAAAACTGATTTTTCACTATTAAATTGATGTTACCGATCATGCTCCTATGAACTTCCACAGACGACTCATGAAGACTCATCAGCACTAATGCTTACCATTTACATCATGTTGTACATATATTTCGGCTAGAAAACAGCGTACGCCCTTAATATCTAGCCCTCCTCTCCCTTACATAATAGTAATTTTGAAAAATACTTTATTAATCAAAATAGAGTCAGATCCACTGGATTTTAGTTGACGGGTACGGCGGTAGTAGCAAACAGGCAGGATTGAATGCTTCAGGTGTCCTTGCTATCACTACAAAGGGCTTCGCGTGTAGTGTAAGCACGTTTGATACGGGCACATAATAATTTCATATACATTAATTTGAAGTATCTAAATAAAAGAAAAATGAAAGTGTTTGTGAAGCATTACAGTACGCTTAGGTAAAGCATACACCTTAAGCATTCAAGCGTTAGGTTCAACCAGCGCAGCAGCCATGGTAAACTGTGCCAAGCGAAGGATTTGGTTCACTACTACGTACAATTATTTTATGCAGGATAAGCTGGATTTGAAGTTAAACTGTTAGCTTGTACTGCTCATGCGAATGAAGCCCAATCAACAAACAGAGGGAACGCTTGAAGAAACAGTTTGAAGGCACTAGAAAGCATAAAGGATAATAAACCAATGAAATTTAAATGCATATTATTTACTCTACAACTAGACTATAACGGTTTACGAACAAAATCATTAAAATGCAAATTTCTTTTTGGCAGCCAATACCACATATGTATGTACGTAATGTTCAATGCATTTATTTGTGACTAAAATCGGATAAATAATATGATTATTTTAAATTGTTTCGACAGCAAGTTTCAAATGTGTTTCCTGTTGCGAAGAGTGGTCACGATAGGCAGCTATTTCAGCGAGGATTGAGCTGAATTCAATTATTAAACTAAATGGTCGATTCAGTGTTCAATGTTCAGTTTGTCATAATATTGTTTATTGAGAAAAATATTGCCTCAGTCACAGCAAGCTAGCTGATAGTATTTGATAATTATATTTATTCATCTTGTTTATAGAGGAAAATGAATCCAGACACACTTTGGATTGAATATTCAACAGAGGGAACTTTAAAGCTGTGTTGAATACAAATACTATTAGTCCTGTTCTTATGAGCATTGTAACTTTAAAACGTTACATCACAATGATTGTAGTTTATCACTGTCACCGGTCTTATACTTGAAACAATCAGAAACAGATGAATAAAATCTGCATGCAAACTGACACAAAATTCAAATGGCAGGATTCCAAAATATTTAATGATATTTTCAACTTCTACAGATCTCAGTCAACAGGACTGCAAACTCTCCATGCTTATGATAATCGCTCGAATAAATAAAGTACTTGCTCATTTTCAGCCTTTGTTACTGACATAATTGACGGTTACTTTCAAACTACCAACGACAATTTTTCCTTGACAAAATAAGCAGCTTGCGACATTTAATCTTTGCAGTAGGTATGTAGCACGACCATTGTCTCAACAGGATGAATATCAGATTTTCTGTTACCTTTACAGCGTACGCCAATCTAAAACTGCGAAAGGAGTAGAAACTGTCCTGGACATAAATGAAAATTTATTGCTGCTGCCTGATACATTTTTTCGCTACTGCAGAAAAGCGGCGAGTAAGTCGGCCTGGTCGAAATGCATCGTTCCAACCTATAAACCTCGGTTCGGAAACGAAAAGCAGTTTCATTCTATATCATGTGCGAATCCGACTTTTTTTCCATTTCCATTTCACTCCTTCCGTGAAGAATATTCGCGAATTAAAACTTTCTGAAATAAGTTTCGGATAGTTTTTTGTGGCTCTGCTTTGAAGCAATTCTTTCCAGTAGAAATGGCATTTTCTATTTTTAAAATATATAGTTAAATCGGTTCAGTTAGTATGAGGGTCGCGATTTTTATCTAAGTGATTTTTCGTGAAGCTGAAATGGAAGGAGGCTTTATACTGTGACTGATAGTCGCTGCAATAGTCAATTTTATTTTTATTTTATGCTATGCTTTTAGATGAACGTTTAGAAACCACTTGATATCGATATGTTCGTGAGGTTTTGGTAAGCTTTCATCAAACGCTAGAATTGCAAAACTTTAGCCAACGACAAAAACACAACTTGCTTATAGATTGTATCGATATGCAACTCATTTTGCCTCAATGCCTAAAAGTATTGAACTATAAGAACTATATGGGCACATTCCCATTTCCATCAGTTATGCTTTTATTAATAAAAATAGTGCAGGGCAAGGTTATTATTTTTCGAAGTTTGAGCGATTTTGAGAAAATATAAAGAAGCCGAGGAAATATATTTTCTATTGGCATGATGCACTTAAGGGCCTTGTGTCATGCGTCTCACTCTTGTTTTCACCATAAGAAGAATATAGAATGCCACTGCATAATACAGTCCGCATACAGGACAGGAAATGATTTATTCACTTCGGAGCTGGTCCTGTCATTGTGAAAATTTGTTTAGGAAAAGCACCCAATCTTTTTCCTTTTATAAATCCTTTCACCTTACTCTACGTGCTATTAGCACCCGCTTCGGAACGTGAGCAAAGAGAAATAGTTTTTTCATAGTCGGGATACATTTCATGTGAATCTTTTGATTTGAATGATGATCGAAAAACTGCAGCTTTTATGTCATCAACATTCATGCGTAAATTAAAATATGGACGTGCCGAAAAAGCCTAAAGATATAATTTACATTTCTAATGTTTCCACTTCTGTACCCATGAATGATGACTGAATTGCATTGAATAAAATAGGATGCATAACATGAACGACAAAAAATTAGTGCTCCTGTGCAGGCTCAGTGGTTGTAATTGAAAACTAATTCAGCCACGTATAATACTGCTTGAACATTGTATAGCTACAAGATAAAATGACGAAATTGAAATAAGATCGTACTAGTCACATAAAAAAGTGATCATAGCTAGTTAAAAGCTGGAAGTTGTGTTTATCGACATTCAGCAAAAAATCTGTCTAAACTGTGAAAAGTGCATCAAAGCACAGAGATGTAAAGTTAATGTGACGAAATATGCGAGTATACCATATTTAAGATACACGGTTCATATCGACGCTTGAAAGGCATAAACAAGATTTTCGCTGAAATCGAGTTTTAGGATTTTTCAATGTAGTTTTCGTTTCCGCATCAACTGAACTAAATTTTGTCGCATTATGGCCATGTTTTGGAATTTACGTCAATTAATGTTTCCAAAAGTGCGCCATACACCTCATATGGCATTCGCCAACTTTAAAACGTTCTACTGTACGTTATCGCTTTTCAAGTGGGTGATGGGTGATGACAGAGGATCTGTAGGCTTCGTATAATTCCATGAAACATTTTATCAAAATCAGATAGTCTTCACACTGCTTCTTCGCATTCCTCAGATCTCTCTATTTTGGAAGTCACGAATGTGCTGAGTGATTTCAGCGCTTCGATCGCAGAATGAAGTACCATCTTACGATCTTGTAATATCTTATTAGGACATTCAATAACTCTAAGGTAGCGTTCTAGCATTCAGCGTAAAGTACGATGTTAATGCTCTACACATTCTACCAAAGTCGAACAGCTTCGATCTTGCCGTATTTTCGCTGTTGATCATGTGATATGTTGACAAGAGCTCCACTTATTTTCTTGTTACTCTGGACAACAGCATTTGTTGCATCATCGCGAGAAAACCAAGTACTGTCCCTCAATTTTTTGAGAATCTTAAATTGCAAGCTATTCTCCGATACGATGGGAAATAGTTTGGACTTGATTGAAACCCATAATAAAGTGAAAACAATGAGGTTGTTAGAGGATTCTTCGCAAAAAAATTATTTATAGCAATATTACCAGAAAATCAACTTTTAGATCAAGGCTCGATTTGGGCTGATATCCCATTGTTGATGATGCTTTGCTTGAATTTCGAAGCAACATTTAATTGTTGTTAATTGTTGCGATACACATAAAATTTTCAACTGTTCAACATAAACAGTACCCTCTCGCATCCTTTTTAATCCACGAAAAAGAAGTTTTTCGATATATATTCAGGCATATTTTCTTACTGATTATGTGGAGCTGGAGAACTGGAATAATTGACACAATATATTGATGTATGTAGGTAGTAAATTACAGCATGTAGTTTTATGGTATGTTGACGACAGCAGGAATTCTTTTACTATTATGAATAGAGTAGTCGCATGTCATGCTAAATTTGATAATATTGACTAGCCCGTTGGTGAGTATAATGTATCAATTAACTGTATTTCGGTGAGCTCTTGTTTCGTTGCATCATATTCTTGAATTTCAAGTGAAAAATTATCAAAAGGATACAAATGTTTCAAAAATGCCAATGCTGACTGCAATTTATCTCGTGTCGATATAATGAATTCCAGCAGGCGGCTTGAATGCTCCTTTAGTGTCCATAGTGTGTTGGCTATCGGGCTGCTTGTTAAATAGCTCAACAATTTCTATTGGAAGATTAATTTTTAGTTAAACATTCTCCAAGGGCCACTACAGCTTTCCCCATTAATCCGAAACGTTTACGTAAGCCCCACAAAAGAAACCTCATCTCATGTGTACACATATTGATTGTGGAAAGGCAAAATACTCGGTTACGGTAAAGGTCCTGGGTAAAAGGGATGGCATCAAGCTTAAATGTGCATTTATCTTCAGTATTATTTTCGGCAAAGATATGAATGGATGAAGCTCTTTAATGTACCACAATTGCCAGACCATAGAACATAGTTTTGTGGTCGCACTATAAATTTGCCGTTGCCACTGTATGTTCCAGGAGTGTGGGTGAAATTTAGAGTAGTTCTGTGGAACATAGTTAATAGTCAACTGGGAGCTGGTGTTTCCTTGAATACAATTACGACTTTCACTCTAAAATAGATGGAAACCAAATAAAGTGACCTCTTGCCTTACTAAGTCCCGACATGAAACTGGAATGCTTTGACTTAAGCTAGTAAGCTTTTGAAGTACTAAGCCAAACACACGTGAGTGTTCAGTGTTGTTGCTCTATATCATCAAAACATATCTAATTAATTGAAACAAAAACAATACAATCGAAAAACCTTAGTATCTCTCAAAAGCGAATTGTCCCACATATTCTACTGTATTTTAAGTTTGAAGGTATTTTTAAATGAACAATTTTATTTTATTTTATTTTAAATGAATGGTTTAGCGACAGTTTATTCCGATAAAAAAGAATTTTTTCATATTTGCTAGTTCATTATTTTAGCTTATTTTTTTATTTCACATTCAATGATTAATTGATTCCTTGAGGGTACTTGTGCTCTAAGCCAGCAGCCCCGATACTATTGAGGCGTGTTATCTTAGTATTGCAGAATGCTTCTAACATAGCTGTAGCAAGTAGCGTCCCACAGTTACTATAATAGTTACAGTTCTTCCTAGCAAATTGAATAGTCTTTCTAAACTTTGGTAGAGTGTACGGGACGTTCGAAAAAGATTCTCTATGACATACGACGTCAATGGTCAATGATACGTTTGCTTCCACAGAAATAAGCTCATGGCATGCATGGAAGTGTCGACATATCTAAGACTAATGGCCGACGCTGTGCTGCATGGATCTAAATTCCTGAATGTCCGAATGTGAATCTTCTGACACAATATTTGAAGAAGTTATGGGCTACTTGGAATAATCCTCTAAGGGTCTACCATCATATATTCTGGGAGAAGACTGATGTGTGCACTTAAGTGAAATCAGACTTGCTTACGTTTAATTGAAAAGCTGCTTAGCCTTCCAGTTACACTGAATTACAATTTATTCTCTTCAACATTCAACAAGGAATTATTGTGTACTTAAGTGATACTTTCGGACGCCGGATCTGTCCTATCAGCTTATATGAATATACTAAAGGTGGCGCAGACAGGATATATGCGTAACTAACCCTGACAAAATTCTTAGTTTCTACTGAACACTTGGTATCAATGTCAAAGAGTCAGTGTCGGCTTTACAATGGAAAGATTAGTATTAGTTTCCTTGTCAATCTTTTCATTAAGTATTTTTCATAAAACGAATGACATAAAATACATACCAGTTTAGTTCAGGTACACTGCAGGGGAAGCTAAGTTTTGAAGGTTGCATTATTCTATTATTACGTTCATATCGTAGTCCTTGGTCACATTATTTAACAAAAATTGATTGTGTAAGTACTAAGTAGTGATGTAGGGAATGATTCAGTAAACAAACCTAAATTACTTCCCCTAAGTAATTGGGCGAGAGTCGCCACTGGAGAGAGTACCAACTATTCATTTTAAATTAAAATCCTTTCATATCAACGATACTAGCTCTTCATTGTAGTTTCGAGTGCTTTCGCAATTTGTCCGTTTACTACTGCAAAAATAATGGACGTGTTGAAAAAGTGAAACTCGCTTTCATCGTTTTAACGTGTTGTTATGCTTACTTTTTTTGTGTCCAAGGGAAGGTGAGTGTTCCATGCATGATGAATTCATCATGTAATGCTTGAGATATCTTCGGATTGTTACATAGGTTCAAATGCATCTTTCTTTCTGTGAAAGAGTAAGATGCATTATTACAGCCGCTTTTTCATCATTAGCCAATTTGAAAAGTAGGCACATTTGACGAATTTTTCTTCTGCGCTTGGTGCTGGCCTGGCGATGATAAACTTTCTTTCAGCCGAATAGCAAATGTGAAATGAATCATACAAATTTAGAGTACACTAGTTCTTATTGCTCGTTTTGCCTAAACGAGTTGTTCAATCAGCTGGACAACTAATTTATTACGAAATTTTCCCGTATGCACGGAACCGAACACAAATGAAATTTGAATTTGCATTTATAGGGGAATGTCGTCAAGGTTGGACCCTAGTCAAGGTCGGACCATCGGTGTTTTTTCTCCCGGATGTATCTAGTGACATCTATGAGCTAACGTGTCAATACTACTTAAGTTAGTACCAAACTTTTGTATGGGACTGTCCGTGTCAAGTTCGTCTATCAAAAGTATAGTGCTGGCGTGAAGTTTTTGAGAGGCCCAAAAGTTTTTCTTTGTTCCCTCAACAAGCCGTATAAATTGCATCCAAAGCATGGAATTCCCAAGGTAAGCATTTTTTTATATTATGTACTTAGTAATTAAGAATATATTTTACGGAATGCTCATTTGTATACTTTGTTTTGCTGGGGTGTGTCTCAATGTTAAATGATGCATGTTGTCAAGGTTGGGCCAATTTCGTCGTCAAGGTTGGACCACCCACTTTTTTTTAAGAAATGATTGTATTGTGACGAATTGATCAATTTTCAGTTTTCAAAAGACATTCCAGATACAAGCGGAAAAGCGATCATAGGAAAATCGATGTGGAAAATGTGATAAGGGCAATCAAGGCCGTTAAATTGGAGAATCGGACACTGAGAGGCGTTTCAACCATGTTCAATGTGCCAAGGACAAGTTTGAGGATTGGACCGATGCAAGCTGCCCCGCTGGTGCCAAAATCTAATCGTGGAAGAGGTGGAATGGAAAGCACCGTATTAACTTCACCAGAAAGCGTCTATGACCTGCGCGAGAAAAGAGAGAAAAATACAAAACCCACAAAAAACGCAGATCAGCGAAGGGTGAATTCACGACTCCAGCGAAAAGAGGACGCCCCCTAAAAAGCTTCAAAAATGTCCTCTCCAGAATCTGAAAGCAGAGACTTTTGCATTGTTTGCCTCAAAGTGATGCCGCTGCATTTAAACAGGCAAAAATATATTGCATGCATTAAATACAATAAAGAAGTGCATTTGAAATGCGCGAACATCACAAAAAGTTTCTTTGTGTGCGAAAATAGTGAGTCTGAATAAGACGATGCCAAGTTTTTACTTTATTTGTGTGTAGTATTGCTATCCTGGATTCATTCATAACCTTTTTTTACATTACTTTTTGAGGGTGGTCCAACCTTGACTACATTTCTTTTCTTTTTTAATTGCTCATTATTATTTTTTCCTTGAGTTCAATAAATTTAGTTTTTTGTCAAAAGGTTTGTAATCATTTCACCTTCCTTTAGGCAGTCTTGGAGTGTAAAAATTGTTTTCTAAACAAAAGATATGGACTTTAGTCGAAACTATGTCCGACCTTGACGACATTCCCCTACATTTAAGCAGTTGAAATAATAGAGTTAGAAAGCTGTTCAAGACTTTCGTTTAATGGCTTTGAAAACTCCAAATTCAAGGCGTTTTACCTTTGCTACAATAAATATTGAACGAAATTGTAGGACCCAATAAGGCTGACACCTACTTTATTGCATTAATGTAGGATTCCCTGGTAGTGATTATCTTTTTGAATACCTGGGCATAGTCAGGATATACATATGAAATCCCTCGTGCTGGAATTGAACGGTGTTTGAATGATGCAGCTTTAAAATAAAGGCATTTCTTTCACATTATGTAGGTATTTATCCATAAATCGCCTTCGGCCAATTAACAGAGGCCGTACAATTTAGATTGTTTCAGAACATGTATTCTAATCAAACACAAGTCGTACTGTACGTGATTGCAGCACTCTTAATTGTGGTTCTTTAAAGATTCGTGTTTGGAATAACAACACAAAGTTGACTAGGAAAGCGATTGTGCTCTTACAATTATGCGAGTCACGAAGTACGCCCAGTTGTGAGAATGGATTCGCACCTCAATTTTAACGTTGACATCAGAATTTTTCCAAAAAGCATATACTTCAACATACGAATGTATGTAACTCAATATGAAAGATTTCTAATTGAAAAATAAATTGAATTTGAAGTAGAGCCAGGTTGTTAGCGCTTAAAAGCTACCGTTAGTTATTGATCGATATTTATAAGTATGAATCTAAATTTTGATAGGTATGTACACCAGTGATATTTTTTTTGCAAAATCCTATTAACATACTTTCCGTAAAATTTTCTCTTCGGTCACGTTGAATTCAAACACTGCTGCTTTGCCGAATTTTCAAGAAGTACGGACATATTCGTAGACGTTATGGAAATTTAAATGTGATGCCGACAACACAATTTCTGTGCACCTATAAGGTTAATTTATAACTATAATTTAGCGTCTCACACTAATATGATGTCCTGAGTGCCGATATCCAATTCTCAAATATAGGTGGATTTCGAAGCAATCAGCAACAAACTAAAATCCCAGCAAAGATCATCTATGCCATCGTCCATCTCAACGGCATTCGGGAATTTGTTTATTTGATTCGGAAGTTAGTGAACTTGATTCGGAAATTTACTGATTTGGTTCGATCATTTCCTTTTTTGATCCGGAAACTATTGAACCCGAGGCGGAAATGCTATATATGACGATATATTTGTCGAAACCACAAGCCTCTTATCTCTCTTATCAATGGATAACGTACACATATTCGAATAATTGAAAATATAATTTCGTTTATGATGGTTTATTGCTTGCTCATCTTCAACTTTCAATTCCAACTTATCATATTCTGTATAAAGTCAATTTTTTTTATATTACTCTTATGTGTTCCAAAGGAAGCATTGAAAAGTGTAAAAAGTTTTTATTCCAGCGATAAGACACACTGAATCAAGTTAAGGAAGATAACAATTATGCACAAAGTCAGAATTCACACGTGAACGAAATTACGCGCGCTCAGCGAGTATATTAGTATTCATATCGCTCGAATGGAAACTCTACGGACGTAGCTTCACGATTTGTTTACAACAGTCCTGGTTGATACAATCTTTTTGCCTAATTTCCTACAGAAATCTGATCTCATCATAATTCTCCCAGCACTAAACTTTGCACATTCCGCCCGTTTCTTTATTGTGCCGACTTCCACCGTGCCACCAGGCTTTGTTTTAATCTCTGCCATAAAATAATGGTTAAATGTAATTAGCCAGCAATAGTCTTTGTTACCTTCAAAAATCATCTAAAAACTTTTATAATTAACACACACACTAGCAATGGTTACTTCTTGATTAATATTGATCCTGTAGAGTCTTCATCGTTAGTGTTGCTTGCAAGTATTGTCGTTGCTACAGAAAGTGGGTTCACCTCCTCAGCATTCCTACAGCACTGCTGCTGACGCTCTGAAGTCAGCTCGCCTAGGCTTTCAAATTCGACCCATATTTAAACAGGCTTCCATGAGTAGCTCGTAAGTCGTTGGAGTTTCATCATCGTTTAACAAGCAGGACATGTTCGAGGCTCTGCTATTACTGTCACTCTTCAGTTACCTTAGCTCTGAAATGTACGTTACGTTAGTGGTGTCGACTTTAAATTGGAGAAGCCTTTTTGCAAACACCTTGGAGAAATTTCTTAATTATAACTGATTAACATCAAAAGGATTATCCGTGAAATCTCTTGGGATTATTAGCGTGTAACCTTTTTTGTATGTATGGGATTTCCTTGCCTTTGCACCTTTTGTTCCTTTTTAAAAACGTGATCGACATAACAAGTGGCTGCGTCCTGATTCCAATCGTGCGGAGAGCAGTGCCGGTTTGAATATGCAATTTGCAACTTTAGCGCTCACAAAGATAGGTACTGTAAATTTGATAAATTCCTGTCGAGAGAATGCGGTTAGGCACCACCGATGTTGGACCCGAGCGATGGCTTTTTGTACCCACAATTAGACATATTTTATTGTTTCGTGGTTGATAGTTGGTAGGAAATAGACTAGTGAACGATATTTTTGAAGATTGTCATGTGGTATCTCTTTTAAAAACTTGGTATTGAGAGCCAACAGCAACGTAGCACGCTTAGTGAAACATTAGAACCAGTTGCAGTGTTTGCAGAACATTGCAACATTGTTCTTAGTTTTTGTAGAATGCACTATAAACCAGGGAGGATCTGTTTTCAGTTGACTGTTGATTTTTGCATGAAAAGTTGTGGAATAACTCGTATAACAATAATTGACTTATCGTCCATCTCAAAAAAGCCCGGAACATAAAAAAACGGAATGTTTATAAATTTAAAAAAAATCGTTTTTTTCTTCTACTTTTCTCACTCCTAACTTTAAAACGGTTCATTTTAGAGCAAAGTTGTTTGGGAATAAAAGTTTCGTAATAAAAAACGCTTCAACATATGCTATGCGACATGGAATACAGTAGAATCTTGATTATCCGGGTCTTCGATTAACCGGGGTTTTTTTCCCTCTATTCGTTTTTTCATAAGTTCAGCAAAGAGAGAGATTGACAGTTTTAACCTGTCCTAATGCCACTGGCACACACAAATTAAAGTTAGCTGTAATATGAAAAGCTAGAAAACCACGGTCATTTAAGGAAACCGAAATGAGGAGTCTTCCTTGTGATTACTACAATCATCCCAAAGTCTGGATGAATCAAACGATATTTACGGCATGGTTTAAGGAGAAATTTGTGCCTTCCATGCGTAATCATCTGGTAAAACAAGGGATTTCCTCAGAAAGCTGTACTAATTCTTGACAACGCTCCATCCCATCTTGGTCAGTAATTTTGAAATCTGATAGTGACTCGATTTTCGTTCATTACTTACCCGCAAATGTTACTTCACTGATGCAGCCTCTGGACCAGGGAGTTATTTCTAGTTTAAAAAGGCGGTACAAGAAAATATGTTTACGATTTCTCCTTGAAGTGGCAGAAAAAGAAAATCTTCAAGAAATTTTAAAAAAATGGGCAGCAAAAGATGCAATTGAAGCTTTGGCTGCTGAAAAAAAAGTTGCGAAATTTTTAGCTATGGCTCAGTCAGTTCCAGGTTTCACAGATGTTGATTAGGCGGACATGATTGATTGGCTTAATGTAGATGAATTTTTGGAAGGCTATGAAAGATTAAGTGATATGAAAATAGCTAAGTTGAACAAAATTGTCACGTCTACATTTGGACTTCAACCAGAATCAGACAGCGAAGAAGAAATTTTAATAGAGACGAACAAAAAAACTTCCTCATTCAAAGGCCATGGAGAGTATCGAAACTCTACTAAATTATTTTGAACAAGAAAATACTGACTACCCAAAAATATTAGAGTTATGAAAAATGAGACGAGAGGTCAGAAATAAAATGATGAAGAAAAAAACCAAAATTTTGGATTATTTTTGTTCTACTGAAAAAAAAGTTTTTATTATCTGTACATTCGTTATTTTATAAAAAAAATATCAATGTAATATAAACACATACCCATATAGGTTCATTATTATTTTGTATATATATGTAGAAATCGTTTTTTCTAATAAATATTAATTTTGTATTGTTATAAATTATGATTTTTCTTGCATGCTCATAAACCATAAGTAATTATGTAAATAAATTCGATTATCCGTTGTTTTCGATTATCCGTGCACCTCCCTCCCCATCATTACCCCGGATAATCAAGGTTTTACTGTATTATTATGTTTAATTGGCGTTTCAATAGCATTAGCCTATTTCAAAAAAAACTTTAATTTTCGATGATTTCTACATCTATGTTTAAAAAATATGAAAAAATTGATACTTTTATTCGATACATCGCAATCTATCAATGTACTTATTCGGTGCATTGTACTGGGAAAAACATCAATGTATTTTTCAGGCGACCAACCTTACGTACACGGTTAACTATATAATCGCTCGCATGAATTCGAATGGATTTGTTTGTGTTTATGAGTATGTCCATCAAGTGCAATTCTTGAATTTGCAAGTGCAATTTTTTGACTTTAAACACTAAATTAAGTTGGTAAATTTTCCTTCGGAACATATTACTTCCTTATCGCAGTTTTTAAAGTAGACTTTTGTAGCAAAAACAGTTTCTTATCCAAAAAACATTGTTTAAGATGGGAAAAATTTCGAGTGCTGAATCTCTCAAGCCGTCCATGTATGCACAATAAATGTTTCGTTTTGCCATTTTCTAACTATATCCCCCCGCTTCAAGTAAACCCGAATCATTCAAGCCGAGTATCCATGCATATATTTCGAGTCGATCTCACAAAATGTCTTCTTGCTCGAATTGAGCCGTTTGAGTTTACATGCGTCTTGATGCCGGCATTAAGTTCAGCCCAACTCATACGAAAGAAACAATCGTTAAAACTCTCAACACCTACTTTGCTGCAAAATATCACAAAGATTGAGCCATAAAAGTCGTTTTACAGCCCTGTTTCCGGCTCATAACATCGCATTAGTAATAAAGAGCAAGCGAGCTTCCTCCACTGCCGGCATACCATACTTTTACTATGCAGCCTGCGAATAGTATAATTTTTGCAGATGCGAATGAGTATATAAGACGTTTTGCTACACAACATACAGGATGCTCCTTAGTTTATCTTCATACGCGGCGTTTAGCTTGGTTTTTTAAAATTCGCTATGTGCTGCGCTTACACTGTCTAGGTTTGAGGAAATCATTCAATGAAAAAATTACAAGAAAGCAAAACTCAAGTGTATCATAGCTAAGGGCTAGTGACGTCTTCATTGATTCAAAGTAGATTCCAGGATAAGAGCGATGCTTCATTGAATGCTGTTACACGCTTATTGTTTCAGGTATTTGCGATTTGAATGACAACTTCGTGACTTGGTAATCATTGCAACACGATTCTTCAATATTTGCTTAGCTTTCAACCACATCGTCAAAATGTTGAAATCATCCTGAGTATGGCTTTTTTTGGTATGGAAATGAGCCGATGGATGTTTGCTGAAGTAGACAGAAAGGTATCTTACTTTGTGTGGATGACACATTATTGTGCTCACAGCACGCTATGTCAGGTGACACCTTTCATGCATAAGATCTGAAAATTGTGCACAATCCATATTTACATTATCGTGTGTTCTAGAATTTATCCATTCAGGTTGAATACCTAATTGTAATTGGCCTTGCAATCTTCTGGTTTTACTTAGACAATATGCTTAGTCAATCTCGTAGCATCGATTCACCGATGATATTTGAATAAATCAGTATTTTCTAAATCTCACATGTGGAGTGTACAAATATTTTTACCTCTAGTGAATATTTAAACCTTAGGCATATAGCCATATTTTCAAATGAATTTGGAAAAGGTTAGATGGTTTAAAATATGGAAGAATCAATTAGAAATCGAGCAAATGTGGTGGTTTTACAAGTGTGAACGAACTGCACAGTAGTGAAGAAAACCCAAATATTGATTAACAAAACACTATCTTTAGTATCTGAAATTACAAAAACAATATTAAAATAGAAAAATAAGTAGAAAAAAACATCACAAATTCATAACACATATGGTTTTTTCCTATGGGCTCTAATGTGAAAACATATTTTTCGAGCATTTAAAACACTGTAATATGTGTATCCTTCACAAACGTAATTTGTGAACATTTAAAAACCTTAAAACTGTCCATAAAAACAAATTAACATGTGGGGTTTTAGAAAAGGCGAATTCAAATGTGTTCGCTTTAATTTAAAATCTTTTTGAAGATTAATTTTTTTTCTTATCCGCTGACTCAATTGAAGTTTCACTTAATAAACACAATTTCAGAAGCATGAAGACTTACCTAAACGATGTTCCATGCACTGTTTGCCCAACATTTTCATCGTAAGACAAACAAATGATCCTTACTAACTAGGAAACTAAAAACAAACGAAGTTGCTGTTCCAACAAAGGTACACCAGTCTCGGCGTATGCTGCAAAGCAAAATTTGATTTTCTAAGGAATTGTTCGAGCACATTACGTGATTAAAATTGGAATGAAATGCTGCAATGCTCAAGCGGAGAAACGTATCTATCCTGAAAGTATCTGTGCCGTGTAAACAAACGGAGAATATTTTCAACAAGCCGCAAAGAACAGCTTTCTTAACGCAAATTTACAATGAATTGTTTCAAAATCAAACGTAACGAGTAAATACGACTGATGCTACTTGAAAAGACACCAAAATTTGCCTCTGCATAACGTTGAATTTGTTATTCATAAAGAGATTATTTTTTTAAAGATATGTTAAAATTATATTTATATGAATTTTGGCTTTTACTTCTTCGATGTCCATCCTTATTCTGTTCGAAGTTCCAACAGTTTTGCTTATTCTTTCCATTGCGACGCTTGAGTTGGATGTAGACAAAACAAATTGAATAATTTTGAACAAGTTTAGTTGTAATATTCAAGTAATTTTTTCTATGAAATCAAATTCGGACTCTAAGTAATCTAAGGAATTCATATCCTGAAAAAAATTATCAATATACTGATTCGGCACGTTTTTTTTAAATTTCGCGAGTTTCATTTCAATGAATTCATCGGAAATTCATTTTTCCAGTATTTGGCTTACATAACTTACTTATATTAAAACTTTTATAAATAGCGTGCCTGGGTTGCCAATTGTAACGTATATTCAGAGAAAATTTCAAGTACGCTATAGCGAAACTTCATCGCCATCACGTTGGTAATTGGTGCAACATATCAACATATAATCAATTTAAACGAATTTATAAATATCTTCAAGCTCATTGGTCTCGTTTGTAAAAATGGCAAAACAGTTGTAAATTTATATGGGACTACGTCACGAAAAACTTCTCACTTATTTTTACGTTCCTTTTCGCTACCATTTTTGCTGTACATAATTAAGCCCTACGAGTACATTGGTAATTTTAAAACTATTATTGTAAAGTTTACTAAAGGCTCGCCCTACATCATTCTTTCTTGGTTTCCGCCTGCTGTACTTATTTTTCCCTGAGAGTATTCCCTTTTCTCACTGGAACTTTCATTACTTGAATTTGCTTCACTGCATTTAACAATGAATGTTGATATTACTTTGAAATATTTGGTTGAATATAGGTTGTCAAAACTCTACATAAAGTATAGTTTTCTGAAACGTTCGTCCTTACTTGACCATACTATGGAAAACCTTTTGTCTACACCATATTTTATAACCGTTTCTTCAGTTCAACAGTTGTGCTTCGAAGTAATGCGAAGAAAAATCGTTGCAATGAAAAATTTCCTTTATTCGTATAATTTGTGGTGGAAAGACTTTGAACGAAACTTGGGACTATGTTGTCACAGAATGATGAAAAACGGGACGACGTAATTGACGAGATATCTGATCATCCTAATGCGGAATATGTTAACAGACTCACAGTATCCGCCTTAGCCGTTGATGATCATTTATTGTGCTTTCAATGATGTAGGTCTACATGTAGAAAATATAGTAAGGTATAAATGCTTCGAATAGAATAAATACATACATATTCTACTGCAGCCCCTGGAGACAACCACGTTAATTTCGACTACGAACAGCCGTAATTCGTTCCAATAAAAGTTTAATGGACCATATAGTTACACTTTTCCATTCAAAGTAAAATTTGTGTACACACATTGACTTTGAACAGGTAAAGCGGAAATACAATTTCAACCATTTAATTTGGGTATGGAACCACACATGTAAGCGCTTGTAGCTAGCTACTGTTGTATACAACACGATAAAGTACCAGCGTTTATAGCATTGAACAGTCTGTTCATAAGTCAACATATATGACCATCACCGAGAAGCTAATTTAGTTTAGATAAAGGCTTAAAGTATTTCACACGTGTTCTGTAATTTGCACTAGCCAATCGATGGTGTATTTTCATGAAGATAATGTGAAAAATATATACAAATGTTGACTTCTGACTTTTCAATTCAGAAAATCCCGACTCGGCTGGATGTTGACTGGCAATTTTGTAAAAACCATTTGGCTATGAGTATTCCATTTATTTGATTAAACTGTGTACATTTCATTGATTATTATGGTTTGGTTTCACCGACGATGCGGTCAATTAATTTGATTATTTTCATAATCGTTGGTCAAAATTGTCCCATATTTAATCACAGCACATTTATCTATAATATGTGTATGTACAGAAAAGTAATATGAAACCATATATTTAAAACACACTCCTGACTCTTCTGAAGCTGCTGATTGCTGGAAAAATAATATTTGCCTTGCTATTCGTTGAAATAAATTTGCAACGTTATAAAGAGGAGAGGTCACTTTGAAAAATTCACACTGCACTCTGTACCATTGGAAACTTTACATGTATTGCATAAGACTTGATGTAGTATCCTGCAAGGGTGGCAAATGTATTCAAATTTCACACAATTGTTGAAAGGACAAGGTGAAGTCATACAGCCACCATCCAGATTTGACCCATCGTATATCACGCCAAGAATCTTCAATTGTTCATTTTTCTTGGTCGTTCCCATCTAGCGACTTTGATGTTAAACATTTAAAGATGCATCAAAATATCCAAACTCCTTACGATGTCCCCAAATTACTCAACCGATCGGCTCCGCATGATACTTGTTCAAACAGATTCTCGGTGACTCGTCAAGGAATTCCGAAACACATCCGGAAACATTCCATTCCTGGCATTCATACAAAGCTCTAGAGATTAAGATATAAATTCAAAACAGGAACAAATGCTCTGTTTGAGCTGTTTGCGTTAAGACTTAAACTAATTTCGTCAGAACACAAAAGAATTTCAATAGGTCCTTTGAATTGAAAAGTAAGTCTATCGTCGGGCGATGAAAAGTGGAGATGAGCTTTAGGCATCCAATAGAGTTCGCTTATGTGGGATGGTTAGTCTCTGGCGCTACAGCTTCATTGCTCCAAATAGATTCGATTCAAACAAGAAACATCTATTTTATTCAATCTATTGAAGCTGTCGATAGCTGCGAAACGTTAAATAAAACGGATTATTCAATTTCATCGATATCCGTGCTGTACGACGGCAGATATAGAACGGAGACGTTTTCTAAACGAAAGTGTGAATGGTAATCACTTCACATGGAATGAATAACAATGACACAACACCTCCTTCGAGAGCTAGAGCTAACAATTTATTCGCTTCTATTTACTTGCGTTTTTGTCGTGTGCACACATTCTGTGTGGACTTTAAATGACTCATATAATTCTGCAGTGATACTTCCGACCAGTTTCGTACTAACAAAATTTTCTTCCACTGTTTTAACTACTAACCGGGTTTCGTTAGAGGATGCTTGCGTTTTCTTTGAATGGATTCGTGGTCATCTCCATACGGTAGCAAAAGATGCAAAAGTAACGTATGACGGCAAATTGTAGTCGCGTGGATGAAAAATCCAACAAATGGAAAAGAACACAGAAGTTGTTGGTGATGAAGTAAGAAGTATGTAGCAAAAGAGCTTTGACGATATGAGTTGCTAATGTACAATAATAATATGTAATAATACGCACAAACAAATGTGTCTGCCATTTGATAAAGAGTATTGTGTCCCCTTGGTGGGACAACACAAATGGCGCATACATTTTATCAAGGTAAGTGCGATTTTTGAAGTAGAAACTTCCTAAATTGAAAGACTGATGCACGGTTGTACAGAATGCGTATCGAATATTTTAGTTAGAATGTAGAAGCGCCAATTACTGCAAGATTCAGACCATTATAGTCCATGAAATTGGATAAACATAAACAAAAGAAGATTGAAAAATGGTTAGAACGATGTGTTGAACACATAACTTATCCGTTTATACGATATTCTTAGTTGAAATAGTCTTAAACTTGAAGCTTTCTGCTAAACTTTATTGGTACTAGAATCAGAGAGACTACCGATCGTTAGTAAGGTTGCAATATAAAATTCTAGAAACAGTTCGAGCAATGGACTCCCTGCTTGTTGTGCAAATATGATAAATGTCTTTCCGTTTGTCACCATGAATTTGAGAGTCCCAAATGTAAACCCTTTTCATATTTTTGATGACCGTTTGCTTCATACCATAACGGCATTTCACTACACTTCTTCCACACAACTTGACCGCTCCGGCCACTTCAGGATAATCTTCTTGCGTTCGCATTAGAATGAATGCCAAGGGAAATGTGAAAGGGCTGTAAAGCAAATCTATGGGTAACCAACAGAGCGTCGTTTTAAAGAAAAACAAAGACATTTTTCATGCTTGGCAAATATTTATTGCAAAGTTCTTGGGACATGTGTTCACGGCGTTACTCATGCAGTATCAAACTTGAGATTACCTCACATGATTGAACTGTTGACATTTTCAGATTGCACCAATTTACTTCGGTGATGATGGGGTTAGAATCAAGACAGCCGAGAGTTTATTCTTAGGTGACAGGGAATATTGAAAGATCGATTGCTAATAGTAGGTACGTGTATTTTTATAGCAAACAACACATTTACCCCAATATATTAGATCAGTCAATTCCGTTGGTTCTTTAATTTCGTAAAATGAAAGTTTAAAGAGCATCCGCCAGCGTTTCGGAATTGACATACTGTTCACTTCCCATGTCTATGAGCTGAAGAGCTGCCCTAATTACTAAAATTACAGGGTTTGCGGTATTATTTTATCAGCACATTTGTTTGTCGCCTTTGTAGCAATGTGATTATCACACTATTGACTGTGTTCTAGTTCGAGGTCCTTATAAGTCACGTCCTCGAAATCATTTACTCCCCATTTAGTCGACGATAATTCCTCACGTGCCAGTCTTATTAGCGCGCGGTTCAAATAAGCAAAAAACTTTCGTGTTTTTCCTGCTGATCACTTGTTTCCTTATCTGTGAGTAGATGCACAGTGAAGACAGTATTTCTATATGGAAGTTCCCTGGAAAAGTGACTTAGGATCTATTGATTACGTGATTGTTACGTTAGGACTACGAGGCGTGTTTTTACCTTGTTGCGAAATTCATTTTATGATTGCTGACCAAAATATAGACGATGAAATGGGTGTAGGATAGTCTATTTGACTTTCGGTAGTTATTTAATAGCGCTTTTGGCATACCTGATTGATGTGCCTTTAAATTGAACTTTATATTAGATACATAGATATACATATAAAAAGATTTTTTTGAATGTGAACGCATGTACTCAATGATCTTAAATAAAATTGAAAGATTGAAAACAATTCGAAAAACTCAGCATATTCAAATGAAGCTGTACTGAAACGCTCACCAATGTATTTTAATACGATAGGATAATAAGAAGTACATAGTCCAAAAACGAGTCCACAGTGAACATGTTTTTGAAAGCCTGCGAAATAAATTGTAGTTGTACTTTTTGATTATAGAAGATTCGTTCCTCGGTATGCGACAATATTTCCAACTAACATCATTGTTCGACATGTTCTAAATGTTTTGCATTATTATTAATCATTATATTCGCACGGATGAATCAGCTGGACATACGCAGGTTTTATGTTCACTAACTTTAACATTCCCAGCCGATATAAAAGCAGCCTTAACAATAAAAGCAATCACAAATTGTATCCTAGCACTATGATGTTTCCAGACTCATGCGCATCTGATAAAATATTCTACATGACATCTGATTATTTTTTTAAAAAAAGACTTACTTGACATTGTCAATAGCCATGCAATTCAGTGCCATAGTCGATATATCATCGTGCGAATTTTCGCAAGCCCGCGCTGCCTACCCAAATAGAAACTGACAATAACGATATTACATTTTTTAGGTCACCGATTGCAGATCTATTTGATATCCAAGCAAATTGACAAATGATCAACGCACACAACTTGTTGAAGTCGGGATCTACTAATGGAAATGAAATATAATCGACATCTTACCCAAACCCTCCATAATTCAGACATCGCGTTATCCTAGAACATTGATGTTTCCCATGTTGTTGATGTTTTCTCAGCACTACAATTGCGTGGATTCTTGTGCAAGGCCATTTCACACTAATTGTTGTTGCCCGTCTAACATCTTTCCAAAAAGGAGATTCCAAGGTCCCAGCCGCAGCCGCCAAAGCCATTGGTATAATTAAAAACTCTTCTGGCCGGAGCAATGGTGTTGTTGCTGAGAGCTTGAGTTCGAATAGACGAAGCCTCCCGTCTCCGGTCCTAATCATTTTGCATTTTCCTGGCTATTAAATCACAATTGACTTTAAAATTTCCAATCCGAGAGCCCCGGTTGTTCCTTGCGGATAGTAGGTTGAATGCTATTGCGCTAAAGCTTTTTATCTATAGTTGTACTTGGGTTTTAGTTAAGAGAGGAACAATATTTCGATATGAATACGGCATCAAGATGACGAGCGGCAACTTCCGAAAAATGTAAAAGAAAGTGCGATTTCACCGTTTAGCCTCGTTCAATACTTCACGCAGTTGTAGATATTATGTCCTTCTTTATAGTGTTCCAAAGGATTCTCGAGCGTAAGAGATTATAACTGAAAGCAAGGATATGTACTCTTGGTAAATGGAATTCGATCGACATCGTAGGCTCCTGTGGCCTTGTCACGGAATCCTTTTCGACTCTAGATTGCGAGCCAACAAATTTATTAGTTATGGTTCCCTTGTGGCGAGACGTCTTTCCATCGTGAAATAAAGAAGCTCCAATTAAATTCCTTTTCATTTAGCCGCAAGGGAGAACTCATATTATTGTGTTCAACAGCTGGAGTTCTTTCACCGCTGATATGCTGTTGAGCGCTTAACTGAATTCCATTATCGTTAAGCATATGATGCTGTTAAATGAAACCAGGAGTCTCGTTTTGCGCACGGGATCTATCAGCATCGAAGGTGCTAAATGCTTTTCCATTACTGAAATGCTTCGCATGTACGCAAGCGGCTGAATGCGACGCACAGTGCATAATAAATTCAGATTTATTTTCCAAGTATGGTTGAGCTTTATTAGCTTCGTAATTCGAAAATTGTTGCTTCAATCATTTAGTAAATCTCATATTATTCGAGGGAGAGCTTGCGCTGGGTTTGCATACTTAAAAAGAGCTTTATGCTAACCATTCAACGGTTATGGAAAAAATATTTTCCAACAAAATCACAATGAAACTTTAACTTTTAAGGGATGCGATCCTAGCAAAAGATTTCTTAGATATTTCATCTTTTGGAGACTGTTCTATTTCGTCATTTGCATGGATGTGATATAAATAAATAAAAAACAGAGAAAGCTGCTGAATTCACTATTTAACATATTTTTACGCGTTTCAAAGAATGGCATTAACTACATTGTGGTTCGAAATGGTTAGAGTTGTGAGTTGTACGTTAAAAAGACTCGTAGTCATTCCTGCTACAAACATCCAAGCAAAAACACGACCATATCTGCTGTGATTCGTCATGGAATTATAAAATACCAGATAATTACTCCGAAGCCCCTCATTGCCATGGAAGCACCATTCAAAATGTACTCACTAAATTGCTCTGTGTGCCCAATAATATACATATAGTGAGCATATTACGAGCAATGGTACATTGCGCGAATGATGCGAATAAGTCGAGTGAGAATTCATTAGGAATTCCAGGACCCGAGTTAAACGGTGCGCTTAATTTATAGAGACCATCAATGTAACGTGGCAGATTTTGGTGGGGTAAATAATTGGCATGATGAGAACCAAAAAGGGAAAAAGTTTCAATTTAAATTTACTTGGAGAAAGTACGTAAATTCGATAGGCTTTTTTTATAATTATTTAGAAACTGAATGCGGATTGAAATGAAAAATGATTGGGCAACTTTGACCTCCGCAATTAAGTCAAGCCAATCATTATATCTGAACAGTTTCTTCATATGTGCTTTTTGCTTTGAATTCCACAGCCAATTCTTGTGTATATGTGCTATGAAAAGTTTGTTTATATATTTTAATCCGGAAGCGGACCGAAATACATATCGAAATATTCAGCAAATGCTTAATATTAAAGATATCAAATTGCTACTTATAATGCGGAAGTTTCAAACTGGTTGCAGCCTAAATAATTGGTGCACAACAGTTGAGTATACTGGGAAAAACTTCGCTCACTAGTATATTGAGGGGCAGCATCTCACCAGGAGCACCAAGTGCATTCAGGCCTTTGAGTATTGGACCACCACATTGTTTCTGTTGAGTGCTTAGTTTATAGAGCGGCCACTGCATCCAGGATAATTTCAGACTTTTAAAGACTTGAAGTATTATAGATACAGTTTCGTTTGTTACAGCTATCCTCGTATCCTGGTCAGAGCGCAGCCGCTGCTTGGGCATTACACAAGTCAGCATCGTCGTCATCGGCCCGACCTCGGCCGAGCTGAAAGGAGTAGCAAAGTGGGTCGGCGATGGGATACAGTTGATAGGAGCAAATGGAAGTCTTCAGTCGCCAAAGAGGCTTTATCACATTGAAACCTTTCTCCGCGGCAGGAAGCTCTACTCCCGGATGTGACCTCCCGATGTCGTGGATGTTTGGAGTCGTGCATAACATGCAGAGCAGACCCGAAAGTCTGCATCCTTAAACTCGCACGGCTGGTGGGCTCGTTTTCCAGACAGAGTGATTTACTATTAAGCCAAAGAATGGTCGTGCAGCCATCGCTTGCAGTGTACTTGCAACGGATGTTGCTTAGCAAGAAAGAACGGCATTAAGAATTTGTAGAAATCGTTTGCAGCCGCGATCTGATGTTGCAAAGCTCGATGTGTAGTAAATTGTTTTTCGAAATTCGGTGCTTACTGAATGGAGCACTTTATTACGAGTGTAAACAGAGTGAACACAGTGCGCTATGCGTTCTTTAGACGGCAAGGATAATTTCGTTCGGATTAAGTCCTCTGTATGACGAACGAATCATGGTGGCTGTTGCAATGGTTGTGCATTCCTAGTGCAGTGCTGTACGAATAGAATATTACGTTCGGTAAGCAATTTTACTGTGTTCGACTGTTTTGCTACTAACAAAAGACATTGAGTATTGACATCGAAGTAGCGTCTGTTCTTGTTTGAATATGAATTGCTTTTTTAAATTAAATTTCAAAAGCTTGACGAAAAGTCGTTACATCGCCGCGGTTCTAAAGCAATGAATAATTTTAAATTTTTAAAGGAAATTTTTCCTCTTAAATAAAATTTGGAGCGAGTCACGTATGGCTAAGGGTGAAAGCAAGTCTTTTGTCGAATCACTATCATTTGAATTGTTTCTGTCATATAATTATAATAATTTTTTCACGATCTATTCAATAAACTGGTTGGCATATTTTCTTACACTACTGCTAAACTGAATACAGCATCCTTTAGTGTTTGTTTAAGGTTTCAGTAATAAAACCGTTTGTGGACACGAGATTAAGCATAGTCTTCTTATGTTATGTTTATTTATATAGATAATTATGTTTAACTCTCCGGATTACGCGTTAGTCCCCAGGCTAATTAATAGAGTGATATTTGGTTGAAAAAAAGAAATTCAATTTGCAAGCCATCATTAACCATGTCATCAGTATTTGTAGCAGTAGCAGTAAAGGCTATTCTGATAAACCAATCATTTTTTAAGATAACATTTTTGAAGATTTTGAACCCTTCCAATTACAAACAGCCTAATCTGATGTGTTTCAATTCAGTTTGGACACAGCAGGATTTTGATTCGTTCCTTACTATTTTTTCTCCCTGAAGCTTAACGGTTCGGCTTCAGAGATAAAAATTGTCTCTTGATACGAAAGTTTTTTCTATCACGATCCACCAAAACAAGCTGGTGCAGATTTATTTCTGAATTTTGATGATGCAGTTTTCGCTTGAATGGTTCCGTGACAAGAGAATCGGCGGATAGTTTTTTACCAGAAATATAGAGTAATCGAATCGCAAATCTCGCCTTAAATATTTGAGACCCATTATTACGGAACGTGCTGGAATAAACCAGCGAATAAAGACATATAGTGCTCCCCTAGTTACACGTAAGGTGCAACTTAATTAGCCGGCTCTAATGCTTACAAAATTTAAAAGGCCTTCTCGTTTCGCATTGTTTATGCCGGCCGTTTGTTTTTCATTTGACCCATCCTTCTCAACAGCGTTTTTTTATTCTTGCCACTAGAAACGCTTAAGTTGGCAGGTATATCTTACAGAGAAAGTATTGCTGTCAGGTAGTCAAGTAAATTTTAGATTTAGAACAAGATAGCAAGACAATGTGAAGTTGATATCAAATGTATGCCTAGGAAAGTTGCGAGCTCCATAGTTCTTATTTACTGGTACTACTACTGTATAAAATGGTAATATTCATACTCGAAGTAGAATAGGAAATATATATAAATCAGATTATTCAAATTTGATTGAGTAATGCTTTTGATTTAGCTTATTTTCTTAGAACAGATAAATATCTTTAGAAAGCGACTGGGAGAGATATTAAATTCCATTGTCATTCTTAAATCACGATGTCAGTTAAAAAATATGGCCTTTACGCTGCACATAGACCGATGATAATTTCATAACTTGGGTTGTTGCTGTTGGTGTGTTTAAAAATATATTACGCTGCACGCTGTTGTTGGTGTGTTTAAAAATATATATTTCTAGTTTACATGGCAACACTTGTTCTTTTTTCAAAATAATAGCTTGAGCTATCATTGATTTAAACATGATACAAAATAAACCAAGGTTCGTTTCCTATCTGTACATAAGTTCCCGATAACCTATATAAAATTATTTCTTCTCGACTTCAACGAGCTACCGGGTGCTCGATAAATTTAATTTTTTTTGCTAAATACTCAACATTTTTATGTTAGCATATTATATATTGACAAAATATAACTGTTTTGTATTACAGTGCATCTATCCGCATTTAAAACACGGATTTCAAGTGTGACACGGGCCACTCGTGATACGGCTAATTATTTACCAAAATAAGTTCGGGATGTTACCACATGTGTAACCCGTGCCCCGTATACAACCCGTTCACTTGTGTTTAGTAAAATTATTCATAAAATAAATAAATATAATGATGACATTCTAGCTTTTAAGACTATCGTACTACCAAAAAAGGAAACTGGAAATTCGACAAACTTGTCATTGTTTACTTGTTTGCTTGCGTTCCTTTTGGCTTACATCTCTTATGGAATGAATTATGACAATTTTATCAAAATGAGAGCCAGGCATGATGAAATTGTTTACTTCATCTTTGATGATGAAATCATACAAAAATTGATGCCACCAGCTCACCAACTATTAATATAATAATCAATTTTTAAGTTGCTGTCTTATAACATTTTCAATTTTGACATGGAAAAGTCTAAAACTACGGTAACGAATTGTATCATTGACAATTTTTTAAACAAAATAATCATATACATACGACACGTAAAACGATTTTTCCAGTGTGTGTGTCCAAAAAGAGAGGAAGGGCCAAAGTCTTGATTTCAGTCAAAATCAATTTTAAAACTATGTTTGTAGTCTGTTAAAAAATATTTTGAAAACTATACGCATCCCTTGTTTACGCCTCCGAAATAAATATTTTTCAATATTTTTTATTTATTTGTCTTCGGGCCATATATTATATACTATGTGTGAATTTCAAGTCGATGCATCATTTCCTTTCGGAGTTAAAACTAAGTTGGCAAAACAATAGGGTTCCATCAAAATACGGAACGGAATCCTAAAAAACGAAAAATATTTGACACAGCCATAGAATTTTGAAATTTTCAGAGTCTTATTAAACGGAAAACTTCATTTGATGTTTGAAGGCGAGCTTCCATAAAAAATATTGTATGGAAAGTGTATGTCCTTCTTAACATTATGTTTTTGTTCAACTTTGGACATAAAGAATACAAGTACAGGGTTGGCTTTAAAGGGCACTTTAAAATATTAATTATCGTTGCAATTGCAACATTGCCTGGACTTTTTGTTATGTAAAATAGAATCTCTTTTTACGGTTCTGGGTCATATTCAGCCTCATGCGTATTTTAAAGCTTCCACTTGATTAACTTTTCATCCCTTATGCAAAATGACTTCTACTTGTTTGTTTGTTAGTTCGTACTTATCAATTAGGTATACTTCGAGTTAGAGGACTATCTTTCAGCCCCAGATTCTTCAGGCGACATATATAATAACTCTCCTTCACTCCAATCGAAGTACATATAGTTTTTCATTCCAAATTAGGCTATTTACTAGTCGGAAGCTTCGCCGTAAATCATAATAGCTTGAAAACAAGTTTAGTGCTATGACCCTCATACGGTGACTGTTAAACAGAGACTATCCTTAGAACTTGACTCGGATTACAATTGTAACAGTTAGAGCTGCTTTAGGGAGTAGTTTAAGTCGTGTTGAAACCCAGCACTTCACAATCATTCAACTAATCGAAAGCACCCAAATCTGACAGCAGCACAATAGTCCTGAAAATCGTACCCGTATCCGTTTCGCTGTATTGTTTGATAATAAAAGTTTAATTAGACACATGCCAAGCCAATGTTACGGTCGGCTGTACCGACGTTATATTTCATAGTCTCATCCTTGCAGGGTTATGTGCGCCGCTGACAGAGTAACATAGGTTTATATTTAGTCGAGGATTAAGGATGATAAGCACAATATTCAGGCTAAGACTATAGGGCGGAACGAAATTATAACAGTGTGCACACTCATCTGTGCTGATAAGTTTCACCCCAAATTTTTTTTGTATACTTAAATAGGTGCGACTTTTGTAATATTGTTGCACTGCACTATATTGAGAAGTCGGAACTAAGCACAAAGAAAACCCTGGCAAATGATTGCCTCAGTTAATTAAAGTTACAACCGAGTTATTTAGAAAACTGATGGGAAGTTTCTCTGCATTGTAAAGTATGTACTTGGGATGATTTAAGCTACACGTTTCACTGTACTGGAAGGTCGATAAAGTTTGAGGGCATTGCAAGGAAACGATTTGAAACGGAAGTAATTATGGTTCATATTATGTTTAGAATTGCCACATCCGAAGTGAAGAAAAGGAACGCATTACAATATGGCGGACACCTTATGTTAAACGGGGCCCGTAAAATTCAGGATACGAACTCTTTGCATTTCTTTTCCATAAAGTAGTTACTTGCTTCACATCTTAGGTAAGCATCCCTCTAACACTCATTTTATAGATATGCTGTTTGATTTCACGATCCTGACAAGTAACGTACGTCACACTAGCAGTCCTCGTTTTAACGGGACTCGTTGGCACGAAGCATCTATTCGGTTGAATATTTAAATAGATGGGGTTACATCCTTTAAGAGTTCTTTGTGTGAGATAGCAATTTGAAAATTCCATCACTGAGTTATACGGACAATAATGCTAACGACATTCTTAAGAAAATCTACTTATTATGCTGAAATGAATGATTTTTCATCCAAAAGATAGTGCTAAGCGAAAATTAAACTCCTTCAACGATGCCCTTTAACGCATTGCTAGCAAGCTGAGATTTTGGCAATTTTCATTTTGATTATATGAAAAAGAGCCAAAAACAGTATACATGAATTTTCTTATCTTCTTCGCCGTAGTAACAAATACTTGTATGAGATGTAATTGCTACTCATTTTACTATACAAAGATAGAATTTAATTTTATCAATTTAGTTGATTTAAATACAAATCATCGATTTAAGTATAACCCCAAAAACCGTTAACAAAATATGTATAAGTCTCAAAGTGCAACAGTAGTCGCAACTATTTTAAGAGAATTTGAGGTTTTAATCAGGACTGGGAAGAAATGATAATTTTCACTAACAGGGACTTTATGATACCTACAGTATATCTCTGTTAGGTGATATTATTAGTGACGGAAGAATTCTTGTTTTTTATATAAATTAAAACAATCATTATTTAGTGTGAACATCAATCCCTGTTTCTTTCTCGATTTAGTGTAAGTCTTCATTAGATACTTTCCAAATATATCCTTTGATTTTGATTTGATAATTGTCTAATTTCTCCTACTTTTAATAAAAAATGGCAAGGGTTGTGTTAAATTGATTTCTAATCATAAGCTTTTCCTATGTTTGCAAAGCTTTTTATCTAGGTGAATGCATTTCCAAGAGTGCAGTTCGCATTTGTGAAAGATAACTAATGGCCGTAATTTTGTGGTTGCAAAAGCAAAGCTAATGTAATATCTTGCAGTGAGATAATCAACCTGAGAGTTTGTAAATATCTAACAACATAAGAACCTAACCTTCTATCAATCAAAGAGGGATAGTCGTCAGATTAACAAATCACTAAAGCACAGAGTTGCGTATATAAATGTACATGGATATGCAGCTTAGAAAGATGTCTGTTTTGATCCATCCTTGACAGGTTAAAAAATGGTTTGCTTCTCGGATTAATTGGGAGGTCAGGTGGACCGGTGTCTTTGTAATTAAAAATTTATCAGCAAATGTTTTGCAAGGGCGTTTCATGTGCCAACAAGTCACATATGCTTACGAAACGAATGACAAGGGATTTTTAGAGTATCAACAATTCTGTCAGATATTTCATTTTATTTTTATCACAGCACTTGAACGAAGATATTTTCATTCATTGCATTCGATTAAAAACGTAAATATTTAAATGAGGCGGAAAAATCATGTTTTTTATTGGGAAATAGACTGATCATCATCATATATCAAGATGCAGAACTATCAAGGCATGTACATATTTAAAGTAGGTATAACTATTGCTAGCAGCCTGCAGACCTACGAAGACTTATCTAAATTCAAATAACGGTGAACAGTCTTGTATTTTATCTTTTTTATTCAAACTTGAATAAATGGAATCTAATTTACCAGGCAGAGAATAAATTCCAGAACTTTACTGGTTTTGCAACTGAAGCAAGATTGAATACACCTAAACTATGACCAAACACTAATTTTTTGTTAAATACCTTACTTTACCTCAATATCCCAGCGTCACCTTAAGAACAATTCATGTTATAATTGAGTTAATTAGTTGGCCGAAATATTTCCAAGATTTTCATCTTGATGTGCATTCTGACAACGTGGTATGTAGCGCTACGTTGGCTGGGCAGTACAAGATGGGGATTATTCCCTTTGCGAAATGTTCAAGTTTTTCCGTCCTTCACAAAGGTTGGCACTTTGTCATTGAATTTAAGAACAAGTCCTGCAAAGTTCCATGAGTTTCGTGTCTACTTCCTGTGGACGAAACTTTGCAAATTTCATTTTCTTTCCATGGCGAGATTAGAAATTTGAATTTTGTCTCCTTATATTCAAAGTCCGGTGAGGAAGAAATATCGTGGTAATGATAATCATCATGATGATGATGACAAAAAATACAGATCGTATCATTACAATAACTTTTGCAAATTTTCAGGCAAGTATATTTAATTTTCCATATTTCTATGTATACTGTTTTATTTGTCCCTATTTTTTGTTTTATTGACGGAAGAGAAAATTATTGGATGCATTTGAACCATTATTTGAAGCGAAGCGCAAAATCTTCGGTTCAATACGAACTTTAAAAATTAAATGTTGAACCACTCCTAATGTGTCGGTAGTAATTGAAAAATTTCGCATTGGCAAAGTAGTTTGCTTACACTTTATGGTTACCCCAGCAAAGCCTATTGCAACTAAACAGACATCAACAATCAATAGCTAGCGGAAAACCTAAAAATAATTATATTATTCATTGCAAGTAACGAAAGTCCCAATGAAATCGATAGCTGCAGTTTTTATGAAACTACGAGAAAGTGACTTTTCACATGTAAATTTATATTCTATTATCTATTATTTTCTAAACGCAGTTTATGTATGGATCAATATCTGAGCTGGCTCCAAAGTACAAATTTAGTTTCTCACTGCGTAGTGATTGGAAAGGGCATAACATATTTTGAATTTAAGTACATAAACTTTGTCGGAATTGAACCTGTGGTGTGAAATATTTCATAGAACTTCAGCACGACACTGCTGCCCTGAAACCTTATAGCACTTCCGATAGTTTGGGATTTGAAAAATGTTTCGTTTTTGTTTTATGGACAATTCTTCATTTTACAGTCTTTCCAATTGAATTTGTAATGTGGATTAAGCTAACTGACTTCTGATTAAACAAAAGCTAGATGCAGCTTATGTTGTTTTTTTCAAGCATGGGTTTCCAATTGTACTGGAAATTAGCTTTGAAAAGTATTTCTAGGAAGCTCTTACGTTCTTTTGACAATTGGAGATTTTCTTTGATATTCTCTGGAAATGTTGGTATTATAGTGGCTGATTCATATTGCCACAAATATGTTTATATATTTTTTAGATACACACCTTGAAAATGTGTTTTTGACAAAAATATAATATGGCAGTCTATGTTGACAATGTTGATGCCACTAGACAATTGTTTACACTGAGTGATATGAAAACGTAGTGTTCCTAGAAAGAATTCTTTTTAGAAGAATAAATTGTATTTATTTACGTCAATCGTTCAAAATCTTAATCTGCCAAAAAAAAAACACCTCCATGCGATATAAAGGCTTCAAGATGTTTTCAAATGCGCGACTCATAAATACGTGTTTTCGTGGTAGCGTAAATGAGCTATAAGACTATAGCTAAACAGCTTCAAAGTGCGTTGTGTTAGATTCCGTTTCTTGCCGATTGGATTAAAAACAGTTTCCATAGTTTAAACTCCAAAGTTTCTAATTGGTATCCAAAATCCCTGTCGGATTCCAACTTGCGAATTGGGAAATCTAGCAAGATTTGAAAACTTCTGCAATTCTTCACGTCGATCAACGTCACTATGAAGGTCTTTTTGAAGAAGTCATTTAATTGAAGAGTTCTCAAAGAAGTAAAGTATACCCTTCAAATACAATCGATTTTCTCTTCACTTATTCTGACGATAACGAGTGATTGACTGATTCAAAATCAAATTGTATTCGGAATAATAGAGCACTTATAAATGGATCCTTGCTTTCCTTGTTCGCCTTGTTTAACGTATTGGCTGTGGATTCTCTGCCACTCGCTGAAATCATGCTGTTTAGGTTTATCAAATGACAATATTTGCCGATAACAAGACGATACAGCATAGCTGCTGAATTTTCAATGAAAATTTTAATAATCCCACTGAAAGGCAGTATTCGCGATGAAAGCAACAATTGTATGTATACAAGCCGTTGCCAGGAATTGGAATTATGCATGGCTTGGAAGAGAAGCTTTTTATTAAAAGACAAATTCCTTTCGAATCGTCAATTTTGTGTTTCAGCCATTTGAAGTCAAATCAATCAATTTAAATCTGTGTATGTTCGTATCACTCGAAATTCGTAAAGCATACTCGGTTTGGTTTTCCTTGAACCGAAACTAGATGATAATTCCAAGAGAGGAGCAGATGTTTTTTATACGGTGAGCATTAACGTGCTGAAATAACCATATTAACAACTACTGAATTTTCTTGGTTGCTTATGGTCCGTTGTCAAATATTTACGAAGAAGTTCAAGGCTTCTTGTGTTTCGTTTCCCATGGAAAATCTTCATTCCACTAGAAGCTCTGAGATTCCCAAATTAAATTGAATTTCATACAATAGAGTTGTCTTCTTCCTTTCCATTCTTCTCCTCGACACGGTGTCGGTTCGTTATGTATATCAGCCATGAGCACTTGCCGTTTAAATCCCAAGATGCCACGTCATGTTTTAAACATTTGAATTGACTATTGAACATGTATTTCAATTTCGTTAAATAAAATACGCAGGCTCGTCTTGCAAGTGGTTCCTTAGTATTTCGAAATCACGTTTGGAACTCTTCTAAATTACATCATTATTTGGGAATTACAATTGCCATTTGCATCGATTCCGATACAAAAATGGAAAGTAGTGAACTGCATAGCAATCTTTGTAGATTCCATTCATTGTAAAATCAATGCATATGGATATATGTACTACACTTTTCTGTAATTAAAATCGCCATATCTTTTCAATAGAACAAAAGTAAGGTCAACAAATAACGTGGTCAAATTTAAATAATTCAACTTTTTCCGTCAATAAAAAAATGTAGGTGTTAAAATGCAGTGCATAAGCCGTTTCAATAAAACCAAAATAATTTGGATAAATTTACCCAGAAGCTCTCAGCCAAATACGAAGAAACAATTCGTTTGCTAGTCCATTAATTAAGCACTACTGTATGTAGTACTCAAAGAAGACAAATAAAACTAACTTTGAATTTGAATACCACATACATAAATCGATGTTGATATCTGCAATGAAAATTGATATCCGTATATGCGCGTTTTTCAATTTTTTTCTAAATTCACGATGAACAGTTTAGTTGATTTTATCAATGGTTTGCATCATCACGATATTGTTAAAGAATAAATATCCACTGCAATAATAGGGCTATGAATTTTCGAATAGTGTTGCAAAATTTCACGTCACATGTCGTCGAAATTGGCAATGAATTTTTGCATGTTTTGAAACGACGATCGAAATTTCACTGGTTTTTGTGCGATAAGTCACATCGCTGTTACTTTGTCATGTGCACAACAAAAACATTGCGCCGCGTCGCATTGTTTTGTATAATAAAACATTCACACCAATTTCATTGCTTGTTAGATATTTCTGTGAAGATGAGGAGCGTCGTATGCTCCGCATTGCAGGCAATTGGCAATTAGAGGAACTTTTATTTCGGACATTAATATTTGCTGTGGGTATCTGACCTTAGTGGCAATTCTGTAGCAAGACTCACAGCGAACCTTACAATTTGCGGAGATTTTAGAAAATAACGGGCTAGATGCATACTCGTGCATACATGTTATATGAATTCCTTTTACCCCATCGTCGATTGTTTGTGGCCCAATTTCACGAATACTCAAATGGATGTTCTTCTTAAGTTCGGCTAAAACGTTCTTTATTAACATTTTCTCATAAAAATAGCCCAACGGCGTCGAATTTCACATACATAAATCGTTGATAATGATCAAGGATGTTTGTGCAGTAAAACCCTCACTTGTAAGGACTTTTCAATATATCCCAACGTGAACCGATTTATTTCTTACAGTGGATGTGTTATTCGATATATTTGTCAATATCTGAAGCACGTCACTGTTCTCTATATATATACACACACAAAGTAACTTTGATAGGAAACCAACAAATGGCCGACAAAAACATGGATTAAAATATACAGTGCTACATCAATTTCAGGCTAAATTGCATTTTCGCTTCCCTTGAATACATACAAAGTTCTAGACGTCGCTATTTATTGAACCAAACCACTGTTTTATTTGGTTTCAAAGATTCCTCCTAGTGTATCACCTTCTTCAAATTTAATATAACATGACAAAGCTTATAATTGGATTTAAGGATATTCGCAAACTATAATCATTTGCACCACATTGAAGGTATTGCTGAAAGCAACGAACACGAACAGCTTTCTCAAAGCATTCAATGTTTGTTTTGCGGAGCCGAGTAATTAAAGAAAAGCATGCACAGCTAGCTACAATTGCGAAGAAATAGGAGAGGCAAAGGTAATCACTTAATTGCATTTTTGCTCTTTCCTGCAGGACTGCTGATAATTTTTACAAGCATTGCTACAAGCTACAAGGATATGGGAATTTTCTCTTGTTGCAGGTTGCGCTGCGTTTCACGTTTATATAGAGATGATGCCCCGAAATGAGTAATATGAAAGATTACATGCCGCCAAAAAACCCATCGACCGACGGTACAATGGAGTACTATGTGTTTTAAAATTATTACAGGAACATACTAATGAATACTAGCATGATTTAATTCGGTAACAACGAGTTTCGCAGACTCCAAGCTCAGTATTCTATGATTATCTTTTTACTCATACCCCGCTCGGCTTTATGCTTAGGAGAAATAGGAATAAGCTCCTACCTATTTTTTCGGGCTGTTGCCGTAGTGTAATCCCATATGTGTATTAACAGTCGATTTCGCAGACATTTCAAAAGTACTTATTTACGAGTAAATCAATCGTCACCCAGCATTTAACATCATTTTCAGTAAAACATCTGCTATTTTCATAAATTTCCTTGAAGTCTTGTTATTTTCCAGTAAAATATTGGTAATTGGCATTAACACACATAACATGTAGTGGCGGACGTTTAAAACCAGATGAAACGGCGGATCTAATAAATTATTCCCATGTCTTCATAATTAGAGCCTTCTAACTAATGTGGAGGCTCATTAAGAGAATTTCTTGTCATCCGTAAATCCAAATTAATAAAACACCGCGTACCTAACATAATCTCGTAACTGAACGGGTTAGGGTTTAAAAGATAACAAAAGTACATGGGACGTTAATTCATTTCGCCATAAATGGGATTTTGGGGTACTCCCTGTTCCATCATGGCAGCGAATGTTAGAAGCGCAAGCTCAACCCCTTCTCGAAATCACATGCATATACTAGTAGGTGTACATAAACTGATAGGTTTTGGGAGCTGAAGTCATTTCAGTTTAAAGTCGAAATAATTACTTAGATGAGCTACGTAGCATGCCTGCCGCGAGCTTGATCTTAAGGACTATTTCATTTTCGAATTAAACGGGAGGAAATTCACGAAAAGTTAAGTTGTAGTCGCAGCGGAATATAAGCAAACGTACACTTTGCGGACACAGCAACGGAATGAGTTGACCAGCTGAATTCATGGCAACTTGCTTTTGAAGATCACAGTTCGCCATTATAGCTTCTGTGCATTCGAATGTCTGAATACGCTAATCTATAGACCTGTTTCATGATATTCTCACAACGCGCTACTACACGCGACAAATAGTAGATCGCGATGCCAACAATAAAACCATGGGCTTGGGTTGCACTCATCTTCCAGGGAACCTTCCACCACGTAGCCCAACTTGGTCGGTTTCTTGACCACTCTCTTCTTGTGTGTCCTTTCACTTTAGCATAGAACCCTCTCCTTAGCGTTTGGTTGAATGTAGTTTTTTCTCCTGTTTTTAATCGGAAGCAGTTCAAACACAGAAAATTAAAACGTGTAATTTAAAAAATAATTTTTCACCGAAAACATTTGAACAACAAAGTGTTAAAACAAGTAATTTAAATAGTAATTTTTCATCGAAACTGATTTTTATGCATTGAATAATCGCCCACCAAATTATTTAAAACGTTTATAAATAATATATCTGCACTTGTTTTGATTTTATCGAGAAAAAAAATTCTTTAGAAAACTACTCCAAAAACATTTTATTTCAAATCAATAATTATTTTTATTAATTTAGAAAGATTGATTAATTTTCTCAATTTTAGCTTTCCAGTTTCTCATACTTCGCCATTAGGAGTTTAGTGGCATTTTAACTCTTTCGAACACAAACTCTTGAAGATAACGTTGCAGTTCCGAAATTGTCAATACAGTTGATTCATGGCTCAAATAAAGCTTCAGAATCAAAGTTGTAAAAATGTTATCGAATTTAATCGTATGCTTTCAAAAGTTCTCATGAAGAAAATCTTTTTATTCTTTATTTTTTAAGGGTTCGTAAGATTTCAGTTATTTTTTCCAAATCTTTTGTAATATTTCAACGTTATTTTACATATTATTAAACGGCGATTATTTATTGCACAATCAATGTTTTTCAAGATAAACCACAAAATAAGAAATGATTATAAGTCTCATGTAAAATGGTAAAATAATAAAGATGCAGTGTCTATGCACCACCCATGGAAATATTGGGCGCAACTATTCAAAATGGCCAACACACGACAAAATCTATTTCAGTTGGCGTAGAAACAAAAAATGGATTCAATAACCCTGAAATACCAATTTCGCCAACACTTTCGCTAGCGTCCTTTTTCTGCCGTCGATATGAAAATAACCAGTTGCGTAAAAAAGAGTTTGTGACTTGCCCCCCTCCGATTGATCCGCGTGAAGATTCAATCCGACTCCACATCCTCCAAAATATGATACGATTAATATTAATTGATTCAACTTTGTAATGAGCTCTCATCATTATTATTATTCAAAGTATGATTATTTTCATTATTTTTTTTGTGTTTAATATTTTTAATATTTATGTAGATATTACTGGGAAGTTGTCCGAATGAATGTCCCGGAATATATTTGTCAACAACTTTTAAGAGCCACAGAATGAAACCATGATCTTGATATTAAAAATTCAAGATTTTTATTTCATCTTGAATCAGCCTCTCTCCGAGGTCTATGAGAATTGTGTACTAAAGATCGAGCTGAACAAAATTCAATATGGGTTTCTTCAATTCGTGCTTCAGTTTCAGCCGCAAAGATGCATGATGCCTTCACAAATGATCACGTTATCATACTCGTACTTTGCCGAAAGTCTTGCACTCAGCTTTAATTTAATCAGATGAAAATCAGCAGTCGTTTTTTCTCGTAAGAACGAGAAAATGCAAAGAAATCGTCTGTTCTCTATTTCATCATCACCTTATTTTTCAGGGCAAAAGCAAAATTTAATTTATTTAATTAAAATTAGCACGAGGTGAAGTACATGTTATGGCTAAGTAAAATGTTGCATGACTCAAACCTACAATTTCATTCTTGGTGGCGGCTTACATTTCTGCACAATCATTTCGTGTCGTAGAAGTCTTTGCTTGGTATCGCCAGGTTCGTGCAGTTGGCCTGGAGCAGTGGCAGCAATTCCTTTAATTTATGCAAAGTTTCAAAGAACTTATTCTTCCTTGTGAATTTCTCTCTAAGTTTTACTCCTTTGCATTGTCGCGGAGTGACGTGCAGATACATTGCCATCCAAAGTTTGCCGAGAGGGTGGCGGCAAACTACGATTCTGAGTTTTGATGCTTCCATGAGAACTAATGCAGACGCGTTTGTGCAGCGCTTTCAACGATTTTTTAAAGGGAAGAGTGCCTAATTAAGGTAATAGTCGAAGAAAAGGCAAAGCTAGAATCCTATTTCTACCTTTTACAGTTCCATCAAATTTTTGATTAATTTAGTTCAGCCTTTTTCGATGTAATAAAAAAAAAATAAACTAGTTTTCTGTCAAATTTTTTTTTAAATATGTTTGGCGCTTAAGGCAATCAATGGCCAAAAAAGCAGATGCTTTAAAAGGTTTGTATCATGCAGAGAGGCAGAGGAACGTTGATTTTTTTTTCATTTTTTACAATTCCAAAATAATCAGATAAAAGCAATAACAAAACATTTAAAATTCTCGAAAAATTATGGGTTGGTATGAAAAATACTACCTAATTTGATTTATGCTGGTTTGTAATAAAAAACACCAAAGAAATTGTTTTTTTAAAATTTCTTTCTTAGCTTCCCAGTAATGGGAAGTTCTTGTAATCGCCTCGTTATTAGCCCACTTCACTTAATGTAATGGGTCATTATCATTATTTAGGGAATTATTATTTTTATTATTGTTTCTAATAGTTACTTAGCTATTACTGGAAATTTGTTCATGTAGAATTCAAGAGACACACCTCACGGATTATTTTAATTTAATTTATAACTGTATAAATATGTACTTTTTTGTGTAAATTTTGAAGGCAAATTTTGCGCTCTCTCAATAGGTCCTCCTATATTAAAACTTTTAAGAAAATTATTCGTAAGCCACAGCATTTTATTTTTCCGCAATATTTTTATCTTGAGCACGCCTTGAACATTATTCAATTATAAATGTGAGGTTTCCAAAATATTCAACTGGGTGGCTTTTTCCGCAACAAATCATACGAATAACAATAACCATTGATCGATACCACTCCCACGTCATCAGTGTAACTGAAATTACGTAATATTATTCGTATCAACCACTTACTCATTAAAAATGTTAATTGTTTATTTTTTTTATGTGAACATGTTTGGTAATTCTGCAAAACTGAAATTTTTCGTTTAGTAAGAAATCTTTAAAACATCCGACCTTCCAAAGCGTGGCTTGCCACAAGTGCAAATTTGATTGAAAAAAAATGTTTTTTTTTAATTGTGAGCAGCCTATCGCATCTGATTTTTATAAACATCTAATCAGCACGTGTATTGCAAACACCCTCGATTGACATCTCATTGAAGTCGATACGACTTTTCCTTCGAGACTTATATTCGTAGAAACAATGACCACGAACGTACGTGTGTACATGCATACGAGTACATACACATACAGACTTCTTTCATAAAACACTTTGAATATATTCTAAAGCCCTTAAAACGTAAAGATATATTGAAAATTTCAATATAAATTTTCGGAGCGATTACAAGAACCACCCATAGACTGACAAGTTAATAACAAAGTTTCATGGTCCAGAGCAGTCCAGCGCATAATGGTAAGGTTTGCACTATATGCGATTGTTATCACACCGACTGAACTATGGACGAAAGTGCTCGGAATGAGAGCGGATGATGTTGGGTGGCTTTTAAGGAAGCGAATCAATATAAATATGTCTCGATGTATATTTCAGTGTATAGGATTTAACGAGCCTTTCGCCCGCCCCTCTTTCCAACAGTGGAAGCTGTAACATTGTGGCCATCACACAGACATAGCTTAGATGAAGTCTACTGAAGTTTTCTGCCAGGATTCATGCTCAATCTAGAAACTCGTAAGTCATAACTATAAAAATAATAACGGAGTCAGACTAGGCGGCCAAGAGGGTAAAGTGGCGAATGTCCTTCCATAGGAAAATATTAGGGGGAAATATCAATTGGGGCTTCCTCTTTTATCATGATAATGGCAGTGACGGAGCATGGGGCATGAGTATTCCAGCAGAGCGTTATATGTGACTTTGTTCGGCAGATGATATGATTTCTCTAATGTGCGAATTCATTGATATGAGTTGCGATATGAAGCCATATTAAAGCTGCAGTCATTAAGAATCCATTGCTGCTTCCGTCATCCATCATAGTGCCAGATGGAATAAAATGTGAAGTGTTGATAATGTAGGCCAGTATGCGAGTGACAAAATTTTATTGAATGAAGATGAAAAAAGTTACGTTTTATATTGTTGTGTACATATATTGCAAACAGATATCTGCTCAAATAAATGTTTGAGCATCATAAAAATTATAATAGATAAAAATCCATTAAATTGAATATAATATCAATATGAACATATTTTTACGGTAGCATTCGCAAAAAGATAAATAACTTATCCAAGTATCCTTTGCATACAAGTAGTTTTATCAAAACTAAAATAAATATCAATCCCTACTTGCGAAAATTATTCATGAAATTTGCATTCAATATAAACATTTGACTGGGCCAGTGGGTGGAATCATGATCGAAATGAGTTCAACTGCCAAGAGTCAGGAGAATATTTTTAAACATATGTAGTTTTTTACTTATTTACTTTATTGGACAATATATAGAGATGACCGTGATTATCGCATTACTACGCAAAGTCGAGGGGGAGGCGTTTTAATTGCAGTTAATTCCAGTATGTCAGTTCGTGAGGAAAAATTAACAACAATCATTAATAAATTACCCCATATTCATGCCGATATTAAGCCGGTGCGATCCGAATCGGCTGACGCGGACATATTGAGAAGTATTTATGAGAAAATAGTAAGTCTTGACAACGGTCAAAATTCTTTGTCCGAGAGAATTAATAATCTGGTAAAGATCTGATCTGAAACTGAACTCATATCCCTCAGTCATAGCCCAATTAACTCTAGTGACTCTCAATCAAGCATGTACCCGATTAGAGAACGTGTTCAGCCCCCCATCAGTTGTGACAAATCATCCTCTCCCATGAAGCAGCCTCAGACCACATGTATCCAAGCTCCTGGGCCAACATTCCGCAACTATGCAGTGCAAAAACCAGTACAAAAACCAACCAAATCAGTATTTAAATTCGGCACTCTCTGGACGTTGAATGGTTGGAATAATCGAGTTGACAAGATTAAATCTTCCAACAACAATTCACCAGATGTTGCAAGCATAGATAAAAAAAAATTCTTCGTTGAAGGAGCGCCAAAATTTGCCGATGAAGCCTGGCTATGCAACACCATGAAGCGGGAGCTATTTATAGAGGACTGTAACTGCGAAATTCTACCAACTCATCCTCGAGGATTCAAGCGCAAAACGTACAGAAACTTCAAACTCTCCATACCAGCACAATATGCGTGGCTTTTAAGCAGCCTTAAAGGAGTTAACCGGAGCGTTACGTGGAACGGATTGACTTTCACCCCATGGAGGACTAACATCAGCAAAGCCAGTAAACGTGGTTCAATAATTAATCCTATGTTAAGTAAATTAGTCCATAGCCCAAGTGGTCCTTCTACCCCTAATGTTCAAACCACACCAGCTACTGCTACAAAAGCATTTATTTCCTCTTCATCCTCTACATCACTGGACTCCGAAAATCGAAAAATTTCCGACGACCAGCAGGTGATTGCAGCCAACAACAGCAGCCCACACCAAAGCTCTGCCGACACAGCAGAGACACCATTTCCCTACCAAAACTTCGTTCGTGGTGAGACTGGCTCCATCTTCTACTGGTACGATTCAAATACCTATCTATCTACCTAACTATCTTCAACTAGCCCAAGAATTCTCAGTCAAATCTCGCGAGGCTTATGAGTTTTATGTTAGCTTGATAGGTGAGAATATAATTCATGACCCTAAAATTTTTTTGGATTTCGTAAACATCAAACGAAAAACAACAGGCTATCCAAACACAATGTGCAAAAATAATGCCAGTTCTTCCTGCCCTCAAAAAATCTGTAATTTTTTCGCGGACCACTTTCAGGAAGTCTTTCGTGTACCTGCACAGTCTCTCAACTTTCCACCTTCCCTTTCAACTCCGACTCCATTTGTTGCAGAAATGATTTTGACCACAGATGAGATTGCAAACGCCATTAAAGAGCTTGATCCTAGCAAAGGCCCAGGTCCTGACTCGCTCCCTCCTAGCTTTTTACTTCAGTGTATGTATCAGCTTATATCACCCCTTCACATAATCTTCAACAAATCACTATCGCTTGGTAGTTTTCCATCGCTTTGGAAGTCTTTGGAACCCCAATTTTCAAAAGTGGCGATAAACGATCAGTCGAAAACTATAGAGGCATTGCTATACTTTCCGCTATTCCTAAACTTTTTGAAAAAATCATCTGTGACAAATTAACTGCGTTTGTGGATCCCCGTCTAAATGAGCAGCAACATGGATTCCGCAAAGGCCGATCAACTACGACTAACCTTATGATTTTAACCTCAGAGATTCTCTGTGCAATGGAAAAAGGGCATCAAATCGACGCAGTCTACACTGACTTTAGTAAAGCTTTTGACCATGTGGACCACGATATTTTAATCTCGAAATTGCTGAATTTTGGTATTTCGGGGTCCCTGCACAAATGGTTTGCCTCTTATCTCCGTAATCGAACACAAGTAGATAAATTTCAAGGAAACCTTTCAAATAGTATTCGCGCTTCTTCTGGTGTACCACAAGGTAGTCACCTCGGCCCCCTCCTTTTTAATATTTTCATATCTGATCTATCCGAAGTTTTATCAGATATACCCCATCTTTTTTACGCCGACGACCTTAAAATATACCATATTGTAAAATCACAATCTGATGCAAATTTCATACAATCCAAACTAGAACTACTCGAGCATTGGTGCGATCAGAACAAACTCCAAATGTCATGTGATAAGCTTTTCCCGAAAAAATATCACTAGTAATTACACCTATCACCTGAACGGTTCTTCCCTTAAAAAAGTGGATCATGTTGTGGACCTTGGCGTTGTTTTAGATAGTAAACTACGTTTTCATTTACATTATGACAAAGTTCTTGCCCGAGCTTGCAGGCAGCTAGGATTCATTAAAAGACGCGCCAAAGAATTTAAGAACCTATGGGTCACTAAATCCCTGTACACTGCATTTGTACGTCCTCTTCTAGAGTACGCTTGCATTATATGGAATCCAACCTTCGAAATTCACAGCGACCGAATAGAGTCAATTCAAAAGCAGTTTTTGCTTTTCGCATTGCGACATCTTTTTAATCAAAGCGACTTTGCTAATCTTCCATCTTACGAATACAGACTGAGCCTCCTTAACCTATCCACACTATCTTCTAGACGAACTGTCTTAAGCTCCTGTTTTGTCTTTGATATCTTCAGGAAGACAATCAATGTCGAACCGATATCTAAGAAAATAACAGCTAATGAAACCATCAGACGCACCAGACACACGCGTCTGCTAAAAGAATATCAGCATCACACGACCTACGCTGACAACGAGCCAATAAACAGATGCTGTAAAATTTTCAATAGCATTAGTAAACACTACTCCTCGTCCATTTCAAAATCCACCTTTAAACTCAATCTGACCAAATCCCTAATTAATGCTGACTTAATCTGATTTTTAGATTATGTACTATAGTATATATGTGTATATGTATAATGTGTTATGTTTTGTGCCTTGTTTGGCGAAATAAATAAATGAAATTGTCCACACTACTCCTCATAAGAGTTTCCAACATATGATTATCAGGGTTCCTTTTGAAAGAAACTACCTATACATCGGCATTTTCTACATTCCCCCCAGATCTGAAGAAGCCGCTTACAACGACCTTTTCTTGATAATCTCTTCTTTATCCGCATCTTTAAATGGAGATGACAAAATAATATTGTTAGGTGATTTCAACCGCCCCAATTTATCGTTTATGACGGACGGAGATGATAACAGTCTTCTCCCTACAAATGTTCTCGACTCTTGTGATATGAATCTGGTAAGTGCTTTTTATGGCAATGACTTACAGCAAATCGCTCCCAGTCCCAATCAAAACGGTCATTGGTTGGATTTAATATTCACCAACACTTATGACGATGTAGTGGTCAGTCCTACTAATGCTGTGGAGCATCTCTTCACTAACAGCCCTCACCACACAGCATTCACAGTTGAACTCTCCACTACTGAAGCTCAAACTCCCTTATCATACAATTGTAATATTGTATATGATTTTCGTAATGCTGACTATGAAAGCATTAAACTTTACCTCGACAATGTTGACTGGTTAGGCACTCTTTCAACGTTAGACCTGGACGAGGCTGTATCCTCATTTTATCAAATAATTCTTGACCTCGTTGAAAGGTACGTACCTAAAATGAAGAAGAAGAATAAGTTATCTGAGCCCTGGCTAGACACTAATCTGCGCGCATTAAGGAATGAGAGAAACAAAATCTATAAATTACTAAAGCTTAACAACAATGCTAGCGAGAATTTAAATAATAGATATTTTGATTTGTCAGAAGATTACAAAATCAAATACCGCGAGGCCTATGAACGCTACGTGAATTTAACTGGTGAAAACATAATCAAAGACCCTAAGAAGTTCTTTGATTTTGTTAATCTCAAGAGGAAATCATCGGGCTATCCAGCGTCAATGACCAAATATACATATAATAATAATACCGTTTCTTCATTTCCGAAAGTAATCTGTGATCTTTTTGCTGACTATTTTCAAGAAGTTTTTTCACCGCCAAAGATTTCGGTAGACACGGAGTCCTCTAAAGTTAATCCAGTGGTACTGCTTATGGACATGTATCTCTCAAGGGAAGATGTTGCTTAAGCTATTAACAACCTTGACGTTAATAAGAGTCCTGGCCCAGATTTTCTTTCTCCATTTTTTGTGGTACAGTGTATGGACCAGCTTGAAGTACCTCTTCACTTTCTTTTTAATAAATCTTTGACAAATGGGAGTTTCCCAGCTTATTGGGAATCTTCCCATATAATTCCTATCTTTAAGAGTGGTGACAGGCGTTCTGTCTTGAACTATAGAGGTATTGCCATTCTATCTATAATCCCTAAACTATTTGAACAAATCGTTTGCCATAAACTCTCAGCTATTATTGGCCTCTTCTAAATGAACAACAACATGGTTTCCGCAAGGGCCGATCAACTACAACCAATCTCATGGTTTTAGTTTCTGATGTCCTATGTAAAATGAAGATGGGTTACCAAATTGACGCAATCTACACAGATTTTAGTAAAGCATTTGACCGGGTTGATCACTCCATACTTATTTCCAAAATGCAGAAAATAGGAATTACCGGCTCTATGCTCAATTGGCTCAGTTCCTACTTAAGAGACCGAAGTCAATTAGTTAAATTTCAGGAATATTTGTCCAAGCCGATTCTCGTACACTCTGGTGTACCTCAAGGCAGTCACTTCGGCCCTCTTCTTTTTAATGTTTTTATATCAGATTTATCTGAAAAACTCTCGGACGTTTCACATCTTCTTTACGCTGACGATCTGAAGATATGTATATCACAACATTAAGTCTCAATCTGATACTGTTTTCCTCCAATCAAAACTAACGTCCCTCCAACAATGGTGTGATGTGAACAAACTTCATCTAAACGTTGGGAAATGTTTTGTAATGACTTTTTCCCGTAAAACCACAATATTGAACAATGCATACGTTCTCAACAACACGGTGTAGAATAAAAACTGTCGAATACAACTTACGGTCTCGGCGGATGGCGTCAGAATGCCCTTTTATTAAACTCTTCTTCTTCTTCTTAGCCTAAAAGTGCGTAGGCAACATTATTACTTAAATGCTAGGGTATATTTACATGTCATTTACAGTGGCTTATATAATATATACTACAGCTCGGTCGTCCTGACTTAATACTCGCCCTCGAGTTATTTAATCAAGTGTTTTCGGGAACGATATCCATTTCTTCATTTTCGAGTGATCAAAAATACCTTCGAAAGGTTTTTGAGTTAACGGAAAGCCGGGTACATCGGCGATGACATATCGATCACGATCTAACTTACGCTTAATGACGTACGGACCTTTAAATTTCGGTAAAAGTTTACGTTTGACTCCCGGTTCAATAACTCTGTTTTCGATCATAACATATTCGTCTTCATTGTACGAAATCGCGTCGCGTCTCTTCGAATCATGTGCTATTTTATTTACTTTTTGAGTGATTTTATTTCTCTCTATCGCGTCATTGCGTATTTGCTCAATATCCCGTTCGTTAGTGTAAAGGTCTTCTAAACACTCCCGTAATCCATCAACAAATTTTCCACGTTGGTTGATCGCTGTTGCATTTAGGACATGTTCAATATTGTTTTCGTTTAGGAACTCGGCGAACGCGCGAGACGTAAAGCACGTACCACGATCGGATATTAATCGACGGGGTCTACCATACTGCGTAAAGTATTCGTTCAAGAATTTTTTGACTTCAGCAGTATTAGTGGTTTTGCTGGGAAACAAACGAATGAAACGTGTAAATGCATCAACTATCAGTAAAATGTGTTGGTTTTTCTTTTTGGTGATCTCAAGGGGACCAAAATGATCGACGTGTATGGTGTCGAATGGTACCTCGCCTTTGTCTATGTTATGCAGGAATCCTTGGGATTTTGCCGTTTTTGGAGTAAAGACAATGCATTTCAAACAATTCTGTATATGCTTGTTCACTTTTTCATGCATATTCGGAAAATAATAGACTCGTTTTATTACTTCTAAAGTTTTGGCTACGCCAACATAACCCATGTCATCATGACAGGTCCTCATGACAGAGTCGACTAAGTGTCTCGGAACATAAAATAGAACTCGTTTACCGTCCTTACGGAATAAAACGTTATTTTGTACGACAAATAAGGAATCTTCTCCTTTGGTTAAACTGTTTTTTATTTTCAAGATTTCCTCGTCTTGGTATTGACTAAGTTTGAGTAAACGATTAAATGAAACATCTTCTACTAGACATAATTCGGACTCATGAAGAGAATTATAAACCCTGCTCAAAGCGTCAACATGAAGCATAGATCCTCCAGATCGATGAACCACGTCGAAGTTATAACTCTGAAACGATAGAATCCATCGGCCAATTCGAGCATTTATGTCTTTTTTAGAAAATGTCAACCTTAGTGCGTTACAGTCTGTAACAATCGTGAATGCAATTCCATTCAGATAAACTCGAAACCGCTCTAGTGCGTAAACTATTGCCAGGGTTTCCAATACGTAGGAATGCTGTTTCTGTTCACTAGTCGATGTGCGTTTGCTAAAAAAGGAGATAGGATGGAGTTTCCCATCAGTTTGCTCCTGTAGCAGTATAGCCCCGAATCCACTTTTACTTGCATCAGTATGCAGCTCAGTGCGTGCATATGGGCTGTAAATTGCTAAAACTGGGCTTTTAGTTAAATGAAGTTTTAATTCTTCGAATGATTGTAATTGAGTCGATCCAAATGAGAAGTTCGCGTCTTTTTTTAAGAGATCATATAGTGGACTAGCAATCGTGGCAAAGTTTTTTACGAATTTCCGAAAATAACTGGCTAAACCCAGAAATCTCTGAACGGCTCGTGAATCTAAGGGAACAGGAAACTCTCGAATAGCATTTACATGATCATCACTCGGATGCAATTTATTTTTTCCAATTTTGTATCCCAAAAACTCAATTTCGGTTTGTAGAAAACTACATTTCGAAGTCTGTAGCTCCAATAAATTTTCAATCATAAGATCAAACACCTTTTGTAATACGAAAAAGTGCTCTTCGATTGTTTCAGTAGCGATAAGAATGTCGTCCATATATACAACTACATTACCAGATTTTTTTAAAGGGGCGAAAATAGAATGAACAAACCTAGCGAACACGGCTGGGGCGTTTGCAAGACCGAAAGGCATTCGGACATATTCGTAATGCCCATCATGAGTCATGAACCCCGTCAACTTAGCTGATTCATTGTTCATTTTAATATGATGAAATCCATCTTTCAAATCAATTTTCGAAAAATATCGTTTACCACGTAATTGATCAAGGACGTCTTCAATAAGTGGCAACGGATATCGATCTTTTTTCGTAATTTTGTTTAATTCACGGTAATCGACACAGAGCCGAGTCGTTCCATTCTTCTTTGATACTAGATCGATTCTACTTGCGAATGGTGATTGACTTTCTCTAATTATACCTCGAACCAGTAAATCTGATATAATTTCCTCGGCGGTTCTTTTTTCCGAAAACGATAAACGTTTGGGGTTAGCGTGAATTGCTTTGTTATATTCGAGTTCGATTTGCATTTCATGTTTAGTTTTTGGTTCGTTAGGCCGCGGATTATGAACGAAATTCGAGTATAGTTGATATAGTTTCTGACACGATTCAAAACCAACATCACCAACTTTAAGTTCGGCTGAATCTTTTTCAGGTTCTTCAACATAATTAATTTTTAGTAATTCATCACGTATATCATTTGCGAATTCGACATTAAGTGTTTTGTTAGGGCCGTTAAACGTTATCACTAATTCTTCGCGTTGGATAAACTCGCGACCAAGAAGGCACTCATACGACATAGTATCGTCTGGGACGACAAAGAGCTTTACATCTGTTTTTACATCCATTATGATCATTTCAGCATTGATGCTTCCAATTATTTTTAGCTCGGAACCGTTGATGCCAGAATATTTTCGTGGAGTGTCAGCACGATTAATATTTGAAAATACATTTGACTGCTTTATCAAATTAATAGGACTACCGGTGTCCACTAACGTTCTAGCATTAACGGTTTTCAATCGATCAAATTTTAACTTAACATTAATAACAAATGCATTGTCGTGTATTAAATTTACGTTACTTGTATTATTCCGTTCGGGACATCTCTCCGTTGGGTGAGTCGTTCGGTGACAAGTTTGACATCGTGCCTTGCGTTGAGGCTGCATGCAGTTGATTGCGAAATGGCCGGTCTGACCGCAATTAAAACAGCGTTGCTCACTACGAGTTCGATTATTCTCGATTCGATTTCCTCGGCTGGGACGATCGTCGCGCTCCTTGAAGGCACTATTTCTTTTCCCGCACTCCTCTGCTTTCATCGTGTCGTACCATCTAATTCGTGTCAGTAGCTCACTGGTTGAATTGATTGGTGTTGCGAAAAGCGACGTTGAAAACCGTTCATCGTTCATACCGCGTATGACATATTGTATAAGGGAGCTTTCGTCCACCTTTCCTTTCGTCGCGATTCCCGATAAGATTAAAAAATATTGCTCACCAGTTTCGTTCGGCCTACGTTGCCGTGTGCGAAGTTCATTATGAATATCGGCGCTATTGTATTTGGGCGGAAAATAAGTTTTCGCTTGTTCGTAAAACGTCGCCCATGTAAGGCTTTCCCATTGTATACCGCTGTACCATAATCTGGCGTTGCCCTTGAGCTTCCTCGGTATGACGAACAGCATCATTTTTTCGGCGACTCCGTAATTTTCTTTTATGGCCTCCACGTCGTTCAACCATTTCGTGACACTCGGCCCAAGTATATCATTGGGATCAAATTCGGGCAGAATTTCGGCGAGGTCTCGTGGCGAGAAAAACAGTTGAGTATTTGTCGGCCATTTGTTTTCCACGGTCGATTTCGTCATCTCTCGATTGCCCACGCCGAAGTGCGTTGGCGGTGTTGAAGATGGCGGCGGTGATTCTGTCGTCGGATTTGTGGCAACAGAGTTGGCGGCAGTCAAGCGTTGCTCCAATTCACACTTTCGTCCGGTGACTGGTTGTCCCAACTCTCGAAGCTTCCGTTGCAGATCCTTGCGCGTGCTCATTTTTGTTCTGAGGATCCCACTTCTGAAAACTGTAGAATAAAAACTCTCGAATACAATTCACGGTCTCGGCGGATGGCGTCAGAATGCCCTTTTATTAAACTCTTCTTCTTCTTCTTAGCCTAAAAGTGCGTAGGCAACATTATTACTTAAATGCTAGGGTATATTTACATGTCATTTACAGTGGCTTATATAATATATACTACAACGGTATTGGATAGGAAAGAAAACATTGTTGACCTTGGAGTTGTCCTAGACAAGAAACTATGCTTCAATTTGCACTACGATACTATTCTCTCCAAAGCTCATAAACAGCTTGGCTTTATTAAAAGACGAGCCAAAGAGTTTAAAAATCTGTGGGTAACTAAATCATTATTTACCTCACTGGTTCGCCCATTACTTGAATATGCCTGTAATGTATGGAACCCACATTTCGGAGTTCATGATACGAGAAAAGAATCTGTCCAAAAACAATTCTTGTTGTTTGCTCTGAGAGACCTTTATAGCCCTGATGACTATCAAATCTTGCCTCCTTATGAAGTTAGATTGGAGCTTCTGAATTTGTCTACTCTTAAAACCAGAAGAACAGTGTTGTCCTCTTGTTTCGCCACATTAAAGTGGAGTATTTGACGAATAAAATAAAGCTTAATGTGCCTGTAAGAAGTACGCGTAATACACGTTTACTAACTGAATATCAGCATCTTACTAGGTATGCAGATAATGAACCAGTTAATAGGTGCTATAAAATCTTTAACACTTTGAGCAAACACTACTCCCCTACCATCTCCATGTTCAATTTTAAATCCAGCATTTCTAAAGCCCTTCCATTATCCATCCCTAAATTATGATGTGCATACAACAGTATAAATTAACGTTGAATGTAGCACGTATTTTATGTTAGGGTTAAGTATATTGTTGTAATGTATATTTTATATTTTTATATGTTGACATGTGATTGCCTTGTTTTGGCGAAATAAATAAATAAATAAATGAATTAAACGACTTGAAATGACCACGCATGTATGCATACATACTTCTTTCTAAAAATAACTCTCAAGACCTTAAAACGTAAAAATATGTTGAAAACTTCGATTTCGATTTTCGGACCAATGACAAGATCTTCTCTATATACTGGACAGTTAACAAACGTCCTACAAAAACTGCAGAGAAATATGCTTTTTAAGGTGAAAATTAAAGTTTTGGTATGTCGAGAGGATTTTTTTGTACACAAGTGTATCCTAATAAAATGTGATCATGAAGAATTTATTGGTAGTCGAAGTTTAAATCACTATGTCACGAGTTTTCATTCAAATGTATATATATATATATATATATATATATATGTGTGTGTGTGTGTGTGTGTGTGTATCCACGCGTCATCGAAATTCGGACACCTTTAGAAAAATCCTATTTACTTCGCTTGGTTGAACGTTCAATATTTCGTGTAATATTTTTAGTTTCAATCACCATCACCAGCCAATAAGGCCTGTTTTTAGTTTTTTGTGTTTGAAATAATAGATTTTCGTAATTTTTTCTTCAAATAATTCGATATATTTTCGATCAGGTTCAAATTTAGGCACACTTTCCATCATGTGTAATAATACAAAATCGCAATTCGAATGATATCCGCTTTTTTTATTCTGGTATAAATGTTCGTCACTACCAAAATTTATTTTCTGAAAACATTTTTTTTTCAATTCAGGCTTCATATTCTGCAAATGTTTCATCTAGTGGTGTCTTTTTCGATGGCATGAACAATTTCTGTTGCGGTAGCTGAGAAACATCCCCAAATCATAAACGAGCCACCGTCAGGTTTGATAGCTGAAGCATTTGAGCATATCATACAACGTGGGATGATTTCTTTTAAACATCACTGCTAATTTTCGTACAGATTTTCATCTTAGGAATGTTTGACTATTAATTTACGTTGCAAGTGGTGTTTGTACTCTTTTTTTAATCTGAACACTCAAGATCACTACCATAGCAAAAGAACTCACTTGTTTGAGCACGTGCAATACGACTCAAATTAATCTCTTTCTAGACATGCTTTAATTTTCTAATTTATTATTTTTTTGGCAATTGCTACAGATAACTTCTAACTTTATTATTAATAAATACATGTAAAAAAACCCAAAAGGTTTTTCTAATTTAACGTAACAGCAATAGTCTCTCGATTTAGAGTATTCTCCTTATTTTTTCAAAGGGAAAAATATCACCTATTAAAAGTGTTTGGCATTTTTCACGACAAACTTTTATTGTTTATAAAAAATGATGAAAACGGAATTCGAAATTTTTCTGGAGACTCTAGAGAATGCGGCTATAAAGATTTCAAAAAAAAAAAAAACAAATACAATAGTTAAAAACTTTCGGATTTTCAACGCAGCGCGCTATAAGAAAACAAGGACAGTTAAGATTAGGGATGTATTGACTATTCGGCTTTAAAAAAAATGAATATATTATTAAAATTAAAATGCAACATATTTACATTTATATCTATCAGCTTGCACCATATTTTTTTCTATTTTTTGAAAATGAAAAATGTCTTCTTACTGTTGTTGAATTCACATTGTGTAGTTTGTTTAAACTTCAAGTGTTCATTTAGTTTGCTACGAAAATTACAACAAAAAGAAATTTAGCTTAAACATTTTATGTAATAATAATTATTATACTTTTTTCTCACGACTATCAAACAAATAACTATCAAATTCTACATTGCTTATTTACTTGTTTGCAATCATATGATATGTTCGAAAGCAAGTATATAAACCCTTGTTTCCTTGACGCCATCGCAATCCGAAGAATCTGAACGGTCTGAAAGATAAAACAAGTCAGCGTTTAACCTTCTTCGCAAGATAGCAGAGGAAATACGGATCGAACTTCACGAAGGTTGAAAGTCATTTCTAGGCTTTGAAAGTTTAATAAGACATAAGACAGCCAACAGAAAGAGATATTATAATTTAGGCTGAAGTTTTATTTGTGCCACCTACGAAATTAAATTTTGTAACTAATGATTGACTGGTCAGTAAATGAAAATCGACTAGGGATAATGAGTTTGGAGTTGTAATGGAATCTAAAGGGAGATATCAAGATATTTTTGAAAAGTTCGACTGGAACTTTTGAAAAATTTATTTTGATTTCATTACTAATTTCTGCTTAATGAATATATACTAACAAGGTTATACTTTCAGTCATGCCTGAAATGAAAATAAGTTTACAATTTAAAGTATGATGATGAATGGTTTTGTTTATATGGCAAACTCATCCCGAAGATTTCTATAGTACAGCACAAATGAATACATACTTAATGATAAAATAGCTTCGTCTGTGTGACAAGATTTTTTTTAAATGAAGATTTCAGTAGATGTTGCTAGAAACGTACGTACGTACATATGCATTTTGCATCAGAGGTGAAGCAGATAGCAGATTCGAAAGAACGATTTGGTCATTGCTGCCTGTCTAATGCTTAACAATTTTCAATGTACGCCAATCGGCAACAAAAAGTTGTTATTGGGAACTTGAGGAACGCGAAGCGAAAAATACTTTGCCGAGATGACAATATTCCAATGCAATACGCTAAAAGGAGTAAATGGGACTTTCGGACAGTGTGGCATCACACGCTCAAATGCGCTTTTATCCTTCGGCTTAATACGAATGGTTGAACTTTCCTGCGAAAATCCACAGGAAGATATCTGAAGGCACCTATTGTATGAGAGGCATGCTACATTGGATGTGTTTTCTTTGCTTTTTCTTATACGATGGTTTTTGTTGTATTGCAATGGCAGCCGACTTTGAAGAGAACCTCGGAAAATAAAATTCACTGGGAATTTTCAAAGTTGGTCGCCAAAACGGAAAGACTTTGAGGAAATTCAATTTGTTCTGCGCTGTGCTGGGGCCTGTGGACATGAATATCGTCGTCTACGAGACAACTATAGATACCTAATTGGCAAGAGCTTTGAGTTGCTCGTGACTAATAAGTTCGCACAGTGAACTAGTTACCTTCCTTGCGAAACTCAGACGTTTCAGATTAAATTGAAGACAGAAACGACTTTCGCACGAGCTATTGTAGGACGATTTTGTAATGAAATAAGTGTGCTTTGTTGAAAATATCTATCGGCCTAATTAATTTTGCTATTAGAAGCTTAAGAAAATTTTGGTTAGAATGATCGTCCTGTTGATAAAATGTTAAAATGAATCGCTCGTACAATTAAACTCAATATTATGAGCAGAGAATATTTCTATCTAGTTGCTCTTTTCATAATTCAAGCTGAAATCTGAAATTTAAAATAAAATTTCAAATTAAAACAATTGAATCATTTGATTCGCACGAAGAGATTACTGTTTGGAGCATTTAATTTCACGGTAGCTTTATTCCCCTCAGCCCCTCAAATTAAGCACAAGTCTTATGAGAGAACAAAGAGAACTTTCCATACTGAAGATAAGTATTGAATAAATTTTCAGTTTTACTTCGGACTCACATTCACACCCCAACGAAAATAACGTCACAAATAGAAAAAGGCAATTTTTTAAAAGAGCGAAATTAAGAACATTAAATATTTTTTCCTCAATTGCATACCTAAAAGCGTGCAAAGAGCTAATATACATTGCTGTGTAAAAATATAGGCAAATAATATGCATCTATTGGTTTTCTGAAGAGAATCAAAGTCCAAACCACAACAGTTGACCTTTAAAAATATGTATTAACGGTTAACTGACTTGCACGCCTGATTTGTATAGGTTATTTAGTTATTAACAATATCGATAACTTCTGGCTATGCTGGAGTTTATTTTAGAATTAAAGCGAATAAAAGCAATCAGTAGAAAGGAATACATCAAAGCTGATTTTCGAAAGTAGCTTTCAGTTGAAAAACGTACAGTTTTTAATTGAAGAAAAATAATTTGATTTACCTTTGATATGTGGAAACTGATAACGTGTTTTATATTTTCGCGTTTGTTGTATTGTTGACCACTAGCTCAGGCATATGCTGTGAAACTATTAAGGCTTTGTAGTTCCATCCCAACAAATAGTCACGCACCAATGCAATATGATAAATACGTGGAGATGTAGAAATTTGTAAAAAAGTGTATTCTGCGAATTATATATGAGACTTTTCTAACTTAATATCCACGAACCGCCCCTGGTTTGTACATATACACCATAAACTTAGATTGATTTACTGTTATCATTTCATTTACTAATGCTACCATATCGTTAATACTAGCTATTTACCTTTTTCATTACTTTCAGATAACCTTCAACAATTTCCATTAATCCGTGAAATGGTCAATTTTTGGTTTATGATTACGATTTTTGGATGCTTTTGGAATTTCCGACTTTTAGATTCATTGATATCGTGTCCGTTGGAGTGCATATGCTTATCGCAGACTCAGGTGGGTTGCATTCGAATATGTGAAAAGGCGTTTGATAGATCATCGCCAACATATATTTTGCATTAGATTTGACATACGCTATTTTGGCAAGATTTAAACTTCTTCGACTTGTAACTCTATTACAACTATAGTTTGAGGTGATTATTATTGCATATGTAAATTTCAGGTTCTTTGTAATACGGGCGGCCTCAATCAAATACCGTTGCATACACTTCCGTCGACTGTTGAAAATCTGGCGCTCACAAAAAACAACTTCCCCATCATTAAGTCCGATTCATTTTCGGGACTAAGATCCCTGAAAAAGCTTTCATTGGATGGAAATAATATTACAAGAATTAAACAATTTGCGTTTCGTGGTCTACCGCGCTTGCGTGAGCTTTCTATCCAGTACACGCCGTTGCGAACCGTTTCGCAATTTGCATTTGCAGGTCTGCAGAACCTTTCAACAATCCTTTTGAGCCATAACCAAATTGCTCGTATTGAATGCAACGCGTTCGCGGGTACATCGAATGTAAAATTGATTCTACTGTCCCATAACCCGATGATCAAGTTGGAGACATCGGCGTTTTCAGGGCTCACCAGCGTTGGCCACTTGATCCTACCATCTGGTATTCGAGAAATCGAGCCAGACGCGTTTTATGGAATGGACACGGTTGGATTATTGAAATTGGCGTATATGGATCTCAAAGAACTGCAGCCACACTCGTTCAGAGGACTCACGAACGTTCTGATACTAACACTGCAAGAATCTGATTTGGGAACAATTGCAGCCAACGCTTTCTCGGGGATGTATCAAGTTGATACCTTACAGATACAGAATAACAAAATCGACTGCATTGAGGAGTTCAACTTCACGTATCCGAACCAAGTGAAAAAATTGAAATTCGCCGGAAATCATTTACTCGAGACTCCTGACCCTAGCGCTATCCTTTTAGATGGCGTTGAGAATCTATCCGTCGTTAATAATCACTTCCCTTGTGGATGTCATGTTCATACCTTATTGGATTCATCTCTTGCCAACGGAAGCTATCATCAGAGCGAGTTCCTTTCGAAAAACTTTTGTATCTCACCACTAGAAGTAAACGGCCGACCGATGAGTGATTTGGATTTATTTGCCATCGGTCGTTGCCAGGATCAGGTAACTCGCGAAAACTTGGAAGCATCTCACACTACGCGCCTGGAATGTGGGATTTCGACTCGCCTACAACTTGGACTGACCTTTCTCGTAGCAATCGTTGCAAGCTCGCTCACCACTATACCTTACAATGTGAAAATTAAATTTAGGTGAACACTGCTATTGCTTTCCTTCAAAGTCATGCTATAGTAAGTATGTAGTGTAATGAAACAAATCTGGGCATATATACACAAGAAAGATTACGACCATAGTGGTACTGAACATCCTCAGCAGCTAGCGCAAATGAAGACCAAATGTAATCTACATACTTACACAATATATATATATATATATATATATATATATATATATATATACTCGGCGTCATCTAAAAAAGCGTATGTCCTTTATACCAACTTTTCCTCCAGATTGCATAATGCATCGAATCGGCAAGTTATAGCCATAGGATGTTGAAGCTGACGTCGACTTGGCTTGTGGCAGTCTCCCTCACCATCAATACGAATTGAATTTCTAGACAAATGAATGTGTTTTAAAGCGGAAACAGAAATAAGAACTTAAAGACGCAATATAATACATGGGACTGTGTAGAGAGAAAATTCGTTATAGTGAGATTTCAAAATGACAGATTTGGTTAGCTGTAATGAAAGGCCTGAATCAACTACAATTATTATATTGTTAAAGCCGGTGCACATGAATGTACATTTATTGTAATTTTAAACATGAGATGAAAGATTGTTTTTATCATATTAGTTGCTTTTTCATTTTGAGTTTAATAATCCTACATAATCTTGATTTTGCGTCATTTCTGCTAAAGTTTCGCAGTTTCATGGAACCTTGTCTTTCATTTTGAGAAACCATTGACATTCGAGTGTTCAAATTAATTATTTTAATGCTTTGAATTATATAAATGTACATATCGTTAGCTGCGAATGTAAACCTGTCAAGAATATTTTGGTAAATTTCACAAGTTTAACTATAAATTTAATAATGGAATATTTAAGGAGACTTAACCGCCGCCAATAATTGAATAAATATCTGATTTGAATATATTAAATTTATTGGCCTATGTACATACATATGTATATGTACTATCTTTATCATTAATAGTTTGAATATTATTTCAAGCGGACTTAGCAGCATTACACACTTAACCAACGATATTTATTTTAAAATCGTGCTTAGCTGATTCAAAGAAGCTTAATAGTAAGTTTGAATTCATCGTTGTTTAATAGATAATTCAATTTTAAGCCGGCGTTATCATGACGGATTATGCCGGATGACACTCTCAGCAAATCTGAATTTTATTGCAACATAATCAAATTTTCCATTCATGACGAACATCCCAATCAAACTAGTATATCCATATATTCAGCAATTGTTTTCATGAGTACGAAGTAAGAACAATCGTTCAATGCTATAAAAAATTTCCCACTTTTTTACACGCTAGAGGTGAACAGAAAAGACATGGTATGCCATTGTCCTGACGTTTATATTGATGTTTTTCTGGCAGAAGAAGTAACTCCTGCGATCAATGTGATGTCACGACTGTGGAAATGCACGGAACGAACCAATTTGGAAACTCAGAGGAGCATACTATGTCTTGTGTTTTTCATATCGAATATTGCATTCATTAAATCTATATAAAGTAGTTTGTGTTCACTGCAGTAGCAATGAAAAACGACATTCGCTTTGTGAAGATTTGGCAAGGAACATTGAACGACTGGCAACAATGTACTAATACATATATGGAACATGCGCCTGAAATCAGATTTCAATGCGATTTTTAATTATTTTAATTAGTCGGCTTCACAAAATTTAAAACTATATGTCAATGTTTACATGAAATCAGAACAGTATCTGCGAAACCTAAGTTTTGCATATTTTCTTATCAATATTATACACAAATGAAACGGCGAACGATTGGCGACTTTAGTGAAATTTTATACATTTAATTTTAAATCTCTCAAGGTAAGGCGGCTTACATTCCTGATTTCTTAAACTAAACCACCATTGATTCTAATCGTCAAACAGAATAATACTAAACGATGCATAAATAAAAAAGTTGGCAATTCAGCTTGATCAACTTGTCAGCTTAGGTAAAGTACCACCGGAACATTTACAGACTAAATATATATACATATGCTTATAACACTACTGGCTAGCGATTAGGCACTGCAATACATTATACGATAACTTCAAAAGCATCCAGCCTAAACATTTAAGTTTACCGATTGAAAATTAACAAAATTGTCACAGATAGTTATGCATTTTGAATATGCAGCTTGAATAAGATTTTAAAGTCAAGTAATATTATAGGCACTGCAATTATAGACATTACGTTCTAAAATCTATAAATAATATCGAGACGTGATTTCGAAGAAGTTTACATAGTAGAAACAACCATATTTAGGATAAGAATAAAAGTCAAGTCAATTCGATTCTCATGATAGTCACGTATTTTAAAATATCAGTATCAAATGACTTACAGAGTATACGACTATATTCAAAGTCTTACATACTAGCATTGATTGTCAATTTCTACATAGCACATTATTTCAATATGTCTATTAATATACATATGCGCCAGATTGTATAATGGAGTTGATGTGCTAACGCGAAAGTATTACAAAGAAAACTAAATGAATTTGTATAGGAAACAAAAACAGTGCCTGATGTGATATTATCCGTAATTTATAGATAAATGAACGTAACTTAAAACTAATTATGTTAATTACTTTATCGGCTGTTCCTTAGTTATAAAGCTATAATAAGTGTATTTCGTCACGAACAAGCTGTATTCAAATATCTAACATGCAATGTAGTAAATGTTAGTTGATAAGCAAACGCAAGAAACGACCGCAATTGTAGTTAGATGCAAAGTCTACATTAAGTGAAAAATACAAAATCAGAGTATAAAATCGAATTGCATTTAATTTTTAAAAGTTTAAAGCAAACTTTAAGGCTGGAAAGTTGAAGGTAAATATTTTAGGAAGAGTGAAAACAATGGTTTTTAAAAGAAATGGCTAAGACTAATTTACAAACTTGTATTACCTTTGCAATGCTGAATTTATAAGAATGACTTCTTTGCTAACCTTTTTGAAGAATTACCTACACAGTTTCTCATAATATACTACCCTTCTTATACAAGAAACCATTTTGAGAAGGGTGAAATATCGGTCATGGTCATAAAGTATACATACTTGGATCAACCTTTTAGGTTTTTTCTTTATGATCATGATGATGATGTTCTCGGACTTTACTCCTAGTGCTTCGTATTTACTTGGTTCAACATAACTATAGCAGTCTTTTCTTTGACGATTATCAAAATCAAATTCGATTTAAAAGAAGCTAAGCTTATTTTTACTGCATGTATCATAGGTATCCAATCTTTCATTTTAGCAATGTGTGCAGCCTAATTTTCAAAGTAAAATAAAAGCTGTTCCATTAAGTTTAATTTAACAACCAGTTTTCGATTGGATGAGTTCTCACATTGTTCGTTTTGCATTCCCTTGAAACAAACGCACGATATGTATGTATATATAATACCTACAAACCCAGACGAACCCTGCAGCCGAACAAGAAATTCTAACAATAGTCTAATCAAATACAATTTGAAATAAGTGACTGCACAGCATTTTTCAATTTATTCCAATCAGGACGATTGTTTCGTATAATAGAAATAGCTATACACAGAAAATAGTTGCAAGGAAACGTTAGTGTGCCGATGGCTCCTGCAGTCCTGGTTGTTTCTTCGACTGCAACAGCTACCATACCATATAGTCAAAATTTCCAAGTCTTTGAGTATATCTCAATAATTGTTCATGTAAACCCAATCCCCCAATTAGGCAACCAAGCAATAAGCATTTTACACGACTTAGCTACATCATCAAGTATTGTATGCAATTGCAACCGTGCATACTAGCTACTACTATGAGAATATTAATGAACGAAAATCAAGGCTGAATATTAGGTTTGAATCAATGGAGGGAAAATCGCCGAATGAATTTTAAGACTTACAAATTTCAGAGAAGTATAGGTCCTGATAAATATGATACAACAAGTACTATTTATCGTTCAAGTTCTAATTTCTCGTGCTCTTGGAGCTAATTGGCAATTAAGTGGCATAATTTTGATATCATTCTCTCTTTTTCAGAGAACTTTGTGTGATCTATTTGTTTCGAATGAACATTATTGTCCTTTTGTTGAATTGGAAATAAGTTAATGTTTAAATACTCTACCAATCTAAATTTTTACTATTAAATCCGAATTTAGAAAACAAAGTTTAAAAAATTATTTCATTTTTGAATTCATTACCAATCATTTAAAGGGACTCGAATCTTACGAAACAATAAGATATCTTAATATAAGTTATTCGGAATTCTCGATCGAATAGCCGGATTATGGGTTTATCATTCGCATGCATTCAAAACGAGTGGTTTTTCATTAATAAACAGCGTAATACCATCAGATTACATCCATATTGCCAAACGAGCACCAAGCAAATTGAATTTGTGAGCACTTCTGTCCATCCACATGAACGTATACGAAGTGTGTGGAGTTTGTCTCTGGCGCAGGGAGGACTGTAAAGCCAAACCCCAAGTTACTAAGTTGCCCTAGAATGGTACACAGAGGAATTGACTAGCGAACGAGAATCCTCCTTCCTTGGATACACAAGATTGATAGGGCATTTCTCTAGTCACTAATCTTCTTGAATGAAGTTGGTCAGCACTCTTGACTTTATTGTTAAGTGAAATTTTCATGATTTTCTAGAATATAATAGCAGTTGAGCAAACAAAAGTGTGGAAAGCAGTCCCCACCCACGGGAAAACAGCATTGCGTTTTAAATTGCAGTTGTTGTTGGATGCTAAGAGGAAGAATAGAAGCAATTGACGTCAACCCATCAAAAAGGTTGGTACCAAACTGATTGAAATGAGAATTAAATTTTTGTTGGAGATCGAATCAACGTTCAATTATTAAAGAAACATTAAAGCCTAAGTGAAGACGTATTGCATTTAAGTATTAAAAAGTTTTACTTCCAAGCCTTTGAATGATTTTAGATTTCATCTAAACCAAAATATTTTAACGCAAGTGATGCTAGAGTTCAATACGTTCAATAGAAATTTGGAAAAGAATTCATCGATTTATCGATATTAACGACTTAATTTGATTTTAAATAGTTGAATTCGTTTGGTTGCAACAATGTAAGTGTTGAATGTTTTGTAGGCATAAAAATTGAGCACCGGAAATTATGTAATCTTGTTAATATCTGTATTCCGCATCATGTCAACATATTTTATTTATTTTTTGTTATGTAAATGCTATGTTTCACCTCGTATTTTAGCGGGCAACGTAATCTCTCATCGAATTTATTGGTTCTGGTATTGAACACTTGCACGCAAAAGTCTCAAGTGCATGCAGTATAATTATCCTTATTTTTGCTTCGGATAAAACGACCGAGACAGTCACAACAATATTACAATTGCTATCCCGTAAGCATGTGTTGTAAATGCCAGATAATTGGCAATATTACATACATACCCATTCACAGATAGGCTTCTTAGTTATTTCAAATTATGCATGAGGGGCTAATATCCACGTCATTGCACTTCCCTGCCCATTTCAATTTTCCTCACACCAGAGTGTCCGAACAGATTGCTAATTACATTTTCAACGCTTCTCCATAAACTATCATCTGGAACGTGATTATTTATGGCAATGAATTGAAATTAAAGATTAGCGCCATAATATGCAATTAATGTTTTAATGGAATTGACTCCGGGCAAGTGAGGAGACGCTGATAAATAAAGCTTGAACAAATATGTATGTGCATCCTTGTAGTAGGTAAGTTGATTTGAGAGCTTGTGAGTTTTCATAGCTATGAACCTATATATATTATTAGTAGTATTTGGAGAAATTAGTGTTTTCAATAAGTCACTGGGTATTTTCAAAATATACAATGTGCTCCATACGCTTGTTGTTATATGGCTTCCATAAAAGAAAAAATAAACCTTCTGTTGAAAAATAGTTTTTAAAACTTAAGGCCATAAAACAGCACATTTGGTGACTTTTGAAGTTAGGAAAATCATCATTTAGTTCACTAGTTTTATGTACTCCTTGCAAATGAAAAGCAATCGAGAAGTAAAAATAAAAATGACGTTATCAAGCTGTTTTCGAATCACTGTCTCTTTAACAACGCACCATATTTGAGTTGATAGGCATTCCATCGAAAACAAGGAGCGTATGCCAGTTTCAATTTACCTCAACATCTTTGATTCAGTAAAACATAGTGCGTCAAGATCCAAAAGACATGCAGGAGAACGAAAGCAACAAACGGGAAGTGCGAAGTTTAGTTTTAGAAGCGACGTCAGTTGAATGAAGTGTTCCGATCTACATGACGAGAGTTTTCATTTTTCATATTGTGGTGAGCAGGTGACAGAAAAGAATTATTCTATTCATATGCGGCGTTTGTCGCTGACACGTCTGTCAAGATCTATGGGATACCAAGCAATAAGTAACGAGCTAAAAGCAAATCGGTCTGAATACGACAGAAGCACCTTGCATATATTACAACACTCAAGAAGTTCACTCATGGGAAGAGTGAATAACCAAAATGTTCTCTCGTTGACGAGCGAAGTGGAAAGTGAAGGATTCATTCCGGCATACTGTGACTTATAGTGATTCCCAAGTGATATTCCATAATTCCGGACTGGGTTTAATTTAACTATTGTAATCGAGGCTTTCAAAAAGCTTTACGTTTTAATGTCTAAGGAATAATTTGAAAATAGTCTTTGTACGAAGTGAGTATGCGTGAGTACGTGCATGCATGGTCATGGCTTTCTAGAACGATTTCGCACGAGGACAAAGTTGTATCGACTTGGTTGCGATGTCACTCAAAGCGTTTTAGCAATGAGCTGAGTTGATTAGGTTGTGGTAAGATTCAATTTGCAATTTTTTTCGTCATTAAGGTGTCAATCGAAGCGTATTAATATTTTCATTCGTGCATTAAATTTAGTAAAGCTAGTAATAAAAATACCGCAAGAAAATATATTTTTTTCAAAAAAAAAATTTTAAAATTCAAAATCGGTCTTCTGACCATCAATACTTTAAAAGATCAGATGCTGCCAAGAGTTGTTAATTATTGAAATTGAATATTTTTTCATAATTGCAAAACAGAAATCGTACAAAAATAATAAACCATTAATAGTTATACTGAATCAATCCCACGGTAATAATAATATGACCTTTTTACACATACTCTAATGATGTGGTTTTGTATGAATTAAAGGATATTATTATATGTATGATTTGGTTAGCTTTTTAACAAATTTAGCACATTCGTTTTTAAATTTTATAAAATAAATACAAAAGAATTTGATGTTTTTTCTCAACATTGTTTTCCAATCCGATTTGCACCTGTAACAATCAATGCTTTAAATCAGATGCTTTGAAGAGTTCTTATCAAATAAAAGTACAGTACAGTACTTATAATTGCAAAAAATATTCGTATAAAACTATAAGGTATAATGAATAAAGCGATGATACGGTTATTATGAACTTATTTCATTTACTGCAATGAGTCATTATTATCATAATTATTTAGAAAATTATTATTTTTATTGTGGTTATTATTAGTTACGTGGATATTACTGGAAAATTCTTCGTACGGATCTCAAGGATCGCTCCACGCGGTTTATTTATTTTATAATGCAAAAGTGGCTCAATACCAATGTAGTGCAAGTTTTTGAAACGTCGATTGAGATTACGGCATATCTTTTTTAGAACGTAAATAATAAGCGAAATGTTACATATGAAACAAACAAATATCTTCCACGTATAGAGCCGTCACAACAATGCCAGTGTACATTGGCGAACTTATCTTGCGTTTTCCACATTATTAACCACACAACAAAAATCGTTTTAGCTTTTGAGTCTTCACTTGGATTTTTAAGCCAAATCAGCTATAAACCTCCCAGCAAACACAACTATCTCCATGCGAACAGAAGCCACAAGCATACCAATCAAATTCAATATCTTTTGGAAATGCTATTTGTCTACATTGCAATAGCCTCTTGTCCTTCTCCGAATGCACGAATCCGTCATGCCTTCTGTTAAAGATGAAATAAATGCCGCCACGTTCGTAACATTCCCGCTGACAACAACTTGCGAGGAGGGTAATCGAACATTCGGGTCACGAGCCATCGATACGTGCCAATATATGGCAAGATCCACTAGATGCGAAGATGCATGCTAAAATTCATCACGAAAAGGAGCGAACATATTGTTTTACATGGATGCATCATTATCCTTAGATGCAATCGCAAGCATGTGCAACGTATGTGGATGGATTGTTAAAGATACATCCTGATAGGTTGGGTACACATCAACAAGTGGAAGGAACCTATCATAGTCATCTTCAATGACCGAACTCATAGCTTGAACGATTCGGCAAATGTTTAGTGATGCTGAAATGTTAATTTCACCGTGACTAAGGATGAGAATACCTTTCAAAATATAAACTGAATTTCAATTATGAAATTGAATGTTATTTTAATCCAAACGTCGCAAACATAAATGTAAGCAAATTTCTTGAATACATGTTTCCTATTCAAAGCCGCTAACTTTGCATAAACTAACTATCGATCTACCACTCATCCATTTGCAGTCCCTACTGAATATTTAAAATTTAACTTCAAACAAACTGTTCATTCACGCGGCTAAGACAAAAACGCCGAATGCTCAGCTGCACATCACTATCTTTAAGGAGCTTAACTCGCTTGCTTTATAAAAGTCACTCACAGCTAAGGAACTGCATGGCGTGAAGCGGCGAACTCCTTTTTTGCCACCATTGTGTATCAATGCAATGCTGAGTGCAGTGGAAATCGTTTTTTATTGAATACCTAAACAGAAGTTAGTTTTATTCTTAACACTCAAAGCTGCTTAGAAAAGAACTGACTTTCTTGCCAGTTAAGCGTCTCGGGTTCCATGAAATTTGACCTGACTTCATGACGTTGCGGGATCTTTTCAAATAATTGAGTAAAAATACATATCTGCACTTCCTTGTGGAAAGCTTTGGAATGATGTTTGAGAGAAGAATATAAATGTAAGTTGTGCACGTATCAAAGGCGGACTTTAAAATATAGATAGTGATTCAACCTTAGTTCCAGTAAGTTTTTATATCAGATGGTTTCTGTAGTAAGTAGGCATTTTCTGTGTTGTTCAAAAAAATTTCAGCATCTTTATTGATGTTTAGCTAGGATTGCTGTGTTACAATTGCAGTTTCTGTATTTACGTGGCATTTTTTGCCTTCTTAAAGTCAACCATAATTTTCTGTGCGGTTTTCATAACAAAAGGGTTTTCTAGTCCTCGAATAAATCCTTTCAAGGCTATATTCACCAACAAAAGTGGATGCTGTAAAGCAATCGTTACTGAGTAGAATCGATTTCCTTTGAAGATAATTATAAAAATACATTCATATCATATACATATTGCCCTGTAACAATTTGAATATTTTATGGTTGAAAGTATGTGCTGAGGAACGGATTGCACAAAACCCAAGTTAGGACTATATTAATGTGGTCTTTTTCATTACAGTATCTTAATGAAATGTAAATTTCACGAAGCCCATTCATTGAAATCGATGTTGATTTTATCTCTTAGACGTGGAGAAAACGGCTCAAATGACAAGAAATTACAACAAAACGACTGTTCATCTTAATTCGTTGAATCTTCATCAGTGTTAGATTCTAGCATCTTGAAGAGCCGACTATAACAAAACCAGATTATCAACAGGAAAATGATTAGCAATACATGGGCATCTTGCCTTTAAATGCCGCGTGCAAATAGAATTTGTTGTTCTATGTAGATGTTCGTAAGTTTCAAATATCCAGTTTCTCTTTCAAAAATAGCAAATAGCGTCTAATACACGAATGTTTGATTTTTCTAGCATTGAAATATTTTGCAAACGTAAGCCTTTTCCATCAATCGATTAATTTTAATATTGATAGACACAATTAAGCGAAACAATCAACCTTTTGTTACTCCTTATGAAAAAAGGCAACTTTATCAGGCATTCTCCCGTCATTTGTATCGATAATTTTCACCTCAGCGATCAGGTAAAGTCGAAAGAGAATACTTTCTCCACAAAAAAAATAATCCACTGTTGCATGATCTTCAAAAGATATTCGATTCAGTCCAAAGAACACACATTAAAATACTTGCGGATACAATGACACACAATTTTTGAAATTGATACTTTCCCCACTTTCGTATTTCTTGACAAAATGTATATATACTAGCACAAATTTTCAATCAGGGAACATATGCATACACGGGCTTTACAATGTTGTAAGACAAAAAAAAACAGTAATTTTATGTAAAATCGTATTATCTACATAGTTGCTAAATACATTTTTTGGGGTCTAAACACAGGGTAAGAGTTGGAATTATTGAGATCATATGAAGAAATTTTTTTTTATGCACACAATTATCTTACCAAATTTTAAACCGGTTCAATTATAAAAACTTAATATTTGCTGTGCACAGAAAAATCCCAGTACATTTCGAATAGTGATTCTCTAATACATATGTCGTGAATTGGGACTTGCGCTATCACCTAGTTTTAGTCTAGCTATTTGTTTTTGAAATTTCATGATTATTTTTACTCTTCTAATGTTTCGTCACAATGATTAATCTGAAGTAACTAAGTACTAATAGCTTTTGAAAATAAAAAAAACTCCCGTCAACACCCATTAATTTTTTCAAAAACAACTTCATTTAGTTCAATAACTACCTTTCCTAAAACGTCTATGATATTTTTTAAAGTAAAGTAAATGAATTTTTAGATGAAATGAGTTCAGGTTTCCTTAATTAAATATTGTCTAACATGTGTTTTCATTCGACAGGACTAAAAAAATATTGTGAAGTATATTTTTAAGACTTTGCAGTGTATGAAATCATTTTTTAAAAGACAAAATAACCAACAGTATGTTATTGATAAACTTTTAAAGTGATTGCGGTATGGCACTTCATGTGTGCACAACATGTAAATTTTAAAACCACCGGTTATTCGCGATTCAATGTCAATCAATTTTAGCAATGTTAAATACCTTTCCAAACATTGATCTAAAACGAGACTCAATTTTCAAAGAGTGATCACTTCTCTGTTTAAAAATGGTATTGATGATAATGAGAACATTTTTCAGAACTCAATTTCGTTTTAGCTAGAGTATTGAGATAAAATATTGCGTGATTTTGCTTACAATATAAGAATTATTGGTAGGTATGTCCAAGCGGATAAAAAAAAAACGGATGATGATATTTACAATCGGATTTTTTGCAGAATATTTATTGACATTGCGGGTTGATGAGAAATTTTTGTTTCTAGTCAGTATAGCATGTCCTAATTCCAGAAAAAAATGTACAAATAAATCTTAATCTGTACATAATTCGAAATCTTTGATTCGGCAATCTTTTTTTGGAGTCCTTATTTTCTTGCACTTTTTGAAAGACTGGATCAATATTGTCATGAAAGCGACACTAGAGAACAAAATGAGTAACCAGGCAGCTAATAGTAGGTAGCGAACTGATTAGTACGTCATGTTTTTCATTCGCAATTTTTTTTGTCCAATAAAGATTTTATGTTAAATTAAAACTGTGTAAGCAAATCTTAGCATTTATGCATTTATCTTGAACAGATGCAGGATATATACACATACGTATATACTTGCTTCGTAAGCATTACAAGAATTAGTACATTTTAATCTTTCGCAAGGTTCGAGTCTCACTTTTGCTTTTCCAATTTCAAATAAATATTTGAATCTTAATCGAAAATTAAATTTATTCACAAAAAGTAACAAAAAATACACCCAGATTCAAATTTATTATAAGTCAATACATTTGAACGCTTTCACCATTTTTCGTCCTGCCGAAGGCTGCTCCTGTAGTGTTTTAGGCTGTTGTTTGAATTCATTGCTTCGATCTTCATCGCTACTACTATCGTCAACAAAACGAATTTTTCCCATATTCCCATGTTTTCGTTTGATAAGTCGTTTTTTCGTTACAGAGCTCATTTCAAAGTTCGAGTCGTTCGAAATTCCTGCTTGTTTATTTTGTTTTGTAATGAGGCGCTTCTTCTCTTCTTTTTCGTCGTTTTCAATAGCTAAGATCAATTTATTCAGTTCTACCTCACCTTCATCCTCAGGCGATTGCATAAATCCCTTTGTTTTGCCACTTGATTGAACTTCGTCGAGTTGAGATACATCACATTCAGAATGTTGCACTAGTTGTTCAACGGCTTGTTCAGAGGTAGTGTTTGCCACAACAATTTGTGATAATTCAAAGTCGAGGTCATCATCAAAATACTGCGCAGCGAACGAAGCCCCCGGAGACTCGCGTTCTAAATGCATGACAATATCGTCTTGGTTTGTTTTGTCGTCATGAACATTATCCTTAACAGTAGTATAATGAATGTCACATTCCACGGAACTTTCTCCGCCCTCAACATTCGATCCCTGTAGATTTCCAATGGTTTTTCCAAATTGTTGAAGACGTAAAAGATCACTCCCATTTGCTTGCACATGCTGTTCCAATTGATAATAGCTAACCACATACTTTAGTTGATCATAAGTAATACTTCTAGGGCACTTTTCCTTTAATGAGTTTAATTTGACATTCATTACATTTTCGACGCTGCGTAGCTTTGCAGTGATTGTTTCAAATGTTTCTTCGTTCACACCAAGTCTCAATAAGTCAGATTTGATTAGATATCCACCCTTGATTAAAGCTGCCATATGAATGCTGACTGTGCCCTCCGTTGTCCCGCGTATCTGAGATATGTCCTTGACATTTTTACCGGCACAAAACAGATCGTATACTGCAATATTTCCAGCAGTCACTTTGAATCCCTCAATTGGATGTTTTTGAAGAAATTCCAAGACAGATTCTCTGTGGTCATTATTTGATGTTTCAGGCAAACATTTTACAGTTTGCTTAATACAATCTATGATTCGTGGCCCAAACTTTTCTGCTTTTGTTACTGAAAACCCGTCGATTTCTTCATTTTTAAATGCTTCCATAGTCAAAGGTTTCAATTTAGCTAACTGGTAAAGGGCACGATTAGAGTAGACTACATAAGGCATGACATTCACCTCGGACGCTAATTTGATTCTCTGTAAGATTAATGCTTTCACAAGCTCAACCCTTCCATCCATACTTGCTGGCTTCCTTTCCTGTGTAAATGGCTTCAATATAGGAGTGCTTCTGTTACAAGTCTCCTGCTTCTTTTCTTTCATAAACGCATACATATCCTTTGGCACCTTTAACCTTAAAGGTTTGCCCGATGCATTTTCCAGCCAATCTATGGCTTTATTTGTTAACAACCAAGTTTGAATGCGAAAACAGTTAGCGCTTTTTACGTTTTGCCGTCTCAAAAACCCCTGCTCTTCTAACAAATTTGCCAAGGACTTCCAATAATGTTCCGATTTGTTTTTGCCCTTTCCGTACAGCTGATGGTCGTACAGGTGTTTTTGGATTTTTTGATTCTTAGATCCTCGCAAGAAGTACAGTGGCGTTTGCAGTCCCGTACTGCCATTAAATATGTCCATGCTTTTCAACAACAGTTCTGTATCCATTGCAAAATCGCAGCATCCGTTTTCATCTACTCCCTCGTATTTCGAATGAATGGTACCTTCTTTTAAGTTCCGAATACAATTGTCGCAGCAACGATCATTCGACGATGGCTTCTCACGTGGGCCTTCGAAATATTCCAGGATGAACCACCTTCGGCATTCGGTCGTGCTTATGTACTCACGCATCTTCATTTGTAATTTATCCAACTGATTGCTTACTGCGGGGTTCTTTGCTATTTGCAAACTCGTATGTGTCTGGAAATCCAAATGGCTGTAGAACATATGACACTCAGAAGCAATACCGTCGCGCCCCGCGCGTCCTATTTCTTGATAATAGCTTTCGATATCTCTTGATGCCCCATAGTGAATAATCCGGCGAATGTCGTGTTTGTCAATGCCCATTCCAAATGCTATGGTAGCTACAATTACTCGCAGTTTGTCGCGGAAAAACTGATCATGGATTTCCTTCCTTTTACTTAGCGACAAACCTGCATGATACGCTTCGCAGTGGATCTCCCTTGATTTTAAAAGCTGTGCAATCTCTTCGGTTTGTTTTCTCGTTATGCAATATATTATTGTGCTGCCTACAGTTGACCGTCTTAATATAGGCCCGATATTTGCCCAAATTCCTTCAGAGCTTTTCAATCTTACGTGCAACTGTAAGTTTGGTCTATCGAATCCTGTACACACTTCCAGAGCGTTACGCATTTTTAATGACGTCTTTATATCCTCTCGAACTTGAGCAGTGGCTGTAGCCGTTAAAGCCAATATTGGAACATGCGGAACTGCTCTTCGTATGATTTCTAATTTCCGAAATGCGGCTCGAAAATCGTGTCCCCATTGGCTTATGCAGTGGGCCTCGTCAATTGCAATTAATGAGAGTCGAGACCCCAGTCGCTCAAGTAAAATCATACCTAAGTCGCCCGTCAGAAATTCTGGAGTTAAATACACTAACCTGTATTCTCCCTCCAGGGCACTTTGGAATACTGTTCGATCGTTTTGCGCCGAGCCTAGCATACATGCTTGAATGTTCGATAGCTTCAAAGAAAGAATTTGATCTTCCATCAATGATATTAGAGGTGATACAATAAGCGTAACTGTATTCAAGTATACTGACGGAAACTGAAAGCAAAGCGATTTGCCATATCCTGTCGCCATGACTGCCAACACATCTTGTTTTTGGTCGATTATGGCAGATATGATTTTCCATTGCAATTGGCGGAAAGTTACAAAACCAAAATTCCTTTTCAGACATCGCAAGACGTGTTTTTCTATCAGATCTACATTCATTAGTTTTTCTGCCGAAAAATTAAAGTCTTTGTTGTCGCTGAAAAGATTCACGATGTCTTTCGCCGTTTGTATTGAGCTGGCCATATTTTCTAAAACGAAAGTTTTGCTTTAGTTCAAGCTTCTTGTAAATAAATAACAATCTAACTAAATGAGTACATACAACTTAGCCTTAATTGGCATACATGCATATTAAAAAAAACTAATTTAGCAGTTTATTCTGATTAGTCTCGTATGTCCTGGTCTCATAATTCAACGCTTAGGCGTTGCACCAACGAAACATACATACGGAAACGGAACATATTTCAAATTTGTAATTTTGAAAGAAATTAATCTTCAAAAGCATGTCAACACGAACTATTCTTCTATGATTTTTTTTCGTCCTTCTTTACTATTCAATTTAAAATTGTGCACAAGCTTCTGGAAAAATTTTACGAAATCAATTGAACGATGATATTAGTGTAGTAACTATTTGCGTAGGGTTTTAGACCTCAAGCGTAGACCCAAATTGGCTTTTTCCAGCACCGCTTGTGCCGTGCCGTGGTTATTTTGATAGCAGATGATATCTGTGCTATGAACCAAGCGAAAGCCTTGCTCGAATTATAGTATTTTCCTTTGAATATGGAATGAAACACATAAATATAAGGAAATATAAAATACTTTTATTCGAAATGAAAACGTAATCTATTAACCGATTTGTACAGTACTCGAATCCAACAGAAGACTGACTCTCAATAAATGTGTTTTAGACTTTTATAAATTTAATATGCTTATTTGGTATTACTTAGAACAAAGGGACAAAGGAACAAAGTGTTTTCTTGCAATAGCTACTTGAGCTCTTTGTGAGTATCGCGACCATTTCATGCTTTGGGTGCTACTGGGTCTTCTTCTTGTCTCGGTATCGTCATGAGTTAACAGGAATGATAAAGAGACCAGCACTGTTAACACATCTGCATGAGTGGTGACCATCTGTGCAAACAGAAAAGGGTCGAGTAGAGAAAGCAATTAGTAGAAACTAGGATACTAACTTTGGATTGCATGCATTTATTAAATAGGAATACGAGTCACGGGAATGTGTGAAAGTAGCATGGATATGAGGTATGAGATAAGGGATGGTTGCTGGTCCCGGGTCATAAAAGATGATCGTGGCACATTAGTCTTGTCGATACAGAAGGCGAGACAAGAAGTTGAGCCGTCGATGCCGTGGCGAACTAGAAAAAGTTCATAATATCTGCTACAAAAATAAATTAATGAGAATAACCAACAGAAATTCGGATGTTTTCTCCGACTTAACCACCCTAGTACTAAAGAAGTAATCAAACGATCAAGCGTGAAACATTCGTAAGCCGCTTTATCATAAGCTTTGGTATGATTCAAGGACCAATGTCATTTGATTGCCTATTTCCTTTCACTTTTTTTTTCAACGTTGGGAGGTGGAAATCTTCAAAAGATACCGATCAGCTCCTCCCTCTCGGCATGTCGGATTTTTACCGACTAAAACCACCTCCGTCTCCTTCAATCACTCTCTCCATCAAATTTTCCGTAATTTTCCGTAGTTAAATTCCAGTACATAGTACTTCCCAGACGATAAGAAATCGGTATAAGGGATAGTACCAAATAATTATTATTATTATCCACCTTTAATTAAAAAGCTTTCTCAGGGATAAACAACATCCATTTAAAACTTATACACCAACTTAGTGTTTCACTTTTGCAATGCAATTTTCGTGAAAGGTTCATTGTCACATATCACATTATCATCTAAGGACAGCATTCTACCGAAGCCGAACGAAAGGTGTCAGTGGAGCAAACTCAACTGGATGGCTAGAATTTTGTTAGCAAAGTTGCTGGTACCTTAGCAAAGATCACATGAAACAGTCTTCAAGTCAAGTCAATGTAAATCAAGGATATTATTTAAGTCGCTTCGGAAACGGACACTTAGCACGATTGCTTGAAATGTTCACGTTATCATGGAAATGTTTGCGCAAACATGGAAATGTTCGCGCGAATTTCGAAATTTTCTACCCATACTCAGTTGAAGAAAGATATGTATGTCAGGCGCCAGGCTTGTTTAAATCCGCATTTGCGCCGACTCTGTGATGACTTTTGTCTATTATGTCCTGAGGCTCCTGAGGTTTCTCGCTCTGCTAATTCTCTACAGCTTAGAAAGCATCCTTTTTATCTATATGTTGCCATGACCACTGAGCGTGGATAACTCCAAATCTGACCTTACCCACCTTTTCAACTCGCGTAAATCTCCTGTCACAAACCGTAACAACTCTGGATAACTTCTCCGCTTGAACTCGCCAGGTGTTTTAATTTACGTTACCCAATCCTGAGAATATTCATAAGCTCAGAACCTCAGTGTTGGCGTTTCACTTGGCGGGACTCGCGATATTTTGTAACGACTTAAACAAATGAAAACAGAAAATGCTGTCACTGTCACAAGCAAATGCAAATATCTCGCTGTCCCTATCATCCCAACGACTACGTACGTTGCTGTCCGTCGTAAAAACAGCGACTTATATCCATTGAAGTAAGAGAAGAGGAAACGATATACCCGTGTCGGTGTGTATATGTGAGTGAAACCAAAAAGGTTTAAATTTATGGGCACACTCTTTTTCTTATTGGTCAGCTGGTGCGTTGTTAAGTGTCAAAGGCTTGGAACAGGAAACTAACAGGAACGCATTGAAGTAAGAGAAGAGGAAACGAAATACCCGTGTCGGTGTGTATATGTGAGAGAAACCAAAAAGGTTTAAATTTATGGTCACACTCTTTTTCTTTTTGGTCAGCTGGTGCGTTGTTAAGTGTCAAAGTGCTAAACGATTAGCGCGCGAAAGTGGTAAAAGTGGTCATTTCGCAATTAATCTAGTGTTTTTTTAGTGCGATAACAATAGCATTTGCGAATGAAAAGTGACTGGAGTCAAATCTATTGAATGTGATTAAAATAAAGGACTCTAAAAGTGATTATATGCAAAATGAAGTGCGCTGTGATTTCGTGCGTAAACAGCCTTCGGCGACGGCCAGAAGGAGTGTCTTTCCATTGGTAAGTGAAGACCTGTTAAATGAAGTGTAGTAATGATAACTTTCTCATTCATAATATGCAATTAATGTCGATTAAAAAATCATTAGATGTAAACAATTCACCGCCATGTTTTGCGCGAAGTTAGATGCAAAGGCGGCGGTATTGTAGGGGCACTAAATTTTCGTTGTGAGAAAGTAATCAATTAGTTTGAATTTTCATACGCATGCATATATGAAGGTATTTTATAAAATTGTGGTGATGGCTATAGCTTTTGTAGTATTGTAGTATTATCAGTCTCTGATCCAATACAAAAGTAGAGGCTTGCTTAAGGTACCATCAAAAAGCAGTGTTCTAATTTTCCGGCAAACTGACAAAGAGCTCCGTAAAATTATTCATTTTTCGACAAATATTTTACATAAAAACCGATTCGATCAGATTTCATTAGTCGTGCAAAATTATTGTATTGGCAAAAATTTGTTTGATGATCATTCAACACATATGATAGACATTACAGGTCGCTAATAAAGCTTACCATAGAAAAATACCTTCAAACTAGATATTATTTTATTGCTAAAAAAAGAGTCCGAAACGATTTCCGTACGTCAGCAGTTGACAAAATTTATACATTTCAAAGGGATGTAGGACACAATCAAAACTTCACATTTTAATTAATTTATTTTGAAGTTTTATAAGAAAAAATAATATTTCCAGCAGCTAAGCTGTAACTCCGCCAAAGCCGGTCCCAAGCCCGGTTTCTTGTGTGTTTAGTTCTGTGAATGCATTTCTATTTTCACAATTTGGAAAATTCAGAACCAGAACTATGTACGCAATGAAAGGAGGAGGGGGCTTACCACTACTTCTCTCTAAATTTCCTTTTCCCATTTAATCGTCTACATTAAGCGCCTGGCTCATTTACAAACCAAATGAACTGCATTTTGCTGCTCAGCTTTTCGATGGAATACGGAGAATTCCAAATTTTATCCAAAAATTTCAAATTTTCAAACACATTAAGTGAAGCAATATTTTTAAAGATTCATGCTTAATGAAACCTTACATTCCTTCAACTCACACTAACTTTTTAAAAAAACATCATTTATTTATATCTGAGGTGATTCAAAAAGATATTCAAATTTTTCCCTCCGAAAAGTTGCACCCATCCATCTACGCATTTAACTTTTTAGGTTGTGTTGGTGGGCACAACTACATTTTAGCAATTGGGTACGATAATTTTGTTGATCACCGCTTCCTCTTCTCTTACTTCAATGCAGGAACGGAACGAACTGAATAAACGCCTATACGTGGGTGGTATCAATAGAACGCTGTTCATAAGTGTCAAAGGTGCATAAGTGCCAAACGACTTTCATTGCCAGGTCTTAACAAAAAGAAAGCAAAACGCGTATTCATCGAAATTTAGTGGTTTTATACAAATCCTGACCCTGTTTCGAAGTGTTATGTGACAAAAACAAGTGTTAACCTCGGGTGTAGCAGCCCAAAGAAAACAGTGCTGATAAATTGACGCGACAGTTTGTGAATTTCAAGAATTTGTGATATGAAGTGCGAAATTTATGGTTTACCATATTTTCGAAATAAAGGAGTGCATTTTCGTACTTAAGTGCTGTAAATATACATGCTGTTATCTTTTCAAAAGATTGAGTGCTTTTAAAAGCTGTTTTAATTGAAAATTTCACATTTTCATGAACTCTGAAATATCCAATACAAAGATTGACATTTCCCAGAATTGTGTACAATTCACAACCAGTGGCGTTTCAGAAATTAATGAGATGAATTTTATCAATTATTTATTTCAAATTCGATGTTGGTAATAGCCATAATTCTGCCAAAGCCGGTCCCAAGCCCGGTTGTAAAAAGAAGAGGGTGGCTTTAAAGCTTAAAAATGTTGAACAGTAACAGTTGAAGGAATGTAAGGTTTCATTAAGCATGAATCTTTAAAAATATTGCTTCACTTAATGTGTTTGAAAATTTGAAATTTTTAGATAACATTTAGAATTCTCCGTATTCCATCGAAAAGCTGAGCAGCAAAATGCAGTTCATTTGGTTTGTAAATGAGCCAGGCGCTTAATGTAGACGATTGAATGGGAAAAGAAAATTTAGAGAGAAGTTATGGTAAGCCCCCTCCTCCTTTCATTGCGTACATAGTTCTGGTTCTGAATTTTCCAAATTGTGAAAATAGAAATGCATTCACAGAACTAAACACACAAGAAACCGGGCTTGGGACCGGCTTTGGCGGAGTTACAGCTTAGCTGCTGGAAATATTATTTTGCTTACCACTTCAACACCATGTACGTCAATATTGGCAGGCTCAAGCTTTAACGCTGGAACGGCATCTTCAAAAAGCAATGTCTTACTGGATGTAGTAACCAGATCATGTGCATAGAAGTGCTCGGATCAGATGACATTATGTGCCTTTACAGACATGCCAATCCGTCCGATGGCGTACAACAGCGATTTTTTTACTTCGTTTTTCGGAAACTGAAAAATTTTGCATATGAAAATTCAAACTAATTGATTACTTTCTCACAACATACCGCCGCCTTTGCATCTAACTTCGCACAAAATATGGCGGGAAAAACTTTTCCACTTACGCACGCTAATCGTTAAGCACTTTGACACTTAACAACGCACCAGCTGGCCAAAAAGAAAAAGAGTGTGACCATAAATTTAAACCTTTTTGGTTTCACTCACATATACACACCGACACGGGTATTTCGTTTGCTCTTCTCTTACTTCAATGCTAGTTCCCTCCTTGGTTATTCTGACAAGCAATAACAACAACATATGATATTTTTCGGGCCAAAAACTGTAAGTGGCTCCGGCCATGCGGTTGCTAATTGCCATTTTCGATTCAGTTCTTTGATTGGCTGTTGTAATTGATGAACTGAACTGCTGATTTCAGGTGACAGAACTTTGATGTCCTGTTTACAAATTCGGAAAGTCGACACGACCGACAGCAGCGAGTTCGTGAAGCAGACTAGGGGCGAGACAAAAATGAACGGGAAGTTTGCAGGGCACCTGGAAGATATCATTGTGGATGAAATCGCTCTAGAAGGACTGGAGGGAATCACGCTAGAAGGTGAGTATTCGCGAATAGCCAAAGCTGGTTACTGCTTACGTTTCGCATCTCAGGTCTTTGGATACGTTTGGCAGAGGCGCTAACGGTAGAGCCACCTTTGAGGCGGCGAATTTGCGAACAAATTTGGAGTTTTGTAATCCGCGTACCGCGCATCTTCCAATTTTTCATACTCCCGAAGCCAAGGCCCTGTCTGAAAGTTACAAAGAGGAGTGCTTTGTCAAATGTGGATGCCGCCGATGATAAGGTCAGTGACGGTGACGGCTTTTATTCTGTTACAACCTAATTATTGATTCCAGGAAGACTGTCCTTCACAATCGTATAAGCACAATCAAATTGACGATGGCGACATTCGAGGCTCATGCGGATTCTACATAGAACGAACTGAGATAGCTCATGCAGACATCAAAGACAAAACCCTGGATGAAGTAGATAACGAGTAAAGTGATTTGTGAGACTGGGCCCAACGCATAATGAGCGACTTCCTTTCAGATGGAGGAATACATTTATTATTGTTGCTGTTCAACACGTACGTGAACAAGCGCTTATACTGGATACTCATAATCCCTCGCTACCAAGCGAACTGAAAACACAAACCTATTGCTTTCTAGAGAGAATCGGGCGATCTCGGTATTACGGCGAAGCGACAATAGGAAAACATTCGTTGCTAAATATTTGTAACGATTCTGTTATAATTTTCTATATCAGGTACGGTGCACGCTAAGTTGCAAGCCAAGAATGTTCCTTAATACAATTATAATCAGGAATCGCTTGAGCAGTTTAAATTTGATCAAGAAGCAGCATTACTACGAAAAAAGTCAGACTGGTAGTTTACTGCAATTGACACGATTCACGGTGATCCAACGGCCAATCCAATTCATTCTTCTTGGTGAGGCCATTGAATACCTAAAGAGCCGCAATGGCTTAGCAGAACACTTCAAATTGAGGGAACATTTGGAGAGGCATGACTTTATGGTGCAAAAGTTTCTCAAAACAAATCTCGTCAGAAAATATATAACACCTCAGGTATGTGCTATGGTGCTAGAAGCCTTTTTTAAATTTACCAATTCTCTGTTACTATTTTCATTGATCTTAGAGTGTACTTTATCGTGAAGTTTACCCCAATGCAACGAAAGATCAATATCTGAGGAAAGGGCAAAAGAGCCAGGAAAAACACTTGAAAGTCTTGAAACTTATTGATATGAATGTTCAGGTGGACGATATTTACGAAGAAGAAGAAGCCGATGACGAAGAAACTGTCAAAGGTATGAAATACAAGATCGTTTTCGTGATGAGATTGCAACTATCGGATGATGTCTTGCAGCGTTTCTATCTCAAGATAATCAATTTGTCGATGTTTCACTAACTGAACAAATGTTCGAGAAGATAAAATTACATGGAGCTGAGGGCATAAGTCAGACTGCTTTGGCGACATTTTTAGGATGCAGAAAACTTTGCATACGAAGACTTGTGAAAAAGATGCAAGCTGTAGGTCTTATAGGATATTACTTGAAAGATGAAGGCAGGCAACGTTTAAGAATGTAATTGTGTCGCAAAATAGATATATGACGCTGAGATAGTTTCTTTCAGGTTTGTAACCCAAAAACATTTGCAACCAAATGCTGAAAAAATGAACGATGTGAAGTCTTTTGAGGCAAAAAACGAAATCACAAAAGAGGAGGTATCTCCTGGTGTAAGTACTATACAATAGTATTGACAACACTTTGAATCTTATATTTCTATGCACAGCGAACTATGCCAGCAGAAGAAAGCCCAACAACTCCAGCAGCTGAACCAGTAAAGTACCTAGAGCTTTTAGAAAAAACTGAACCGGATTTCAAAATGTCTGTTAAGGAGACTCTTGATGAGGGAGTGACATGTAAAAAGAACCCAAAGAATTTAATGACTAAAAAGCAGCAACTCCGACGGACCACAGTGCTCGAGTTGACGCGCAAGAATCATGTGGTGGACACAATTCAACTGGTTCGAGCCATTGTGGAGTCTGAACAAAACTTGGGCTACACCGACACGATCTGTCGTAAATCGATCTCAAGAATTCTGATTCCACTGGTCGATGAGAAACTAATACGAGTTTATGACGTTCAAATGAATTGGCGAGAATATTCGAAAAGTACCAAGTTGGTGTGTCGAACGCCGATTGATCTGCAGCACGAAACGCTGATGGACGAACTATTGAAGCTAAAAGAGGCATTCTTTAATTCAATTAGTATGAAAAGGCGTAAGATGATCTTCGAAAAAGCAGCATCTGGCACGAGGAGGTCAAGACAAAAAAGCATGTTGGCTCAAATGAAGCCAAAAAAGAATGATCGCGTGGGTGCGGCAAAGTACATTCGGGCGAAGCTAGTGCATGAGCTTCTATTCCATGTAGCATATGGTCTGAAGCGAAACCAAAAGCCGTTGTCGTTTTTAGAAGTGGCAAATGCTTGGAAGGAGTTCGACATGTCGATAGACGTGAGCGAGATGAGTGCAGAACTTCCAGATATTTACAGTAGCGATGTGAATTGGACCATGTTTCTTACTCCACTGCCAGACTATGGAGAATATCCAGAGGGCTGGGTTCGTATCAGCGACTTTCTATTAAGAATACCCCTATCAATATACGCGAAGATGAATCGTGTGGATTCGAATGCAAATGCGCTGCTACTAGAATATCTGAAGCACCCTATACGGCGCTATTATACAATCCGTAGTTTGCCTCTAGAACTGAGCGACTTTATTCACATCGATAAGAACTACGTACGTGCTTTGGAGGACAATTTCAAGTTGCTTGGCTACATGGGACTAGTGCAGTATGGTGCACGATCTCATAAGGAAGTAATAAACAACTTTGTGTATGTGAATAGAAATGCTTTGATTTTAGATACGACCCCTTCCGAGCCTGGCTATGCGAGAATATCAGAGGATCGGGAGTATGCAGAGTTGCAATTTCACTTTTCGGCTTACGCAGATGTGGCAGACTTCTGGCAATCAATGCAAAACATATGCATGGCAACAAAATTAGGGTATTTGAACAAACGCCCAAGCTCGGAAAAAAATGAAAGATTCACGATGAAGCCGCTTCCTGAAGTTGGAGTTGAGGAGGCGCTAAGTAAAGATACGGGCTATATTGTTGGAAACGGTCTAGGTGCTGCTGGCCTAGACTGGACACTTTTCGCGCATAAATCACGCAATTGGGACTTGGCATATACTTTGAACACAAAGCCCGCGGAAGTATCCAAGTTGCGACCAAAGATGCGCTATGCAGCTATCAAAACAGCGCAGATGGGTGTACGGCAAATTTTCTTCAAGCGCTATAAAAAACAAGTCGTGATGAAACGTGTCAAGAAAGTCGTCTACGACGATGTAGATAAAGAATGCATCCAAAGAATGGAACAACTTCGAGTCCGATGGGACGAAGCGGAGGATCGGATGTTGTTGATTTGTCGTGTAGCGAACAATTTTATGCAAGGCAACACGGGGCAGAAGGCTACGACAGCTTCTATTTGTCGCGATATTCTACAATGGCACTTGCATTCAATGCAAAAGTCGTCGCGATCGTGCCAACGTCGTATTTTGTATTTGATGCGGAACAAGGCAAACGTAAATCAGGTGAACAGTTGGTTGAATGAGTTATATCAAAGCGAGTATATAAATCGAACGTATGGAGCGATGTTCTATGTGGAACTTAAGAAACTGTACCCGAGCGTTGAATCGTTCACTCACGTTGCTCGGATATACTTCGTCCAGTTGGTGTCTGCAGTACTTCAGCTGGTCAACAAGGCCACGCTCCGGCAGAGTGAAATAATACCGGACACGTTGCAGCAGTTTAGTTTGCTTTATCGCAAATCTTTCGATACAAGTACAATGATTCGTCATTTTGACCCAAAGACATGCAACGAAGTGAATGAGTCGACAATTAATCTCCTCATACATAGTTCTGTTTGTAGTCAGCGTGATAAGATGCTCTACAATGTCCAACTATTTGAAATTTATCGCTCTTACGATGAAGGTATGATAGAGAAATGCTTTAGAAAGGTGCGCATTGTTGATCAACTTGTTGTGACGGGTAAAATGATATCTAAGCAGAGATTCCCGCTGCTAGGAAAAAAGGTCTGCATATCCAGTGTTTACAGGCAACAATTTTACCTTCTGATACCCTACACGATTTACGAGCAATGTCACGAATCATTGAGCGGAGTGCTAGAGAGCTTCTTTCGTTCTGATCAAATGTCTACGATCAGTTACACATGTGTAAATAGTGGAACCTCAATTCTAATAATGGAGTTGACCTTGATAGCTGGCACGCGATTCGATATTCAAATTCCAAAACAAGTGCTTAAGTTTGATCCAATGCAAATGCAAAATTCAGCGCACACTGCTGATAAGATAATTGGCCACTTTCGTAACTTGGTCGATAAGAGTCCTCAGGCAGAATATACGAAAGAGATTCCTAAAGAAAATATGGTACTTCAAGCTAGAAAGATTCAATTCAATATTAATGTGTCGGTTCACAAGATTGTATATAATACTTACGATACTATATCCAGACTGTATGACGCCCGAATACACTTCTTCTGTGCTTTACAACATCTCGGCAACACGATAACATTAGAAGGACTCGCAGACAAACCATTCCACTGCCCTTTTCGATGTGTTCTTGAGGACGCAGATTATTTAGCAACAATTTCGAATTTACTTGATGATAATGCATCTCTAATAATTCAGCTATTCGGTGAAAACAAGGTGCCAACATCTTTAGACCTCAATACGACAGAAGTCGCAACTTCATTTAAACTGGATCATACTAATATACTGGAAATAAGCAACGTTATCTACAGTATGATTGCGCAGCTTTCAGCGGAGAATCAGAAAAAGGAGTTAGGCAATAGCATACACCGAAGACCAGTAAACATGGTCCAAATTGCATATGATGCGCTCCGAGCAGACGAAATGGATGGATACGTGTCGGATGAAGAGGAACTGTTAGCGGAGCGTGGCGAAAACAACCAGCGCTACCAAGACTTTTTGGTGGTTAATACGCCTGTGCTATCTGTGGAGTTTGATCCAGGAGATAGCAAGATGGTTTCTTACAAAGAAATGCAAGTAGCCGAGAGTCTATTGCCGAGTTTAGATAAAAAGCAATATGTTCTAGACAAAGCCGTTGAGTGAGTATCAGAATTTATTTTTAAATTGATTTTGATTGAAATTCGCAAATATGCTAACTCAAAACAACATTTGCTTAAAACAAAATGAAAATGAAAAATCAACCACTTGGTAACGCATTATTTTCTGCAGAGACGCGTTGTGGAAATACGTAGATAACTCAACTGAAGACCTTGAGAAGCAAATGGACTTGGAAAACTTTTCAGTAGCCGAAAAAATTAAAACGAAAAATACTTTAGATTACGTTGAAGCATCCGAGATAGGTGTTAGCGTAGCTGAACTTCTTGTAAGTGAAATGATCATGCTGTCTGCTTGTCTAACTAAAAACTTCCGTGACTACTTCCAGAATAAATTTTCGGACGAAAGTGTTCTCCTTAAAAGTCTGAATATTCTTCGAAAGTTGTATCTGATCAAACGTGTAGGCGTAGGTTCGATTATGTACGTGCACAAAATGAAAGTGCGACCCTGGATTATTCATTCATTTCATGTCAAGCGATTGGAGCGAGTAAGTATGACGCTTTGTATTTATTGAATGTCTATTTAGGCAACATGCACGGTCAAACTAGGAAGCAATGACCCCGCAAGGTGAGATGAATTTTGATGCGTTAAAACGTAAGCGCGAAACTGACATTCAGGAGGAACCTAACTGCAAGAAAACAAAACAATCAATGAACCCATCAACATCACGCGAGAGACGAAACCTGAAGCCGGTGTCTCGATATAATTGCAATACAGCTGCATCCAAAGATTCATCTACTTCGACGTAAGTTTGGACGTTTCCTTTAATGTGACCCGTGTATATCGTGATATTTTTAGCGAAAAAGTAAAAGTGCACATGCGACCCAATCCATGGATCCGAGTCAATGGTTCTCTTAACCGGCGCGTCTTTGACAAGTGGATAGGAACAATACTGCTCGAATGCACAATACGCTGCTCGATTCCGGTGAAAAACTTGTTTATTCGATTTCACCAACTGCATCCTGTCAACATACTGTTTTTGCTAGAATGTCTTCGCGACCTGGAATGCATTGAGATGAAGCGCTGTATAAGTAAACCAACCAGTGTTTTTACAGAAGACGACCAGGTAGACGTCTGTAAGTGTACTCGATTGGTATTTCTCTGAGCGAATAACTACTATGTCTTCTTCGCAGCCGATGCAAATGAGCTAACGAATCCGGAACATATGTTTGTAATCGTTTGTCCGAGAGCTTTACTTAAGCTGTCTTTGTTCATCGGTGATAAGAAATATCAAATAGACTTCTGATTCGTGTTTGCAGCTTTATAAGATATTGCGTCAAATCGTTTAAACATCCTAGAGGATGTAAGAGAAGAACATTGTTTGTACTCGATGATAATTTGAATGAACGACAAGTGTAAAAAAAATAGCTGGCTTAGACTATGTTGTAACGGTAGGAAAAGAATCGTAACTGATAGATACCTAAGTTCAAAGCCAAAATATGAATCAACGACTTTTAGACAAACTTCTTAGCGAAGCATGTTATTACAACTCTCGGTGAAAATCAAATTACAACATATAAAAAATACATATAATTAATTATTAATTATAAAATATAATTTATATTTTTGAAAGTCGTTTGAAAATTTACAGCTTCGAAAAGACTGGCTTTTCACCTTTCGTGAGTTGGGCTACCACAGACGTTGTGAAATCTTCGCTTTGCAACAAAAGCTGATTCATTTCTCTCTGAAATTTAGCGAAAATTAATCACCATTTCCCACGGTATGCATAATTCATACAATCTGGTCCAGACCCTCCTGTGTCGTCCGGTCTAATGAATAAACCATGTTCTTTTTAGTTGCCTGCACAGCAACTGGACTTTTGGAGGCGATGTCCACAGCTAATTCGATTGCACCTAATAGCAACGTGTCTTTGCTTTGAAAAATCTGAAATGCTTCACCCATAGAAAACGACTTGCGATAAATTTCTCACTTACTTTGCTCACAAGTCCACTTTCATGGGCTTCTTTACTCAGAAATTTGCGACCCGTAAGGCATAATTCGCGAGCAAGGCTTTGGTTACCAATTACTTTCGGTAGCCTCTGCAGTGTGCCCACATCCGCAGCCATTCCAATCTCTACTTCTTTCACTTGAAACCACGCGTCCTCGGAGCAGTAGCGAATGTCAGCAGCTGTTATCAAGTCAACTCCCCCTCCGATACAGGCGGAATGCACGGCAGCGATAACAGGCTTGGCACAGGCCTCAAGAGCAGTAAATCCATCCTAGCGTTTCAAATCGGCTTGGATTCACTCAACAACTTAAATACATGTCGTTTTATACCTGGTACAACTTTATAGTTTTGCCGAGGTGCATTCCCTTCCGCGCAACATCATCGATTTCGTTCATTTCCTGTCCGAGTTTCATCATGTCGTTCAAATCGATGCCTGAAATATAAAAAACATTTCTTTTAATACTGGCAGCAGTTGCTTTATCTTATGCTTTTTGTTACCTGCAGTGAAGTGTTTGCCGGCTGCAGAGAGAACGATAACCCGGCAATCAGGATCGTTATTCAGTTGATCGAAGCAGTGCTTTATTTCGCTGCAATCAGAACAATCTTTATTCCATAGTTAAAGAAGCAAAATTATTCATACATCCACATGTGTTTACTAATCGCATTATACTTTTGTGGACGGTTCAGCTCTACATGGTAAACAAATGGTTTGGGCACTGTGACTGCTATTTCCTTGAAGTTCGCCCCGAATGGTTGGGACTGTTCCTTATCTGAACATAGCTTACGGGCAGCCGTTGATTCTAATAAAGGAAGAATATATTTTTCAAATTCAATGGGTGGTAGTTGGCTTCGGTGATTTGATTCTGAACGTGCGTGTTTTCAGGACAGTAGTAAGGTTCAGAAGACTTATTTTTCTGCAGGACAAACAACTCATCCTCGACTGGAAGCTCAATAAATCTTCATAACAGCTATTGGCCCTACCGAAGGACAAAGGACGTGTGTTTCAATGTGGAGTATCTATTGCACCATCGTGGACTTATATGGTGAAGTGTGGATCGGAAAAACTTTCATGGCTCCATGTTTTCGTAGTAATTAATAATAGTAGGAATATGTATGTTTTTCATAAACTTTGTTAAAGGAATAGCAAATTGGGCAAAACAGTATAGAAATTGGCAAAGGTCAATGGTCCGGCTCCAAAGTCCAAAATTCTCAATATTACATACTTACGTGGCCACCTAATATGCCTTATGAATGGAATGCTTTTTTGGCCAAGCATGACGTTTTTAGACTGGAACACAGAATTTACACAGCAATTGCAAACAATACGCCTTTACCTTCGACGAAGGATGGGAAACGTCATATGCCCTGCCAGGGATGACAACTAACGTCACGAAACTGTCAGTCGGCTTCTTGTACCCGGCAGTTTTTTGGCAGATTCTCGTGAAATTCGGCCATTCTATTAAATAATCACGCATAAATACAGCGTGTGCCCTTCTCCGACATGGCAGGCTTGCAAAAAGTTCCCGAGAAATCCCCTAGCCAGTTTCTACAGAGCGTAAGCTACTTGTTTTGGTTTTTGCTTCGGTTTTCAATTGAAACTTTCCTTCAGAACGAACGCTTCATTCCTACACTTCCCAAGGAGTATGAAAGCATCAAATTCAATGGCTGGGATATTTCGTACACGCAATCGCACATTTTGAAAAGCGTTTGCGTTGATAAGTGCACCGACGAGAGTGAGAATCCTTGTGAACTATGCGTGTAAGTATAGAAGACACGGTCCAAGTTCAGTTGTTAATTGCTAATCTCATAGATACGAGCGCTCCCTGGGACTTCCGCATTTGCCGGACATGGTTTTCCACAAAAATTCTCTTCGCCTGGTGCACGAAAATGGTGCGGTGCTGGAATTCACTCCCATGGAAGCCCTAAGACTCGTAGAAAGCGGAAAGATGGGACCTCAGGTTGCCTGTGCGGGGGAATGGAGGGAGACAAGGTATTTTGCCAACAATTCACGATTCGTGCTTGTTGCTCGTGCCCAATGAATAGTTTAGCATGGACTTTTGTACAGATCTCCGCAGCATACCGAAGAAAAATGCAAACCGTTCGACTGGACTTTCAAAACTAAATATGCTGGCAACGCAAACGATAAGTTTAAAGTGGAGGATTGCGACATGGAGCTGAACTTAAAAAAATTGTCAGTCCGTGAAGAAATATTATTCTACACTGATGTCACTTTGTTCGAGGACGAACTGCACGACAATGGAATCGCAAAGTATTCAGTGAAAATTGTGAGTCTTCCTACTAGCTATGATGCGTTTCATATATTTTGGTTTTTTTCTTTGCAGAGAGTGATGCCGTCAGGCTTTTATATCCTTGCACGGTATTTCCTGCGATTAGATCAAGTAATGTGCATGTTGAATGATGTGCGATACCACTACGAAATCGAGAATAACTACATCTTGCGCGAGTACGTTGGTCGTTCGGAGGAGTTCGAAAAAATGAAATTTGTAAGGACATGTAGCTGCATTATCTCCCTAGTCAAAAAACGATTTTAGCTGTATATTTTTTCCAGGATATAAAGATACGACTTCATGATCATAATCTTCAAAATCCGGAGGCACTACTTCCCATAGTCAGTAGAAAATCTCAAAAGCTAATATTCAAATAGATTTTTCAATTAGTTTACAACTGAACTCCCATATTCATTTAATTCCATTGTAAATAGCATTGCAATACGAAATAAACAGTAAAGCGAACTTGAGTCTTACTTTAATCAATTAAGGACTAATTTGCATCAGACTGTTGACAGGTGCACGACCGTGTTGGTTCGAGGTCTTTCAACGCAGATGATTGGAGCCCCTATCAATATCAAATAGTCAATATGCCCATTTATATTAAACACTTGGTTGCTTTGTGAGTTTGAATGTGAATGGTTTTTTAATCGATACATGTAACAGTGTTGAATTATGGCAACAGCATTTTGAATGCGTAAAATTGCATGTTAAAATCGCTTCGTTCGAGTTACTAGGGAAATTGGTGTGGCGTCTACGCAGAAAATAGCTCCTGCACAGCCAGGCGGTTCAATGTAACATTTGTGAGATCCTCTCCATGTTGATAGAATGCACAGTGTGTGACATTATGGTATTTCGACATTTTAATACTTTGTACAAATCATTGACTGTTATCAAGTTCCTTTTGATCGGGTACCTGCAAAAGATTCATTTAAAATGCTAGCATCCAGCGCATATCAAAATTTACAATTGTTCACATGCTGAGAAAAAGATCTCCTCTTCCGGCAGCTTCTCAAGACTGAATCTCTCTGGTAAATTTTTCTCGTCGTAGGTTTTATGTCGCGCCGCTCGGTTTCTAACAAAAGGATCGGGCAAAGTAACTCCCACATCGAAAAAAAAGTTCCCGTCTAAAGTGGTCTTATATTGCTTCCGACTCAGGATCACGGCTGTTATTATATTCTTAAGTAGTGTTTGCACTGCTAGCACCATGTACTCAGCGACAGCGTCGTCCACATTCACCAGGTCGTGTTCCCAGGCGCCGACCATCATCCTTCCCATAATGAAGCCTATGTCCGGCAGGAAGAATTCTTGCACACAGTACTTCGGCGGAGGCTGGTCGTCGCTTGCGTTGGGCTGGCGGATGAGTTCGACATTCTCATCTGGCAAGAAGTCGAACAGGTCGTAGGGCTCGAAGGCAACAGCCGCTCGCGAGCTGCGTTTCCTTTTTCTGTTGTTGCGGCTTGCCGAAGTCGACGCGATTGTAGACGGTGTTTGCGGTGTTCGCAGAACATCTATTTTATTGAGAATAGCCAGGAAAAACTGATTGTGCAAGTGGACGGATTCTGGAGTAAGCAGCTTGCGGCATTCGAGGTCGAATTCTTCTTGGGTCCACTTGCCGCTGAACCAAATTTTCAGGCAATCAAAATAACGCTGTACATTTTCCCCGAGCGACGATAACAGGGCGTTTTTAGCGGCTACCACTTTGTCTGACAGATCCGACATCACAGAGCCAAATATTTTACGGAAAGGCAAGCCAGAGCACAACAAACTAACTCTTTCCAACTTAGGCGACAGCTGGCTCTTGTTTCCCGACAAATTTCGAATCGACGAACCAAGAACATGCACAGCAGTTGACAGTGACAGTGACATAGAACGGAATGCGTTTGCACTGCGCTGGACAATTTTGCTACACAGTGTGGATCGTCCCCGCAGAGCAAAGGCGCAAAGTGGATCGTCCCCACAGATTAAATAGAGAAGCGAATGGATTGATTGCCGGATAATTGCGGGGGTCAAAAATAACAAGAATGGATTTTTTGTATAAGTAAATCATGTTCTCTTTTTCCTGATGGACTTTTTATACTAATACTACCATTAAATTTTACCACCAGCCGCCACGGCTGAGTAGTTGTAGTGTTAAGAGGAGTTAAATTAAATTAAAGGAAAGACAAAACAACAATTGGAATTGAACATCAAATTGACACTTAAAATACTTAATTTGAAGAAAAAGAGAAGGAAAGGCGCAAAAAAAGGAGACAATAAATTAAACGATAGGAAAATGTTAAAAAAGGAATAAGAAGTAAAACACGTAATAAATAAACAATTTAGAAAAATGCAGCTAAAAGTATCTAAATGGAAAGAGAACAAATTGGGTGGATTTGTGGAGTGATCGGATATTTCCATTTACTATGAAATTTCTGTTTTTCGTGGCTCTAAAAGTAGTTCGCATATTAAAGTAAATTGAAAGTATGAACGAAACTGGAGTATCCGTTTATTATTTTTTTTTTCAACGTTGGGAGGTGGAAATATTCAAAAGATACCGATTGTTTGGGTCAGTTTCATCACCTCCTTTAAAAATCGGTATAACTGCAGAAATTTTTAAGTATTCCGGGAATCTTCCCTGTTTAATACATCTATTTATTAATTTCACGAGTGTATCAGCAATATTTTCTTTGATTAATTTGAGGTCATCAACGGAGATACTATCAGGGCCTGGTGCAGTATGGTTTCTTAGAGAATCAATAATTTCGATTATTTCTTTTTTATTGGTTGTTCTTAAATGGAAAGAAGAGATTGGGGATGTGTTTCGGGACGAAGATGTCCGCATCGGTGGTAATTTCATTTCTATTTCATTACTTATTTTTGAGAAATGGTGATTAAGGCAGTTGGCTATTTCCCTCGATTCACTGATCATCTTGTTCGCGAAAAATAGTGTGTCGATATTGTTTGTCCTATTTTTTCACCTTTCCTTAGAACATCGTCAACTAGATTCCAGAACTCGCTATGGTTTTAATTGCGATGTTATTCGAAGTAATATATTTTCCGTTGTAAGGTTCCCTGTTCCATGCCGAGAGGCAGGTGCTGATCGGTATCTTTTGAAGATTTCCACCTCCCAACGTTGAAAAATCACTCTTGGAACCAGTCACAATCAAGAGGATTGATCAATGATGGGCGGCTGCTGCATGAATTGGGTAATATTTGCGCGCGGAGCAATTTAACATCATCGCCTGAAAATACATTGATGCATCAGCAATAAATGGAATTAATTTGAAGCACCGAAAATCGACTTTCGAATGATTTTAAAGCTTCGATGCATCTTTACTTGAAAATCAGATTTTTTTTGAAACCATATGGTAATTCAATCAATCAACTGCATCTTAAAACTTAGCCGAGTAACATTTATTTTTTTAAAGTGCCTCACACTGCCGTTGCATAAAATCTATAAGAGTTTGGCGCCAGCCGATCCAATGTATCGAAATTTTTTCAAGTTAACTTGGTAATCATTCAACGCGGCGAGCGTGCTGGTGCGTTCATCACTCCCATACTACCCAATTCGGAAGCCATTATGTTTTTCATAATTTCCGTAAGCAGTTTTTAAATTGATGTTTAAAATTATTGTTTTTCTTACTTTCGAGATAAAAACATTCGTTTATAAAACACTTTCGTTTTGTATAAATTAAAATGCTAGAAAAAGTAGTAGGTTCTACGTACTCCAGGGTAAATGCGCTTCAGTTAAATAACGGGCGTAAATCTACGCCAATAGAAGCAAGAAGGAATCCATGTCTTGTTTTCAGACATAAATAACTCTCTGTTGAAATTTCCGTAAAAGATCAAATTAACTCTTTCATTGCGCGCTCATAAGGCACTTGTGTTGCTCTACTCATTGAATTCATCAATGTTTTGCTCTGATTATTCAATCCGGTTCTGGTCGAATCCAATAAGACTGAACATGTTAGTAGCTAGGCACAGTAGTTAAGTCATCATTCTTCTTCGCCAGAATCGATTCCGCTGGATCGTCAAAAAGTGCATGCATCTCTGATACTAAACAAAACGATCCGCATTGAATTATATAAATTTATTCTACATTTTAATAAAAACTCATCAGCCATCACTGAAACCGAGGGCTCGTTAACCCAAACCAAGCAAACTGGCCTTCAGAGACTCATGTTAAATGAAGAACATGAATCGTTGATATGGCGCTTTGAGCAGACGATGGCAAGTTGAGTCGGAAATCTCATCATACTCACAGGCAGCTTGTGGTGCACAATATAAAGTTCAAATTCAATTTGTAATTGATTTAATTTTCAGAACACATTGTATGGTGCTCGATAACGCTTTTGTATACTTGTCACCATATTAGCGATCCAGTGAGTAAGAGTCATTGCCTCGAATGGCACTTGTAAACAATAAATTTAATTACGACTCTAACTCTACAAGGATATGGTCCTTTTGTGCTTTGTTTCCTGGAGTACATGAATCCACTCTTGAGCATGGAGGAAATGGGGTCGTTCAGCATTTACCGCAGCCCGAAGTCGTGTCACTATCTGGTAGGATACATTTTGGAAGCTATGAGTTTGCCGACGTTTGAAGGATAGCATGAGAAGTCCTTTGTAGTGCTTAGCAAACAAATCGCCGACTGTATGCTTACTACAGCTGTTGGATCCGCCTTATTTAACGTAAATGAGTCAAATACGTCTCTTTAATGTAGTTTGTGAAAACAAATGTTGGGAAACATATTTTTTGTGTTAATAAATGAAAATTGATGCTTAGGATTGTGCTGAATGCTAACATTGATTCTTTAAGTATCGATACTTTAGCAATTTTTGAACGAAAGAGTGAATATTAAATATGAGTCAATTTTGTAAAATTTTTGCTAATAACTGTTTCAAGATAACAGCTCAGCACAAAAATTTCAATGATTATTTGAGCTTGCAAAAAAGTTGAAAGTGACTAAATCATTCTTCAATTTCATCTAACTAAAATTAAATAGCTGATCAACTAACTTTTTATTTAAGCCTTTTAATCACTCGAGTTTGTCCGCAGTGTGGGTTTTTAAAACAGGTAAGCAACTGTGAAAAATGCAACTTATTTAATCGAAAATCTCACCCATTTGAAACCACTTAAGTTCCAAGGTAGAAGTGTTCAAGTGTGCGACATGTAATTAAAAAAATATTGTGAGATTCTACTTGTTAGCTTCTAGATATGCATGTGCATTTGTGCAATAGACCGGATCGTAGGTTGCAAAACATTGACGCTCATTTTGAATAAAAAAACAAGCCGAAACACTACTCCACTTGCAATCTTATTAAACTTTCATATGGGATAATTCTGATGAATTACTTAAATGAAAATGTGATATGCTATTGTGTCTTACATTACATTAATTTGCGATAAAAAATTCGTTAAGCTTCCGTACTTAAGGCAATTTTTGCGGACCTCGAAATGAAAACCATCCACAGTTTGATGGAGGCCTGCACATTTAAAAGAAATTGTCTTTAGTCATTAAGGCTTGGTACGCATGTAATTATGAAGGTGCTTCAAAACTATACAAAGTGTGCCTCGAAAACCCGATAGAGTTTGCTTCGTCAAGCTGTATGTCATGGAATATTCTGAAACAAGTTAGTAAGCCATGCACGGGACCACGCCTATTCAAAATTCGATTAATAATCTGTCCGAATGGGAACCATAACTTAGTATTTCTTTTTACACCACATATTTATCGTGCAAATGTGAAACGACATGACATATCATCATGGGCCCCATGAACGCTGCTTTTTCGTGCCGCAACAAGGACTTCGTTTGTCCGAATGATGTGGCTGTTGATAAATCTGATTCTGAACTTACTAAATATTTATCTTTTTATTTGCTTTCACTTGGCCGCTCAGAGATTTATTTAAAATTCAGCAGCCGTTGCACGAATCCAGTTTAAGAAAAGAAGATAAAGGGTACTCTAGTTTATTGCATCAAATGTGGAAAACGTAGGGGAAAATTGGGCACGTTTTATACGTGAAAATCCCTGGGGTGTAATAAGCCAGAGAGAAGCCTTTTTATGCTTTTTGACATTGAATGTGTGCGTCAATGTAGGCATGGCAGTATATAAAGCTAGGACATCACAAGCGGATCACCGAACAAACGATATACACACTTGCAGGCATCTACAAAATATATGCTATGACGTGTTAATCAGAGCCGACGACATCAAGAGGCTTTTCAAGAAAATTTAGCTCATGCGGCTGAGTCCTTTGCTTTTGGTTTGGATTTGAATTTATTGTTATTGTTGAATTCTGAAAGGCGTAATGATGTTCACTATTTGTATTCAAGGACATAAGCGTGGCGTAGATACACATACATATATTTACGAGAAGCTAACAAACTGATTTAGCGGGTAAATTCGCATTTAATTTGGAAAACATGATTTGTTTTGAACATAGTCCGTTTGGACTGGGGAACAGAATAAAATGCAAAAGGGTTTAAAAAAAAGCTGTATCTCAATTTAGCATTGAAGGCAGTGAGCGAAAGTATTGTGAGCTCAAACTCATACAGCAAATGGAGTGACAATTTCATAGAGATCAACCTTATGTTGGAATTTTCATTGTTAGGAGAAATTTTTGATTCCAAACAAGACAACATTGAAAACAATGAACTGCCACTCAAAATTAATTAAAGGCTTTTTCAATTACAATCCGCAGAACAGCGTATTGATATGATTAAGGACACTTTTACCCATATTTAAATCTTAATGATTGGAAAGAACTCATTGAATCTGTGCGGTTTGAAATATTAATATCATTTGTATCACCTTTAGTTGCCTGAATTCCGCAGCTTCGCTTTTTTTAGCTAGTAAAAATGAAAATCATATCCACAAAGCTGAAAGTGGTGAGCTATTTCCGCAATCAATATGAATGTTCACCAAAAAGAATCAGATCCACTCTTACATTCTTCAGTCCATTATGTCCTCGAGAATGTCAGTGCTACAAAAACAGCTGTTGCGATTTTTCACTTTGATGCTTCGGAACTTTTCCGGATGCAGACTTCATGTCCAAGTGATCAAAAAGTTTGAGAACATGGCTTACAAGTAATATTAAAAGCACATGCAATCGCCAATAGAACAAAGCCATTCGCTGCTATGAGACAATAAGCATCTCTCCATGCTTGTCAGGATTCAAGTCCAGATAATTGTTGATATATGGATGGATATGTTATGAGTAAATCGATTTTCGAAGGACATTCTTTTACTTTTACCATCTATGTTCATGTGTGTTGTTGCTAGCACCATACTCCTGAGAGCAATTTGGACTGAAGGTATTGTCATCTTTCGATAATTGCTATTGAGAGGTGTCATTGTTTTGAAAAACGAATATTTTCTTGCCAATGTGTTGTAAGAGCTTCGAAAATATTCGCCACTTATGTGAGATATAAAAATCGAGTATTTGCTCATATTCTCGCTATAAGACACAATGTGATAAATCATGGTAAGGTGAGCCCAGTTCAATTCTGTATCATTCAGCTGATATCAAGCAAAACGTTTCTTTCTGTAAATATTCCAGACATGTTTCTACGTTCAGGCAGTTTACTGTGATGATATCTCAATTTCATCACATTTTCCCATTTTACATGGTACACATACGTTGTGGAAATTTCAAACTGAAACATTTTATAGATTTGTGTATAAATTGTGTAGGACACAACAATTTCGTACGTCGTGGCCCGCAATCTCTCTTGAGTTGAGAAGAGGTAAGAACTTCTTATTCCTTATTATGTTTGGAGATCGAATCTCGTACCCAGCCGCACGTTTTCACTTGTGACACTAAGGCTTCGCATTCCGTATCCTGATGTGAATAACCTCGAATTCTTTTTTAGTTCTTCTTTCTATCGTTCCTTTTGTTGGTCGTGAGGAGTTGTGCTATGTTAAGTTTATAGGATTTCAGCGAAGGAAACATGTCTGGTTGTTCAGATTTAGATATGGATAGAGTTAGCAATGGATGCAATAAAGTCAAAGTAAGACGTTTAGATTACACTTTGTTGAAACATAAAAGAACTCTACTAATATCGAGAAATGTAACGGGAAATGTTACGCGACATTGGGTACAAGAGTGTAGTAAAATGAAGTATTTTATGGGTTAATTTTACGTAAACTTCAGGGTCTAGTGATGAAATATGTCGTAGGATATTCGAAATCTTCTGAGTGTTTAGCATTAAGGCTTTAGAACGGATGGCATCATTTATGGATTTTTTGACTGCATTATGCACATACGTAACTATATATTTGCCTTAGTATGAAAAACACAACACTGAACATATGGTATGGAAAAGAACGGAACAAAGATGCTGTCAATCTTTGGTGAAAAGAGAAGGATTTAAAGCAGTATCAGTATTTTCAGAGTATCTATGTTGTTGCACACTTCAAAACTTAGAGGTGAAACTGTCATAGACATTTTAGGTGTGGAAGAAGAGAATAAGTATTTACTTGTTAATAAACAACGCCTGATTCAAATTTCCTAATTCAGCAAGCCTCCAAAGTGCAAATGTAACTGTTTCGTTTCTAATAATAGCATGTTGATAGCGAATACTCAACGAATACAATGTCATATTCTTTAGTGATTCCCTACTGGTCATCCACTGACAAAGAATTTTTCCATATTTATGTACCTAAAAAAGTGCATGGCTGTGCTACTGCTTACCATTTGGAATACAGTTAACTTGAAGCTGCAGCTCCTTGTAACAATAGGGAAGACGAAAGGCATTGTGTCCAGATGTGAGCTAAAATAGCCTTTTATAATCCCTTAGATAAGCACAATTTCATTTCGAAATTTGTTGTCTTGTGATAATAAATTGAGCTTTGGCTGAAATTCAGCCTTTCGTTTTACAAGTAGCAGGCAGCGTGCGAAAAGCATGAAGGCATCTAACCCTTCGAAGGCTTAAGACAACAATGAGTCTCTAGGATATTGAATAGCTAGGATTTTATTACGAGCGCATATTAATCGGATTACGGGGTAAAACCTAATTTTAAAGTCAGCGAATTCGATCTCTATGAAAGTAGAAAAGACTTTTGTTCCACGATAGCTCAGTGGAAAGTTGTTTTCTTTCAATTGTATAATTCTTTGAATCAAGGACTTCATCTTTGATTTTGAGTTATAATTGATGCATTTGAAAAAGGAAATTTTCTACATTAATTGATTTTTTCCTGAATACTTGGATCCTCCACAAATGGCTTGTTGCTTTTGTCCAAAGATGATTGAAAGTTTCGATGCAATTTAGTAGTGATTCTGTATGGATAGCCAGCAAAAATTCATTTCTGTTTCGTGTGTATTTTGGCGATAATTTTACACTAGTGCACGCACGCACGGATAATTATATTGATTAGTCACACAGTAGACTGCCGTCGCTCTTAAAAGGCCTCAAACTTAACAGTTGACATACTTTTTAACTCGATGATGAGCTTTAAAGGCTTTAAAGATTGCATATAGTTGCTGACGGATGAAATTCTTGACCGTAATGTTGTTTTTAATAGAATGCACATGAAAGTAGAGCATTAGTCTTTAATTACTTAACACAAGCCAAAAGACAAAATGAATCACATTGATTATAATCTTAGATACATCTATATAAGACACATAAGCAGTTAAATATTAATGTCGGATTGAAGTAATTTTGCACGATAGTCCACGACTGGGTATATCTTGAAAGAATTAATAAGCGGAGCTCGCTGAGTTAACTACGTAGTTGCTTTTCAGAGGTTCAAATTTGTATTTATTGTTGTTAATAATTATGTTTTCCGCAAAGAAAATATTACATATTATGTATGACCAGCGAAAATCGTTTTAAGAATAGTCGATGAAATAAACTCTGACAAATCAGAGTCCATGCGGCCATTTAAAAACTTTATTTAATATATATTTCTATATTTATCATAGAATCGAAAACAATAAAGATTCTAAATAAAGTTTTTTAATGGCCGCATGCAAACTGACTGGCTTCAGCTTTACAATATCGCATTTGTGGGTGTTTAGTTGGATTTGAAGAAACGGAGCTTGTGCTCATACCAGGATAACGAGCTGAATTGCAAACGGAGCTTGTGCATTATTATTCTTGCAAAATCTACAGCGAAAACATTCATAAGCGGCGAATGACAGTTGGACGTAGATACAAACATGTATCCGTTCAATTTGCGCAGTGCCAACATGAATAGAAAAAAGAGGTGTGTACCATGACGTTTAATTTAAAATTTAATTTATTGCTGCACGGCAAAGCTGCTCCGATCTGAAATGAATCTTGGAGAACAATTGGCCACTATCTGCCACTTTTTACCGACATCAAGCTCCGATAAGATCCTTCGTTTGGTTAGAGAAAACAGAACTTTCAGTAACAGCAACTGTGATTCAGAAAACTGGCTCGGAGGTTTATTGGCGTCAAAGACTTGTTTCCTGTTTTCGAGCAAATTTATAAGATTTCATGTTTCCAATTTTCCAAATAGTTTTCCTTTTCTAAAGAGAAAATTATTCGAGGAGATAGAATGTAGTATAGCTTTCTATCATTAACTCACACTAATTAAATGAACAGAATAAAATAAAAATAAATAAATAAATCTAGAATTTTGATACAGGAAAAGCTACACTTTATGTATATAGCAGATGAAACCGGTGTACACCTACATTAAATAAAAGTATGCGAAGATTGTTTCTATAGATACGCTACATGGTTGTTTTTTAATCGCTTACGTTTGCTGTGAGCATTGATAAAGAAAAATGATGTTAAGCCCTAATTTTAGTTCATAATATTTCGCACAATATACCCGTTTTTGTTTACTTTGAAATAAAATAGATTTTTTTTTGTACTGCCTGAAAGTGCTGTGTGGTGTCTGTTTGATAGCTATAACATCAGTTACTCTCGTGTACTACTTCATCTGTGTACTATATACCAGTTGCCTTGGGAACAGACATAATCATTTGCGGTTTCCTGTGATACATATACATATATGTCCAGATGAAAAATGAATTGAAAAGTAGGCACCAAAAGTATCAATGTTTGGATCATAACAATATTATGGAAACTGAGCTTCGAAGTAGGTAATAGTAACACAATGTTTTGTATTGTTTTAAAATGTAATGTACTTCATGAATATTTGAAAAGCCAAAATGACTTCAGATGCCAATATGAGTTTGGTTTGTCGGTCAGTTGCAATTTAGTGAATATCTTGGATTCGATATGCATTTGCGGAAGTTGTTTTTCATTAAGTATCAAGATTCTCTCCTGACGTTATTTATTTTGTTTCTGTTTCCTGATAAATGTATGGACAAAATAAATCTGACGTTTCAAAAAATGCTTTATTAAATATTTACTAGTTTTGGCTGCCGATCATTTATTCGAATTGATATCGTGTAATATCCCATAGTGGGCGGTAAATACAAACCTTTATTTGATTAAAACTACATTCAGTCACTATATTTTCACGTTTCAAGTTTTCAAGAAAACCAGTGAAAAGTGTTGGATTCGAGCTTAATTATGACCTAAAGCGTGAAATATTGTATCCAACCCCCTAAAAAGTTTGCCTAGTCAATCGTATTGTTGACTGATTTATTTGAGCAATCAATAACGGCTCCATGGCAAGAAATTTATGATAACAATTTAGGATAGTGGAAGGGTAGCCTACTATTACTTGCAAATGACCCCACTTGGGGTAGTTTAAGTAGCCTGCTGATAGTTCCTATAAATTACCTGTATCTGAAAATCAGCCGTTGAGTAGTATTCGATTATGAGGCGCCTTATTTGAATACTTTAATTTCCATGACGCACGTGAAAAACGTTCGTTGAGTTTGTGCTTCTCCAACATGAGAAGTGTGTGGGAGGCTCGATAATGCAGTGCACATCCCTTAACGTTGCAAAGCTTTCCGTATATAGTGTGAGGATGTTTAAAACGAATTCAGTTAACAATGGACTTTCACTGGGCTTCCGTCGATCTGGTCGCTTTTATTTCATTACAACTGACGAGCTACGGACAAATGGAGAACAGAAGTGTCCTTCGCATGCAGTAGTGAGCAACATTGTTGAGTGACATGAAATGTCTTCAATCAAGTTGAAAATTTCGTGCTTGTTTTCATTTGCTTTAGTGCTGGCCATCGAAGAGGTGATTGAAAACTGTGGAAGTGAGAATTCATGGACTGTTTCACGTTTAGTTGCTGAGTGGTGATTGATGTTCTTGTAGGGCAGTGGGTGAAGGTGTTACGAATGATAGCGGTCCCACAATAAGGAAACCAGTTAAGTGTAATCCGTTGCGTGACATTGTAGCCTCTGCCTTGCTGGAACTGTAAGTTTTATGAAGAAGGCGACCTACATTGAAGTGACGCGTAGATTAGGTGCACTGTTATGTTCAGAATATAGTGAAGCCAAAAGCACATAGTATATCAAGGTAATAGCGGCACATACCACTTTTAGTCAAGGCTTTGTGCTGATGTTGAGAGACAATGGAAGGCGTCCTATCGTCTCGTTTATGGAATTACTCAGTCCACAGATCGCATCAGGCTGCCAATATACAAGTTTAAATTATTGTATCGAATTGACCTCACCGGGCAGTGACGATATAAACAAGCGATAATTTTATTAAAATGATTATAAATGCGGACTTAATATTCTTCAATGGCAGCCACATATGGGTGTTATGTAAAAGCGCCAGAAACAAATTGGATAATATATGCGATGGCCATGCTGGTAAGTGTAATATCTGAGACTATTTTACAAAATTTGTTGGTATGGCTGCAAATTTCAAATAAGAGTTGCGTTCACTTTGTCCATGTTGCTAATACTTTGCAGTAGAGCGAACACACTTGCTGCCAGAGTATAGTTAATTGCTTCCTTACATATTATTTCTTATTTAATTGCTCTGAAACAGTAGTAAAGTTTACTTTTTGATTCTGATTTACGTCGTGCCTTGTAAAACCTATGTATGAAGAGTTCAATACTCCACCAAAAATACTCCAAAAAGAGTTGTAACCGGAACAAAACGAGCGGAAATCGTGGATGCTGTAAAAGCTTGATAGGATTTTCTATGGTGGATCTTGCGAAAAGGCCAAAAATCAACACGTAAAAAATATCTCTTTATGAAAACTTTAGTTTCTTTCTATGAAATAAAGCTGTTTTCTTTGCTGGATTTAAGCGTATGTAACTACAACTTGGCACAAAAAATATTCAAGTAAAGATTCTTAGCCATGATATTTACTCATTCAAACCATCACTTCCAATACAAACTTTTATCACTCATTTACACTTCAATTGGGGCTAAGTTCAGTAGACGGGTGACTAAATATGCGTAAATCATAAACAAACTTTGAAGCATTAAAAAAAATTATATCACTTATGATTAGTGTTACAAGTGGTGAAATTCTTCCAAAGTAATAAAGGATTTCGAGAATAAGGTCAGTGGAGATGCACCGTAAAAATTTATGTGCTCTCTTTGTACGATTTAGTTCAATTCGAGCCTTCAAAATTGTGTTACATCGTAGAGCATAAGCTAGCTTTACAACTAGTAGTGTATTCAAATACTACTCATTTCCATAATCACCAAAGAACAACCTAGAGGCTGCATTTTTCCCTCTTCTTAGGCGATTTGAGGTACAATAGTATGAAAACGAGTTTCGTGTAGTTGCATTGCGTTTTTACGTGTTGATAGGACTTTCCAGTGGTGTTTGATGAAGCGTAAGCTTTTAAAAAAATGGATGAGACTTTAGCAAAAACGAAAGAGATGAAACTTACAGAATGTTGAGCTCACGAAAATCCGTGCTACTTTATTGCAACTCCTAATTGTATTCGTCAAGTTTGACTACATGCATTTTGTCAATTTATTTGAATACTACTTTAGGGATGAGTGATTGAGAGTGTAATAAAACATAATATAAAATTAGCAGAATAAATGATAGATGAGCTTTTAGATCTGAATTGTCTTTTCAGACAAGAGTTAAAGTATGACTACATTCTTATAATTACTTTGAGTAAATTCAAAGGATTTCATTCACCTTGCTTTACATTTTCCATTCATTTCTAGGGTGGACTTTTCCGAAAAACAATAGACAATTCTGTCTTGCAAAATTAGGTTAGACTGAACGAAGAGATTGATGGAATGCTTCATAATAACTATTTATAATATCAAGAATGTCCGTTGGAATCAACTACAGATATATCTGTATGGCTATATTTCTACATTTTTGATTAATTTTGTTTGACGTTTCGCTTTGCCATTGAGCTCTTAAGAAAGAATTTCGGTTTGATATGAGGATAAAAGCAATCTGATCGACTTGGTTTAATCTATTCCTTCACTTCACTTGTCACTGACAATAAAGTGTTTCGCATCTGGAACACGAAAGTGCCTTAAGATAGCTTCATCTTTCAGGCATCATCAAACTTGAATGATTGCCTTACAAAGGATTTTCTTGACTGAACAACTTTGCTACAAAATATTAGGTACACAAAACATACAGACAATCGATTGCAGGCAGGTAGCTCCAATCAGAACTGAAATTGTTATTTGTGAATTCGATTTTCGGATTACTTTGTTGTGTGCACGGCTCAATATTCAAACAAGTAATATACGTTCTGACATAAATGGGATATTTTTCATTACCTTATTTACAAATAGAAACTATTGACAAGTATTCTTGATGGTTGTATGCAGAGAAGCGGAAATAGAGAGTGTTTCTATCGGTAAAGCTATTTCCACAAGGCTTATTGTCTTTGTGGATATTTGCCACTAGATGCTCCTACAACCATAATAAAGCAATAGTGAAGCCATTTGCATAGGCAAAAAAGATGAATTCTCTTCCATACTATTGTACGGAACATATTAGCGCGCATAAATCTGACCTTAAATAAATTACTTCTACTTAAGTAGAGGAAAAAATGCAGCCTACAAGATATTCTTTGGTAATGACGGCAATGCCAAGTAGTTAGATACACTATTAGTTGCAAAGCCAGCTTATAGTCTACGATCTAAACCAAATTTGGAAGCTCAAGTTAAACTAAATCGCACAATAAGAGCACATGAATTTTCAAATCCCTTTTTAACCTTATTCTTGAAATCCATTATTACTTTAGAAGGATTTCATCACTTGCAACACTTATCATAAGTGATATAAATTTATTTTAATGCTTCAAAGTTTTTCATTAACGCATAGTCTAATCACCCTTCTACTGAACTTAGCCCCAGTTGAAGTGTAAATGAGTGATAAAAGTTTTTTTTTTTGAAAGTAATGGTTCGAATGAGTAAATATCATGGCTAACAATCTATGCTTGAATATTTTTTTCTTGCCAAGTTGTAGTTGCATACGTTTATATACAGCAGAGAAAACTGCTATATTTTGTAGAAAGGAACTAAAGTTTTCATAGAGTTGTGTTATTTATGTGTGTTTTTAATTAAGGGTCCCAGAATATCTTACTATCAGTTAGTTTTGTACAGATTTTTATGAAATTCGTTATTTGAGATTGCTCATGGGAATGCTTGTCGTCGGACCTGACCATATGAGAGAATATTAAGCGTGGGATAGATAAAATTAGACAAGTAAGGTAAGCGCTTATTTCTGTCTTTTGAATAAAGATTTTTTTAATTAGTTAGAAATTATTATTCATTTCGAAATTTCAGGCGGTGAGTGATTAGTAAGTCAAACCGAAAATGTGAGTAACTAATGAAGGTAATAATTTTTTAACAGATTCACTGCTATAAAAACTACCGCGGCTACTCATTATATGATAGCCAATATGCATTGAGATACACCAGTGACCTCAATGTTTGATTAAGTAGAGTTTTACCATGCATACAATGATTAGCAGCAAATCCAATTTTGCTGGAATAAGCTGATAGCATGATAAAGCTACAAAAGAAGGTTTGTTAGCGCCCAGCAGTTTGAACCGCATGGCTCTCCGCAATGCGTATTGAACGAAATATCAACTAACACCTTAAAACTTATCGTCTAAACATTTCACATTTTTGGAACTGAAATCATGATTGAGCTGAATCAGAAAACAGAACTGATAACTGAACGACCGTGTAAAACGCCCTTAACTCTCCGACTTATATACTCAAACGTGCTTTAGAACAAAACTTCAGCAGTCATAAACTACAGACCATGAGACAAAAATTACACCAGTTTCAGTTACAGTGATGCCATTGGCGCTATGCTAAACGCGGCATTGCCATAACTTACTAAAATATTTTTTTTCCACCCATTTATCTCGATTAAAAGTCTCTTTCTTTGCCATAAATCTTATCTTCCGGTGCCGTAGCTGCCCTTCGCATTGGGCAAAACGATAATGGTCAGTTCTAAATTCCATTCTCAGTAGAGTGGCTGTTGGGGATGTTGCCATGTATATGTGTACACGACTATAGCTGTTAAAAACACCGCTGGATTATTGTGTTTAAGTAACAGCAAGCTTCTTTACAATGAAAATCCTTCAACAAGGATATTTGTAAAGTATAGCTCAACAGCGCAAAGCTATTGACCTTATGAATGAGCAAAGGCAAGCAGCTTGGTTAATATATGTACTTTAGATTACTTATGCTGATGCTTAATATTTTATCAGACGTCATGGGCTTTGACGATATTTTTAGAATTTAATGGAGTAATGTTTTCAACGAACGACGAACTTATCAATAATGTAAATATTTCAAGAAGAAAAACACTGTCAAGCTGGGGAGTATCTGAAATTATGCCAACGGATTTAGTTTTGTCTTTACCTGATGGCAGTCCATGGGAAATTTATCTTAGACTTACGGCTTTAGTACTCAAATGGATTCTAACAAATTATTAATTAAATTATTATTAACTTTTGCGTTTAGTTAAAACTTATTGAAACTCCGTAAAGCGATATAGCTAAGACAAGACGTGCATTTTGGGAAGGCAGAATGATTCATCTGCGATGTAACAATAAACAATTATATTTTATAATGATTAAGAGGTTGATACGTAGTATGTCACCCAATTTCACTTACTGTAATGATGTGGAATGATAGTCCTCATTGATTGATACCACAATCAATGCGCTGATTTAAATATATGGTTGACTGGACTAATACACACGGATACCTTGCATCGTGATGTTTAGAAGGGTATATTGAGAAACTCTATTTCGATAATGAATGAAAAATTTATTCGATAAATAATGGGAAAAATTTACCCTGTAAAAATTTAATAGTGGAGTAGGAATCAAATACTGATTCACTTCAAAAAATTAATTTGGTAATTTCGCACTATCCATGTTCAGAAAATTAGGGAAGTATTCATTCTCTAGCCAAAATGATGTCGACTTATACGTCAAAAGGTTATTTAGTTAGTTTTAACAGCGAAATGTACATGGTGACTCAAATTTTGTCCCTCCTACCTGTTGATAAAAAGTCATTTCCATGATATCTCATGGCAACAGAAAGTCGCAATAAAAGCCAGCAATGAATTACCATAAAATTTTGTTGCAAACTGACTAAACTGCAGAAAAAAAGCTCTGTTTGGCACGACTGCTCTTCTTTTATTCAAATAACGGTGGTAGCTATTGTTGTTTCTAATTTATGGTAAAATCTTTTTTGTAACCCAAAAATAATAAATGGCTTTGGTTTATTGAATATCCGATGCTGAAGTATTTTGATGTGCTGAGATTGGTTCGGAGATGCCTTGCGAGTTGAAGATTCTCTTTGTCATTTTATTAATTCAACGTCGTCTCGTTCACAAAAAACGAATGAAAAATCAATTTAATAAAATCAAAAATAACAAAGCACTGAAAAATACAGCGGTTTCTTGCATTGGAAAGCCAATACGGTTTCAATTTTCTGGATTCTTCCACCAAGTCTTCTGTTTGATGTATGTATATTTAAATAGGACGCTGATTAGCTCATCCTGAATACAGTCAAATTTAGACTCATCGAAATAAAGCTCTGTGTATAAGATGGCTAACCTCAACAACACCAGACTTCAAAGTAACTGCCTAATAAATTGCCAATAAATTGTGTTTTCTTGATCTTTCTTCTTTTGTCCGGGGTTGCGCACTGTGGCCTGACGACTGCTTTGTTCGTCTGTCTGTCACAGGCTTCTAACTCCTAAAACAAATGAGATATCGACTTGAAATTCCCACATAAGATGTAAACTCTTGGCCCGAAGACTAATAAATAAAAATTATTAAAAAAGTTCATTTGTAGGAGGCCTATGCAGAGCAAAGGAAATTTTATTTTAATCCTATATACGCTTGGTAGAAAGAACAAGCAGAGAACATTTTGAGGCTCATCATGGTTCTTGGACACATTTTCCTACAAGTCTACCGCAAAACCTTTTAACGTGAGAAGCTGCAAGTTATGTACAAAATGTACTATGCTTCTTTTCCTTTTATACATCAACGACATTAAGCTGGCCTTTAGCGATGTTAATTTTCTATTGTTTGCCGATGACTGTAAAATCTTTAGAACCATATCGAAACTGGAAGAGGTTCATATTTTGCAATCAAATCTTGACAGCTTCCATAACTATTGTAATAATAATAGTTTAGACCTTAATATTGACAAATGTCAATTCATCGTCTTCAATCGTACTAAAGTGGAATTTTCGCTCTCATATAACATTAACAATACAAATCTGAATAAGGTGGAACATATTAAGGATCTTGGAGTTACCTTTGACACATCTTTAAATTTTATCAAGCACATCGGAATCATTTCTAATGAAGCTCGTCGTATGTTAGGTTTCTTCATTAGAAATACACAGGACTTCAGAAACCTGAGAACACTAAACCTTTTGTATTTTTCTTTAGTCAGAAGCAAACTCGAATATGCTTCTGTTATTTGGAATCCTTACTATACGACCCACTCTATTATATTAGAAAGGATACAACATAAATTCCTCAAATACGTTGCTTTCAAGTTACACATTCCGTCGGTAAACATAAATTACTCCGAAATTATGTCTATTTTAAATATAGTATCGTTAGAGACAAGGCGTAATTGTTTTGACGCGATATGCTTTTACAACATCATAAACAGTAATCTCGATTGCCCTGACTTCTTAGCAATATAGCACTTAAAATACCTGCCAGATCTACCCGAAATCCCGACATTTTCATTTTAAATAATTACAAAACTAATTATGGCTTGTTTTCACCTCTCGAACGAATGAAAAGAATTGCCAACAGTTTGTGGAATCAAATCGACCTTTTCAACACAAATGTAAATGTGGTTAAATTAGCTATCTTGAATAACTGATCAAATATAATCTCATGTATTGGTGCACTTATTGCATCAGTTGAAATTAGTTTAAGAATGTTTACCTATTCAACTTTAATGTTTTATTCATAAGTTAAAGGGCATTAGCCGTATAAGTATTAAATAAATACTATTCATTTAAATAAAAAAATACTTAAAATAGTTTATTACAAAATAGAAAACAATTGTTAGTATTTTTGAAATCATTATTAATTTCTCATTAAATGGGAAATTCCTATAACTGCCCCGAAAACTCAAATTGAAATTATCAACATATCTTAATGACTTGAGATCTTTAGAATACAAAACCACTTTGAAATGGAGTATGTATATATGTGTGTGTGTTTTTGTACGTACATACGTACGTACGTTTGGAGACAGTTTTTTTCACGAGCATGACTCTCGCAGGAAAAGTCGTATTAACTTCGTGGAGGCGTCAATCGAAGCATGTGTGCAGTCTCACGTGTTGATTAGATTTGAAAATCTGTGGTCAGGTGAGTTATTGTGTTTACTCCTCCAAGATAATTTTTGTCATTCACCATCGTGTATTGTCATCGTGAAATACTAACCATTAGACTTGGGTCGTTAAGGTGTCAATCGAAGCGTATTAGCGTTTGTACGATTCTATCAAATTTTGAAAATATTTATTTTCAATTATTATTTATTCACCCAAACATTATTCATATAGAAACAATAAACAATGAATATGTATAGTGAATAAAGGAGCGCCTACTACTTTACCAGATACTTTTAAAAGTTTTCATCAAATATAAAATCGTAGTCTTTAGTAGTTAAGTAGATTACTTTCTTCCCACATCTTTTTAACATTTTTAACATTCAATTTGTAACCCATCGCTCCTTCGTGTAAAGATTAATCGTACCGCCCACCCACCTATAGCTTTACGTAATCAACGTAAAACCTATCTCTTTCTCACATTTCAAAGCAATACTCTTAACAAGAGCAATGTTTTTTCGAACTGATGAAGCCCCATTTTGTTATGAAAGTACCTAAAAGTATTTAAAAGTTTACCTTTAAGATAAATAATTTAAATTTTACATTATCGACATGATTAAAATTCCTTACTATATACTTTTTTAGTGTCTCCATAGTGCGGAATCCACAATGCGCAAGCACGGTTCGCACTTGCTCACTTATTTATATTGTTTGTGGACGTTAAACGGTTTGATTTCTATCTGTACCGCTAGGGTTGACATTTATCATCATTCTGCAACATGGCTTCATGGCTAGCCCTTACTTTAATCATAGTTGAAATATGTGACAATTGAAATAATATTCAATTTCGCGCAACGAGGTGTACAAGCATTTCGTTTTCATACCGACCAGATGTGCCCATGACCATGCACATTGGAAGGACGAATCGCGTCACGACGGTTATGTTGAGTGAAAAGCTTTTCATATAAAATTTACTGAAATGGCAGATTAGTGTGGCAAAAAATGCTTGGAGTGCTCTGCAATCAGCCCACTATGCTACATTGTATGCCACTGCTATTGCTCAGCTGTGCAATTCAACTAGCAAGTGAGAAAGAAGAGACGTATTGCATGAAACCAGATTTTCACTTGGAAAGCCTTTCGTGTAATCCCTTCTAGAGTGTCAGTAATCCTTTTCTGAGCAACTCCTTGAATGCTGTATTCTGAGACTACAAAACGTATTAAGATGAATTGTGTTTGAAAGGGAAGTGTGTAAAAGTGTAAAACGAGCCTGGTGTTGCTGCCCGTTCGGAGGACACTGCTGGAAAATGAATCAATATTGTGTGTTTGTACGAGCTCGTACTTTACTCAGGACGTGGACAATGATTAAAAGGCAAAATTTCTGAGGAAACTGGTTATTTTAAAGGACTAACTTTCGAAAAATGTACTGGGCAATTTTGAAGGAATTGGATTATCTGATTGCCAATTATAAAATTATAATTTCAGACATTCTACAATTGGAAATCTGTATTACAGTTGAAATTGGCATCATTTACATACATATAGATACAGTTTTGCTATAATATCTTTTGAATCGGAACGGAATGAAACGAATAAACGTACCAGTAGATTATGAAAGTCAGAACAATATTTTGTTGTGCTACTTTATTCAAAGTGCGATAAGCTAAATATGCCTTTCCTTTTTAAATTTTAATATATGCGAAGTCTTTAGCAGCAAAATGTGGCTAGAGCGTTGTGGCTTAAGCGTTTAGTAAATAGCTCTTAAAAGTCCAATTTACAAAAATGTATTTTAATGCTTCTAGGATGCGAGCAGCAGAAATATTTTAAGATAACTAAATCAGTATTTGTGATACAAACACGTACGAGTACATAAGTTTACTGAATGTGGAACAGCGGAAACTATCTTGCGGTCGTTTCTACCACTCCCTACTTGAGTTGCATCAAATTGAGAAGACGACAAGAACTTTGCATGCCGTCGTGATAAAAGTTTCCACAATTAATCTCTTGAAACACGATTACTATCACACGCTTATGAAGGTTGGATCATTTTTTGAAAAATCAAAATGGATTTAAATGACGAATGCAGCAAGAACGCTATTTATAAAAATAAAGTTCTCGAGCCATACCAGTGAACTATGAAATATTTTTTTAGTGCAAATATCTATGGAACTGGATCTATGATTTTAAGCTTAGTTCGTAGAATGTATCGCATCTTCTACAAAAAGTAATATAAATGTAAAATTCACAAAATCACTTTTCTGGCATGGCTTTCGAAAACTATCAATATACATCTACCATTGTATAAGGCATTGTATGCTTTTTCATTGAAAAATTATTCGAAAAACTATACAATAATCACCTTTCTATATCGAGGAAAAATGAAAACTAAATCTCTTCTCTTGACAAATTAACCATTTCAAATTTGTGTCAGTTTTCCACTCAGGACGTATAAAAAATCAGAATTAAAGTAAGTTAAAGTAAGGAATAATACAGGTTCAGAACTTTAAAAAAATCATTTCTTCTTACATCACTAATTGCTTACTTTTAAGAAACTTTTGAAAAACTATTTAAAAATTTAACATGATGATCCAGTTACTGCGGAGAGTCTCCAAACTTCAAACTTGTTTTTCAGGAAACAGTTTTTCTCGACATTGAATGAAAACATCCACAAACCTGCAAACTTTTGATGATGAGAACATTTTTGAAAATGAAGAAGCAGCTTGGCCAGTAAAATGATGCATTCTGAATTCAATTGATTGAAAATAACTAAGAATGACCTGAGATACATTCAAAACTGATTGACAGAAACTTGCTGTTTGGTACTATGTTTTAAAATTGTTGAGTGATTGAATTAGAACATTAGACATTAGAGCAAGCATGTATAGTCAGTTTTTCGGGGATTTCCACCACCAAGTCGTAAAAAGTTTATTATTATTCATTTCAACCAAGCTGGAATATATTGCTAAAGTTTATTTTAAAAAGCTTCGCTTTTAGATTCAAATTATGTAACTGAGTACATGTCCATTTTCTTGCTTGCCAAACGTTATTCATTTTCTAACGGCACACTAAAAAAATACCACAAGCTTACGGAAGGAGCCAAATTCAAGCCGAAGGATAGTTTACACTGAAATACTGTTTTCAAAAGAAAAGAAAAGTAATAAAACAGATTGAACTTTGGCAAGGAAATTATAAGATAGAGCAAAAATTGAATTAGAAAGAAGTAGCATAGTATTACATGAAACTCAATAGTAGTACAAATACTGAAATAGTACAAACGACCACGGTATTTGGACAACATATGGTTTGTCATTGCGGAAGCACCGTTCTTTTCTCCCACGCAATAAATCACCCTGATCGCGTGAATATTGATGTTTTTCCAGCAGAAGTAGTAATTCAGTGGGTACTTATTTATCAATGTGACGTCACTATAAAGGAAATGCGCGGAACCAACCAATTTGAACACCCGGAAGGGCATATCATGTTATGTCTCTATGAGTATTTTGCAAACGGCAGCACTAGTGGGCACACATTATACTTAAGCTTAAACCGGAAATGAAACAGCGAATAACGTGATAATCACAACATTTTAGTTACGATACATATGTGTACTATTAAGCACTGGTTTCTGCAATAAAACTATGCTGGTCAACTAGACCAAGACTTTCATTAACGAGGTTATGCTGACTTCTATTCACCAAAAGCTGGTAGACATCCCAAGTTTGTGCTGAATTGCTTGTGAAATATTCTAGTTAAAAACTTATCCAACGCCATGAGAATTTTTTAATTTGGGTATGTAAAAAAATGAAATTTTCAGCATATCTTCACGCTTGAAGAAGAAGAAAGTCGTATCAACTTTATTAAGATGTCTATTGAAGCTTATCGGCAATGATATGAGCTGATTAGATTCTGGTTAATTTCGGTCTGATGTCTCTGCAACGAAACGGGAAGGCTGAGGGGGGGGGGGTCCAGGGGTCAATCGAAAGTGTTATCATTTATGTAATTCTATCAAATTTTCTATAAATTCGTTGCAGTCGTTTTTTAATTGAGTAAAATACAGGAAATTTTTTTTAAAACAAATCAAACTAATTTGCATTTTTAGCAATCAATGCATATAAAAATTAAATGCTTGGTTTCGGTGCTTTCAATTCAAAGTGCATTTTTTTCATACAACCAAAAAATATTCACATAAAATCCAAAAAAATGATATTAATAATGAATAAGGGATTATATCCTAATTTCAGTTACTCTAATGACGTGTTTTAAGTATTGATCAATGCATAATATTACTTATATGAATGGGTACAATTGACGATTCGTGAAGTTTTTGAGTACACAACTTCGCTCACTAATTGTAAAGGCTCGCAAGTTTCTTTTACCTCACCTCCATCTACATAAGATATTTTTTTATATATAGTCAGAAATCGAATTTTAATTGCATTATTTGTCTTTCTAAGGTGAAATATGAAGATATACAATGTCCATGCAAATATACCCTTTCGCACCGAAAGCCTTGCGTAATTAATAGACATTCCCTAAGGGGATAATACGATTAACATTAACTCATTGCACTAACTGTTATGAGTTTTTATCATTATTATTATTTAAAGTAAGCTTATTTTCATTATTAATATTAATATTATAAATTTTGATATTTATGACTCGAAAGTTGTTTGGTATAGGTGCCATCTGTTGTTACGACAACAATTTCATCAAGTTTTCCCCTGACTGGCTAATGAAAATGCAAGACAGAAAACTACTTTTCGTATTGGCTGATACTGTGCACATTTCAGAAGCAGTTTTGTTTTCATGGGTGTATACGAAGCTGCTAACCAGCATAAAATGTATCGCTTATTTTTATTTTAAACCTAACTTATTATTTTATTTTGTTACCACTAGTGAGTCTTTATCATCCATGTTTAATCTTTTATACGAATTAAGTGATATCTTTATCAAATTTCAAGTGACTTGTTTTTTGCTTCAGTTTATTCAAGTTTTAATTGCGGCCATAGAAGTCGAGTGGGAAATTTCCAACCAACTAGCCACCTAAACAGATAATCGAGTTCATTCCATTTGAACCTGTCTTCTGCAATGCAAGCAACCACCGTCACATACAATGTGATTCAATTGCTGTTGTTTTCGCTTTTAATTTCGCAATTACATTATGTATGCGAACGCTGACATCTATTTGAGGTCTCCATCACAGTGACAATGTTGGCTGATAATCGGCAACTGGAGTCTCTCTAGGGATATGCTAAACGTGCACGTCGAGTCTGGGGGTTGCACGATATTAATTATAAGAGCAATGCTTAGCATCATTTTTCCTTTGTCTGGTATAGTACGCGCCTACGAATTGCTGGAACCCATCTTGTCGCTCTACTATTATGCTGGATGTACTATAAACGTGTGTAATATGTCCATTTGCGTAATGGTATTACACAAGGCTCTTGCAGGACCTTAACAGGTACCAAATTGTATGCCCGGCAGGCTTGCAACGGTTGGCGCTTTTGTTCTTCACCAGTGTCGTGGATGCAAGTGCTTGGCTGCTGAATGTTTCTAGCTACATAAAAAACAAACTTCGCTAATTAATACGACGTCATCATCATTTCGAAAATCATCAAAATGAAATTGAATAGGCAAACGCTTTGCAGGCAGGTGTAAAATATTCTGAATGACAAAGTCTACTCACAGTTTTTTCGGCTTGTGGTCAAATGGGACATGAGAAGGGTGTGAGTGATCCTGTTTGTCGGACATTGATAGCTTATACCATGGGTGAGGTTTTTCATATGAGATAATTTAGAATAAGACAAAAACTTTGACACGAGAGCCTTTTATTATATTTACGGAATGAGATAAAAAGAGACGAATGTATTTTACACAATTTACAATCTGTTTTAACATCAATATACTTTCTAGATCTATTGATTATTTTTTCTAGTCGTTCATAAAATAGTTTCCATGCTTGTTAACTGACTGTCTCATCGTCGCGAAAAAATTTCCACGGTCTTTTGAACAGGAAATAATTACTTGGTGCTAGATCTTGGCTACAATGTAAATGATGTAATTATTTCGTTAATTGTCTCGATGGTGCGATTTTAAACTGTATAAAGGTTGGACTAGCCTTCTTATCCCACTTCATGAACTCATGTTTGGATTCTTTATCATGAAGATGTACCCAAGTATAAACTTCGGTTACAATTTACTCGTTACTTGGTATTTTATTTTCGATGTGATATAAGCAGTCTCAGCATCCATCTTGCGCTGACTTTTACATCCCGAAATAATTTCTAATGATAGAATTTTTGATTGAAAAGTATATTCAATACACAAGTATCTAGATAAATGCAACCTCTAGTCAAAATTAAAATGGATAATCCATCAAAGCAAAAATAATCGCAAAACTCCGAAAACGGTTCAGATAAGCCAAATCCATACAGTAGACAGATCTGTAATGAGATATTGGATTGCATCGGTAGTTTCTTAGTGCAATAAATAGGCTTTCTAGTATGCCAGGATTAAATTTGTAATGAGGTTTCCGGATATATTTTTAGGCACTACTTGGAGTTGGTATTTTGTTGTTGAAAATTTTGAAAAAATACCAACTTCCCTCATATTTATAAACACCTCAATAAATTTGATATACATTTTTTTTACGTGAGTTATGCTCGTAAAAACAGTCCACGAGCGTATACACACGCAGATTTCTTTCCAAAAACTCTTTAAAAGACCTCAAAACGTAAAGATATGTTGAACATTTCAACCGCTCTGTTCAAAATCATTACGTAATCAATGGACCCCCCCGTAGCATTCCAATTACTGTTATGAGAACCTCTCATTATTATTATTTAAAGTAGTAGTATTTTCATTATTATTATTATGTTTAATATTTTTATATTCATGTAGATATTACTGGGACGTTGAACGTGTGGACCTAAATGGTCGCACCTTGCGGCTTGTTTTCAAAATTCATACTGCTCAGAAATTTCATCATTCAAATATCAAAATTTAACAAGCCGTGAGGTGCAACCCTTGAGGTCCTCCCGAACAACAGTAATACTACGTTGCTAATAAAAACAGTAATAAAAGTAATAATATTTCATATAATAATAATAATAATGAAACATTACAGGGAGTCGAGTGGGTCAATGTTAACTTTATCATCCTCTTACTCATTATAAATATTTAATATTAAGTATTTTTTATGAATAGTTTTTGGAGTTATGAAAAACTATAATCAATAATTCTATTATTTGCATGTAACTTTTATTGTTTCGTTTATTCAAGGATTTTCCTAAACTACTTGTCACGTTGTAACTAAAGGATGCACACATATTTCTCCGTTGACTATTGTGACATAAACTATAGAATCTAGTTGAGCGCTTGAAGCTGATTCAGTGCATGTAGGTACCAAGTTTAAATGTCGAAAGTTTCTTACTAATCCTCATGAAGTTCTGGAAATAATCTCCCAGTAAAACCGTGAATTCATTTAAATCGCACAGCAATTCATTTGCATCCCTCGCCGTGAATTGATATGCATTGAAATAATCGGTGTTGCACGATTATATCCACAGGAAATAAACTCAGGGTGTGCACTCTGTTCGGGTGGATTTCACGCAATCTCTGTAGTCATAATTTAAAATATAAAAAATCACTTCATTTAATTGCAAATTTTTGTGAATAATGCGGTTACATTAACATATATTCAATTTTCCAGTAACCAGCTATGTCGCATTGTTATGTCCCGAAGCCATCCAATGTTTCCATTATCTGCAAATATTTATATTGCCATAAAAGCTTATGCGTTCGAGCGGAACTCGGTCGTTTGGCGAGGTTTTTTGCTGTTTGTAGCGCCAGGAGAAAATTGAAGATAAAATTAACATTCAACCAATCTCCTTTAATATTTAACGGAAATTAAATAGGGCATTAATTTTTATCACTCTTTCCAGTAAAGCTGCAAATCCTTTCTTTGGCTTTCACTCAATTATCGTAAAGTTTAATTTCATAAAAGGTTTCTACCTTTTCGTTTGCTGGCCAGAGCCTGGGGTACTGCACGGAGGACGGCAGTGATTTATTTCTATAAAAATCTACAACTGTAACGATGTGACTGCTCTCCTCTAGCTGTTCTCTTTAATAATAAATGACCTTCTACAGTCCTTAAATAATATGAGCTGTTGTTATCCCAGAGAAAGGACAATGAAAAAATAAATCAGCAGCCTGATACGCTGTATTATGCTTAGTTCCAAGGACAGAAATGCTCTTATCCGGAAAAAAGTAAAATGGTGAGGAGTTGAATAAGTTGAACGAGTGAAGAGGAACGGTAAGATTACATTAAGAAATTGAATGGATTAGGCAAGATTATGATTCCTCGGTAAAATATACATGCCACGTAAAATGATTTATTTCGTGTATTACTTCTGCTCGATTTATTTCCAAAAGTCACTGAATGTGTTTTGGTTGAAGTTCATTGAAGCTATCACCATTCTCATAAATTTGCGTGTTGCTACATTTGATTTTAGAACACAATTCTACGGCATTGCATATTTAGGCAGGTGTGTAAAGATTACGCAAGTTTATGGTCTGGCTGACAAAATCATACTGAAAATAAAGTGAATAAAATAGGTAAATTGACGCTGTTGATTCAACCTTTAAGAAATTCGAAGATGAAAACTCGTAGCAATATAATCGATTTACTTAGAATTGTTCAGTCTTTGATGAGAAACGAAACAATTGGGTATGCAAATTCGAAGGAGAGTTTCAAGAAAATGAAAAAGTGTAGACAACAGTTGGGGTTAGTATAGCGTTAAGGTAAGCTAAGGCACTTTAAGGTTTGCTACGACGATACCCAGATTCTGACTGTCAATCATAATGTATTTTCCAACTATTTCGTGAAATTTTCTGTTTGCAGCTACCTGAACCACAAATCTGACAACTGGCGCGTGATTTACCTATCACATACATCTAATCAAGACTTTGTCATTAGGAATGTTACTTTCCCGATTAAAATTCATGCAGCTTTCATTTTATTTGTGAGTTTTTCATTTGAATATTTGCTACTTTTACAGGTAAACGAAACGTCTCGCGTTCGATAACCGGGGTATAGAAAAAATAGCCTTGCTAGAATCATGTAATTTTCGCCGTTGCTAGCTCCTGTATTGATTTTATTTGAAATTGTTTTTACCTACTTATAAAAAAGTGTTTAGTATCCGATCTCTCAAAGAATCAAGTGTGACAGGCACAAATAAATTGGATATGGTTCTTTCAAGAAAACAATCTAATTCTCGTGGTTGTTTTCCTTCAGTTAAAAACGGATAAACCAATCTAGATAAAAATCCAATCAAATCATGAAAACTTCCATACATTTTGATTGGCCCCACAACGATTGGCATACAGTTTTCATTCGTGAGATATCGAGCGAAAAAGAAATGGTTCTGCACATATTTAAACAAAAAACAACAACAGCTGAACCATATTTATGACATGCGGAGTGTCAGGGCTGGATATATTATTTTTGTTAAGTTCAAAAATTGAACAATTCAAACGTAACAAATCAAAAAATACTGCTTATTCTTATATATTTAAACGTAATGAAAACGAGTCTTTATTAATTCTGTAGGGCCTAATTTCGCTAGACTCCCTCTTGGAGTATCTTGGGTATAGATTGCGTTAATTATATTGCAGTTCTTATCGACAATTTCTTTCATGCACACATCAATTTTCTTTGATAAACGGAACAGTTTGCGTTGTTGACCTTTTCACTCGCCTATCCAACTGATACCATTGATGTTCTAGAGGATTCAAATGTGGTCTGAAAGGAGTTAATTTTAACTGAATGGGTAAATTAAAAGAAAAACAAATTCGAATAATTGGAGCTGATTATTTAGGGTCGTAGTTATGTTGTAAATATCAACCTCTAAAAGACCCGAAGCATATGAGACTGTTTAAAATTATTTCAATAAGACAAAATGATCAGGGGTTGCTTCTGAAAACTACCAATTTACAAGTGCCTGTAGCCGTTATGCGGCCTCAAACCAGCACTATTATTTAGAGCTTAAGCTATGTTTTAGTATTCATCTCGTCATTTTTTCTATACCAAATTCACTGTTTGGCATCTTATCCATGCATGTTGAAAACTCACCCTTATCCGCGCGAGTTTTTGTGGATCGCAATGGTTCCTGTGATTTCCCCTCTATCGAAGCTTTATTTCTTGGAATATAGTTTTACATTGTACTGCTAGTTTTTATGAAGAACGAATCTTTTTTAACTAAATAACGTTCCATCAGTGTACGGTTATTTTCTACTGCCTTCAGAATACTACGCTTATTGTGACGGAATATACTACTTTTTTATAGCTGTTCGCACTGAAGACTTACTAATCTCTTCTGTTTTGTCGATATTTTTTTAGTTTATTTTGAAACCAGTTTTCGCATTTCACTTCTAAATTCTTCATGTTTTGAACTCAATTGACGAGATAATACTCACGTTTAACGCATTCTAATAAACAAGCCGCGAGGTATGTCCCTTGAGGTCCACACGAACAAATTAATATCTGCATAACTATTAAAAAGAAGTATAAAAATAATAATTCTATAAATAATCACAATAAGTGAAATGAGTCAATGCTAATCGTAACAAAATCAAAATCAAAATTCGGTCGCAACATTGAAACGACTTTTCTGACGCCTTAATTTAGTAGTTTTTAGTAATTAAGGTATCGCGTTTTTGAATATATGAGTCTTATGAAGAAATTCAAGAACATTATTTTCAAAACAAGTAGCGTTCGTACACTAAAATACTCCGAAGAGTTTTCCTATCAAGAAAAATTATATGATTCCGATGATGAATGTTTTCCAGTCTCAATTCAATTGAATCAAAACAATTTAATGTCTAAATAATATTTTTGAGATATTTCGTCTATAAATCTTGTTGAAAAGCGTTGAGTTTTATCTTTGAATATGTCACAACCCAGGAAATATGACTATTCATAAAAAGATCTGTACCATCTTTCAAAATAAAATGTGTTTTAGAACATTGAACTCTACTTTGGCACGGTAAAAAATTTCAACAAAAATTTATAAATGTCTGAATGTGTGATTCGGTAAGTTTTTGTCGAAATTAATTTAACGATTTTTAGAGTAGGTACTTTAAGAACTTAGAATGTTTTTCTCAGTCGCGTTGCTTACTTTACCATAAAGTTTGTTTCGTTATGCATTTCTCAGAATTACAATGGTCTAAATTGAGGGGAGTGTTATAGAACTCAATATAAATATGATGCTCTCAATTATAGTCCTTACGTCTATTTTTGCAAACGCCATAGGCTGGACCAAAACTTCCCCTAAATAAGATATATAAAATTCATAAGGTAATAAGGTAACACCAGCTGCATAGTCATATTCCATACTAAAAATGAATCATCAAACAAAATGTTGGAAACATGATGTTAGAAAATTCAAAGAATCTTTGCAAGTTAAAGATGTTTCAAATGCGTTGCGTTCTTTGTTTCAAGCGTTTTTGTGTTGTTTTTACGTCTTCGGGTTCAATTCATTTCCTTCACGAATTTATGGCTACTACGATACAATTATAAAAATTATTGCTCCAGTTTGAGCATAGGTCTCGGTTATCAGTAAGTTTAATCTAGAGCTAAATGTTTTCTCTCGCTAGTACAAAATGTTACACGCAATCGCCTTAGCAGTGTTTAAGACATGGCCACATGCTTCGTAGCGCCTTCAGCATTTTCCTTGAAAATTTGGGCGAGTTTTAATTAACTTATATCACTATTAGATTACCAGTTTTTTGTTTCAGTTAGCACGTTTTTTTGCAAAAGAATGTTTTTACCGCAGTTTTACACGAAATGGTGTTTACCAGACTCTTGTCACGCGATCACACTGTTATGCCTAGTCGAGGCTGTTTAGAGAAGCCCTTAGATAATTGAAGCCAAAATCGACACTAAACAACTTTGGGAAAAGCAAAGCAGTAGGATGATACAGTCAAAAGGACTTGTTCGTTTTGCTGTAAATTTTAAACGCTTACAACAATATCGCGATTATAAATTGGAGCAATATGGTACTTCAATTACGTTTGAAGTTTTAGTAGAAAAGCGTCATGTACATATGAATGAACAAAGATGAAAGGCATTTGAATAACACCGACACATAATTACTTGACTTGTACAAGGTTTTTTAATTACAGGAAAATCATCAATCCATTAGCAGCCAACCTTTTACATCTGTCTGCCGTACAAAAATTCCAAATACTGTTTGATGAAAACAGCTACTGAAAAATATCTCAAGTGCTTTTCACAAGAAGTATTCTGTAAAAGAGGCTTATCAAAATTATAAACTGCACAATTAATGAACTACTTCTTATTTATGAACAATTCTTTTTCTTATTTACGAGGTGACCGAAATGGAGACAACAAGGGCAAATTAAATCCAATGTGGTGTCCATGAAGTATAAAACTTTTAAATTGTTGATAATTTTCTGTAATTGGTATGAACACCTGTATATTCGCTTAGGTATGTTGCTCGAAAAACATGAACATTTTCTATGATTATGTCTAACTAAAGAGTAAAAAGGCTCTCGATCTTGAAGAATACGAATGCAAGGAAACGTGTTTCTATTCAATCCAATTTTCGCTTGTTAACATTGAATGTTTTTTTAAAACATTAATGCTTCGATGTATAAGGATGATTTGATGTCGTGTGCAAAGAGAGCGGTCTTTAAACTCTGAAACTTTATTTATTCCCAGCACCAAAAACAATGTTTTCACAACCTAAAATTTAGTTCATATAGCCACTTAAAATAAACATTTCGGTTAGGCAAAACTGTGTTCGCATACGCAATTCTAAAAAATCGCTCGTTTCCAACATTTTTAATATAGTTGAGATTTGCAGGCTAAAAACAAATTGCTTCACATGTATTTCATCACAGTCAAATAATAACTTCCGTCGGAAGAGATACTATGAAAGTGTCACTATTGGTTTTCGCTACCACATATAACACATCCATCGTACCTTTTAGGTATAATACATTATTATAACGTCGGCTTATTGCTAGATGCTTTCCTTTTGTTTGCAAATCCTTTATATTTGTACGTATAACCTACATAATCAATATTGTTGTGTGTAGGTAATAGTGGTGAGCCAAAAGAAAAATATTTGCTGGTGGAATCGAAAATTCTATGAGCGTATTCGTTTTTACTCGAAGACAATGTGTGAAAATGTGGTCTGGATTGGGTCATTAATCATAAAGGGGGTGGTTTTTACGACAATCAGAATACGAATTGGCCAGAAATGTATTTGATAATAGACACTATTGATAATTTATGGCAATAGTAGTCGATGCGAAATGAAACTTTGTGAAGAGATGCACCTCCCACCCGTTTTGTATGAACTGAACTTACATTTATAGTTGACGTATTCATTTGCCAATTTATACCATTGAGATATTCGCCGTCACAATGAACATGAAATTGGAGGAGTTTGGTAAATTTCACTGCATAGTGGGAATGTATGTCAAGAAAATGCAATTAAAGTCTCTGCAAGTCTAATCGATACAATCAGCAAACAATTCCTTACTGTGAGAATGAGAGGTACTGACCGATTGAAATGATCGCGGAAAATGCTCCGTAAATTTCTCAAAGTTGGCTTCAACCTCCATTATAAGTCAAATGACGGTCCAGGACCATCATTTTGCACCGTCATGATGATGGTATTTTACCACCATTATGGCGCTTAGTCTTTCCAAAATATGACACTGACACAGACTTACCGTCATACTGGTAAAATACACTTATGATGATGGCCGGAATGATGGTTATGGCGTTATGGTCGAAGTCAACTATGAAAACATTGCAGAACGTGTTCCGCTGTCATTTCAACTGCTCATGATATTCTTTCTTCGAAGCAGATAATTGTTTATATATTGTATGAATTAAACTTGTACTTCAATTGCATTTTCTTTACATCATTGTAACTTGTACATATGTATATCAAATTCAAAAGAAATCATTTTCAGCCTCTGAGTTCAATGACACTCGGATAGTGTGTCCTTCCATCATTATGACGCTCACCATCATTATGACGATAAGTGTGTCAAAAGTTTGAAGGTTGATTCGCATATACCAGCACATTGCGTTGCAGGAAAGGCACAAGAAACTAATACACTCAAAACTGTTTTTGTGTGGTCCTTTTTGTGCGAATTTTTATTTGTGCGGTTTTTTTGTACTATTTCTTTGTGTCATAAACGAAAATTTCAATCTAATTGAAACATAATTGACGTAGTTATTAATATAAAAAAATAGTAAGTTTGATCGGCCATTTAGTTTTTTCGATTTTTGATATGCATTTCATCAGTTCGTCACATTACATTAGTATTGCGTCAGCCAATTACATTACATATGTATGTATTTGATCACAAAATGCAAGTCCCTATTCACCGCATAAAAAAATTTTTTTTATGAGTTGTTTTTTATGCGGTCCCTATCTACCGCACAAGAACAGCTTTGAATGTATTGCTCAAGTAATTGTTTCGTGCCCTCCACAAGACGTGTCGGCCGCACGGTACGACCTTTATTCTTATGGATGATGAACATTTCTAATCTGTTATGTATGCCCACAATGCTGAGACGGTGGCATTTGTTTGGATTAGACCCATCCTCGTTGCCCTTTCCATAGTCCTTCTTGAAGTTTACCTGTTATTTTTCGTTCGTTTGGCAGTGCTCTGAACTAATCAAAAACCGTTTAAATAACTTCCAAGTAACATTATGGTACCCATATAATTAAGTTTACATGGATCATTGTCTTGATTCGAATCATTCATCTTTCTTACAGACATTTTCCTATAAGATTTGAATTAGTTCATTAGCGGTGACACAACTTTTATTCTTCATTCCAGGTTGTCCGGGTGGAAAATCGGAGGATTGGAAAAATACTTCGCGGTTCACGAGCCACGGGCAAACACACAACGGGAGCGGTTGTACGTAATAAAGTAGGGCGAATCAAATCGACCTATCTTACTATATAAGAGTGAAAGGAGCAAATTATATGAATCACTACGAATTAGATACTTCGAAGGTGGATTGTAAAAATGAAAATTTTTGCGCAACGACTGATATTATCTTTTTATGCGATAAGTTTGCACGTGCTAAGCATCTATGTAAATGGTGATTGGCTGGCGTGTGGGGGCTGCAAATGTAAATGGAACTCGGGAAAGAAAACGGGAGATTGCCGAAACGTTTCACTAGAGAGCGTACCTGAATACCTACATTCCGAGCTGCAGGTGCTGGACCTGTCGCTCAATCGAATTTCCGTAATTGAAGGGGATGCCTTTCTGAAAAGCAGCCTTCAGAATCTGCATAAGCTTTTCATACGAAATTGCTCATTAGAATTAATTCTATCGAGCGGTCTGCGGGGCTTGGAAATCCTCATCGAGCTAGATCTATCCAACAATATAATGAAAACGCTTCCGCGGGACGTTTTCTCAAGTTTAGTGAAGCTACGCTCGTTGATTCTGAACAACAATTTGATTGAGTCGCTACAGGATGGACTATTTCGGAATCTGGAGTATTTGAAGAAGGTGGAGTTGAAAGACAACCGGGTCGTTTTCATCGGTGCAGATGTGTTTGTGAACGTGCCCCTGCTGTCACAAATTTATCTGAGCGGCAATAAACTGAGCTTCCTTAGGAGAGAAACGTTCACACGGCTGGCCCATTTGCAGAGCCTGTCACTAGAGTTAAATCCTTGGAATTGTACGTGCGAGCTGCAAGGTTTTCGTGAGTTTGTTCTCCGCCAGAACTTGTACACACCACCCACCTCATGTCACGCGCCAGCCCAGTTACGGGGGATGTTTTGGAACGACAATCAAACTGTTCCGTTTGCATGCAAGCCTCGCATAAACTATCCGCCCCGCGGTACATCCATAAACACTTCGAAGGAAAACGTGACACTTACGTGCCGGGTGCACACATCCCCTTCCACCCTAATCAACTGGGAGTACAACAAACAGATTTATCTGGGCAATTATCAGCGTGTCCACATCCAGTCGATAAGAGATGAAAAACGTTTTAACGCCACCGAAAAGGAGTTGGGGCGGGAGTGGGTCACGTCTCGCCTGACCATCGTGGGAGCCGAAAAGAGTGATGAAGGCTATTACGCATGTGTAGCTCTGAACTCAGCGGGCAAGGACGAAGTCGAAATGAGGCTGCTGGTGGAGAAGCATAGCCATCAAAACATCCTGATCCAAAATAATCTCATTATTGTGATATGTCTCATGGTTCTAGGACTTTTGTCGGCGTCCATTTTCCTGGCCATGATTACGTGCTGTATATATAAGAAATTCCGTGCGATAAATCACCGAGCCGCCGAGGAACAGCAGCTTCAGCAAAAGCGTAATTTTGTCACTGGCGTGAACGAGCCGTTTAATCATGCTGGAGGCAACAGTGAGGCGAACTATATGGAAATAAAAGCGACGAAGCTCGGATCGGAACATGTAGGGAATGGAGATGTTGGAAATAGGAAGGAGCTCATTGGTCTGAATACTTCGCAAGAGCTACACCATGAGAACGGTGTCACAGGTGAGTTCTGGCTTTGTTTCAAATATGTAGTTTTCCTATTCGCTGAACCTGAATTTCTCAGATTGATATGATCTTGACTGAAATTCTTCAAGAAGAATAGCATTATACTTTTGAAAGTGAACAAAATATAAACAACACGAGGACACTTTAGTAATGCAAGAAACAAATCAATTAATTTGATAGATGACGTATAGTTATTCTTGCCAGAAAAAGAATTCTATGATGTGACTAATTGGCTTTCTAGTGTAAATAGAATACAAAAACATTAATAAATTGATCGTTGATTTTTTTTTAAAAGTCTGTCACCTACAGGCGTCACTAGAAACCACCTCCATTTTCTTCACTCGATAAATTTTTCATTGTCCATTTTGAAGTTTTAGTGTATAGTACCTCACAGATGACATGAATCGGTATAAGGGATAGTAGCTAATTCGTGGGTCTTAGTATCCTTTTGGATCGATTTATAATTTAAGATATATGTTTATAATTTTAATTCATATTGACTCAATTTTTAGATTTGATTGTTGAATCTTGTGGAGATGATTGCAAATTGCTGCGAATATTGTTGTTGTATTTTTTGGTATCATTTTAGAAGAATGCGGGTTGGTTATGTTTTTTTTATTTTGTGCGGTCACATATTGGCTATATTATTCATGTTTCTCATATTGCACACATTTTTTTCGAAATTCTATCTAATTTCGATGTAAGAATTTATTATTTAGTTGCTCCATGGAAATCAGGCTTTGCATATTTATTTCTCCAGTTACTTTGTAAACTTCGGCTGCTGGGGTAAGCATAGCGAGATTGTTAATGGTTTTATACGCCTGGGTACTAGATTACTTTTTGAAGTTTGACTCCAATTCAAGAATTTTGGAAAGAACATGGGCGTACATAATTTAAATGTTAGTTTTTGTTGAAAGAAGTTGAAGTGACGTAGGAGAGCAGCGAAGGCAGTGACCTTTTTCCTTTGATCATTTATGTGTGGAATCCTTGTTTATTATGAATCGTGAATGTTTTATTTACTCTACTCTCTAGAAGGTTGTGTCACTGTTTTTTTATATGTGGTTGTATGCCAGTTTTTTCCCTGTAGATAATATATTTTGTTTTCCCAGAATTTATAGCTAATCTGTTGCCAATATTCACTTCTGGTTCAATTTCAAGATAAGCATTGCCTGAGTACATGAAAACAGTCTCATCTGCGCACATAACTACTTTCGCAGCAAGTCTTGCATTTTTAATGACGTTCGTGTAAAGTAGCAAAGTCGTCGGTTCTAAGATCGAGCGGTGATTATGTTGTTCGAAAGTAACAGCTAGTCAACATTGTGTTTCTTATTTATTTCACATTTTTTAATACACCCTTTACCAAATTCAAAAATTTGCGAGGATTTTTGAAATTTGACTCAATTTTTTTGGTATAATAGTGTTGCTTGGTTTCTTTTGTGACTTTATTGCATTTAATTTTCATTGTTTTGTACTGATTCTGTTTTATAGATTGATCCTAAGTTAGCAATTTGTAGACTATATGATTTTTCTAAGAAGCAAAAATTACTTTTCCAGTTATCCACGTTGCATTCCTTGTTGATTTTAAAGCCGGATACAAATAGCGTGTTTCAAGATATTGATTTGTGCGACTAGATATTTTAATAGAATAATTATAGTTGGCAAGCAAATGAAAAAAAGGAATGGCTGGCGTCTCCAACAACATGCTCGCCTGTCTTCTTTTTTCTAAACCAGTCCAATCTTTTTAGGGTGCATGCGAATGTAACGGGAGCAAATGCATCTCAAGAAGTATGCTGCATGGGTCATCGTGAAAAGTGATTCTTGTAAATTTCCACAGTATGGTACAATTTATACGATGAAGCTGCTCGAAACGAAACGGCAAGCTCCTAAAACCTTAATAAAATAATATAACCCTGGCGAACTAAAGTATGAAAATACGAAACACCGTCCAGGGATTTTGAATACAACAGTTTTTGTTTAGTCACCGTTAACCTTAATTTGGTGGCGCTTTGAAAGCTTAAATTGCAATTTATATTCATTCAAATTTAAGATGAAATTCCAACGGTAAGAAAAACAAGATTAAATTATTATAGAATGTATACGATATAGTATGGGGTAACCTTTATATGTAGGTATGCTGGCTCAGTCAGTCTTGGAGATTTGTGAAAATTTTGTTAGACGCCAGTGTTGATGCAGATGTGGATGTCTAACATGAGTCGTCGTATAAAGTGGAACATATCCAGCTTGCCGGACAAAAAGCAAAAGCTTAAGGATATTTGCTTTTGACTCATCACCGTGTTCTGAAATCTTGAGGATAGAAAAGTAGAATGAGTTGTGCCATTTTAAAACAATGCTCTGAGGTAAATCCATTCAAGTGATTGATGTCAGCGGTAGCTTGATGAAACATTGGAACGCAATCTACTGTGCTTGGTAAAAGATGTTCATTGGTCTATCCAGGAGGTTTTTGATTTAAACAGAATAGTTGAATTAGCGTGGAGTGCTTTCATTTCGTTTGAATGGACTTCTGAATTAGTTACATCGTTGCACAGATAAATTAAACTTCGAAGCTTGTACTTGACTTTCTTTGGATAACAGGTTACTATTCCGGGAGGTTGCAATCAAGTTAACCGTGCATTGTTTGATTATTTGCCATATTTTATAGTAGGTCTGTTTATTTGTTTGACTTAACGGTCCAGCCCAATTATAAAACGAGTCAAAAATACAAATATAAATATAAAAAAGAAGTTCGGAAAGAGATAATGATACAAATTACTAAATAAAATGACAACTTTTAGAAGTAGACGTATGTATTTAATGACTTAGCTTAGCAAACAACATTGTCTTGAAAAATAAAATCGAATCGAAGAAAGAACCTAGCACCAAACTATTATGTGCACATTGTAAATGAAGCATTGGCAAACGAGAATAAACATTAGTAAACACGAAAGCAGAGTAGGTACTCCAGCTTTCATAGAGGCACAATTTGGAAACGAACCATTGATCAAGATAAAAACGACGCGAGAACTAATCAGAGCGGGAAAATCAATTGCATTATAAATACGGAAAAAAGAGGGCAACGTATCGAGCCTCACGGTACTCCGGAAGTTGGAAAACGGACCAGAGTGTACACCAAATAGGCTTACTTTCTCCATACAATTGAAATACATGAGCGAAATTGGGACGTTAATACATCTGTAACACCATATTGAATTTCCAGCGTAAAATTTCGTGAATAAATGCAGGAGAAGTAAGTGAAGGTAAGAAATTTCTGTTGAGTATCCAATATAGCCGATACAGTGTTGGCAACTTTTAATAGATTTGTCCTTGCTGACCGACTTTTACGAAAACCACTTGCTTAATAAAATTTACGTTTATCAGAGAAAAATAAAATCTAGGGTAAACGAAACGCTCAAGCAAGGTGTTTTACCACCATCAACAGTAGTATTTGATTAGCCTATAAAGTGAGTAACTTCGTCTTTCGTTCTTTTTTGAGTCACGATAGCCAATATCAAGGAGTGAAACGGGAAATACTATTGGACAGACAATTATGAATGTAGGATACCATTTGATCGCCATTCAGACTCCAGGGGCAACCATATTAATCAACAAAGGATAATTCATTAGTCATCGCCTCAAAGTTAGGTTTTTTGAGGTTAGGCCTAGACGAAGGACTTTTCTATTAGATGCCAAGAGATTGACACTAAAGGATAGAGGATGCTGAGGGTCGAATGAGACATAAGGAAGTAAAGCCAGAGCTACCAAAAGAAGATATGGTGGTAGGTTTATGAGGATAAGGTCGAGTAGACGTTCATTAGGGTTTTTGTAGAAATTGTACTGCATATAACAAAGCAACAAAAAGAAAGAAAATATCATGGAATGGCGGTGAACGGAGACAGATGAAGTCGAGATTTTAAGTGCCTCAACCAGAATTAACTATTAAGACACTGACGGCTCAAGTCCGGGTAACAAATTGTAGCATGCACCACCGCCCCCATAAGCGTACTAGTCAATAGACCATAACTAGTATGGGTAATGCTTTTCCGAATACAGGTTCCAGATCTTATCCAAAGCTTGCATGGTTCTCCTTCATAATCCTTAGTTTGGATTTGGACCTATCAATCATCCATGCCGCTTTTTGGGCAACGGCACCCCTGTCGTAAGCGCAACAGCACGCCAATGCACCACAATACAGAAGGATCCTATTACCGTGCTAATCGGTTCCAAGCTATATTAATAATGAAAGTACCCGCTAATGCGTGTGCAACCACAACCCCCAAGTTGCAGCCTCCACAGGCTCCTCACCGACACCGGCAGGGACTAGGTCCCTGGGGTCCCGGATCCCTTGGTACCAGTATACCCCTGGTAAGGTTTCGAGGAAGCTCAACACAACCTCTTCAATTGAACCCCATAGTAAAGTTCGGGATTGATCGCCCTTATTTAGGATTTATCACCAGTTCAACAGTATGTTGTCCTATTTTTCGTCACTCCTTTACCTCAGTATCCTGTTGTAAGGATGTTGTTCTGAGGATCGGTCAGAATCCCTCTTCCTTTACACTGTCTTGGGACAGTTTTCAGAAGGAAAGTGGAGTTGGTTAACGGAGACAGAAGAATACCATAGAAAATGACTCCAATCGATCCCAGATAGGTTGAAACCGCCGCAAACAATTATCAAAGTTGTTGTAGATATTAGCCGCACTGTTAGTTTCTCAGGCGTTCTGTACTAGCAAATTTTATTAATATATTATTTGCGTTTCTCATATTATAGTCATTTTCCCCAAAGTACTATCTAGTTTGATTACTTTTCCTTCATCGTATTGTATTGTTGTTTTAGCGGAAGTGTTTCAAAAATCGATTTTTATTCAAACAAAAACTACGTAACCTTTTCCAATTACCAATGTTGCTTCTATCAGCGGCTTCTGTGAAGAAATAAATTCACTTGAAACAATCAATTCTAACAGGTTATATAGCTCATAATCCAAAATGAAGGCGTGAATAGATTTGGAGTAAAATCTACAGACACCTCACTGAGCTCTTCGGAAAAATCTAATTCTCATAGAATTTTTCCTTACCACATGATGAAACCCTGCACGCACGAGCTCAAGTATCGATCGATGCATAAGCATGTTCAGTATGAAGGGGATGAATGTCGTTTGTGCGAATTAACTTATGAAAAGTGTTTACAAGAAACAAAGTTTCCACGTTTAACGCCGCCTGTTTCTGATGATATTTTCAGAACTTTGTCCCTATTTTTGATCGCTTTCCAACGTGTTAGTATCCCTCGGGACCAGCATATATAAACGAACCATTCCTGAGGATTACTTCCCTTGCACGTCAGTACTGTAGAAAACGTGTATATTGTGACGATAAACAAACGCTTTACTGTCGCACATGAACCCTAACGTACTTTCAAGATTGAATGTCAGTTTACTCAGCATTTAATTCCATTAGTCTATCATTTTACGCTTAACTGATGCATGTCAAAATTTTGAGTTTACGAAAGAAGAATCTAATCAAGGATGCCGTAGCAGAGAAGTAAGAGACATACATACGTTTGTACAAGATTGTTATTGGCATGCGAAGATTCGAAATCGATTTAATTTGAATTGAAGTCCACCTGTTCATTGGCAGGAAACAACACGCCCATTATGTTGCCACACATCAACTGACGAAGAATAGTGGAATCGTATCTTCGGTTATGTCTGATTGTCGACCATCGAGCCCAGTTGTAGATTTGATACCAGCTTTTTTGAATTCAAGCAAAATGTTTGGGATATATTATGTTTTCTGCAATCCGAAATGCAACGTCTTTTTGCTTGATTACTTGTTAACTTCCTAGTATAAACGGGTGTCATTGAAATTGGTCCGAAAATCTAAATCAAAATTTTCAACATATCCATACGTTTCAACGTCTCTGGAGTATTTGCGAAGTATTTTTAGGAAGAAGTATGTACGCGCGTGAATACGTGTGTGCGTTCTTGAGCATTTCTTTCCGGAACGATATCTCACAACGACAAAGCTGCATCAAGCTGCTTAATCAAGGTGCCAATTGAAGCGTATTCGCAATAAGACCTGCTGAGTATTTTGGTAAACTTCAGTTCAGTAGTTTTTTTGTTTTGACACAATCAAGGTCATTTCTGTGACGCACAATATTACACAAACAAAGTGTCGTATTGCTTTCAATCGAAGTGTTTTAACATTTGTATGATTTTGTAAAATTTTCAGTCGTTTTTAAACCCAAAATCAGATACCACATAAAGATTTTAGTAATTGAAAGATCAAAAATGTCATAATTGCAAAAATATTTTCATATAAAAATATTAAACGATTTTGATACGAGTACTTTTACCTAATTGAGCTTGCTTTGAAGACGTGGTAGCAGTATCGATCCAAGGGTTTTACCTTTGTATAGTTTGCTAAAAAAATCATTACGTTTTGTACAAAGATTTTCTTATTTAATAAAAAATAACTTTTTTTTTTAAATCTAATTTGCACTTGTAGGAATCAAATTTTCAGAAAATCGGAAGCCTTCAAATAAAAAAAAATCAAAGTTTTCCAAAAACTGCAAAAAATATTCCTGTAAAACAATATACGAAAAATATTTATGCAGAATAACAAGATGATATGATTAAAATTAACTGGTTTCTCTTGTAATGAATCATTATTATTAATACTTATGTTGTTATTTATATTATTATTATTTTTAAATGTGACTAATGTGTTTCTATAGTTGTTGTTGTACCATTGCAGGTATAGTTTCTCATCAAAACAGAAATTTTGACGGAGAGTTGCTTCCAAACTATCGAAACAATATTACAGACTCAAGCGGCAGCGAATATCAGCCAGATCTTCTACCATACATGCCACAGGCGATACCACTGAACAACTCCTCGTTGTCTAACCATCCCACCAGCATCACCGCATCACCAATTGTAACGTCATCAATCGCATATGGACATCAGCAGCCCAAAATATATTACCATTATCAACAAGGCCAGCATCAGCATTTGTCCCAGCAGTATTCATCCTCACCCTTACAACGTCAACCTGGTAACGTTCCAAGCCACAACCAGCAACATCAAATACAAAGGATTCCACAGCAGCCTCACCGGGTGCAGGATAATGAAGATGTAACAACTGACAACGATCTTGAGAGTGCCAACAATATGGTAAGGAGCAAGCAGTTAGGTCAGCTGCATTTTGGTGGCGTTGAAATCCCAACCGGTGTTCGCTCTACGTTAATCCCAACCAATAATGCAGTGGTGACTGTTAATAAGACCGGACAATTCGAAGGAACGTTTCTACCTCTTGAACACAATGTCACCTCAAAGCACTCCATAGTTAGAACCTCGCCTTCTTTAAACTTTTTGTCGAACTGCCACCATCTGCGGCAAGATCTGTTGTGATAGACGAAAGCTTCGTGCGAAGGTGGTTGAGTGCAAGCAGGAAGAAGACTCTACTGTTATCACTTCCTTTGCTCAGTAATTGTGTTTGGAACTTATTAATAAGAAACTGAGACGGCCGTTAATGGCCAGAAGTTACAAAAGGAAAGGAGCCAGATTGGAATGGAAACAGTGCTCATGTTACCTTTGCAGCGATGATTGGGGAATCCAAGCTGCCCGCAGACAATATGAAGGAAGACGTAACGTCTAATCGACTAAAGGACTAAAAGATGAAAAATAATGGTGTTGCCACCGGACAGTAATAAGGATTTACTTGATGATTTGTTGGTTCGGGACGAAACACAACGATACTTGGCTCTATGAGAGATGTGATGAGATGCTACGTCGATGAACTGAGTAACTAGTGTAGAGAGTATGATTAGATGCAATAATTCTGATATTATCTTACGGCTGAATAGTGTACTTCTTGGATTTCGATGTTTTGTGTTTGTTACTATGTTTTTTTGGATATTCATATCTAAGGTGAATAATTATGAAAAATATACGGATAATTGGAAAGTAAAGAATATCGTGTTTGCCATTGAATTTGAAGGTCGTTACTGAAGGAGATAACTTTGGTGAATTAGTTTATTATTACCATATGCCATATTCATTTACTTAACTGCTCTTGGAGAATTCTTCTTGTGTAAAGTATGACACGTCAATCTATTTGAAGAAAATCTTTGGAAATAATCAACGATCTTCTCAAAATGTCTGAAAAGGATTACTTTGCCTTTGAATCGCACATTGATCGAATTGTAAATCAATTTTAATTTTTCATCAAGTGAATTTAATTTATTCAAAATATTTTCATTTAGGTGAGGCTTCTTTCAGATACAATTCATTTAGTTCTGTTGAATTTCACTCGTAAAATTGAAATTGCATAAATTTCAACACTAATGGGATTGCGGGCTGAAATGGTCAAACATCCTCCGACGGTTGAAGTTTCGAAAGTAAACTGTTAATCAGTTTGTTTTGTTTAGAATGGCATCTTATGAGTATCATTATAAATAAATAATAATCTTCTGGCAAGAAGTACACGTAAGCATCAAGTTGAGTTGCACTGCTCCGTATCGATTGAAGAAATTTTACTTTGAATTCAATTCCAATTTGTTTACAGTACTACCCGTTGGCTGAATAATTGTCAGGAACCCTATATCTATCTCGCATTGCATATGAAAATGAAATAGGTAAGTGGTTCTCAAGCGAGAGCTCCAGAATCAGCAACAACACATTTCCACTCGTCAGTTTACAGGTTAAACATTGCGTTGTTGCCGCCGTCAACAGCACTTAGCAGCTTTTTATTAAAATGTAATATCAGGCATAAATCCTTACAACAATTTTAGATCGTCCTTATGCCATCCACCTTGGCAAACAAGCCTTCCTTTGGCCAACATAATTTTTAATTTTACAATCGATGTACATATTTAGATAAAATGTGTCCCTGGGTATATTGCATAAATCCTAATTCTGATGTCATGTTACCAGTTCACAGGACATGCATTACGCAGTAAAATATTCGCATTTGCCAACCGAATGCCGTTCGTAGGCTACTCCGCTACTCTTGCAGAGTGGGCTGTAGTAGGATGATGTTAACGGAAATTCGAAAGGACAGATGGTTGTTGGCTCCAAGTACAAAGTAAAGTATCCTTCTGCCTTGTAGATATCACCCAAGAGATTGTCGCTACCGTCGGTTAGAGTATGTATGTTTGCATGGAAAATTTAAAGCGTCAAGGCATTGGAACCCCGAACGTAGCCTATATTTCAAAGACCCTTGTCCGAGAGTATTCTGCGGTCGACGTATGAAGCATGTCGACGTACGAAACATGTCGACAAGACTCTTGTGACCCGCACTTGAGCTGATGTTGTGTCAATGTATATTTTCTGGGACAATACATTTTGATAAATGTACACATATCCTGGTGTGTTTTCAAAAACAGCGATAAATGGTCTTTTTGTCAGCAATTCAGTTCTTTTTTGAAACCAGCTATACTCGGTAAGCACACGCTTTGCTTTCTGTGAAAGTCTGTCTGTCAATTACTTTTGTAATTTTTATTATTTTATCTTTATTTAATTTTCAAAGATTTCTTTAAATTTTGGAAGTTAGCAGAGCTATATGTTTTTTGTTGTTTTTTGGGAATAATTAATGAGATGCTTTTAATGTCGCTTACTAAATATGTTTTCCTGCCTGGAATGCATCATTTTATTATGTCAGGATCTATTGACTATGCCAACGCGGTGCTTAATTCGATGACTCTTTGAAAATTGTAGGGTGGCTGGTGGTCTTGAAGGCGGAACAAACCTCAGTGCAGAATGGTGTGAGCCCCGTCAATGTCACGATGCCACCCAACTTGATGCAAACCATAGGATAGATAATAAGTAGTACGGACACTAGAGCCATATTGTCGCAGATATGTTTACAACGCGTTGTGTGGAATTATGCAGGCGAATTAGTGTTCTAATTTGCATCAGTACACATGTTATTCGCACACTAATTCGGTCGCGGCGAATATACGTACACGAATTGCTGACACAAAATTGTGGCATTTTACATTTTTTTTTCGTCGTTGGGAGGTGGAAATCTTCAAAAGATACCGAGTTGCTCCTGCTTCTCGGCATGTCGGATTTCTACCGACTAAAACCACCTCCGTTTCCTCCAAAAAATCTTTACTCCATAACTCATTGCTTGCACTGTCCGTGTGCAATTTATTTCCTGAAAGCTTGTTCATTTAAATAGTACTTCCCAGACGATGTATATCGGTATAAGGGATAGTACCAGTATCTCAAAAGTTTTATTCAGAGTTCAATATATCTAATTTTGTTTCACATTTGTAGCAGGAAAAAAAATATTAGCGTTCTTAAAAAAAGATATATATATGTAAAAAAAGAAAAAAAGGGGAAAAAAATAAAAATAAAATTAAATTAAAAATTAAAATTAAAATTAAAAAAAATTAAATTAAAATTAAAAAAAAATGGTAATAAAAAAAATACCGTTCTTAATTATTCAAATTGAATTTTCAGTAAATGTTTACGTAGCATGATTTTAAATGTCATTATGTTACGCGCTTCTTTTATTGTTTGAGGTAGCTTATTGTAAAAATTTGATGCGGCGTTAATCGGATCCATCCTCAGGCGCTCTGTCCTAGCAAATTTTATTAAAATTTCATTTGCGTTTCTCATATTGTAGTCGTTTTTTCTCCCATTTATGTCTAGTTTCGTTGTTTTCATTTGTTCAATGTGTAAATTTTTAAAAATGAATTTTCCTTTTTCCATGTGAATCAGTCCGTCTACGTTAAGTTCTTGCGCTGTTTTATATACTTCAGATGTAGCGGTCATCCTTTGCAAGTTATATATGGTTTTGTATGCTTTAGTTAGTAGTCGTGACATGCTCATGAGGTTATTTTTGGTAGTTTGGCTCCAAATTATAATCCCGTATGTAATTCTTGAAATTATGTATGCATTTTTAATTTGTATTTTATTTTTAATTGAGAAATAGCTGAAACGATGGAGCAAACCAACGATAGCTGCTATTTTTTCCTCATATCATTTATATGCGGTGTCCACGCTAGTTTTTCATCGATTGTAAGTCCAAGGTACTTCATATGTTTAACTCTCTGAAGAGTTTTATTTTCTATTTTTATCAGTGGCTCAATATCAGTTTTATTTTTTTGTTTAAAGATAATGTATTTGGTTTTGTTCGTGTTTAATGTCAATTTGTTCCGTATGAGCCATTGGGAATATTTGTCTAAGTCATTGTTTATCTTTTGTTCTAAGTCAGTTTCATTTTTACCTGAGTAAATCAGTATCGTATCGTCAGCGTACATCACAACTTTCCCGTCGATTCCTGAAGTCACCAAGTTGTTTGTATATAACAGGAAAAGAATCGGTCCTAGTATTGATCCCTGTGGTACGCCAATAGTAATCTGCGCTATTTCACTGTTAACGTTTCCAATTTCAGTCCTTTGAAGTCTTTCTGCCAGGTACGTACGCATAAGTTCTCTTGGCATACCAACAATTCCCAAGTTCTCAAGTTTACTTATCAATATATCGTGCACTACCGTATCAAACGCCTTTTTTAGATCGATAAAAACTGCAGCAACGTAACTTCCCTGATCCAGTTGTGTATTGATATGTCTCATCACTTCTACAATCGCGTCTGTTGTTCCTTTACCTTCCTGAAACCCAAACTGGTTTCTATCTATAATCCTATTCTCATTAAGTATTCTTTAATTCGAAAAGCTAATATTTTTTTTTATGATTTTACTCAGTGAGTTTAATAATGTTATTGGTCGAAAATTATTCGGGTCAGTTTCCAGCCCTCCTTTAAATATGGGTATTACCTTGGCGGTTTTTAGATAGTTCGGAAATTGTCCACTCTTGAAGCTTATATTTATTAGAGTAACCAGTATATCTGCAATATTCTCTTTGATTATATTGATATCATCAACGCAGATACCATCAGGACCCGGCGCGGTGTGTTTTTTCAGAGAATCAATAACATCAATGACTTTTATATGTGTATATTGCAAAATAGGCTACTTACGGACTGTTTACTAATTGATTCGACTGACGCACTATTGTTTGCAGATTTTAATTCCAATAAAGTGTATTGGCTCAAATCCAGCAAGCAAAAAATTTAAGATACCGGAACTAATGATAGAAATTGAAAAGTTACGTTGGATACTGTTTATTTTTTTTTCTTGACACTTCATTTGGAGCTTAGCCATGAACACCGAACTTGGCAGAAATAAGGTGCTTTGACCTAGATGCTCCCCAAATGTGTACGTCTCTTGTCTTAACTTTAGCTTACCAAAACACCAAAAGTCCTGATGCGCATTTTTCTCAAAATTCGATTTAGCTATACTTTGAAAACTTAGGGGTCCTGTTGCTATGATCAGGTTGAGTTGACTTCGGTCCACGTCGCCTTCCCTCGGGAAATCAGCCAAATTGCGAAGCAAGAAGTAGTTTGCATAACGATTCGCCCCATATAATTCATTTGTGTGTGCAGTTGACGAGGTGAAAAATTTCGAAAGTTAAATCAGATCACTTAAATATTGGAGATGTTCGTAAATTTATTGTAGTCGCATCAGTCAGCCTGTAGAGAGGAGAAGTTAAAATTTCACTTAAAAATTCTTCGATGGAAAGTTGTTCGAAGTGAAATTGATTAAAAAGTTACCCAGTAGAAAGTTGAACAGGCTAAACAAAAAAGCTGAGTTGAAGGTAGGGCGGAAAATAGCGTGGGTGTGATTGATTTGAGAATAACTTTTACATATACATTAAAAGATAAATGAAGATATGAGTGTGAGGATTGGTGAATATGATTTGGAGTGAATGTGATAGATTAGAGGCAGCTTAACAAAATTAGGGTGAGATCCTTAATTTTTTCAAGGTGGAAAACTAGTCCCGAATACTTTATTTGTTGCTACTATGAAGTGAGCACTTACTTGCTTGACACAATCAAGGATAAGTATCGAAGAAATTTCAATTTACAGATTAAAATGAGATTAAGGTTTGCTTCATATTCATTTTCTGTCTTAAGTTCTGTGGAAATTGCGTTTGTGTAAAGTTGCGATATTTTTTACAAAATAGGGTAATCAAAAATTACTATGATTTTTTCTAACGAATTTCGATGAACAATTTCGATAAAAATGTAAATCAATATAAAATCTGGAATTGGATTTTGTTATTGAAAATTTAGCCGTTTTGAACTTCTTATTTTATGTGAAATTCTTTTAATTGGTTCGAAAATTTAAATTTTCAACACAACTTTTCGTTTTAAGGTGTCAGGAGTAATTTAAAAGTACTTTTTTTGTATTTTCTTACATTTTGCGTATTTCCGCACATTTGAAGGCCCGTGGTCTTTTTTTCTTTATCGCCTGCTTATGAAGGCAAAGTCGTATTTGCTATGCTGAAGTGTCAATCGAAGCGTTTTAGCAATTAGCTACCTGGTTAAATTTTGGGTGGTTTTTGACATATCCACAGTTATGTCTGTTATGCACCATTGGTTGCAAAGGAAACGTTGGATTAACGTCGTACAAAACGGAATACCATTGGCATGATTCAGTCAAATTTTAAATAAGTTCAGTAAGTCATTTTTTTAATATAATTAAAATAGTTCAAACACATCGTCAGTTGTATTAAAGATTTCGCATTGAACAATTTTTTTATGTTTTTATGTTTTTATGATTGGAAAAAAAAACAAAAAATTAAAAACAATAAACTATTTATATTTATGATAGCTCCAAAGAACTTTTATTTACCTTTGTATGGTTTTCTTATCTGGGACAGTAAACATCAATTGGTTTGATATTTTTCCTGCACCACAAATGAATACTATGTACAACGTCATTGAATTTTTCAATTAAAAATTAATCAACGAACTCGTTGAAAAGGTTGACTTTAAATGACCCAGTCGTGCTCACGTTCAATTCAAATTAGCGTTGTGACAATTTATTGTCGAAAATGTTCATAATCTCCGCACCCCTAACGGACCATTAAACATTGTATTCTAACTATCTCTTCCATCGCCTCTGAAATCATACTTAGGAAGTATCCCTTACAAGGTCATTATGCGAGGGTAACATGTTGCTGCCCAGCCAGAAAGCGTGCAATATGTATGTTATATGTTGAAGCCGCTAAAGCTACGGTTATATTAGTAGCTTTTCATCGACACCCAAATAAAAATGTATAACTTACAGCCTGTTTACATTGCCACTAACTACATAGTTTTGGCTCCATTCGTGATTTTGACCTTTATTGGGTTTGAAACTATGTATTTTTCCATGAATTTCCAAGTTACCTCCAGAACGTAATTTGGACAAAGTCTTCGACAAAACTAAGGATGTCAAAAAGATGTCGCTAGTTTATTTTTTTACATTTCCCATCTTGTTTGATACAATTATGTCAAGGAAATGCAGTGATCCTAACAAGAGTTTGTTCAAAACAGCAAACATAAAACAGGTATGAGTATAAAGAACTGCTTCAAATATATTTTCGTCCACTTTTCCTTGGGTTTTGAAGAGAAACAATGCTATTTTTGAGATTATATTCAATCATAAGAGCTTTTATAAATATTTGGGCATCCATTATCTTGAAACCGCAACAATTGAACATCACCACCATAAATTAAACTCTAACCTCCCTGATTGGTTAGAATATCGTTTTACAGAAAGCCCTGCCAGATCTGACATTATATTTACACTTCCTAGAACTGAGACTTTGTACCATTCGCCGATGTTGCGGCTTCCTCGTAATCAAAATAGTCTGCAACTTGGTCTGTTTCCGTACTCCCTCTACATCTATAAACAAAATGTAAAGCGTATCTTATGTAATTATTTTCACGTTGTTATACATTTCTTTTCTTTTTTGTTTAATTTGTCTTGTAATAGGGATATATTAGTCTGTAAGATGAATTCCTAATAAATAAATAAATGTGTATCTGACAAAAGAAAGTATCTCAGTGCAATGTTAACGGTAAGATGCATCTCAAAATGCGTCAGTCATAATTACGTATTTTCAGTGTTAATAGGCTATTAGATGTACAGTTTGTGTATAGCCGAACCAGATATTTGAGATGTAAAAAACCGGTATTTGGTTGATATAACATAGTGGCCAAACTTATGACTAATCTCCCCTCACGAATGCGTCGTTCGGCCCAGCAAAAGGCTTCAGCTTTCAAATCAGGATGGCACTACAAGCCATGACATGAATGCGGAAAAGAATGAATTTGTGTGCGTCACTGACAACACTTTTGCCGAACAGTTCACATATTGGCAAATATTCGGAATGTTCCCGTGAAATTTCGGCTTTAGCACACCACGAGTCAAACACAAACAATGTTTGCATTCTATGGAGCTAACGAATTATTAAAACCGATCATTGGACAACACTGGTGGTGAATAGAGTATTTATTGAGCAACGCGGCTGAAAATTGCAACACGTTAAACAATTAATTATTTGATTGTACACAGCAACGCTTTTATCAGAAGTTTGAGGTAATCCAAATCATGGCTTTCATGCCCAGTGCGTGCGAATTAGGGAAAAGTGTTGGCTAGAATACATAGGCTTCGTACCTACGAACTGACTATACTATTTTCAAATTGATTTGATTGAACATGGATTATTCTCGGATAGAGGAGTGCATTGCATACAAAAGTAAGTAGAACACAATTTTCATGTTATGTTAGGTTATGTTAAATAAGATAACTTCCGAATAAGGCTTTGGAAACGCGCTTGAAGCTCCTAATTAGCTCAAATAGTCAATAGCTCGCCATTCTAAACGACCAATAAAACATTGAAGGAATGGTCTGTGATTTGACTTTACTTGAGGCTAAATAAAGTAAGGATAGCTATCAATTTAGGGATTTATGGTGGTTGTTGTAGCTATCAATCATTATGTGAAATATTCATAGTGCCTTCCTATAAAATTAATAATACACACACGTTTTAAAATTGAAAACGTGTGTAAAAGCGCCTTTTATTAAGCCATTGGGATCGTAACATTACCTCGATTAAATTCGGAAGCTTTTCAATTGAATATTATTTATGGAAACTATCGTGGAAACCCTTGGTGAGATTGCGAACAGTAGCATATTCCACTTTCATTCCTAGACCTCAATCTTGATTCAATAAAGATACATGCACAGCTCTAAGATTTTCGATTAACTTACTTAACCAGAAAATTTTATCTCTGTTGCAACGATTTTTTAAATTGTACAGTGTTCTGGAACAAGGGCCCTCACACTATTATCATATCGATTAATTCGAAAGAGAAAATTAATTACAATAACCAATCAATCACATGTACATACACATATTTAACTCCCAAGAAGCAAGAACATATCTTCTGGCTTGATTTTCTCCACTACTCTGTGCCGGCATCGTGGGTTTGCGGTAAAATAGAATATTTGATGCCGAGCAAACTGAGGCATTTTACGTGAGTACATTAGAACGTAGTAGTTAAACCTTGAAGCTGAACAAACAGTGAAACCAGGGCTATCAAATTATTTCTAATAAACAATTTCAGGCAACCGTGTACGTAAAAGTTGTGGGCGTATTCTTCCTGCGAAGCTCACGCGCCATCATTCAGCAGGGAAGGTATAAGTTGTCAATCGCTTTACACCCTGTGTTTATTCACATCTGCCGAACATCACATCAAAGTAAGTCGTTCAAGCAGTCTTCGTTATCTTACGTCTTAATTAGATGTTAATTAAACATATACTGATTGATTGTGATGCTTTTGCTGACAATGTGAGGTTGGATGTGCCCGTATATGAAGTACAATTTATGTGGTGCATGTCAATGTGTTGGTCAATTCTTTAATACGTAAGTTGCATAGCTTCATATAAAAATAGTTGGAAATAACTTGACTCGTACCAGAACCTGCTGCAGATAAGAAAGCCTACCATTAATGCTATTAATTAATTAATGCGCACTTCAGACTGGAGCAATTCCTTCGAAAAGCTTTAAAGAGACAGCGACGTTGTTCCCTGCCAGACCAACCATTCGCCGCAAGAGAATCTCTTTTCTTTTCCTTGGTTAAGGTGACTTTGAGTTTAGATTGAATTCAGAGAAAATGCTGCTTTCCGTAAGAGATGAGCAGCAATAATTATGCTTTTAGTTGGCATGAGATGCCCTTTGCTGTTATGAGAGATTATAGCCTCTGACCCTATCGGGTCGACATAAACATCAAAGCCACGTAACCTGACCTGATTTCAAGAAAATTGCAATTAGATTTGTCTTTAATATCACCGGTGTTTGACGGTGGGCTAATCAAAATAACTCCTCTGAAATATGAAAGAGAATGAATGGATAAAGATTGAGTGATGGATGGGCTTACAATGATTGTTGGTGAAACTTTTTCTAATTAATGCTCTAAAGGGCTTGTTTACTTTGGTAGATAAATTTTCAAAATAGTAAGTGGTGAAGCTATATAAAATTATGTATGATCTCAACATCTTTAGAGGAAGAATATCTAATTTTTGCCTAAGCTCTCTAATTATAAATGTGATGTCATAAAATACGTTAATGCTGTTTTTCATTGACTTAACTAGAGTTTCCAGCTTAACAACCGCCTTACGCTGATCGGTTGAAATAGGTAAATTAAAACTTATCAATACCGGAAATTATATTATAAAGTGAATAGAAATCTAGTTAGGTATTCTAATTTTTGACATTTTTTAAATATCACTCATTTAACATTTGGCGCATTTTGATGGTTCCCTTTGAAATGTTTCCTAGCTTCCCATAAGGTATGGAGGATGGATGTATTTTCAAGAATAACTATAATAATAAAAATAAACAATATAATAAGACCAGTGGAGAAAAAGTGACTTCTCATTCAGTATTTATGATTTTCCTGAAAAGTTATGAGATACATCTTTTAAGGCACATCTGAAAAAATTGAGAAGCAAATTATTTGTGCCGTGCTTCTTAATTCGAGAAAATGAAATCACCATTCATAATTACTACAGCAAACTTCGCATCCATGAGTAAGTGAAAGTAACGTAGGAACATCTTCTAACCCATTAATTGTTCTAAAATATCCATTTTCACTTCGCGGTTTCTAATGTTGCAATAAAATCATTCCGTGTGCGTCAAATTTCTAAAAAAAATAAGGAACTATTGCTGCTAGTCACCCAGCAATACCACTTAAACTAATTTCAAAAAGAAAAAAACTGTACGCTATGCAGTTTGAATGGTTCAGTGAACTGCTTTGCTTTGAGTGCGTACTGCCGATTTTGAGTCTAACAGCAAAAAAACATTTCTCAGCTCTAATGCCTATTAAAATTCATTTTCGAACGCGATGGCTCAAATTTAATTGCATTTTTTGCGTTAACTTCAATAGAAAAGGTGTTTTCGAATGCATTCATGAATAACTAATAATTTCATAAGAAAATACTGAATTATTTTTCAAAAAAAAAAAAAATAGAAGAGTTGCGTCAAGCATACAGAGCATTTTACAAAAGAAATTCTGTAAGAAGCAGTTAAAGCATAGAATATTGAAATCGTATGCGAAAACTTTACCTTTGACCCTTCCAAACACGGTCGAACTTTTTTTTTTCTTACTCAAAATCCACATCACGGTAAGGTATATGTGATTTCATTATGTTTTACTTTAAAACTAACAAGAACTACGTCCTAAAAAAAATTCTGTATAGAATAGATCTATTAACTTTCCTTTTATGTGGCAGGAGCTTTTTCGTCACACATTCGTTTCGCTACTTTTCACTACTTTAGTTTCAAATACGTTAAGAATACTTTTCCGGATTTTCGTAATGCTGAAAACGAGAGCGAGAAAACTATGCTCAAATAAAGCAGGATTTCATCCGCACACAATGGTTATGTCTACTTCCTCATTGATGTCAAGAGAGCGAGGATGGTTGCAATGACTGCGACTTTGGGGTGAGTTCGATGCAATCTGTTTGCATCTAAGATAGAGACACCTTCAACTAAACAGCTTGCTAAAGTTTATCCAACAGGAAGCATAATGGGGATGTTAAAAGTGTTTGCGAGTAGCAAGAAGATTTTAATGGGGTACAGTACTTGTATGACGTTACTTTGACTTTAGCTGTATCCAGGTGGTTAAGTTTTGAAAATTGATGTATTTTCCGCTGATGATTGTTCAGACTATTTTCGAATTCAGCTGGCATTTCGTAAATGCTGAGTTCGATACCATCTTACCACTACAAGAAATGGAAAATATAATTCAATGTGTTAATTCTGTAGCAGTGTGTTTGAGCACAATTTCATTAGCCCAAAAAAAATTGATAACAAGCTTTCAAAGTGTGACATCCAAATAATTTACGATCGAAATGTTATATAAATTGAAAGTTATATTTATCATAATCACTGAAATGTTAAATTTTCAAAACACTCATATTGTAAGCGTGTATGACAATGAGACCTTTCTTTGATTAGCTAGCTGGTTTGATATCATTTCCAATTTCGCTTAACAAAGGATGACAAAACTAATAAATATATTTAGCTAAGTTCAACACAACTAATAATGGCAACGTGATAGCCTATACCATATGTCCACCAAACGGTGATATCCGTTATATTTGTTTTTGTGAAAGCCGCGCCCCAAAAACATGCCAACAGATTTTTGTAAAGGTGACATTTTTGGCTTTGTTTTAGTGACATCTTTTAACTAATATCGTGGTTCGTAGCTTTTAACTGAGATCTCGGTTCAGAATTGAAAACGCAAAACTGAATAAAGGCGTTTGTAATAGCTTCATTTTGATTTCCCATTTAAGGGTTCGCAACGGCCAATTTAAGTTGATTTCATTAGGACTGCATTTTTGACAGAATAAAATGAAGAATACCAAACTGTATTTGAGTTAATATAACCGTACTATTTTTGAGTTGGTTAAACAACAACACTGCTCACTTCTCATATTTTTAAAAAAATCCAAATACATCAAGCAACTTCCCAATATGAATCGCGATATCATAAGTTTAACCATCTAAATATTGACAGATATATGAGAGATATAAGCAGATATACAGATACGCAGAACGAGTAGACGTTCTTTCCAACGGCTATTATCGCAGTTCCAGGTCGAACGAAGATGGAGAAATAATTCAACATTTTCAAAGTGAATGCCCAGAAATGTCCAGAAAGAAAATACAAATCTTAGGCCTCACCATACAATAATATTAGTAACTTCGGGAGCTTCATGGAAAAATATAAATAGTTCTTAGCATCATGCGACTAGGATTGTTTAGTGACATCCTTAATTCTTTATCGTAATAAAAATGCCTACTGAGATCTAGGTAAGTCGTCTCTATAAAGAAAAGCTTCCTCTACCACGTAATATTTGCTCACTTCACATATTTTTAATAGAAGATAATTTCAACATTCTGTCCATAACACTCTTATTGGGTCTTGTAGTTATAAGGTACCACCAGTTGCTAAGAACGATAGTGGAACTTATGAACGGCTGATGGAAAATGTCTTAGGTTGAAGTTAGTGTCTACCTGTTGATATAGTTCATCGCTGGTAATTTGTTTGTTTGCATGCTTGAAACGAAAACGTTTTTGATTATCGCTCTACTACAGACAGCACTTCAAAATAGCGAGGCAAATTATAGTACCAATAAAACAATACAGTGTCTTGTTTTGTCTACTGCATATCCATTAACTAACAATCAAGGCTCGTTCAAAACATACATCACTCCAAGAAATTGGCTGTTTTCTTGCTTGTCATGCTTTTTTATTCGTCTATTAAACTTACTTCAAGTACTTCGAAACAATTTAGATAGAAATAAAGTAGACGTTTTCGCCCAAACGCGTTCCACTGCACCGTCCCATCCAAAATTTATGTACAAATGACTACAAGCTCCGTCATCCTGTCGCCACTCCTGATTACTCTGGCTTGGCATGATGCTCCGTTGATGTGCTACGAGAATGGCTAGTTATGTCAGCAGCATGTGTGAAAAGCCATGTATCTTGAGCAGTTGGATGTAAGAGAATCTGTCAAATAGGAGGACAACATATGTATGTACGGGCTGTAAGTATGAACAAGGAAACATCTTGTTGCTTTGACATTATGATGCGAGCAGAAGTTTCGTTGGATATCTTCAGATTGATTAGCTTTGAGATTGGTGAATTGTATATTCCCGGAAGTGTAAGGTATTTCTGTGGGCCAGGAAACTGGCTTTAACTATTAAAAGATGTTAGATGCGATAGTAGCTGCATGAACTTTCCTACTCAAAATGCAGATACAAGCAAAATAACATCAGTAGAAATGTACTCTACTCTGTGGTGCAAACACGTGTATTTCGGAACAATAGAGCACGGCAAAGGTCATTCCTAACGAAAACTAAAAAAATAATTCCAAGCTTTCTCCCAACAGTTCGATGGCGATAAATCCTAATTAGATTATATTGTTTAGCGCAAAAAGGTCACACAATTTATGGATGCCGTCGTGCTATAAATCTTAATGCCTTCTATTTGTACAACGGCAATAACAAGCAAACGAAACATCAGATACATCAAGAGTAGAGTGTCGTAATAAGGGTAGGAGTGAGCTCATAGGAAACACCGCTTATGGCGTATCTACATAGCGGACAGCTTTTGGGAGCATTCTTTGGTTACCACCCTTCAACCACCTAACCTCCTGGTGACCAGTTTGAACGGGCGACGAGCATGCTTTGTTTAAAGTTTGGACGAAGATAGCCAACAGCGATTGATTCAAAACTCAATATTTATTCGTGACAGATAATCAAACAAGTGAGCTTGAGTAAACTACCAGGAAATTGGTTCGGATGTGGCTTGTAAATAAATGATGGGTGTTAAAATCTTATTATTCTGTATGAATTGTCACGTTGCTGGTTTCACCCTACAAATTTTGTTTGACACAATCTTTGTTTACTAATAAAAATACTAGGGTTTAAAAGTCGTCATGCTCAAAATCATCTTTTATTGTTCAATTATCCTGCAAATAATATCGCATTCTTCCGACTGCATACCATTTATTTACAAAAAAAATACATTGGACACTTTTCAACATACAAATTTCAAAGAGAGAAGCTATTGATACAGTATTGGTTAATAAATCTTGAATAAAGATCGCAGAAGGAAAAAGTCTGTAAAACAAGTAAGACTTGAACATCGCCAAATTTTCAAATATCAAACTTTTAATAAAGCACTGTCGCCGAAGCTAAGAACGCCTTATATTTCACAGTAAATTCTAAATTGTAAAAGAAATTCGAGGAATGGACAAATTAAATTTGGCTTGGCATATAAACAACCGTGCGAGAACAAGGATAACGGGATTGAAAAACATAGAACTCATTTTTGACTTCTGAATTTTTCCTCTTTTTGAAAGTGTTTATATCATGGAACTGAAACATTCTCTATTTTATGTTTTCATCATCGTCTTTATTTATGTATTTCAACATTCTAATAAACTAACAATGGTTAAGTTAGGCATGTGTGTAGAGAAACGGAATGAAGCCCATTTAAAATCCTTATTTTAAGTAGATACTGAAGATACTTTCCATGAAAGGCAACAGCCTTTTCATGCAGTAGCATTGTTGCCTTTTTACTATGATGTAAAAGTGGCTAACAAACTTTGCACACAAATGTGTACTAGCAGCAGAATCACTACATATGTAAATAGATATTCATCTTCTAGCGCATACCGCTTCAAAGCTAAAATTGACATAAAAATTTTTTTTTTTATTAAAATATATATGTGAAAAACCATTCAACACAGTGTAAGATTATTCATAGATTGCTTACATAAAATATCCTCGGTCCGTTAGTTATAAAATCTGCATAGAATTCCTTATCCTTACCTCATGCAGGCATAGTTTGTGGTTCATCTTTTGAATTTATGCTGCCTGCAGTTTGATAATGATTAATATGAAATGACGCCTTACATTAGCGTCAATGGAATTATATTGCATTTTTTAACGTGCCTTTTATGAAAAACATTAAGGCGTTAACAAACTAACTAAAGCAAAGTACCAACAAAAAAACATGAAAATCTGCTACTCATGTTCGCGTTGAAATCATCTTGAGCTTTCGTTTTTCCAGTCTTCCAAAATATTCGCCGAATAAATAGTTCCCAAGTTTGTCTTTTTTTGCTTTTGTTTTTACCTCTTTAAGGCATGCGTTTACGAAAACAATCAGTAACATCTTCTTCACAGCAAAGTACATCCGTTTTGTATTTCCTCATTTTTCTACTGAAATGTTGCCCTTGCGAAAGAGTCAGCCACATACTATTTTCTAGTCCCTTTCATAGTAATAATAAATGCTCATCACAGGTAAGCTCCTAATTTACGGATATTATACTGGGGGGAACAAGTTGCTGACAAACAAGCCATTAGCAAGCCTTTATAAGTATCCAGATATCAGCCATAACTCATTTGGAACTAACTTTTACCGAAGAATATTCTTTTGCTAGGAAGGAGGCCATCTGTCGCATGGGTGATAGAGATGTTAATGTGAAACAGTCGAGATTTCCCCTTTTGTGCCTGGCAAGGTTGTTCCTTTGAGATGTCTGCAGGACAAGAGAAATATTATGATAAAATGCTGAGACTAGCTTCGTTTCTTTGTAGATGAGTCGATAAGATATGGGTGGTAGTAGGCAGGCACATGTCTAGAAAACGAGATAGTTGTGTGCATGTAGCATCAGCCTGGCCAAGACTGATTCTTGAACTAATGCCTTCGTAGCTTGTTCCAAGTTTCTTGTTTGGTCATTTTTGTAGTGGCAGCTATGAAATATTTATCCTTAAGCACATCCCAAGTGCCATTCAAGTAAACACTTGTGATGCTATGTGAAAATCTTCTGTGTGGTCCTATCGTGTATTCCGTCTTCGGTTGGCGTGCTTGAACTCAGATTCAGGGGGCGTACTTTCGGGCGGAAAATTCCGCGTTCCATTTATTCTTGGAAACACGAAAATATGGGGAGTCCTGGTAGAGCTGAAGGTGTTAATAATATGCTGAGGGGTTGGCGCGTTGATATTCTCTTCCAGTTGGTAATAATCATATTAGGATTCATTAAAAGTTCGTGAAGTAAGTTGGCAGATAGAAATAATTACGAAGGAGTTCGCAAAGTGGATTTTTAGGAAGAATTAAGATCGTGGAAAATTTGTCGGCATATTCGCTGTTGATTCAAAATTCATAGAATATGGGATTCATTTAGAAAAGATAGAACTAAAGCTCCCCTTGTCACAAAATTAGTTTAGAATAGATCAAAGGCAATTGAACGAGAATATATTATTTGAACTAATTGTTTCATGCATTCGGGTGTTTCTATCAAATAGTCCCCTTTGACCAATGGCAACATGAAATACGTCGCAAAGAAAACGTACAAAAATTTTAAAATTTGTAAATTGGATGAAAGCATTTGCAACTTGGCAACAACTATTCCGTTGTTTTAAAGTATCAAAAAGCAATACACGTTAACATTCAGTAGAAATCAGCTCATTACATATTAACTGATCATAAACTTCTGCGTTAATTAGTTAACGCACAGTTTTTATTAAGTTTTCTTTATTGATACAGCAACTGCATACAATTAGTGGGAGAGCATTTCTCGTTTTGCACTCTACTTAACATTTTGTGAAGTATGAAATTGAGCTTTTCGTCAATATCTATTTCGCAAAGTTACTTATATAGTAAATGTTGGTATTTGTTTGCTTGATAATTGCAAACACATCAAGTATTTGCATAAGCGATTTCTAACCAGTTCATCGAACTAAAATTATGAAATGGTTTGCCAAATGCCATAACAAATTGTAACGTAAATAATAATACAGTAAACAACGTTTTCAGTTCAAAGAGCGCACGTTCAAGCATTTACGAGTATTATCCGAAACGAATAAAAAATAAGGTCCTTGACTTGCTTGTGTGCCTCTCTGATCAGAATTCCAAGCAGGTTATTACTTTAGCCTGCCCAGCCCCAAAGTTTATTTCGAAATTGGGACATCGTCTCTTTCTGGCCCGAAAGAATAAACGCCATTGAAGGAGTCATTATTTAAGCTTAAATTATTAGCCAGTCTGGCCTAATCGCACACCAGGCGTTGGAAGTTGTAGCTGCAAGTTGCGTCTGCCACGACACGGTGCCAGACTACCTACTTTAGATATCACATACACGTCTCATCACTTCGATACAAGGACATGTTTGCACGTACCACGAGCCCACCGCCTGTCCCCGCGGCTATCCACTACTCCCGGATTTCAACCTAATTGAACAAACATGCACGTCCTTCTAGCCAACATGAAGTGGGTTTGACACTAGCCAAGATAAATGAATGTTCTGGGATGAACACATATGTGTCACATAAACCTTACCGGCGAATTATGTTTGGTTTTGTAACTATCCCGAAGCGGGCGAATAATAGCTTCATAGTTATCTCCATCTCGGAAGGCCAACAAGAGGACGTGGGGCCTCTTAAAATATCAATCTGAAATGCAGGTCCACATTGACCTGGGCGCGGACAACGATAGATTCAACGAATAATCCGTGTGTCTGCGACAACCATCTGTGAAGAAACGATGTAATTTGTGTGGAAATCAAAGTCTACCATCATGCGCTCCCGCCCGGTTAGGGGTGGGAGCAGAAAAGCTAAATTCGCCGCTCACTTACATTGCAAACATGCTTTGCAAATGTACTATTTGTTGTCGTGGCAATTAAATTAGGTCCCAATGATATGTTTTTGTCCGAGTGCTATGAGAATCCTTGAAGAAGGAATCTTATCTATACCGCAGGAGTCCTCAACTGGGCTGTGTAAACTTGGTATATGTTGTGAAGCTGGTAACGAATGGTCAGAATGAACGAGAACAGTAAACTGTGCAATGAAGCTATTTACTTTCTGGTCATAGCATTGTGGTGACCTAGTATTGCAAACGGGCACAGTTTAAGAAGTGCATACAATTAATGTTCGATAGGATGGGAACTATTTTTGAAAAAGGATTACGAAATAAATAGAAAATCAGTATCATGCTCTTCATTTTTTATTCTCGATGCCTAGATGTATTTGATAATATTTGCGTGTATTTTCTATCCTAAAAGGAGCAACGAGGATGAAATTTCACCATAATACTCGCAAGATAGACTTCAATCAGTAAACCATGCTTGTTGAAATTTTGTGATGGTGTAAAACGTTTGGATAGAGTACATTGCTAGATTATTCTAAGCAATATGCATAGAAATATTCGTTGTATAATTCAAAACGCTTTATTCCATTGATCTAAAACTCAAATAACAATCTTCATTGGCAGCAACTGTGCGTTTCACCTCTAAGATACGAGTTTTATTTTGATGACTTTCAAGAGCTCCTTTGATTGAATCAGTAGAGGAAGCACATACTTACTAAGTCCATTTTTATCTAGAGAGCCCCATCTGTGATGAATATACCAACAACAATTTGCTTTATTAAAGAGGATTGAACATTTCAGGTTGATTGTTTCTTCGCAAGTAATATAGGCCTGTGTACCAAATAACCAGTATTAACTTCAAACATGTTAAAATCCACAAGAGATGCAACCCAAATAAACTTAGCTATTGGTTTTAATTTTGCTGGGTAATATTGTCTTAACCGGAATAATCACCATACCCATAACCGACAATTCTGCACAATCAAGCTCAAAGACATTTTGTAACCTTATAATTCAAGTGCGTTTTTCAGTCATAATATAGCCAGCCTCTAAATATTTAATCGTTCAGACAAGTACCCCATTAAATGGCTTTCTACACCAACTACCTCACCACTATTCGCCAGTTCCTCTTCATTAGCATCTCTCCGAAGAAATTCTTACATCCCCATAAAATGTAACGTGCAATAAGACTTCACTGTAACTTCATTCCCCTCACAGCTTTGTATTTGGTTTCCTCATCATCAACATGTCCGTCGAGTAATAACATCAAGGAGTAATAAAGGCTTTAAATTTTCCATCCTGTGCAGGTATGGACGGAGGTCGAGCAGTATAGATGCTTGCGGAGAGCGAGTTCAAGCAAATGGAAGCAATAGTGTTGTAGTGAATATTTTAGCCCAAAATCCCTGGTAATGTTAGGCTAAATTGCCGACAAGAGTTGGTTTGGTTTCATTCGAAATCAATTTAGCCAACGGATATTTTATCGGATATAGTGATATACTTGTTACAACGGGCACCTGTTATTAATGCATGATGCATCTTATGTGTGATTTAATGTAGCGAATTGGGGAGGCAGATTTTGTACGGAAGCAATCATTGGAGCATGAAATATTGAAGGAGATAGCTTTGGCTGTTTTGTGTAAAGATCGCACAGAAGTAAGCACATATCACGAATTGCTGCGTAATTATTAACTATGATCAATTTTTCGAAATTCATTTTTCAACCTTAAAAGACCTAAACAAAATTATAACAACTGATTTATTCGATGTATCGAGTGGAAACGCATAGAATTGAATGTTTTTTTGTGATATTTGTTTGAGTATGAAGTTTTGGTTAAGCTTTTGCTTTTCAATAACTGCAACTTCATCTCTGTTCATATGATATACGTTGCTATCCATCTGTATATTTTTGATATTTTTGGATGCGTTTGCACAAACACAAACTCAAATAGAAATCACCATCACGTTTGAGCCGAGTGTGAATTCTTGTACTCTGTGACATGCCGTTCAAGCTTTGTCTATTCCGCAAGAAAAATATATGGGCGACGTATTGCAAAAACACTTAATTGTCGCACAGTTGCCTAGCCAGCTTTGGAAAAAGAATTTTTGCTGCGCACGGGCTGACAATGTAGTACACATTTTCGGATGTAATTTTTTGCTTGCTGCAGCCAAATGGCTGGCACTGATATATAGTTCTTAGTTTATCACATTGGCTTAAACAAAAAATGACTACAGGATTAGACGAAACCCGGAGTTGTGTAAAACAGCAACTGAGCGTATTTACTCCCGAAATCATGGAGAAAATTTGGCGAATATTGAATAGATTCTACAGCTTGTAAGATTGAATGACCATTTAGCAATTGTAAATTATTTGCAAAGCTGGAATAGAAGTATTTAGATACATGCCACTTCCACTGTAAGTCTGATTTTCAAAATCATTTTTGTTTTCAGTTGCCTTCGGCTGGTTTTTGCACTCACAAAATAAAACTAGTGTCCTTCAATATGGGTACAAAGTCTAACTTTCCTGGCGATCGATGGACATGTTCAATTACAACAACAATTAATGTAAAATAAGCTCCTGAATATGTTTGCACAAATCGAACAACTACAAACAGTTTATAGCACTCAAAGTAGCGAGGCTAAACGATGGCTTGTCATATTTAGAATTCGACACAAAATGGAAATCAAATTTCATGCATGCATTTATCGAAATGTGGTGTGGTGTTGGTCAGCTCAAAACTTCCGATAACGCTATTTCCTGTACTGAATCTCGCTTGTATTGCAGTAACGAAACAATGCGAAATACAGGTTAATCCTTTTTACGAATATTTGACGACTGCATCGACTTTTGACTACACACATGCGCCATGCGAGACATTGTGAAATTGATGTAGACCTGGCATTGATAGCATTGCAAAGACTATGAAACAAAGCCAGTATTTGAACGCCGAAATATTTTGTATTTCACAAGGGTAGTCCACTATGGGTATGTATGTACAGCAGACGATCAATGGCTGGTATTAAACATTCCACCCCTTTATCCGGGATAGATAAACGATGAGAGCAGCTTGGCTATTGCCGAAGTGTTCCAGGGCCATGTAGTAGTTCGAATCAAAATTATATTTCGAAATGGACTTCCTCGAGCCATCCTTGGAAATCATTGCAAAATTTATAGAGAAGCTTCAAGACTCATTCGTTTAATGACACCCGCTGGTAAGCGAATATATATTATATCCGAGTATCTGGAGCAGTAAATATCCTGCAACCGGTATACGCCAGAACGTTTAGGAGTTGTGCGTGCTTAGGCAACCGTATTCAGTGGCTAGGTGAATAAATTATAATCGGTCATTCAACAAACACAGCCCCGAGTGGTGAATGATGCGTTTGATGCAAAGCTTTTATCATAACTCAAAAAAGAAATGAAAGCAGTGCTCCTGTATAAAATCAACGCGAAGATAAAACAAACTTTGCAAAACAAAAATGATCTAGTGAAATATACATTCTAAGAGAAAATTGGTAATTGTGTGATTATTTTCATCAAGCTTTTGCAGAAACAACTTTTTTAAGCAAATGAATCATGAAAGAAACAATTTTAAAGGGCAAAACTATAAGCATTGTAATAATTTCTATTAAATTATATATGTATAATGGATTCACTTAGGATAAATAACATAAACGTGAATTGCAATCGATATGGCCATTAAGACGAAAGTGAAGATGCAATCAAGATAGATAATCGACGAGCGAAATTCCCGTGAAGCTCTATTGAAAGTTAATGGTCTGAATAAAGTACTCATCTTATTGAATTTTCAAAAAAATTTCACCTTGGCGTGCATTGTAGGTCAGTACATATTTTGTTTCTCATCCAAACGATGGCCATATCGAGTTTGTATTTGGTTCAATTGCTTAGGCGATTGAATATCCTGCTGATACACAGAAAGCGTTATTATCTTAGTTTAACTGTTAAACACTTTTCAGCATAAAAACCTGAACTGCCTTTCAAGAAAAAACAATTCTGTCGGGATGCTTTTCTACAAGCTACATCTGCAATATATGTATGGGGCCAAAAGTGTCTTAGAGACGAGTTCGCTACTGGCTAAGGGATTAATAATACGAGCAAAAGTTGAAAAGCATATCACTGGGAAGCAGAGTAAAAAGAATTTATTGCCCGCCATGGCAGTTGGCCGGGCGGCTTCTGGTGTGGTGTGAGAGTGACAAATAATAGGAACGAATGTTTTCTGCCGACACCTTTTCCCAGTTATGACACCGTTATTCAAGTACTATGGTCCCACAATAAAAGACGAAAATAAAGAAGCATATACCTTTTCACTGTCCCATCATTTCAAACCGTTTATATCGCTATAAAGTGGATCATTTGCCACGGATGCTTGCGGAAGATCTTATTGTTTCAAACGAATTTTGGTGTGAGCTGCCACAACCTTTATAAAATAGAAGGGTAAGCGAATAAAGATTTTTAAAATGGCTTGATGTGCTCGAGAAAATAGCTGAAAATGATTCGATCTTAATAATTGGAGTATGCTGGTGTGGTGATTGCTTTGCCGTTCAGAGCCAAATTGATTATAATTAGTGGTGACAGCAAATAGTGTGCTGAGTGATTGAATACAATTATAGGGTTATTCAATGTTGGCTTCGTTACCAATTACAACTACGCTACAACGTTGAAGTAGGTAAAATCAACTTGTTAACTGTGATCAGTTATGTTGACTTACAGTCTAATTTTCACACCAGTAGTGCTTTCATTTCATGTACATTAGGTTTATTTCTAAAACTGGTGAATGCAGTCTGCAGCACTGGTTTGAGAGAAGCATGGAAAGACATTTCAAAATAAGGTCTTTTTAAATATATTTTTAAACTCATAAAGATCAATCAAAAGTTTACGCATGAACCATTTATAGACACCAGGATCAAATATGAGCCATTATATGCTTAATCAACTTATAAAGAATTTGACGAGTATTGACTATATTTTACCAAATCGATTTTATTGTGGTGAAATTTTGAAACTTTTTCTTACTATTGCCAAGCAATGAAGAAAAATGGACGCAAAGTTAAATGGTCAGAAGCAATATTGTTAATTGAAGTCGATAGAATCATTCAGATACACATTTTAGAGACACAATAGTCTGACAATTCTCTACTTTTAACAATCTAAAAGAATTTCTAAGAAGCTTGCTTTGAATCGTATCACCAAGTGCTGTATTCAAAATCTGCGGTATTGAAACCTGAGATGCAATATAGATGGCCTTCTCTGTTTGATTTATGATAAATGATTTTTTCAAACTAAATTACAAACTTGTATAGTAATAGCCCGGAGCTACGCAATTTGAAAATAACAATAGAAATCATTTTGATTTTGGTACTTGTATTTTTCTGAACGAAGGTGGGTTAATCATATTTTAATCTTTCAGAAGAGTCTTGAAGAAATCCTGTCAAAAAAACAAAACTTTTCGTTTATGTAAACGATTTTTCAAAAAATGAGGACATTTATGGAAGATTAGTTGCAAAATATTTATTGAGTTTTGTTATGGGCTCAGTTGAATTGAAAACGGATTACATATTTAAATCTTAAAAACAATCATTTACAGTAAGGCCTTTAAAACCGTTGATAACTCATTCATTACTTAAAAACATGATCGAAAAGAATCGTCTGAAAATCAATTAGCATGTTCCCCAAGAATAAGCTGTCGGTTCTTATTCCCAGGTGTATATTAAACTACTTATTAATACAAATTTCCAAAAGATAAATAATGACCAGATGATGATGATGCGTTGACTTGTGGAAAAATTAATCGATCTAACACTTTCGTCAAAATTAGTTAGGATTTGTAGATTCTAAGACATATGTCTAGCAAACAAAATAATAATTAGTGAGAACACAAAATGTATGATCTATGACTGCACACATGAAAATTACAAAGATTAAATGTTGCGATACCTATCACTCACCTACATGCTGTAATGTCGAAATTTTAAATTGATTCTTATATGATATTACTGTCTTTATTAAAATATAACTTGATAATAAAGTTAGAAGTAAATACCAATTAAGTTTCTACTGTCCGTTATCGACTTGTCGAAATCGCAAAACATTAACTCTTTCGGGGTGGTATAATAAATTGCAACCAATGTTAATAAAACAGAAACACTGTATATAGGTATCTAAAAAATTTCAAAAGTCAACCGAAGAACTCCTTGTTAACATTTGTTTGAGTATTCTACTTTTAAAATATGTATATGATTTCGAGCTCAAGGAACCACATTCTTCTAGATATTACGGTAATTATAATCTGCGTGCGTTTTAGAAAATTACTGATGCTCAAACTCAATAAAACCTTGAACCTGAGGCGCTTTTCTATTGATTATGGAGAAAGATTAGTTTTAACTAAATGGCAAGTCTATTCTTGGCCATTGCTTGTAGCGTCCCTAACTCACAATATTATTTTTAAATCTGATTACTCACTTCAACAAACAAAACTCATCCACTTGATAACTGTATACATATAAATTTGCTTATATTTATTGTTTATCAAGAAATTACATTGTAATGTATCCGTTTTAAGTTTAAGCATTATGGATTCATGTACATGCTGATTAGTAAAATAAAAGAATTATTTTTATTAAATACAAAATTTCTTTATGAGTAGCATGTCAACAGCTCGTATTATTTTTTGGTCTAAAAGTCTCTGAATTCATTTTTGACTAGATTTAGTTAATACTGTTGTTGCTCATCAGAAGGAATTTCCAAAATGTCATCAAAACTAGAACACTAATTCGAAACCAAATACATGTAGTTTATTTTTAAACTAGAATATGATTCTACCTAGGGCTTCCAATCCCGGTATCCCCGCATCATTTTGCAGTTTTGCGTAATGCGGGGTTATGATAGCGGGATTTTGCGGGACTACAGACAAGCATACAACTGACTATTTTTTATCTGATTTTAACAACATAATCAAAAAGGTCCGAAAAGTTGTAGGTATGTTCAAAGGCTCACCAACAAAAAAGACCTGCTTCAAGAATACGTCAAGAAAGAATTCGGGAGAAAAATTGAGTTAGAAAGAGACTGTAAGACAAGATGGAGTAGTTTGGCTGTAATGATTGAAACTTTCAGCAAATTAAAATTGTGCATTGCCAAATCTCAAATTGACATGGGCTTTGCAACAAGCATCGAGTATCACAGAACATGAAATTGATTCATTAATAAATTTTGGGAATATTCTGAAGCCGGTGAAACTTGCCGTCGAAGTTCTTTGTCGTCAAACTGCAAATCTTGTTACCACTGAAGCTACACTTAAGTTTATGATAAAGAAACTGGAAGACAATAATTCACCGTTAGCTTTAAAACTAGCTTTATCTTTGCGTCGACGTATATCACAACGACGAATGAATTTTACTGCACTTTTCATTTATTTTCAAAATCCTTGCAGTTGCCAAGCATCGTGTGATGATTATGATACATTTTATCTCCCGGCAAAAAGTATGCTCCGTAAAGAAATTAAAGAATTTGTTATCAGAATGCAGTTCAGTGTTTCAAGTTCAGGACAAGATGATGACAAAGATGACGATGTACCTCTTGCTGTTTTGGCAACTGTTTGAATTGGAACGAACAACAGCAATGAAGTTGTTTTGCCGTCAGAACTTACATTGCAGCAGTAGCTGGAGTTAGCTATATCGTCAGCATCTAATATAGTTTGCCCATCACCATAGAGAATTGCTAATTCACTAGAATTTATTATAAAAAAAGACATGAACCTTTATGAATGGGGAAATATCTTACATTTAAATTTAAAGCTTTAAAAGGGATACCACCTACAAGTGTGGAGGCTGAAAGGGCTTTTTCTTCTGCTTTTTTTCGCAAATATTTTCAATCACATGTTCCTGACGCATGAAACTAATTGAGTTTTTGATTAATCTCTTCTATTAGATTACATTAATTTGATATCTGTAATCTATATATATGTTAACTTGATGTCATAGTAATAATCAAATTCAAATAAAAGTAAATATATTATAATTATTTCATAGTTTCATTTAACATAGATAAATATTAATTTCAATACGCGAGATCCCGCAAATACCGAGATCTCGCGGGACTGGAATTTCTCAGTCCCGCAAATACCGAGCTTGATGATAGGCCGCGGGATTGGAAGCCCTAATTCTACCTAAAATTGGATGCTTCAATAAATTCGATTTACTCATATGCTTTATTTTTGAACACATGGAGCGAAATTTAGGGCAAAGTTGCCAGCGCTCACACTTGCAAGAACGATCACATCCTGATGGCGGAATTTCAGCCTCGCAAAGCCAATTTGCACAATGATTCTGCCTATTGAGAGCTTCTTATCAAATACTACACGATGATCCGGGGTTATTTGATAGGTACTTAAGGGTGACTCTAAGCAAGGCCACGTCAAGTAATAGCCACCAAAGTATCTGTGAAGCCAAGAAACGAGTACTACGTTACGTGTGTTTAATTTGCATCGTGATCAGATAAACAGCAGACGGCATTCGACGTTGAAATAACTGCAAGAAATAATCTCCATGGAATTATGCCCTCCAGACCACAAACGAGCAGCAAGAAGCCTGTAACTGCGGCTGGATTTGTTGCTGGCATGTCTTTCGTATAGAATTACGTATTCATCATTGGAGGGTAGACCTTAACAACCCCTGAAGTACATGGTCTATGTGAGCAATGTGAATGTTGGCAAACTAATCTATGTTGAGTGCCACTGATGTGTCGTATATTCAATTTATGAGTTATCAAAACTTTATTATCTTGCTCTTAGCATTTCTTTTATGAAAGTCGTAAATAAAACGCCAGCGCTTACAAATTGGGTTCGTTAAAGAAATTGTCTCTTTATCTGATTATCTGTAACCATGCACGAAGATACTCTTTCGAAAAGAATAAGCATTTCAATCGAGATAACAGTATTATATTGCTATTTTCGGTAATTAGATATGGCCTATGCTTGTGTACTCCATTGTGCTGGCATCGTTGTATAGTAATGAGCAGCCATGAAAATCGAAAAGCATCTTGAAATTAATATGGCTATGCCTTGAAGGATCACATAAGCCACAACAAGCGCGTCTCGGAGTGGAAATAGAAAGCATGATTTCAATAAAAAAGCGGCTTTAAAAACAGTTCGCCATATTTGCACTAAAACTAGTGGTTTAGTCATGACTGAAATGTTTAATTGTGAGAAGCGATTCGGCATTTTCGTGCCGAAGTTGGCATATTCAAGAAATTTGATTGTAAAGTCGGACAGTCGGCATATTTTTTCAATCAAGTCGGCATTTTCAACATTTATCCCCCCCCCCCCCCCCCAAATTCATGAAGCTCGCCACGCCCCTGGGTGTAGCACATTAAAATTGTATTTAAGTGCATAGGAAACGATGCGCAAAAGTTTGTACGTTGTATCGATCAAAGCACAATCACATATTTCGTTTCCTTACATATATTGATTTGCGCTTCCAATTTTTTCAAAAGAACTGGTTGAACTTAATCGTATCTGTTTTTATTTGGAGTTTTTAATGAAGAGCACAATTTGGTTTCAGAAATTCCAAGACCATGATGAAATCTGCGATGACTTCAACAGATATTACGATGAATGGGGAGCTTAGATTAGCAATTATGACTGTGTTTCTATTACAAAACTTACAGAATATTTGTAAGTATACACCATGCATCGAGAAAGATGTTGTGTTACGTTTTATGTAAAAAAAAACAAATTGATTTTTAAGAAAGCAATGTTAATTTTATGTACTCATTGGTTTTTTCTACTACTACTGCTACTATTTTAACTGATTTCGTTTTTTTATTGCATTTATTACTGCGAGTTAACGAGACGTGGGATCATTGATCAAGCCTAACATAGTCTTGGTTTTGTTACGTTTATCAGTATCTACCTTTTTGCAGAACATTATGGAAAGTGTGTATTGTTAAATTTTCACATGAGAAGAGAAGTAACATAAGCTTTTTTGGCGAAAATTTTCCATTCATTTGATTATTGAGGTCATAATTACCAAATGTGGATAGTTATCAAATGAGCTGAATAGACCCAATCTCAATAAATTTCAGGACGATTAATTGAGAATCATTTCTACTCCTATTTCAATCATCATAAGTTCTTCAAGGCTGACTCCGCGCTCCTTTTGAGCACCGAAAATCATGTTGGCGAATGATGAACATTAACAACAGTGAAAGCGGTGAAAAGCAAAAATGAAAACATGCGGCCACGTAATGCCTCCGTTACATAATTTAAAAAAAGTGTTACGCCTGGAATATTTAGAGCTAAGCTAAGCAAATGACTTCTGATTTAAATACCAGGAAGGATTCGAAGAATATTTAGTAAACACGGTCTCAGTTGTTTGGTGGAAAAGCTTCTGTTAAAACCAGGCTGGCGAGAATGATCCCTCTCCGCTTCGGGATGATATTAAAAGTCCTAAAAGCGAAATCCCTTGGAAAAGGGTTTAGTCGAGAATTAATTGAGAAAATGAAATGGTTTCTGGGCCAACGTCGGATTGCTGATTTGTTCGTCGCACCGCCAAACCGCTCACCCAAGGCTCGGCGGCAGGGAACATGATTGGCAAAAAAAGGTTCTTCCGTAAAAATTGTTGGATATACAATATATCTGTACAACGCACTGTTACATATTTGCATCTGCTTGGTCTATTTCTCGGCAGAGCTGTGCTGAAATCGAGCGAAAACGGATTAAAATCCGACCGCCCGAACATCCTTATGAGGTCATTTACAACCAAAACATGATTTTCTTTTAATGCTAGAATGTTTGGGGCAGGGTATTTCGGGCAGAAATTAAATTGCTTGAATATTTTCATTTCTGGCCATGTAGCTAAGATTGGGAGTCGTAAAATATCATTGATAAGACCTTTTTGGGCCGAAGAGTTGGAGATGATAATCTTTTTATTGGCGATAATGAAGGTTGCCTTAACTAGGAAAGGATTGCGTTGTGTTTCAGTTTCATGGTTTGTTTATCTAATCAACACCACTAAAAGAATGAAAGCCTTTGGTATATCGTTATGAATAAGTAGTTAAGATGCACTCTGCAATATCTCTGCATTTTTAAAATCTACTCAAGAATCGTGTATAACTTAAAGTTAATCGTTGGTTTTACGATTTAGATTTTCGAAGTGCATACTGAGTCCAGACGCATTACAATTGTACTTACATCAAGTGTTCTTCACACGTTTGCAACGTTTAATTTTAGTTGTGTTTGTAACTCTTCAGGGCTAGGTTGTTCTTTTCCTTATTTTGGGTGTCAGGAAAATAAGTGATGTTAAGCAAAAAATGTTCTGCACATTTGAAAGCTTTTGGATACGCGGTCGTAGCGAGTGAGTAAAATTCTTGTAATGCATATTGGGAGCTGCACTATAGGAAATAGTTTGCCAGTTTTTCCACAGTCCAAATAAATACAAATACAAATACCAAAAAAAGTAAATAAATACAAATACAAATACAAAAAAAAAGTATATATATACCAACTATTTGATGTCTCATTTGAAATGATTTTTTCTCTCTCTTTGGCATCGTTAATCCGGCTAAAATTTATCAGTGGTGTAAAGCTGTTGTCATCATAGGTCAGACCTCAGCCTCAGCTGCACATGCTGAAATTCGAAACGATAATAAATAAACGAGGTTATAATGTCTTTTATATAAATATGCCAAGCGTAAATTCTCAACATAAGGGATAAGTAACGGGTGCATGCAGAAGTATTAAACCAAAAAGTTGACCTGGATAAGGTATTTTGCTTTTATCTCAGAAACTGTCCATCCTTCCAAAATAATCTTATTGCTTTTTTAACATTGAAATTTTACAAGTATTTTTGCCTGGCATTGATCTATGTAAAATTTAAAGCCGTTGAACTATAGAGTCTCAAAGTTTTTTACACTGAAAAAACTTGAATCACAAGAAGGAAGGTTAAATGTTAAATTTTGGTGTTGTAAAGTAGGACTGATTGTTTACGATTTGGAGCGCGGCAGATGTTACGAACTGATGCAAAACCCTCCCTAACTTTATGGTCTGGATATCCTACTTTGGTCTTGATGGGCCCTAATCAGGGAAGCTTGATGAGGCTATCATAGTCTGGACCTGACTTTTTCCCGAGAGCTGGGCTTACCATTGCTTGATCAGAACCTGATATAGGCTCTGATTCTTCTTAAGGCAAATCCTATTCGAGCTATTGATTAGAAAGGTATTGCTATAGAAAAATCAGTTCAAGAAATGTGATTTATTTGCCTATAAACTTCAAGCTTTTATGAAGACTCACACTGGTATTAATTGTCATTTTTCTGCTGGCTTGTGTTTGAATAAATAGTAAATGATTTGATTGTGTGCTATTCAATAGAGGGGTCAAACGCCTGTATTCAATTTAATGTGTCTATAATATAAGCACATCCTTAAATGTGATGGGGAGTGAAGAAGTGGAATTGTGGTTATAAAGAGCAACGCATGTAATATATATACATACATATATATATACACACACACACACACATATATATATATATATATATATATATATATATATATATATATAAACATAGTACCTATAAAGATTCCTTCCTCAAAACACTAGTCTCTGCCAAAATCTTAATTGAATTTTTCAGTTGGAAACAAATTTATTTCCGCGAATATGATATGCTGCCTTCTACGAATTGAATGATGAAATCACCCCAAGTTACGTATTTTGTTAAGTGGCAAGTGCGGCCATTGCTTTTGCCGCATCTTCCTTTTTCCCTGCCATTTTAATATCTAATTAAGAAAGCAATCTCGCAAATGCCAAGTTTAAAAAAACGTAATAAGATCAAGATTTCCATAATTAAAGTTACAGTAGGGTGCAAAAATCGCAGAATTTTTAATTGTAGGGGCAGGGTCCTATCGCAGCAGTGAAATATACTACATTAAAGGAGGAAATCGCGACGAGTCGTTAAATTTAGGTAGTAGGTTGAATGTTTAAGCTAATAATAAATTCTGTTTGTAAGATACCACTCAGAATCATATTCAACAATCCATAGTCCACTCTAAGTATTTATTCAAGACATGGCGTGAGGACCCGCTATCAATTCCAAAGGAGCTGTTGGGTTGTATTCCCTTTGCAACTTGACTGTCCAATATCATTTGTTTTTGCGAACGCCTGCCCCCTTGGCCATATAAATAGCGTAAAGTGGTCTAATGTCCTCGTAAAAATAAACTCAGATCTTCCGTAGTCGACGGAATTTTCGTTGTTTGTGCTTGGCCGAACGTCCAGCCCCCTTCGTCGCAGCAATTATCCTGGCAGATGGCAATTTGCGCTTTTTCCCGCGATTCCCAGGGATTTGTTGAAGGATGTCTGTTATCAAATTAACGATGTTTTCAACTGGTTACTTGAGCTTTGATTCGAATAAATTGTTCCAGATTAGTGAATTCAAGATTATGTCTTTGTCACGGATTACATTAACGAGATTTACAGAATCAAATGTTGCAGGCGATGACAGAAAAAATGGTTTTGGTTTGGTGCTGGTTATATCAAATAAGGCTAGTATAAAACGGAACTTGTTGAAAGCGAAGCCGTCTTGATCAATCCAGTTGTGGGAGGTGTTAAAGGAGCATAAATAGAGATAATTTGGAATCGATTACTTGATAATGGCACTTGATTGAAAGCCTACTTGATTCGCGCCAGTTTTCAAAATGTCATTTCTCGTGTTCTCATGACGATGGCGATGGATATCGAAAATCGGGTTCATAATTATTCGCAGAATACTTATCAAAAATATCTTCAGCTAATATCACATCATTGAAAATTTACATCAGATAAAATTTAGAGTATTCATATTAGTTTAATTATGATAACACAATTCACAGTCCATTTCCTCTATCAAAATGAAAGAATTGACAATACTCTCGTCACATTTTGCTGAGCTTTTGATACACGCATCACGTGGTGTGTTTGATTGATGATATGTAAGTGTGTATGATGCGCTTCTTGTGCTTAACTCTACATTGTTATTACTTTATAGCATATATGCACGTTCACCTATTCAAAAAAAATTGGACCTTATATTCAGAAATGTCGATTTAATGAACATTTAACGTTTAAAAAATTTCTTCATTAGCAACTACAAAAGAAATCTGTAGAAAAATGAAGAACAATTTATTAAGTCACTCTATTTGTGATTCTACCAAAATTTTATGTATATACATAGTAAGTAAGTCCTGCTCGTATGTGCGCGTACGACCAAAGCAAAGGTACACACATTAAAAGGTAAGCGCGCTCTTTTATTAATCAAACAGGCGCTCGCTAATGAGGCAGTCGCTATCCTCCAAAACAGTCGCGAGCGAAAATGAATTTTCAGTCTAGGCCTACTTTCGGCATTTCAGATGGAGTTGAACTCATTAGGCGGAATTTTCATAGCTCACAGTGCCGCTGAAAGTCGTGCCCTTACTTCCCGAAGCTTCACAATCTTTGTGAAACACGACCAATATTACTCCATTAGTACACGCTTTCGAACATACCACAAGGAGCTTCTATATTTGCCCCGACAACGTTGTAGTGGAAACTTCCTCCTAAATCTCCGAACGAGGCACGGCGGATCCTGTTTAGCGTTTCACTTGTGTGGGCGCGAAGCCCCACACCGCACTCATCCCGCAATGTTTAAATAACAAGGTTAGCATTAGTTCACAGGTTACTTTGCATTGTAGGAGGGAAGTTCAGTTCAGGACTTTTAAGTATATTCGCTTGGATATAATGAGATAGGTTGCTGGTATTATCTCGGAAGTTGGCGACGTGTAAGTAAAGCCAAGACAATATACGACAATGACAGCAACGATGATTTCGGCGGTATTCCATCTTTTGCACTGTGTTTGGAATATGTGTAGATCGTTTCCTGTAAATTATACTCCACATTCGGTTTTTATGCTTATTTGCACAAACGTTTTCATGAAAGAATTTTTGGAGCTGCAGGAGCCTATATCTCAAAAATGAGTGATGTCAGCATTACATCAAAAGTTTAAATTTATCTCAAACAACAATTTCTTGCTGATCGTTTGTTATTGAATGCTCATGCTTTTAACTTATTATCATGCAGATTCATGTATTGAATAATAAACCATTTGTAAGTCTTCACAAAATATCTTTATTGTCTTTATCACACTCCCACACAGGTTTTCACACACGAGAGAGGTTAATTTCCGGTCTGAACTTAGGCAGACTCTGCTAATTCTTTTAAACGCCATCTCTTGTTCGGCACATCATTTACAACACATGTAGATTTTATTGTTTTAAATTTCAAAATATTGGAGAAGGACATCAAATCAATAGTTATAACTGCCTGGTTAAGCCTCAAAACTTTCCACAGAAGAATGAGTTGATTGTGCGTTTTCATGCTGCTTCAGAATGCAAATGGATAACAGTATATCCGGTTGACGAAAATTTCATCACTACCACACGTTGTTATTTGTACTGCACGGAAAATTTAAAAACATGGAAAATTCAAAACCACATTTTCAAAGACTGTGCGTCCTTGAAAGAAATAATTTTACTTATGCAAAACATTTATTTTAAAGATAAAACTACTAAACACTTATGAAAACTGTTTTCTTTTCTCTGAAATTTGTGAAAACCGTATAAAAAGATATCATATTGAACCAAATTAATATAAAGATGAGTCATCAACATAGTTTTCTCAGTTCATAACATTATTGTCTTGAAGAAACAGTGTGAGTCTTCCTGATATATATATACTAGAAATAACGGTGAAGCTGGCATTAATTTAGGTTTTGTTACGTTCGCCACGCAACGTAGTCGATCCCAAACCCTCAAGGGCGAATATGGGTCTGCCCTGTCCGTGAAGAACCCAAACCACCGTGCGGGTAAACGCTGTCTTGCACAAATTGAAGATGCTACGTTCGCCACTTCACGCAACCAAGCCAATTATTGAATTATATTGTTGTTTTGAATTATATTGTTATTAAGTTCAACTATATTGTTATTAACGAATTATATTGTAGGAAGTAGAGATTTGAATTATATGGTAAGGAGTAGAAGTTGAATTATATAAATGTAGAGGAGATGTAGGATGTAAGGATATTAGATTAGATAACTAAGTAGGTAGTAAGTTTGTTATGGAGAGTGTTCCGGACACCGCCACAGACCCTGCAGATAAGTTGCCAGCAATGACGGCAACAAACACGATCACCCAATCGCGCAGTGGATCCAAGTGCAGGCCCCGCCCGGTCTACGATGCGCCCCAATGGAGTCCCCTATGCGCCAGTGATACCCACAACCATTGGCACTGGCAATTCACCATGGTTAACGACCGCCATCAGTATTTCACCGCGCTCCAATCGCATCCCACAGCTTTCACAGCATTCCAGTTCCCCAAGCTTTTAAAACCTGCGATGGGGTCAACTGCCCAGCTGAGTGGTCATTGACCAACGACACGGAAAAACGGGACTGGGCTTTGGCTTAAATAGCATTGCGGGAGCAGCTGACGGGGCTTTTTGGTTTTTTCACGTCGACGACTGGTTGGGTGTTGGCTGGACGTCGATCGCTGGTACGAAGGGATTGTTTCTTTGGACGCCGGTTTGTGGTGGAAGCTGTGATTTCGGCTTACGGCAGGAGTTGAAGAATTTTCAAAGGACGGAGGACAGCGAGCGGAGAGAATAGAATAAGAAGGAAGAATTGTAAGTAAATTTAGTGTAGATAGTTAGAAGTTAGGGTTTAGATAGGTTTTTGGCTGAAAATAAAATTGTGCTTGAATTTGAGTTAAATTGGTGGTTTGTGAAGTGGCGAGGCGGAAATCCCGTTCCTGGCTTGTGTTCTCGTGCTCCCCTATTCGGTCGGTGGTTTTGGATCACTGTGAATCCGATTCCCGTTTCAGGATTCGCGGACAGGGCAGTCGCAGCGCGGAAACGGGTGGCGCGCTTGTTTTTAAAATACATAGTCCCACACCCCTCTTCGCGGGTGAAGCCGGGTGGGATTGCCGGAACTGTGGCTAGGATCGGCTACGGTGGTAGTGGAGAACATTGCGCAAATTATAGTCGTAACAGTTTGTTTGATAATTTTGACACAGCTCTGAGAAGAGTCCCGCATATATTATTTTCGTCTTTCGGGTGCTATATAACGAACCTCTTACACAATGCATTTCGAAAAACTTTTTGTTGGGGAAAACTATAATTACTATCAAGGGTAGTGTCAAAAAGTCAAATAACCTTCTATTATAATATCATATTCGATTCTACCGACGCCCATATCAGAATAAAATACTGAAGCAATTCCTCGATTTTCGGCGCTAGCGCTTTTGCTCTCCTTGAAACATTTCTGGAGAAAGAGCAAGATAATCGGGGCCATTTCCAGAGCCTCATTCCAAAAGCAGGCGACACATTCTTTGTTTGAAACACACATAGATAGGAATATGAAAATCTCCATACACTGTGTGAAAATTGTATAGGTTCAGCAACATTTGGTGTTCTTGGGTTGTGTGGAAATTGCTGAAATAAAGATTATCTGTATTGCTTATAGTTTACTTAATTAAATGTATTACAGGTGGTTTGCATCAGTTGAAAACGTTTTCCTGGAGTCACCGTTAAGTTTTTTGTTGAAACTATGAAACCTTTAGTGTATAAGTTCAGTTTCAGTTGAAGGGCTATTGCGGCTGCGTTATAAGTTGCTGCAATATTTAAGTAGAAACAGGACACTCAAATGAATAGAAAGGTTTTGTTTAGTAATGGACATTTCTAAAAATTTCATTATATACAAATTCGAAACTTGATTATATTCTATGTACAAATTTTACAATTTTTTTATGACCAATTGTGGTAATTTCTCCCAAACTACCTGGATTGCTTGAAATAGTAGTGGGCTCGAGTTTAACTCGTTACCATTCAAACAAATTTCGCGAACAAGCAAACCTCAGTCATTACGAATTATGTTGAAATCTGGAGAGATTGACAGGATTCTACAAATGTTACAATTTCTTCTTCAAAAAACGATGTAACCTCTCTTGCTGCATGATGGCATAGTCGAACTCAATCTCAAATTTGTAAAGTTTATATTGTACGCTACCAGAACAAGTGTTTTTTTGAATATGTGGCAAACAAAAGCCCTCAGCGAAAGAGCCTGCAGCTCAGATTAATTATGCTGATTTTAAAACGCTTTAGTAAATCTATTTGTCTTGCCTGTCCTGTCAAGCAGAGTACACATCCTTAGGATACGTTATCCTGTTTTCTGCGAAAATGATCCGTACTTTTCAAAGCTTTGAAACTCAGTGAAGACTATGGAGGAAACGAAAAACTTAATCAGAATAAAATACGTACTACATTGTAAGCGAAATCGGGTTTCCCTTCAATATTTTATACAACGAATGGTCAGGCGTTAACTGTTCGTGTACAATATGCTACATGCAAAGCATTCTATCTGTATTGAAAATCTGTACTGTGGAAAAAGGTATAGTATTTTTTTCTAACGCAATCCGACTTTGATTAGACTTTTTTGTTTTAGCGCCGGAAGCAAATTGAAAGTATGAACGATTCTCGCAAAACTGCTATCCTAATTAAGGACAAAGAGACAGAGACAGCTGCACAGAATACTATTGGCCAGAAAGTAGCCTAAGGTCAATTTAAAGTTTCTTTGACGAACTGACATTTATGTATGAATTTATAAAAAAAATATAATGACAATTCCAAAGAATTGCTTTTGTTGTTGATACGATACGAATATATTGTGATTCTTAGTGCCACCATAACAGAGACTCCTTGACTATTCGAAAAGAAGGGAAGCTGGGAGCGCAAATAAATCCCAGTCATGCTCACATTCAGTCGTTATTGCAGTAATGAAGATTTATTGTTCTGTTTCCTCCAACATCCTAGATTACAGTTGATAGTTACAGCGTCGCACACAAACGCCATTACCAACAACTTATTTTAGCCATTTTAATACCCCAATATATGTCCTTCATTCCATTAGTACCCTTGCGCTATGCCGGTAGCGTGAAGTCGTGCTGAATGACACAGAAATTCTATTTTCAAATACGCTGTCAAGCTACTAGTAATTCAGATGTTATCTCAGGAACACCACAAATGACTTGAAAGAGTTTAATTTCATATTAATTGTTGGCTTTCCATCTGAAATACATGAAATGTGTCCTGTCGGAAATACAAAATGACCTAAAAGCGAACGACTATGAATGAATGAAAGTCCGAACAATGTAGTGAATAAAGGCAATGTTATTCATTCATTCCTGCTGCCTTTGGAGGTGCGCCTGAACATCAAAAGAGCTCATTTGTAGGCTAGCTATTACGAAACGAGTATGTATGGTGGCAACAATAAGTTCGTAGCGCCACTGACACACAAGTCCATTTGTGGTTTTCTTTCAAGGCTTTTCTCTTAATGTGAAATGCAGCTATGTTTAATTTGAATTTATATTTTTATTGGCGATGGGCATTTCGACCTAGAGCAAACGATGGATGTAATTTATGGAGTATCGGTGAACAATGTCTCCGTATTTTTTTATTAGCCAAATATTTAGTTTTATAGTCTAAATATCCTGCACAAAATAATGGATCGTTATTTTCATCTATGTCGACCCAATTTTCCATAGTCACGTTTCAATAATTTTACAACAAAAAACTGTATTGCAAAAAGTTTCCCACGCTTCGTATTCCTGCTATGCGATAGCGCGTCAATGCAATATATTCGGGAAAGGTGACCAGAAAATATATACATATTCGTATGTAGAGCGAAAGGAGTTCTATCACACCTTCGGTCTTGACTCGAGCTCGAAAACATTTTTCTTTGAGGGTGAAACTTTTTATCCGCATTCAAGCAACGACTGTTCGATTTGTAGAAAGTGGCGAAACTTTTTACTTGGTGATAAATTGAACTGAGTAATCTTATTCAGCATATAGACATACATATGTGTGTATGTGTGTACATATGTATTTTCGAGGAAGAGGGTTGAGTGAGAAATCCAACAATGGTGGTTGGTAATATTTCCAATATCCGTTGAATATTTTAAGGGGAAATTATTATACCACCTTCATATGGCATGAAAAGCAAGTTCTGACGGACATAGAGTCTTAGAATAAAGATAAACAAGTTAATCAAAATAGACGTAAGTTGTTTCTAAATTATACCGAACATTTGTTAAACAACCCGATTATGTGACGATTAGCACGCATGTTTGTGATCTAATCTACATTGGTACAAACAGTTACTCTCAGCTGAAGTATAGGAAGTATAACAAAATGTGACTGAAATTTCTAATACATTGCCGGAAATAAATATAAATCCACGCAAGTATTTGTCCATAATTTCTTTTGCAAATTGGCTGGGAAGATAAGTTGATATCTATGATACAGAACGAATTTCCACAAATTTATTTACTATGTATTGCTCAACTGGATAAGACAAGTATCTATTATCCCTTTCATGAATATCGTACTAATGTGATCCGAAAACGATTATAAATCCCAGTGATTTAAAAAAAGCCTGCATTTAAAAGAAATCAAATAAATACGGTAAATTATTTACTGTGAAGAGTAGTTTTCAACACTTTGAATTTATTTTTGGAAATGTAAAGCATAAAAAATCTTGACGTCAAAGCATATTATTGTAAAGCTTAGCTCGATGTTTCATATTGTGATGTGAAGTCATGTGAGTTTAAGCGAAAACTACGGCAGTACAATGTGTAACGGGCAAAAACCTACTCTTGTCGAACCTGACAAACGGCGCATGTTCTCAGTAGCATCGGTAAGAAACACTTCTTCGGCAAGAATAAAAACGTAATCGAATCTTCTGCTTACCGGAGGATGAATAGTCAGCTTTTGACAAGTTAAAATAACTTTGTGTGGAATAGAGGCAGTGTAAACTGGCACTAAACCTCTATCATACCTTTAACTGACTCGAATTTGCAGAGAACACATGTGGTAGTTTGAAGAGTGAAAATTCGTTGCATTTAACAATGAAAAACCTCAACTTAGATGAACCGAACCGGATAAAGCCCGATATAATGTTTGGTTAAAATTTTGGTAGTGGTTTGGGCAGCTTTGTGCTACTTTGGAAGGACTCTGTTTTAACAGCTGAGCTCGAATCATAAATGAGCCACCGCCATGTTTTATAGTTGAAGCGCTTAATCACATCACAAACTGTTAAGGGGCTTCTACTAACGATCGCTGCTATTTTCCGTACATACTTTCCATCTTGGGAAGGATTTGACTAATAATCCATGTTCCAAAAGGTGTTTGTCCTTTTAACTTTTCTATTTTTAGCACTGGAAATCACTACCACAGTAAAATATGCACTAAATATCAATCTTTACACATAGCAGTACTCTGAGAAATTTTCTAGCAATAGTTTTGCATCCAGTAAGGGATTCCAACGTGTGCTCGAACACGGCCTAATTTCAAAAAAAATTAAAAATGCATCAGATAAACATTATCTACCCAAACATACCCACTGCAACTGGTACAAACTAGTATAGCCATTGACTTAGCAGATTTACTAAAGCAGGAAAGTAGTAAACGCTCGGAGAATCCATGCACCAAGCAACGAAAAAAATTTTGCTGCCAAATATACCCCACAGCTTTATTTTAGTCTAATCGAAGCCATAAATTAATTACTTTTATTTTCTAGCTTTTAGTACATTATCTGTTGTATAATAAAACTCTTTATATACAATTTTTTTACCATGTTTATTCTATGCTCTAAAGTAGTAAAGTTATTTAGTAAGGGTTTAAATCTTTATGTCGTTGTATGCATCATTTGTTTGCTGTTTTGTCGGCGAAATTACGTTGCATCCAACATCAATGGAAAACATTTTCATACCATATTGACTTGGATTTGATTCCATTCTGCAGGCGACGAAGGTTTTTGGCAGCATTTATTTTTGCCCGGGAGTAAATATTTTCAAAGGACAAAAGGTTGACCAAAAGTGGAAATCTGTAAAAAGAAATCAGAAAGTTTCTTAAAGCTCTTAAGAAAACCTATGATCAACTGTTGAGCCTTTTCTCAAATAAATTATTTCGTTTCCATAGGTTGATCGGAAGTTTATTATGCTGTGGAACATCCTTTTTGGCAGGTGAAAATAATTTAAAAAACCACCGATACAGAAAATCTTTCGGAACTAGAGCTCGAACGAAAGCAATATGCACATAGAATATTGGAGCTTTTCTGTTCAGAACCTAGGAAAGTTAGTTTCTATTTGAATTCAGTTGTATTTCTTTAGCTCCTTGATCCTTGTGTTATATTCCATTCAAGCTCACCATGTTGCCTTGGGCCATTCAACAAGATGGCTTCACTCGATAACGACAATTTCTGCTTCATCCTTGTTATCCTTATCAGCTGCAATATTAAAGTTTCCAAATTTTTGATTACTTGAACCCATTATGCAACCCAAGTAAGTAATCCTAAGCCCAACCAAACTCAATAAATATGAATTCTCTTCTTCAACGGTCGATAAGGTAAAAGCGACAACCATCAAAAAGGAAAAAAAGGTCACAGTCATGCGGGTTTCGAATTATGGCCATTAGTAGCATTGCTTTAAACATTTTCAAGGGACCGCGGTCCTTGACACGTAACTGGCCGAAATAAAATTTGAATATTTTCTTCATGTTTCCGTTCAAATATTGCCTGCTCGATATTATCCTGATGACATCATGTCACAGTAAATCCGTTTTTCCTCGAACGAATGAGTTATTTAGAGTGTCTCAGAAGTGTTGTCGATGGGATCCTTGTATTGTTTGATGGAAAATGTGAGTTGGCTTTTTCTTAAATAGAACTGTGAATACAGTTAGGGTGAATCAAAAAATGGCTAAATTTTATATCTGAGGTTTAACTGTATGTTCATCAGAAATACTGGAAACAAGACGACTTAATTTGTAGTTTTTAATTGTAAACCAATTTACAACATTTTCTTGATACTTGCTTGTTAGAAGAAGAATTCAAAATATGACGTTAAAACAGGAAATACTAAATTGGTCCACGTAAGGCTAGTCCCATGGCTCTTGAGTGTGAATGTGAACGGTGAATTTGCCACAAGAAGAAAGCAACTGATATTTGGAACTTTGTGAGTATACTTAATTTTATTCATACTATAATTAAATTGAAAACAAAATGATGTGAATATATTGAATTAATCTAAGAAAAAATATTCACGCGGGACTATTTGGATACAGTAAAAATAAAAAATATAATTTCTGGAATTTTGGATTTTTATCGCATCACACGAAAACTACTTGAGGTATATTGATGAAACTTGTCATTGTTATAGCTTATAATTTGGGCTATCATTTAAGATATTTTTCCCCGGGAAATGATGAAAATCCTATAAGAGTAAAAAACTAAATCTCCATAATTTAATATTGCCAGCAAAACTGATGACAGTCCGAGAATGATGCAAGAGGCGACATTCGAGTATTTCGTTCAGCGATATTTGATGTAATTTTCTTGACTTGAGTGTGCGTAGGATATGTAAGCGGCCGAGCAGTGGAGTAAGATCAGTGTGGTTTTGAAAGCAACAAGTGCTCTAATCGAAGAAAACCGATTGAATTATTGAATGGATTTCATTTTAAGTAAAACAGTGAAAACAACATTGGATGTCCTATGTGATTTGTGATTTATGAATCATTTATTTGTAAATGGCTTTTCATTTCAGTAATGATTGAAAACAGTACGCAAGTGGGACAATTTTTAGAAATTCATGGGACGATATTGCTGAAATTAAATGGCGTAATGTGCCAAAGCAGCATATGCTCACGGTCGTATATAAAATTACTATGAAAGTGTTAAACCACGACAAACCAATTATGCTCTATATGCTCTTAGCAGATTTGCATTGTCTGCACCAGAAGGTTTTATAGCACATTCCTATATGTATCTTAAGAAGGTGCGTATATTTATGTAGAAATGATTGACTTTGCCCATTCAAATTATTGTCTGTGTTCAACACATCGGAACACCTTGCAGTCAAGTACCAGCGCCTGCTGATTAGCATTTCTGGAAATAAGATGCTCGCCGAAACCTCTCGGCAAACACACTTTGCGAATACAATTGCGTAATTCGACCGGAAGGGATGCCATTTGCAAACCACACCCCACAACCATTGCCTGGAATGACTGCAGCAGTGCGGAGATATGATAATGTAAGCGGCGTGTACTTTTCTAATCCCTTTATATTCAAAGCAGTGGTGGATTGTATGTGGCTCATGTTTCGTCCTGGAAGTTTTCAACATTCCATTTGCGAGAACATAGCCCTACGAAAGATGCTGGAACGGAAGTCTGAGTGCTGGATTACCATAACACAAAGGCTGATGTGATAGGCTCAGTTACCAGAGTGGACGGCTGGGGCTTGCTTTGCCTTTGTATTTGCTGATTCAAACCCCATTCCGGTTTGCTGACAAGTTCGAGTAACATTCAAACTCCTTGAGCTTACAATGAGTTTTTACTTCGACCGAAATAAGGTCGCTCTGACAATAAAATCCTAAAATCCTTCGCCCAGTGTAATTATCTCGAACAGGTTGGCGGCGAAGTTAATTAAAACTATGGACCAAGATTAATTTAACATTTTTCTGCGGTGCTTTTATTACGAGTTATATGATGACAAGTTCTCGTGAAGTCAGGAGCGTGAACACAATCGCTCTCTGGCTGTCAACGACAGCATTGACCAGATCCGAGCTACTCCTAGCCCCTGGGTGGCAAACCGACCTCTTGTGGACGCCCAAGTTTGATGACCATGCGACACAGCTGCTGGTGGAACTACGAGCGTCGGTATAGGAGTAAATGGTTGAGGTCACATGTTTGCCTAATATTTCTTATGGAGAAACTGCAAAACAAGATGTTGCGGTCGAAGAAAATATAATTATTCCCTCGTTCTCATTCACCCAGCGGAAAGTAGTAAGCGTTTGCGGCTTGAAACTTTGCCAAAAGGATGTTGTTTGAGCAACTTTAGTATGGATGTTTAGTGATTCAGAAGAGATATGACGGCAGTTAGATGCTGATTGTTTGGGAGTCTCTTTTCAATGAAATGCGGAACGTAATAGTCCGAGAACTAGCCGTACTTTTATATTCCCATCTTCCTATAAAGTTAGAAATCTGTGTAGTGATAACTCAAAAGACGCTAAGTACAAAAACCTAGACCTACCAGGCACCAGCCCCATTTTAATGCGTAGCAAAGTGAAAAAAATCAGGAAAAAACTTGTTCCTATAAGACTGAAATTGTAATAAGAGTTAGTTCGTACATAGTAATGTACAGAAATAAGGTGGCATGCAATTATAGGCAAGTCCAAAGGCGTGATGAATAGGACGGAAAATATTTTTTTTTCTGTGGTAGCCTGCGAAGCAGCGTTCCAAATGTCAAAGTCACTTGGCTGGATAAACTAAATGGTCATGATACGTTAATGGAGCGTTAGTTGTGGTGGCCACCATCTTGAAAAGCAGACAAACATTGAATCCTTTTCTGTCTCGAAAAACATGACTCGCACAAAAATGCTGTGTGTAACCAAATTGGGCAACATTTAATTTTAAGCATATCTTATATTATACATGCACTTTTTTCATATGATGGCAATAATATAAAAAGGAAGTTTATCTTTCGAGTGCCATAACTTCTTTGGTTTCAATTTCATTGCAAAAATTGTCAATTGCATTATGGTAATTTTGTCACAATTCGTTTGAGGTATCGTCTGTTGTAATCGGTGAGTAGATGCGGTAGTTATTGCATCACAAAGGGGAAGACGTCAAAATGAACAAAAAATGGTCGCAATGATTTAAAAAAAGAAAGCAGGGATCAGAACTGTGGAAAAGCCAAGAAACTTAATTTTCGCAACGTGAACAACCTGGATGATGAATCTCTACCAAATTTAACTCCAATTCGATAAAGTGAAATCTCGAAAATTTAATTGGATTACTGTTATGCTTAGTGGTTTAGTTTCTTTCGCATTTCAAGTTTATCAATTTAATCGAAGTTTTCACGATATGTGAGAATTGTTGTCTAAACTTGAAAACTGCAACATTTCATTAAGTATCTAATTAGTTTCATTCTTCGTTGGACTTTAATTTATGGTGAAGTATCTGTTGTTCTACGAAATGAATATTTACTTACAACTTTGAGCCACTCAGCCGACATAAAACAACCCAGTCAAACTCTACTCTAGAGAATGATCGTGTTTCACTGCTATAACCTGAAAATAGTAGTGTGATAAGTAAATAACAGCAGCAGCAACATCGACCGAGCTTCTGGGGAATATTATTTTGTATTAGTCTAAACAGCTATTAATTTTTATTACCGACTAATGAACAGAAAATGACTGTATTGCAGCTCTTGCCAAGTCAGGATAGGAGGCAGTTCATCAAACGTTTCGTGTTCTTTGGACATTAGTGAAGAAGGTCAATTCCTTCGTGATATGTTGTGTATTTGAAAACTCTCACTTGTTGTTTTCATGCGTAAATCTGGTGTGACTATTTTGAAAGGCATTGCTCATTAAAATTAGATTAAAATAGTTCGGATAATGAGAGGTGCTTTGTGCTTTCTCAGACATGCTTTAAATATTTTTATGTGTAAAATGAATGGGGTCTTAAAATATTTATACGCATATATGTACTCGGTTAATCGTGGCGATTCTTCAATGTCTGCGAACATAATTATAGCTTCTTGTTTTCCGTTGTTTGGAATGGAACACTCTTCAACACCCAAACACGATAGCCCGTTCACAAGCCATGATACTGTTTCATAGCTTGAATTGTTTGCACCATTGCTGTTATAAAAGTTCGAGTACATCCTCATTTAGAACCAAACAGCAACAGGAACTTCCACCTGTTGCCTTGCCTCACTACAAAGTTTCAATGGAAACCAAGAAAACCGTCGACGAGAGTTCTCCTAGCTGAATTATAGTTGGGATTATTGCTGAAGGATATTTCTAAATGTAGCACTAAATAGGAGCACCTTCGAATAATAGTATTCACGTGAACTAGATAAAAGGAATAATGTTGGGGGCTTTTGGAGCAAATGATGATTCGGGTATAATATTTCCTTCCGGCCGGGGGTTCGGCTTGATCCTTGGCCAGGTGTACAAGAGCGATATGCAATCAAAGTAGAGTTTGTCTGCTTGGATTACGCATAGTAGGCATAGATAGCTACTCCCCAATGCCGGGGAGATTTGAAACATTTACTTGAGCCAGCTCGAATGTCGACCCTTCTCATTCGCTGGGCTGCCTTTCGGGGGCTGTTTGTTTGTTTTTTGTGTACTGTGATAATGGCAAATAACGAAGTAATACTAATGCTCTTCATTTCAAGAGAATTGTTTTCGTGTATCGTGGATTTATTACTTAGAATGTCCTTTGGAATAAAGTGAATTGTGCCGAGGATAGTTATGGAGAATAGATATCAATAGACGTACAATTTACTGCAGAACCATACTAAATAACCCAGCGAAGTGTTCGTTTTCGTGAAATAAAGGCTTTGGCAGTGGTTTTAAGTGACAATCTCATGAAAATTGTTTGACGTACGATTAGCTTCTACAATTAAATTCAAACTCACTGAGGTATCATCTATAACTTTCGATAGTTGTATGAAGCAGGAAAAGTAGAGCCAAGATTCCCATTGATCGATTATAGAAAATATTTACACTTGTTTACAACTACCTACGTTCAAAGAAGTAGCGACTTTTTCTAAAATCATTTAAATGGCGACCGATGAGGATGTTATACTTTGATATGAGTCTAAATCTCTGTCATTTAAAACAAAATCAAAGGCTCAATCAACTGCCAACTAGCGTATAAACCAAACGAATAAGTCTGGGCAACCATATTTGGAATGTCGCTAAGCGAGCTTTAATCTACCACTATTCACTGTGTAGTTAATGATTGCGCCGTAACATTATTGAATGTAATTTCGATTTGATTTATTCCATCAGTTTTTTGATTTCGTGATCAGCATCATGAAGGGATTCTATTTCAAAGGTTTCATGATGAAATAGTTTTGTCAGGTGAATGAATGAAGAGAAACCTAGGCAAATAGCTGATACCTATATTTGTATGCATCATGCATATGGTTAGGACTCAGATATAACATAAGGTGAGTGCTGAACGAAAGAACGAGATCTTGAACATGTTTAAGAAATACTGAATTTTGATTCAGCTGAAGATCGTACTTAAAAACAAAATGGTCGGTTCGAGATCAATGCGAATGTGTCTTTGAAATTATGCTACATTTTGACTAAGACAAGAATATATTTTTTTAAAAGATTTTTATTGGCTGTCGTTATGAGCATCATAAAGGAACCCGAGGTCTAGTTTGTAGTGAAATGTTTCGAGCTGGCATTATTGACATTATTCAGACAGCGCATTGAAAATCAGTAAGCTCATCAGATATTATTGTTATTCTGCCATGAGTAAACTTCTTCACATATTTTTCATCAATGATTAAATGTGCAGCGTATAACCAGCGGGGAACGCTGGCTGAAGAGATTGGCTAAACCTTATACCAAATATGAATCGTCAAAAGTTCAACTATCAAAGTGGACGTTATTGCACATGAATCCTGATACTTTTATTTTTATGTCATTGTATTTACATCATTCAGTCACCCCATTGCTCTTTTTCATTCTATCCCTGGGTGGTTGGGTGGTGTTTAAAGCTGCATTTAAGTTACGACTGTAACGTGAATAATTTTCACAACAGGATCCAATTAAATGTCAGTGCCAGACAAGCCAATTATTGCATTCAACTTGCATGTCTAGAAATTTAATGGACTCAAAGTCTTTCGATGAGCGGAAAAAAATGTTGCTTCACGCTGGAAAATTTCATTTTTCCGGGCAACTTCGATAATGCCTCCGACGAGATGAATTTTATGAAAGCCCTTCACGTGCTCTGGCTCGGAAAACAATAATGGTCATAAGATACTGAGTTTATCCATTGAATTCAACAAATAGGCATACTGCTGTCGTCGGCTCACGAAGGATGTATTTATAAACTGATAAAGTTTGGAAGAGTAATGTTCTTTTAGTTTTTTATTATTAGGACCATATGAATTCAACACAGACAGAAGTTGAAAGTGTTAGATTTGAACTGTTGGAACAATTAAAGCAGCTTTCAAATTTATGACTAAATACCTAAACCGTGAAAAATTATCTATTAATGTTGGTTCAGTTTTTGAGTATAGCGAACTTGATATATACATCTAATTAATGTTTAAAATGAATCGTTTAGCATATGAATGTAGTAAATTAATAAATAAAGACGTAAGCAGAACACCGACAATTATCAACAAGGCCATAAAATATTTTCATCCAAATATTAAATCTAAATTAAAGCGTCTTTGTGTAAATTCTTACGAAACGGTGTTAATCTTATATAACTCTATCCTATGGTATAATATTGATTATACCCATTTATTTTTGTGTGTTTAAGCTCAAACAATACTGTCCGAGATACGCACTACACGATCATCGAAATATGATGAAATCTTTTAAGACATTAAAACATTGGTCGGTAGCATAAAATGATATATAGTATTACAATATATTACATTCGTATGGCATAGTTGATGAAAATACATGCTGCAAAATTGTTGTTGAGTGATTTGAGTTTTGTTTCACATTTTTGAGTAAATATAATGGTGGAGCATCAAAAATAATAAATTTTCTACTGGATAATTCAGCGGAAGGCATATTTTCGAAAAACTTGAAAAACCTGTAATTTTGGACATGAATCTACTTACAACTATGATGAACATATGGCAAAAGTACCAAAAAACTATAAGACGCAATAATACCTGCCAACTTTGCATTTAACCATCAAAAACCTTACAGGATATCATAATAATGTACTGGTCTACTTATTTGCTACCCATAAAAACATTTTATTGTATTGTAATAAATTTTCGTTGATGTAATCTTGTAAAAGATTACTCGTCGCAGGAGATTTCTCTGTTGCCTTCTCAGTGTTGGACGCCGAACGCCGGATCTTATATTCTTCGAGGGAGATCCGTGATTTAGCGCTGTATAAGTAAAGCGCACTTTTAGTGAGGGAACAGGGTTATATTAGGGTACCTACCGGCAAGTGAATTGCCACATGTCTGGCGCACTACTACTACTACTTTTTTATTTAGCGACTGGTTACGCTATAATTGTAGCGCTTCTAAAGCCAAGTTACGGCTCGAGCGTTTTGCCAAACTACGGCAATAATGAATTATTGAAACGAGTCAAAAGTAAGACTATGACTATGACTATATTTTCTTTTCTACAATTTCCTTTTATACAACTTTTACAACTTAACATATAATCCCTACTCTAATATTTTATTTTACTTAATACATAATCCCTACTCTAAAACTGGAAGAATTGAATATAGTAAATTCATTCTACCAATCAAAATATCGATCAGCATTTTTCCATATGACCCAATTAAAAATGCAACACTCATAAAGTCCATGAGTAATGACTACTCAGGTTTCTTCACAAAGGGTACATGCACTTTGTGTGTAAGTATGTAGTACATTGCACCTGCCAACGCTAAGCGCCGCTTAGTCTAGCACGATCGCAATGGGCTAGTATGAACTTTCATTCATGTGTCTATTTTTAGTGACAACATGAATTGAACTTTCGTATGAGTAGATTATGTGTAATGCAAAACAAGTATGCAAAGTGAGCATTACAAAGTGATCGTAAATTATGCATTTGTATAGTCTACGACTGCTCGTTAATTATTGATTTGTGGGTTTAGTTTATAGTAAAATGCTGATTGATTGTGTAGATCCACTACAATCTAAAAAGGAGTTTGTTAGCAGTTAACTTAACTCCTACCATCACGTTTCTATTATTGTAGGCTCACCAACATACTACTTTTACTATTCAAAGGACGTGATGTTTGCATATAACATTGTAGCACGATGAATATAAAGCCAGCGCCTTAACTTGAAAAGAAAATTTAATAACTCTTTCAACTGTTCTAACACTTTTACATAGTTTTCAAGGCTTAAATCGATGACTGGTCGAATTGACAGAAGAAAATAAGTGTTTGTGTCGTATTAAGAATTGATTACAGGACGAAGGATGGAAAGAAATTTTTTTGAGACGTATGACTAAATGAAGATCGAAACACAAGCACCATGGATCATATATATATGCTGTGTGGAAAATGATTGATTATTTTTTTCTAAATCGCTACTCAGCATTATAAGGAGTGTATCGAAAAAAATTGACCTTTATAATTATGTCTCTGAAAGTGGTATGAATTGCTTCATCAAACTAAGTTTTTTTTCCTTTTATTATAAGATTATATTAACTAACATTAACATAAAAAGTCAATGAATTTTTATTTCAAGGGGAAAAAATTCGGTCCATTCCGTTAACTCTACGCATAAGGTTCCGTACAGCGGTGTCATCGACCGCCTTATATGCGTTTCTCCACTTATTTTGAAAATCCTTTGCGGTGATAGCAATTTTGTTTGTTTTCTTTAATATTTTCTTCATTTCAGCCCAATATCTTTCGATTGGTCGAATTTCTGGACAGTTTGGAGGGTTGGATGTTTTTGGTACCACGGAGATGTTGCTGTCCTCATACCACTTCATTGTTGATCGAGCATAATGACTTGTCGCTAAATCTGACCAAAATGCTACAGATGCGTCGTGTTTCTCGATATATGGTGTTAGTCGCTTCGCTAAACACTATTCGATGTATACTGCTGAGTTGATGGGACCCTTCGCTACAAATTCCTTTGAACTAAGACTACATCAACATATTGCCTGCCAAATCATATACAGCTTGAGAAATTTGGTGATTTTTTTGGTTTTATGTTTTGAGCTAACACCATCCTTTGATCCTGCTATATAGAAGTTCTGACCAGGCAAATGTGCGAAATCGGCCTTCACGTATGTTTCATTGTCCACACAACACAATCGAATTTGGTCAGGTAATCCTTGTATAGGTTTCGAGCTAGATTTTTCGCTTCTTTCTCCTTTTCCTCGGATCGATCGGGTACTTTTTGGACTTTATATGATCTAAGATTATAATGCTTCTTAATCCTCTGAATCATTGCGTTCGATGTTTGCACTTTTTGAGCCATATCTCGAATGGATGTGTTATTACTCTGCAAAAATGTCGCCTTTACCTTTCGGCTCAAATTCTTATCGGATGGACAATTTTTTCTACCTGATCGAGATTTTCTTGGTACAGGTAGGCCCTTTTTGTACTTTATAATCCTTCGTTTCACTGTTGTAATCGCCAAATTGGTCTTCTTTGTTTGTACCGAGAATTTACGAAGGAGATTTTCCAGGTATTTGCACACAATTAAACTACGCACTTTTTCTTGGTTTGATGACATTTTTCAAGAATGATCTTACAATACGAATGGATAAGACGTTCTTTTTGTCACATTACATAGCCAATTTTGCATACCTGATAAAGACTTAAACTTATCCCAAACAGGAGCTATGCAGGAGAAACTAAAGGTCAATTTTTTCCGATACAGTCCTTAGCTTACTGAAGAGTTTAGCTGTATGCTGAGTCTGTTTTCGCATCTTCAAATAAATATCATGTACGGCAGTATGTCGAAAAACATTCAAACACTGAAATGACATACATTATAAGAATCACTGGAACATAGCCAGATTGAAGGTTTCCCTTATTTGATTTCCCATCAAATTTTATTTATTTGTTTCAGAAAGAAGACAGCGCAAGCAAAGAGAGTGCTTTCGCTATTATGGTATTGTGAAATGCTTCCTTCATTTGCCAAACCACTCAAAAGATAAGCATTTCTTTTTGCTCTAGTAAACTCTTTCGTCCGTCATTGTCAACTGATGTTAAAATCGGAGAGCTGTAACTGAAACTTAATAGGATGCTTCGCTGAAACTTGGAATCGTTTTGACCCACTTTTGTTAAAGAACGTGGACGAAGAAGACAGCTACACAGTTACGTTGGACGAAACGAGTCATTAATTTGAATTGCTGCTTAATGCATAGCAGGAATGAAGCGATGAAAAGCTGTCTTGTCCATCAAGCTGATGCAAAACAGACTTTAGTTCAAACTATAATCACAGTGGTAGTTGTTTTTCCTAAACATTTTCCGTGTATCAAAATGTCAAGGGATTAGAATTCTGTAACTTTGTGTATTTTGTACAGTTTAGCTCTTATGGAAAGGTTTCACTATTCATTTCAGCCTATCATAAATACTTTGGTGGTATTTCGTTTTGAAATTCCTTAATTTGTTCAAAATCCACCTTTCAAATTTTCTTGTCTTAGGTAAGCTTACATTGTAATGAACTATAATGAATTATTATAGTTTAAAATTGAAATTACTATCATCTCAGACAAACCAATGAAGCGAATATGAGATTTGCAAGACATGTTTTCGCATAAAAAATAGTTTCAATTTGACATTATGCATTTTGGAAGGTTCGTAAAAAATTGTTTATTTCAGCTTTCGGCGAAAGTTCCATCGGCTCAGATTCTAGCTCAATGCATCTAGAGAAATAAGCTTAATCTGTGCAAACACACAAGTAAAAGGAATTGATCTGGCAGCTAAAATTAACACTTGAATGCCTTACATTAAATTTAACACATTTAAACACAAAGTCTATCTAAAACAGTGCGATGTTGGTTTTATAGAAATATTTGATGCCGCATCGTGAGCACAATGACATTACGAAGCTGTTAGCAACTTTCCTACTATGATTTCCTTAATAACCAATTTCATCCACTTCTTGTTTTTGTACTTTACTTGTTCGAAACGATTACTTCAATTCGGTAGATTTCCCTTTTATATAATCTATAACGATTAGTCCCTCTTGCCACACAAGCTGTTTTCTGCTCACCTTACAAGTGAAAACAACAAAAATGTTCTGCAGCCTTCTTTACTACTTTGTAAAAAATCAACATTCATCGTGATTTCTCTTAAATGGGAGATTTCGAGAATGTTTTATTGGATTAAAAGTGATTTCCTCGATTATAAGTCCCGTCACGATTTTCGTCCCACAAAGTCACTTTCTTTTGCGTGTTCGAAAATTAATACGGATAGAAGGGAGCATGAAGACGGCATTTGCTTTTGTGCTACTATGGGAAAAGTGACGACAGATTGTCTTTCGGTTTAGTATTTTCAAATTAAGTTACTGCAAGATCATTGACACAGCGATTTAGTATGTGTGACACCTCAAAAGATTATAACAGAATTGATCATTTGAGGATATAAGATTCACTGCAATGGCATTGATGGAAGACTATTTGCGATTCTTGGTCAAGAGGATTTTGTGTCAATTAGCGAAGGTTCCATGAAGCTCAGTTTGTAAACATTTCTCGTTAACCTAGGTTATTCATAATGTTTACTGAACATTTATGTTAAGATTCAGTTAAGTTCAGATCTACGTACGCCAAAAAATTCAATGTTCCTAATATTTATTTTCGGTTTCACAAGAGTGTGAAACATATTTATCACTTGTGTTATGTTTGACTTGTTTATTTATCTGAATTGCAAGGTAAACAGATTAATAATCCGAATACATAATAATCAACAAAGAACGGAACTACGGAAAAAATGTGATCATAGGGCCAAGTTGACGTGAAAATAAGCAAAACCCCAAGCAACTACCGCAGCCATATAATACGGAGAAACTATGGAAACGTCGTATTTTTCACATTTTATGGCATCAGGCATCTCCATTAATCATTTGGATAAACTGTAAAATTGAATTATTTACATCTAAATGGGATCCATAAATCTGCAAGAACGATACTGATGAACTTTCGTCGTAATCTTGATTGAATCTTCGAAAGTAATAAGACAGCTCCTCCACTACTCCAGCCATGTTGCAAGCTGTTTGCACTGAAATTTCAAATAAAGTCATCTTTAAAAAAAATAATTTCCTGTTCTGCTTTACGTGGTACATGTTAGGATGTTACGAGAACGTTCCCGGTTCTGAACGAACGCGCCACCAGCGACAATATTGCCGTGTGCCCAACTCCCTTTCGACTGCATAGCACATTTATTTGATATCGACTCGGAGTTTCAAGTCCTTGCTCTTATCATTTTCCTGTCTTTCCTCACATGCCTCCTTCACTCTTCGTCGGGTCGTCGTAATTTAGATAAAAAAAATTTACATTGAATTTCCACGTCCATGTCTTCAACAAGGTTGTCGTCTTCATTCGGCGAAGCAAGTCAACTTGAAAATTCTGAGAGTTGAGTGGTATTTAGCGAAGAGGTGGTATTTCAAGAAAGCACTGGAAAACAAACTCGACTCATGACTATTTCGGAAAAGGGAGCACAAAAGAAGGCTTCACATCTGATTTGCATTCAGTACACTTCTCGAATCAGAGAAACCATCAAGAAAAAGTCGAAACAACGAGATCCAATTTACAACTGAATGATTTACAGAGCGAATTTGAATGGGAAGAATAAACTTTGGAATGGTATTATTTAGGCAAAAGGATTTTCTTGCATGCAGTGGAATAATAGTCTTGTCATTAGTCAAGATTTCGTAAGACTTCGTGAATAGTACGAAAATATGAATAGTTTGATGGTGCTAGCCAAGGCCAAAGGAGCGAGCAAAACAAAATTGACGCTGACATAGGATCGAGCATCCAATAACTATTGTTCTAGAAAAGTTACGAAGCATATACGTATGCTTTGAACTATATAAAATGTAGACTAAAGTATGATAGACATATCGTTATTACTTGAAAAATTAAACAAAATAATAGCCACATTTCAATCAAAACCTTATCTTTAATCCTGGTTCTTGGTTCAAATCCCAAACACATTGAATCTGACTAAAAAGATTTACGTTATGAAATTCTACTTATTAGCCCATTAGTCATGAAGTCATGATAGTCATGAAGAAATTGCCAGTAAATAATTGACAATATACATACTCAAACATATCACATTAAAGCTAAAAGGTTATTTATATCATTTTCATTTCAGATGCTAGGTATCAGTTAGCAATGGCGACGATTTCTGTTGAGAAACTATTTACTTCGAGAGTATTGTTCCAAGAATTGGTGTAGTTTTCAAAACGCTCAATCCCTTCCACGGAAACTCGATATAAATCACCTTTGGTGGATACCAAACAACCAGGGAGGCTGAAATTAAAGTTGCCTCCAACTTTCTGCCAGATCTAACATAAAAAAGCTCACCTCAACGCGTCTGGCACATTCGACCATTTGTTGACTCGCGTTTCGAACCGCTCTACTAGTCCCGATCTAAATCCAGTGCAATAAATGAGATTGGATGCAACTGATGACGAACATGCTCCGCTAATTCGGTGGAGAGGTGACATATTTTGCCAAGCACCTTCCCTTGGATCGAACCTCTCAACTGACGATGACGAAGCAGCAGCATCAGTTATACCACCTACAGCATAAATGCATCCATCTGCAAATATTATCAAAAGGTGGCATAGTAGCATTATCAGGTGCCTACCAAAAAATGCGCACTGGAATCACGAGCAAGTTGAACATCGCTTCTTTTTAATTGTGTTTAGCCTAGGGAAGTTTTTAAAACTTACTATGTTTAGATAGTCCGAAAAACTTCCTCGCTGTCGTCATTTCAGCGGTCTTTGTCCAAGTCCCAGTTTCAAAGTCATAGATCTTCACCGTCTTGAGATTCTGGTGATCTCGACAACCCCCAACCACATACATACTATCCCTAAGCACACATGCTCCATGATAATACCGATCGCAATCCAGCGCAATCGCATCCCAAGATTCATCTCTCAAGTTGAAGCGATCGCATTGTGTGCTGCACCCGGATTTGACCAGCCCTCCAGTGAAATAGATGGCATCATTATAGAATACTGGATAACTGTAACGAACTCTTGAGTGTGCTGGTAAGTCCGTGACCTCAGCACTAATGGTGTCGAATTTATAAAAAGTTGAGTATTTTCCACGTAAGCTGCACACATAGATGTGACCGCTACTACGGCTCATCAGTTCTCCCTCCTCTTGACTTAATTCAGTGCTGTCAGTGTCAAACAGCGAAACAAATATTTGATGCATCCAAGTCATGCAAACCAGGTCCTCAGCGAGCAGCGTCTCTTTAATTACTGTTGTTCTGAGAAACTCGCGGGTTATTTTCTGCGGGGGAACATATTGGAGAAGTTTCCCCAAAAAACTCCTCCGCTTTTCCAAATCATGTTTTACCCATGCGACGATAGCCCGGTATATTTTATCTGCTCTAGAATTCTCTGGGGATTCCTTAAGAAGATCTTCAACCTGTAGAGTGTATGTGAAGACGGGATGATATTTCGCGCTACTTAACAGGTCACACCAAAGATAAAGCGGTACTTACTTTGGCATCGGAAAGGTTGAGGAACCCTCCTGAGCTGAGAATTTGGTCGATCGTGCCGACAGACTGCTTCTTTGCCTCCTTTTGAAGATCCTTAAGCCCGACATTGCCTGAATTACAAAGATTTCATCTTAAATAATCTTAATTGTCTTACTTTATTTACCTGCAATATTCCAGACTAGTAAGCAGCTCTCCTTGCTCAGTGCCGCTTTCAAAAAATGCGAGCAAACAACTTTCACTCGATCCATTTGAAGAAACTCTGCAGTTTTGTAGAGCTCTTCAGCTGTATCTAAATTGATTTCAATTCTGCCAGTGTATATGTAGTCGACAATGTTTTTTACAGAGTCATAGCGTTGATCAGGAAGGTCGATTATTTTTGCGATTGCTGCTAAGGAACGAGCTGCAAATGTAACACAAACGATAGAGACTCAACGGCAAAGCCTTCAACGGATGGAAATCACTGCAGTTATCGTGAGACGATAGCCAGGTGTTTGTGTCAACTCATTCGAGAAGACCAAGATTGAACCGCCTACATCAGTATATTAACTTAACAATTAACAATTATATTTCCATTTCAATCATTGAAAGCTTTTCTATTTAGTGTTTTGTTGATTATTTCGAGTTGAAAGTATTTTTTTATGTCGGTTGAGCGTTAAGCAGAAATATTCGGGTCGAAGTGCTGCCTTTTGGAAACGAAGCCTAATTGATGGAATGAACACCACACGGTTTTTGGGGAACATGTATGAAGTTACCATTTCTTTGTAAGCGTAACTTTGCACTTTAAATACAATGAATTTTCAAAGTGCCCAAGCAAATTGGCATGATTTGAACGAGGTGCATGACAAACTATCGCGGTAGAGTATTTAAGAAGCCAAGACTGTTGAATTTACACTTACCATTGAACATGTTCTTAAAATATTCACTGCTCGCAGCCAAAATCACACGATGCGCTTTTATTTCCTTATTTTCTGCTTTTAAGGTGATGTCGCAGAACTGCAAAGATATTCCGCATGAATATTTCGAACCCCATTACCAAAAATTTTAGTGTTTACCTCATCAGAATTAAGAAAATTTTTCATTTCACCGAAAACCGTGATCAGATGCTCACGATCTGTATACTCTTTTCGGAACAACAGCTCCTCACGTTCGAATCCTTTCGACAATGGTTCTCCCGTATAAGAACCCATTTTCAGCAAAGGAAATTGTGTCTTAATCTTTTCTAAAGCCTCTTTTCGACAAACAGTGACACGCACTCGAGCTCTTGAACAACCGACAAATCCAAATAATCACCTTTAACTGACGATTCCAAGATTCTTTTAGCTCCAGTCAGTTCATTGTATTTGGGATATCTTATCATTGCGCTTGTTTCTTTAGCTTTCTTGTAATTAGCAGCTTTTGATAGGCAGCTATGTAGTTACAGACAGCTTACACCAGTTGAGTGCTAATTTTCTCACCTTAGTGATAACACCTGATAATGGCGCAGATGACAATATGTGATTGTCGTATCGAGTAGGAAATCATATAAATAAAAAGAAACGTGCGTCGACATTTGATAGTAGAATTTTGACGCAGCCCAAGTGATAACACTGCAGCTGTTGGGTCTGGGGATATTTCATGATGTCATCTATAATCTACGCAATCGCTATTGATTATGTAATTTGATGGAAACCTGTGAAGACGCTAGCAGGTTTTGAATCGGCGACAGCAACTCGTTTCGGAAGATGTTGACGCAAGTGCAGTTGAACGTATCGCCACGAGTTAACACAATGGGTTCTTGTACGTAGAAAAGTATGAAGTATAATAGTAAATGTTGCACTGGCTGAATGCATCAAGATTGTCCTTCCAGTGGCAGATAGGAACGTGCAAAACCTAGCGAATCATAAACTACCATAAATATGCCCAATTGTTGGGCCAAAAAGCAAGACTAACCTACATATCCGAAAGACCTACCCAGTTTAAAGACCCAAGAGACTGATCGAACGGTTCTCATCAGTGTGAAAATATTCTAATCACTATTTAGTTGCTAGAATTAGTAAGATTTCAAATATTACATTTTATAACATTTTTGAGGAGCTGACTTATGATCGTAAGAACGTTGGTAATTTGCTATTTACAACATGAAAATATATGCTCTGATAAAGTGAAAATTTTCTATTAGCTTTTCTTATTAGCTGGAAACTTATTTACACACACATTTATATTCCCATAGAGACTATGTGAAATGTATTTGTGGCACGAACTAATTATATGTATTTTAAAAAGAAGAATAAATGGTGCCAAAACATGGATCAAATTGAAATAAAATTAATAATGAAATAAATCAAAATCATTACCCAGAGTTATCAAATTGAAAACTTTTATGTATTTTAAATGACGTAGCAAATCCATGAAATCCATAAAGAGCCAAAAAGCACTCCAAAGATTATTTAAAAACTTCAATAAAGCCACAGAACAATTTAATTTCATTTTGCCATATATTTCATGGGCGTCATATTTTTATGTGTTTTCCAAACTCTCCAAAAGTTTTCAAAAGAATCGGTCTAGTGCTTTTTCAGGTAAACACTCGCAACGGTTGTTTTGAAGCAAACGTTGCAGAATATAAGAAGGTCAAAAATTAAAGCATCAGTGCAATGCGTAGCGTCTGTTGAGAAAAGAAGCGAATTTTATGACTTAATGATGGAAAACTTTTGCTGCGGATAAACGGAAGCTGGGTAAAGAGAGTTAATTGCTAAAGTTCATTGCTTTCGGTGTAAGGGGATAATATTCATGGTATCTTCGAACTGTCCAAGCACTAACGACTGGCAAAACTTTACAATTTTGTTATTTTACTAAGCTACCTTTGCTGAGGAGAAGAAACTTCCTAATGAAATTTCACTGCCGAAGTGAACAAAATTTGAATTTAGATATCAGTGCCGAAAATAATGCTCGAAACGAGCCTGTCCGCCTCTGTTTTTGTTCGTTTTAGAATATTAACATTTTGAGAGTAGTTTTCGATGTCGATATTATGAAATAGAGATAAATGTTGTGCTTCTTATTTTCCCAAATGTGAATTTAATCTATAAATCTTTTCATAAATCAGCTCAGTGGGCAAAGCATTTCCGGGTGAGTTTCTTTCGTTACTGGTTTAATTGCTGCGACTGTTCATAAGTTTTTTTGGTTCAATTAGACCTTAGAGAAAACGTATGTGTAGACATCATCACTCTTCCAATTCCCAAATTGTTTGAAAGCTTTGCGTCACTATAATTAAGTCAGTATGCGGCCATGTTCCAGTAAGTGACGAGTTTTGTGAGAACACGATAAAAACAACAGGCGAGGTTTGACACTTGACGTAGACACGAACAACTTCCCAGTAATATTTAACTAAATTAAAAGCAAAACTAAAAAATATTCTGTAAATGATCGTAATGATAATGACTCATTAAAGTAAGAGAAATGAGTTAATATTAGTCGTATCATCCCATTATTCATTATAGATGAATAATGTTCATTGCTTTTGCTTACATAGAAATATAAGTTTTTATTTGTTAGAATTCCCTTAATGCATCTGATCTTTTAAAATTTTGATTTTCAAATCAGTTTAAAAACAATTTTCAATTCAAATTCGGCTGTACTAAATTTAGTGAAAATATTATCTTGCCATATAAATAGTAATTCGCTTGAATCGGAATTTAATGAGTAAGTGAAATTAGGTAATATTATTCGTATCAATTCCTTATTAAGTATAACTACTAATGGTTTATTATTTTTGTAATGATATTTTTTTGCAATCGCGACAAACCTATTAGTTTTTATATTCTAAGAGCAACTATTTTTAACTTCCCAGTATATGGGAAGTTCTTGTAATCGCCTCGAAAATCGAAATTGAAATTTTCAACTTTTCTTTACGTTTTGAGGTCTATAGAGTATATATAAAGTGTTTTTAGAAAGAAGTATGTATGTGTGTGTGTATGTACGTACGTACGTACGTACGTATGTGCGTCCGCAGGCAGTTTTTCTACGAGCATAACTCACGTAAACAAAGTCGTATCGACTTTGTTGAGGTGTCAATCGAAGCGTCTTTGCAATTTTAAGAGCTGATTAGTTTTTGGGAAACTTCGGTCGGGGGGGTTTGCTGTTTTCGCCCCTTAAAGGTCAACCATGTTATGCGCTATATCTCACGAACCAAACATGCGATTTTCATCGTTAAGGTGTCAATCGACGTGTATTAACATTTATGTGATTCTATCAAGTTTTTAAAAAAATTCTTGGAGCCGTTTTTTAATTTTTTTAAAAAAAGTGCAAAAAATTAGGGTTTTTTTTAAAAACATCAAATTTTTAACCTGATTTTCAAACCTAAGTAATCAATGTTTATATAATTTATATACTCCAAATAGTTTTTGTGAAAAAACAAGCAAAAGTTTTTTACATGATTACGAAAAAAATTAAATAAAAAATAAAAAATCATTAAGGTCATTTACGTCATTCATTATATCTCGAGAACCAAATATAATCTTTCCGTCATTAAGGTGTCAATAAACGCGTATTAACATTTCTATGATGTTTTTATATTTTAAAAAAATCGTTAAAGCGGTTTTTTTGATTTATTAAAAAAAATTGGAAAAGTATTGGTTTTTTCATAAAAAAAATCATTTTTAACCTGATTTGCACATCGTAATGATAAATGTTTGTAGAATTTATAAAATTTTATCAATTTTTGTAGAGAAACCAGCAAAAAATTTTCTCATGATTACAAAAAAATAAATAAAAAATAAAAAATCATTAAACGTTCAAGGTCATTTACGTCATTCATTATATCTCGAGAACTGAATATAATATTTCCATCATTAAAGTGTCAATCGACGCGAATTATCATTTTTATGATGTTTTTAAATATTTAAAAAATCGTTAAAGCGTTTTTTTAATTTATTTAAAAAAATTCGAAAAGTAGTGTTTTTTTCAAAAAAAGATTCATTTTTAACCTGATTTGCACATCGTAATAATAAATGTTTGTAGAATTTATAAAATTTTATCAATTTTTGTAGAGAAACCAGCAAAAACGTTTTTCATGATTACAAAAAAAATTAAATAAAAAATAAAAAATCATTCAAAGCCACCATGTAAAAAGGGTTCATTCGAATCATAATACTTTAAATCTCTTATTTTGAAGACATTGTTGTAAAGTCAATCAAAGTTTATTAATATTTGCAAAATTTGAGCAGATTTTCAATAGTCTTCACAGCACCATGTTTTAACTTTAATTAAAAAAACTGCTTTGTAACCTGTCCCCCCTCCGATTGATCCGCGTGAATAATCAATCAAACCAATGCACCAAAATCCTTACGTAATCAATTGACGCTCGCGTAGATGTTACGATTAATATTAAGTCATTCCAATAACTTTTATGAGAGGTACATTTTTATTATTTGAAGTAGTATTATTTCCATAACTATTATTGTGTTTAATATTTTTAATATCTACATATATAGATATTACTGGGAAGTTGACCGTGTGGACCTCATGGGTCGCACCTTACGGCTTGTTTTAATCACTGATTGCCAGAAGTGTCAATTAGACTTTTAAATAATAAATTAAATACAATCTAATTTTCTGCTGGTTTTTCTATTAAATTAAAAACAGCTGTAATAAATTTGGTGAAAATTCAACGGACTCATTAAAATGCTGATACGCTTTGATTGACACATTAACGAATTCGACACGACTTTGCCCTGGTATCTCACCATCGTTCTTGAACGAAACGGCCAGGTACGTTCGTACTTATTTATATACACATACATATTTCATTTTAAAACACCATTTCATTTCCTGATTAGACCTTGAAACGTAAAGATATGTTGAAATTTTCGAATTCAGTTTTCAGACCATTTATAATAACTTACTTATATACTGGGAAGCTCACAAGTAAAACAGAGTATCAATACGAAACAATATGGACAATATTAAAGACTCCAATTATGTGACAAAAAACATGATTTTGACGGTCCTCCTAAATGTTAATTCCAGCCAAAACCAGTTTTGAAAATATGCTTTTGATCTGCTAGGGAAGCGCTTTTCAACAGTATCCACAAGCATATGTATAATTAAAATAAAGTAACTTCTTCCCTTCTCAGTTTTTTATAAATTAGTTATCTTATTTTTCGTTCGGTTTATGATTGAAATTTGTTATACATCATTCGGTTTTTGCTTATTATCATTAAAGGTCTTATTATCTTTACAATTAGACTTTGTGTTTGTTTGTATGTTTACGTTCGTGAATTTTGTTGCATTAAATAATCATGCGTTGAAAATTACAGCTAGTAACAGTTCTCTTGGGGATGTTCCCTTCTTGATAATTTTAAGCAAGTAGAGGAGCTTCCCCAACTGAGGTGAGCATTGGTAAGCATAGCGGGCTCAAATCATACGTAAGCGCCAGGCAATTGCAGAGCGGTGTAGGTATTTACTACAATGAAACTAATAATTCTTTAACGATAAATTATTTATTAACAAAAGATTATAATTGAATAAATTAATTGAATAGGTCTAGCACGACGCGTGGTTGACAAAGGAGTGAGAGATATCCTTGTTCGTCCTGTCTCAACTTAGGAGGAAGATGGCGGTGCGATACCTTTACAGCGGCTACAGCGGGCTCAGGCAGCGACATCTGCGCTTGGTGTGCTCCGCCAATGTCATCATCTCGGCGAGAGTAGTAGGGCCGCCCGATAGGTTGCTTTTACGTTTTAGTAACGAAAACTGTATTATCTATTTCTCGCTAGCCGTGCTGCTCAGAAAAACGCACCCATCGCACGGAATCATAGCATCAGGATTTTTGCACTAAAAAGTTCTAAACTACACTTTTTGCATATTTCTATCCTTGTCAAAATGGATATGCTGCCGAGCCCGCTAGCTTTTTGGACTATAATTTATACTGAGACAAGGTAGCATAATTGTTCGGATCATGCGTCGTCTTGGCAGCAAACTAATTATTTAATTGAGGCCAGCCGATATTTTTTCGTTGGTCAAGATGCAAATGACTCTAGAAACTGTCCATGAGCTAATAATTGATTACGGAGGACAAAGATTTCGATTGCATTATACGTACATTTTTGAGAGATGATGTTATCGGGCAAAGAATTTACGATCCCAAATAACGACAACAAATTATTACGCGGCACTTTTCGAAAATGTATGAAGCCCCAAAAACTACAAGTAAGATGTGTTCTGTGAACTCCTCGTTAAAACCGAGAAGCTTAAATTAGCTTAATTATTTTTTAATTAACATTTACAGAGTGCTTCCCGCTTTGCGGTTTTACGGCTATACTTTGTATGTCCCGGAAGAAAAGGGGTAGAGTGTTTGCCAGCCGCCTTCCAAGAATAAGAAAGCATAGAAGCAATGTTTGACGCGAATTACTTCTTTCCAGCTACATCCCAAGAAAACGAATCATTCTGAAACCGCTAATTGGCTGCACAACGTGAATTGCCGTAACAATAAAACGAGACTACATTCTTTACAGCGCGCGCTTTAATAAAAGGATGCTAATGTCATAGCGGTAGTTGGTTTAACGCAATCACTCCGGCCCAAAGATGGACGCTTTCATTACAGGGAAACGGATAGATAGTACGCGAAATAATTAGGGAGAAACAACTCCATGCCGTGTACGCAAAGTGCTGGCAATATCCCCATTGGTTGTGCTGGCGGATGCGAATTATTTCCATCATAACACAGCTAACATCTGCTGACAGGACTCGCTGTGAATGATGAAAATTATTAACATCGTCCGTTGTGGCAAAAGACCAGTCGTTCACCGCTGTGGAAATTTTCAAATTAAGAGCATGGTGGAAGATTTATCCTAGTCGTCAGTCAAAAAAAAAATGAATGCTGTTTCATCATTAATTGTTTTTATTGGAGCGTGTATTTAAGGTCTTCTTCCTTGTGGCTAATTGTTCACCTCATGGCACATAAATATTGTTCATATTCAAAGCGAGATGTCAGGTACAAGTTGAATTGAGACGTTAATTTCGTTGTGGTTTACATGTATTGACGACAGCGTAAGAAACGTTACGTAAATCTTGCCTAGCTATCTTCCTGGGAACAAAACTTTAATCGGCATTGCCAATTTATCATGAGAATCGCCATATTTATTTTTTCCAATTTAGAAGAAGAAAAATAACAATTGAGATATTTTTAAATTCGCCAGGTTTGAGTTTTCTTTCGGAAAAGAATGGTTTCCTGGTAAAGCATATCGAAGAAAAAAATCTTTAGTATTTCCGCCTCTAATCACTGCTTGCCGTATCAAATAAATTAATCTTCGAATCAAATATTACAATGTTCGAGTAAACCCAATTTCCGAATGAAGTTTCGAATAAACAATGAAACTTTACAAGTGTCGAATCTGTACCAGCACAAAAACGAAGAAAATAAGTCTAATAAAATGCCATTGCTCATATCGGTTGCTCTTACTTCAAGGCCATGTCATAGATGTGAAAATGCTGCTCCTCTTTCAAAGGGGTAAAAATTCGTTGATGAACTTACAGTTCCCAAATTTATAACTTTCAGGTTCCAATCTTAGAACTTAGAAATTAATTTAGTTTTAGAGTTGAAATATTATTTTCTAGGGGTCCTTCAATCTAACACTTAACATGCATTCTAACATTTATGCCACAATGTGTTGTAGACTGCACAGAATCATCAAAAAATTACAAAAATCGGAGAGTAGAGGAAGTGGTGGTAATATGGAACCCCTATTTGTTTTGTGCAAACTGAATCCAAGTAAACTGCTGATTTTCTGTCAATTAATAGCCGAAACCCTTTATTGACATGTATCCCAATGATAACTAGATGGATTTATTATATCAGGTAATAATAATCTCTCATTGTTTCATTTTTTCAAAAAAAAAGTACAAATGACACTCTAGCAAAACGTGGTGGTAATATGAAACCCTCAATAAAATCAACAAACATTTTAAAAAAATCAGTTTTAATGCAATGTATATTACAGATATGTTTAAAAAAATACAAATATAAATGAAATGTTTAAGCGCTAAAAATTCACAGCATAAAAAAACGAAAAACAATTGTTTTGATCCCAGGTTTTCCTTTTAGACTTAGTTTTCTGTTTAGCTGTGAGTGTTGTTCTTGGCATTTGAATAATTAATAAAAGGAATAAATTCAAGGCTCAAAAAACGAAACAATTATTTACAAAATGATTGTGTGCAATAACTGTAATATGGAACCCTGTTCCATATTACCAACACCGTCGAGGTCCATATTACAAACATCGCCATTTTGAAATAATTGAGATGTCACAAGCTGAGCACAAATAAAAATCAGATGATAGTTGATGATATTGTTAGCTACTCATCGGTAGATTAATTAGTAATAACTCAAACAATTAAAAAAAAGTTTTGAGTTCAACAATGACACAAACAAACGTCTCACACAGCACTCGTGAAACTTCTGAGTAAAACATGTGCTCGTGTGGTGTGTAGGGGTACTAACGAAAGTAGTTCGACTAGTTTCCAACAGAATGTAGCACATTAATGGAACGAACCAGCTGGGTTCCATATTAAATGCAGGTTCCATATTACCACCACTTTCTCTACCAAGCAATTGTTGGACAGGACTTATTTATTAACAATTCAAATAAGTCCTGAATTCCCCACCGCAAAACGTTCTTTAGCGGCAACATAAATAATTACACCGTGCTTGCGTTAAAAAAGCAGTTGTAAATCTAATGGTTTACCCGGAGATGCTTTAAAAATACAACTCTTCTCCACAAGCTCACAATTTCATATTTTCTCAGTGCTAACTAAATTGAAAGCATATTTATCTTCTATTCAAATGAACAACGTGAATTCAATGCCACGTAATACTAGTGTTGGTGTATTCAACAAAACCAACGAGAATCTTTTTCATGCCACCGTGCAACATTTCATCAAATTCTAAACAGCCTTATTTGGATTACATCACCAACTAAAGGAGCTCTGAGTCAAACGTCAAGTTGTCCTATTTTTGTTTGCTTATTGAAAGCTTCTGACGTTTACCCTTATTCATGGATAGGTGGATAGAATTTTTCAAGTCGCTCGGAGCTTGTTTAAAACATTTTCCTTGTTAACATCGCAAGCGCTAAGACGGATGCGGAACAGTTGAATGAAGTTTTTGGAGCAGATGAAAAGATGCCATTGAAAGGCCGTCTATCCATCTTGCAAATATTGTTGAATGCGGCAAATCTAAACCGCAGGGCAACGCTGCGCTTGACTGCTCTGAGCTGTTTTTCTTTCCAATTCATCTTAAGGTGGGCGGCGATGAACACCACCCATTGCAGCCAACCCGAACGGATCAACGGAAATGCGGGAGCCTAGATTTTAAATAGCACTCATGACAATTTCAATACTTTCCTAAATCTACTATTGGCATCGGTACTTCGCTGACAAGTTTGAGGTATTCCGGAGTCACGATTTAACCTCGGTTACATCTAGAAAATCATTGATATTCAGGAGTTTAGCGTCTATACTTTGGTTACCAAAATCAAAACCAACCCAAAATGACTGGACGCTTTCATCTGTGTTCTGCGTAGCGAACCCAATTTTTCAAATGCACACATTTCATTTTATTTAGAAATAAACAAAACGAATTTCACATTCTAGAATTCAAGGCAATTATGAAACTACCAAATTCGAAATGATACAACAGGGAGTGCAAACTAGCTTCCCCGATATGTTGCCAGCAGCTCCCACTAAGTGAAACTCTTCTCAACAAGCGAACACATACTCCTCAGCTAGAACTGTAGACCCCTCAAAAAACCATCAAATCAATTTTACGTTCTTCGTTGTCCACCTACTGACACAATTGGCTAGAGCATGCAAATTAAAGATGCTTCGAATGATAGAACCGATTTGCAAACAGGCAGTCAGATACATAACACTTATCACAGCATTCCGACGGAACCCGAACCAATTGTGGGTGGACTTGTTCCAGATTAAAAAAATCCAATCGCACATTATCAATGGATACCAATCACTTGCTGCCGACGAAGCAAAAAATATTCGAAAAGGAGAAATTCATTCTACAGAAATTGAAAAAAATTCAAAGTTGATGATTATCATCTTTACTGCCAGCCGACCATACTAATTCCTCTGCTAAACGAATACAAAAGTTGCCTTGCTGTGGAAAAGTGATTACCATCCCTATTAAAGTTTCAATAAATATCGGGGCTTAACAGATTACCGTTCACATCCCTCGTTGGTACTTTGTCGGCGAAGTTTGTATTGGATTCGCTTCTTTCCCCAAGACACAATCGACTATAGAAAGCAAGTAACATGGGTACTTTGGGACTCGCTCTGTACAACGAACAATGTTTTGCGTGGGGTGACTGCTCAGTCCTTAAACTCTATAATTGCATTTTAATGGTGAGCCATTTTGAAGACCTGTGGCGAAAATAATAGATCGAACCTTAAATTAAAGTCTGTGCATCAGAACACTATTACGAATTTAAGGATAAATACTTTGGCTCAGTCATCCTCGATTTTATCGTTAATGGCCCAATCAACTATGTACGGGCTGGATCGAAGAAAGCTGTTCGAAATGTGGAAAGGAGTAACTTGTTGAGCGCTCGAGGGTTTAATGACTCATCTGGACATGGTGTTTTTCGTTCATTTGCGGAAGATTCGGCAAACTATGAAACGGTTTGGTCGTGGAAAAGTGATATAATTTAACTAGACTCTCAATTAGACGCATGTCCTGCAAATGAATTTTTTCACAGAGCAAAGTGGCAAGCTAAAACTTAAAAGGCTTCTTAGATTAGTTCTTAATAGTGAATAGTCGGTGCATGCGCCTGTTCTGCGAAAATGAATTTTCAAAGAAGAATATCTAATCAATTCTTGGTAAAAACTTTTCAAAAGTAAGTTGGTTGTTGTTGTTGTTCTTTAAATACAAGGACTGCTGGGCAAGCATTCTAGAATGTAAGAACATTTGAGGCTTCTTTAATTATTTGCCCATATCACTTTCAAAACTTTAAGACTTGATTCTTGAATCCATTATCATTGCGCTCTCGCTTATTTGTCAATATGTAATAGATTATCTTACTGAACAATTCAATTTATCTTGTCAAAGTTATGGTTAATTTTGCTTATAGAAGAGGAGCGAGATGTAAGTCTGTACAATACACTGAGAGTTCAATGAGGAATTTTTTTATAATCTCTCGATTTATCGTATTTATATCTGTGTCGTAGGGAAATAAGGAAACCAATACGACATTTTATACGAACGTTTCACACAAATTCGCAATTCACCTATTTTTATAAAAATTCCAAAAACAACCAAAAAAACATCAGCACGAAAAAGATTATGCTTCCCTATTTAGGCGTCACATAAGCGAAGCAAGAGACAGAAAGCGAATATTTTCTAATTATGAATTGACTACAGTACCTAGAAGAAGAAGAATACGATAACATGATTTAAGCAAAATCGGTCATACATTTCTCGAGAAAGTGAAAAATACTTGATAGCCCATAGTAAAGCCGCCTTTGATAGCAATTTTTCATGGCTGACAGTTAAATTGGCACAATAATATTCTACCTAGTAAGAACGGGCAAATAAAATTCAACTTAAGTCACAATAAAGATTTCCTATTGACAAAGATTACTTCGAAAGAAAAATTTACAAGATATTTGAAGAAAAACTAGAACGGATTAGAATAAGATGTTATGAAACTTGAAGAAGTGTAAATCAGCGCCGCTATTAAATAAATTACATTGCGGAAACAGCACTACTATGGTACCAGTAGCGTATGTAGGATTTTGATAAGGGGGGGTTCATATTTTTGAAGTCTTGACTAGGTACGTTTGCTAGTGCTTCGGTGTAGATATGAAGATATAATTATCTAATCATATTTAATCATACTTTTTCACCGGTCAAAGTGGGAGTCCTCCAAAAATAATTCTGGCAGACTTTAGCCCGATTGCATGTCTGGTTTCATTTACGAGGCTAAACTTGTTTACCCAGGGGGGGGTTGAACCCGTAACCCCCCCCCCCTGGGGTACGCCACTGTATGGTACTGATGCTATGAATATTGGTACGCAAAAAGTTTCAATTATGAAGAGAGAATTTATATCGATCGCCTTAATATTAAAGAAAGAAACCGTCGCGATCCCGAAGATAATACTAATAAATTTAGTCTGCAAGATCACCTGGCCGAAAATGTATATAACTGGTTGCTTGACTATTTAGATCACAGCTGTTTGATATCATTTATAAATCAGTTTCTAAAGAAGCTGCGGAACGAACATTCTTGAGGTCACCTTCCTCAACTTTCTTCAAAATGACAATGCGGTTGAATTCATAGATTAATAGGTGTTAATGTTGTCTTCTTGTATAATAGTCAACACCCGACCAGAGCACCCTGCATGTCAAGGCTGGGTAAAAAGAGCCAACCAAGATGTTGTTCTTAGGTAATTAATAATGATTCAATAAAATGGCTATTAATCTTGCAGCTGTAGAAGAGCAGTTTGTTTTATTGCACTATTCAGAAGACATCATATAAGGTGCCGTTTCGGATACATCCTCAAACAGGTTTGGTAAAATTAAGTGGCATTGAAGTTAATGATATCTATTGTTTTAACCCTTTCAGTCACGCAAAAGCAAAAATTTACGTTACGTAATTATATAAACAACCACGAGAATACGTTGCGATTACTGACCGTTTCTTTCAGTTAGAACGAAACTGTTAAGCTGATTCATCTATGCAAACACAGATATCAGCCGTAGTATTGGTGGTGACTAAATTAAACCACCCTGAGTAAATATTCGCACTTTGAAAGGTGGTTTCAAAGTGAAACCACTATGCCTGAAAGGGTTAATTGATGTGCCAAAAATTGAAAAAGGTCCAGTAGGTTAAGTAATTTCGTGCATAGTTATTGACCATCCCTACAAAGTTGGGACTCATGTTGATCTTTTCAAGATCCAATCGCCTCGGACCTCGATTGGGAAAAAACAGATACTACGTTTTCAGATTCTGTGCTGCGAATCGATCTGTCTCTACGGGAAATTGATTGAATGGAATATTTATTTGAAAGCAAAAAACAACATGCTATATTATTATTATTAGTTTTTTGCTGATTTAGCCCATAACACCTATAAATTAATAACATCAATTTAAGATTAATAAAAGTTTTTGCAAATTAATTTCGTTTGCGAGCAAATTAATTTGCACAAAATTGTATAATGCAATACTCGTCCATTAGGTATAATTAATTGGTCATTTTAAATTACATTACATGATTGATGCAAAAAAAAACATATTTTATTTAAAATGGGAAGTGTGGTTTGTGGTGTGCAATAATAGTGTTAGTGAGTTGCTAACCAAAAGCACACTAGAAGACGAAGTTGTTGACTAGACTAGGAGGTTCTAACCCATGATAAACTGACTAGCATATTTTATTTGTCTGGAACTATAATGCGTGGTTTTGATTGTTTACTAGAATCAGTTTAGTGTGAATATACTTATACTGAATGATAGTCGGGTTTGGTCATTTTGACATCACCCGTTATTGTTTTCCTCGACATCTAAAAGAGTTTGATAATTTTAATGAACTTTAGGTATCGCTCAACAATAGTTATATGTCAATGCAAAAACTATTTCAATTTTAATATGTACCGAAATTAGTTTGTACCTGAATTAAAATGATCGAAGACGCTTGATAGAAATTACAGATTTTTGATGGTTGAGCTGACATGAGGGGAGCTAAATTTCACGATTGTTTCTGCCTATTCACCCGTACATGTGTTTTATTATTTCATCGTTTGTGCTAACAGAATTTTTGACCTCATCAAAATAGTCAATTGAATCAAGCCTTCCAAGGGACACTTCTGCTACTTACTAAGTGCTGTCTTATCTCCACTTTCGCTCTTATCTTATCGTCGCCATAGCTCAGGATTGGCATGACCCCATCCAATTTGCAATGTTGCGCCTGGCCATCGGTTGACCTCAGACAATAAAAGCTAATGGCTTCTCGGAAAAAGTCACAGCCCCTCCGGAATTCGCTTTGTGCTATTAGTAGGAGTAGTGGGAAATTTATTAATGTGTCGCATAGTCTGATACAATGGAATTGCTGGATTTGCGTACATCAAACTGTTGGTCTGCTTCAACAGGTCTCCTCCTACGCAACTTGCCATCATTTTTTATGTGCTTGCTCGTACGGAGGAAATAAAAAGGTCTGAAGGTTATAAATAAAGTTTCCGCTCCAACAAGCCCTTCAAACATTCACTTGAGATGCTGCCCTCAAGATTCTCGAGAGGGTTTTTACTTGCTGAAAATTTGTGACTGAGATAGAAAACATTTTTATAGGCCACATAAAAAGCACATAAATTCAGTGCTATACATTTATTTGACAATTGTTTGGTATTTTTTGCAGCTTTAATTCTTAGGGCTCACTTGATGTATACTTCTGTCATCTAATTACCACCCGATGAGACAAGGGTTCGACAACTATGCCAGCATCCCGAACATTTGCAGCTTGTTTGGAACGCCCCACCAGCCCTTCCTTCATTCAGTCGGAGTGTGATTCCTCGTCTCTGCGGGAGCCATTGTAAATTTCTTTTCTGCGAAAGCCAACATAAAATAGAGACACATCCGTTGAGGATTTGCTCGTCCGTGTTTGCCTAGGTTTCTGCTGAAAGGAGGTACATCCAAGATGACATTTATTATCGTCCCCAGAAAAAATTATATTTGACAGTTTTCGGTCGCCAATATGTGTCGTAAATTGGCTTGGCGTGACACAATGAGACGGAAAAGCTTTCCATTGGCACTGTCGTTAGTTCGCATCAGCTTCCTTCAAGCGGCTACGTTTTAACGATGGTGGGGCGATAAAACTAGAGAGGAATCTATAAAACGTGCCAGCACAAACCAACACACTATTCCAGCTTCCTTGTCGTGGAATTCAACCATTGCTACAAGTGTGCCACTGTCATATGTCTTCATTTTTCAACAAGGAAGTAACATGGGAACCCAAACGAAATGCTGGCGTGGCCGCGTCCTTTTGTTTTTCCAACGAAATGAAAACCTATCAACGTCAGAGTTTTTAACGCAATAACAAGAAAAGAATGCAGTTTTCGTGTCACGTCGTCTTACAAGATTGAGATTTAAAAAAGTTAGTGCGGATTAAGATGAATAGGCTACTGATTTGCAAAGTAGACGACAAACTTAGCTGTAAAGCATGAGGTAAAGTTTATGAATAAATTTGCAACCGGGTTTTGATTTGAAAAACTGAGGCGGTTATAAATTTCATTACATTTAAGATCAAGCGAAACCTGCTATCATCAATTAATTTCACGTGAAATTTTCTTAATATAGTTCTTCTGAAAAAAGCAAATCCAAATCTTGCTCTTATACTTTCTGTTAATTATCATTAAATCGTTTCGGACCTATACATTCGTGTCGACTTTGCTGCGCTCACTGCTGTGTCGTCCGATTTTCTTGGCTACAAATGTCTCCTGATTGCGTTTGCCGTCTTGGATCCCAGGTTCACTATGCAATCGTTTGCTTAAAGAAAGAAAGCCGTCAGATGTAAACGACCGTCATTCTTATCGAGATGTTTTCTTTCGCGTGTTGGTAAAACAAGAAAGCGATCTGTATAAGAAGAAACCCAATAAATTTTAACATCTTCCTTTGATAACAATGCATTACAAGATTCTGGTTTTTATTTTATCATTAGCGGCTTATTAGTCGTCATAATTATTGAATATTATGATATTCGTGAAGAGAATTTATATAGGAAAACGATAATCGATGCAGGAAATTGACTTGGACGCCGAGAAAAGTGACCTCATATTGACTTCGTGAAGCTTATTTTTGAGTTTTAAACAACGTGAGGAAAAATTATATAATGTACAATCGACTATATTCAAAACCAGAAAATTTAGTTTACATATGTGTCAATCAGGAACGCTCTAATCATGAATCTAAATAGGATTGTTCTCGATTATAAATTTGAAATTTACATTTTATTATTGATTTCGCAAATTTCTCAGTTCCACTCGTTGTCCGGTTTGTAATATTAATAGTATTTTTATAGAAAATGTCTATGCAAGCATTACTTTAAAACAGCATTGATTCTTATCCAGAGCCTTGATCATTAAGTATGGAAATTGTCTCTTACAATACCACTCGTAACTACCAAATATTCATTCTGCATGCCACCATTTAATTTCTAAATCACTCAAAGTGCTATTAGGACCATTCTGTTGTAGTGGTTTAGATTAGCACTAACTGTTGTCCTCTAGGTGCTCGAAGTAATGAGCATTGGTAATTCTCGCAATAACACTTTAATATTGTTTCGAGTAGTTTGAGCAGCTTTATTTGTTCTAGTGTTTCCACATTGACATACATACATGTAATTCACACATGGTGTATGGCTTTTTGATTATAAAAACTTTTCAAAGCCTTTTTCTGGATGGGAAGTTTCAATTACAGTAAAGCTTACGATTATTTATTGCCAAACAGGATTTGTTACAGTATACAAACTGCTTAATGCATTAAATATAGTTTTTATTTAGGTTTTAGGAATCTTTAAAGCTTAAATTAATTACTAAAACATAAATGGCTTATGTTCGAATAGGAGTGAACTACTTTAGGAAAAATAAGCGCTTAAACTTTTAACTTATCCGAATCCTTAAATGTAATTGAGTCAATCGTTGTTCTTCATAAGTCATTTAATTTTTTTTAGTAATCCCTAGCACTTGAAACGTTCATAACCAATTTGAATAATGGCTATATACTTAAATAATTTAAACTCACGTAGCTTCAATGGCGAAGAAATTGAATAAATTTTGCCGAGCGCTTGTCCCATTAACTGAACTTTTTTAATCGTTCTAAAATAACAAAGCATCGTAACAATGGCTTCCCAAAGTCCTTCTCAACTTTAAATTATATCCAAGCTTCCATTTGAAACGGCAAGTGATACGTGCTAATGTGTCACCTTGCATGTTGATGATTTCCCCACAATAGATTTTTGAAACTCAGTCGTACAAATAAAGCACGAGGAAATATGAACAAATAATAATTAAAACTTCGTCAACGCCGAGTTGCTTTTCTGATGCAATTCAGAAGAAGGCTCTTGTAGCGTATTTGATGTGGTGTCTAGCAGCATACCAACAACAAGAGGAGAAGCAGTAGTAGTACCAGAAGCAATAACAACAACTGCCTATCCTTCAACATACAATGATAAAGTTTTAATTAAGATCCTTTCTCCATTTAGAAACTGCAAAAGTTGTCTACGCACGTAAGTACTTGGCATGTAAGACATGTGAGCTCGCGCAAACATATGATATGTGTAGCATGACACTTCATGTGTATGATTGATACAAAATTTTCACTTAAGCTACTGCTATTTCGGATCCTAATGAAGTTTAATAAATACACCGTGCCTTGGAGACATGCGATGTTGGCAATTGGCTGGAAGTTGTAAGAAGTGGCTTAAAAGATGCATTTTTTATCAAGTGTGCAATATTAGAGAGGCATAAGTCGATACTTATTCCAGAAAACGATTCGTTTTGCTCGGACGCTGGCAGGTGTTGCATGAAAATAAATATCGATTTGATTTTGGAGCAATTACTTATTGTAGTATGAGCTCAATCATCTATATTATTAAACGGCAAACATGAATTTTTTGGTACCATTTTAGCCGTTGTTACTGGACCGATTTTCATAAAAAATACATCAATGGAAAGAGAATATCCTATAGATGTGCAGAATTGTATTTTCTAACTTCCCAGTATATGGGAAGTTCTTGTAATCGCCTCGAAAATCGAAATTAACATTTTCAACATTTCTTTACGTTTTGAGGTCTATAGAGTGTATATAAAGTGTTTTTAGAAAGAGAGTTGAATGTGTGTGTGTACGTACGTGCGGGGACAGTTTTTTCTACGAGCATAACTCACGTAAACAAAGTCGTATCGACTTTGTTAAGGTGTCAATCGAAGCGTCCTTGCAATTTTAAGAGCTGATTAGTTTTTGGGAAACTTCGGTCGGGGGGGTTTGTTGTTTTGCCCCTTTGACGGTCATTTCTGTCATGCGTTATATCTCGCGAACCAAACATACGATTTGCATCATTAAGGTGTCAATCGACGTGTATTAATATATTTGTGATTTTTTTAACATTATAAAAATTTGTTTCAGTCGGTTTTTTAATTTAATAGGAGAAAATGCGAAAAATTAGGGTTTTTTTCATAAAAAAAATATTTTTTTAACCTGATTTGCACAACACAGTAAAAAATGTTTATAAAATTTATACATTTTTATCAGGTTTTGAAACGAAATCAGCAACATTTTTTTTCCATGATTATGAAAAAAACTAAATTAAAAATGAAAAATCATACAAAGTTACCATGTAAAGAGGATTCATACGAATGATATTACTTTATATCTTTTATTCTAAATAAATTGTTGTAAATTCAATCAAAATTTTCAAATATTTGCATAGCTTGAGCAGATTTTTAATAGATTGTACAGTCTTTTAATTAAAAAAAACTGCTTAAATTTTGAAAACCATCGAAATTTCAATTAAATTTGCATTTGTGGTAATCAGCGATTTAAATGGTAAAATGTTTTTTAGTCAATACTTTGCAAGATCATATGCTTTAAAAAGCTTTCATCAAATAAGAAATTGTAGTTTTTAGTAAATTTAATCTTTAGTAATCGTAAGATTTCAATTACTTCCTCCATCATCATGCAATTGTACCTATTTTTGACTGCATATTCAATATTTTTCAGAACCAAGAGAAATTCAAAATTAATTATTAATCTATTTGATGTAAAATCGTGAAAAAATACAAATTCAGTGATTATACCGAAGTGATGGCAATTTTGAACGCAACTATCCAAAATGACCATCACGCGACAAAATCTCTTCAGTGAGCGTAATAACAATAACTCCATTCATTTTTGCTAGTGCTCTTTTGTCATTCAAGCATTGATTTGAAAATAACAAATAACGTAGAAAAGGCTCCCACCGATTGATCCGCGTGAATATTCAATCAAATCAATCTGTCCCCAACGACCAAAAACCTTACTTAATCAATGGACCCTCCCGTAGATGATATGATTAATATTAACTCATTCCTGTAACTGCTATGAATACCTCTCATTATTATTATTTAAAGTAGTATTATTTTCAAAATTATTATTGTGTTTAATTGATTTAATGTTTATGTAGATGTTACTGGGAAGTTGACCGTGTATACCTCAAGGGTCGCACCTCGCGGCTTGTTGTGAAAATCTGTTCGGAAAATATAGTGAAAAAATAGGAAATTCTCTTACCAACACATACACAACGTTGAACGTTCACACAGCGATAAATACGAATGGTATACTAGCCTTGAGTACCAAGATAGAAACCCTGATTTTCTATGGACTGTGTAGTGCGTGCGGAGGTAGTTTGGCCTTGCATGCGGGAGTCCCAGGTTAGAATTTAGGACTTTTCCAAGAGTTTAAGTTTCTTTTTCGGAAACTAATTTAATCATCAAACTTCACCATATTGAGCAATATTCATTCTCACTTTACACCGTTCATGTGTATTGTATTTGACCGTTTACTGGTTCGGTGTTGTGTGCTAGCTGTGGACCATTCGTGTGTATTGTATTTAGCGTCGCCGTTCATTATGCAAATGCATACGCACATTTCATCACTATTTGGTCATATTTTTTAGTTTGTTCTGCTGAAGGTCGTCTAACATTCCACAAAAAAGAGTTTTCAGTTGAAGAAAACTTTCAAGAATTAAAAACGATGTTTGATTTTCCTAACATTATTTATACCAACCGGTTTGGTAGATCTCAAGAATGTGAAAATCGAATGATGACATGCGCAAAACGCTTAGCATTGTTATACGTTCGAGACGATTTGAAGCGCCAATAATTGAATAATAATTTTTAAACATTATTAAAATTCATAAACATTATTTAATCACAATAGAAATACAAATTTAGCTTGCCGTTTTATTATATTGATTGATGATTATTCGATTGAATTTCTAGAGTCAGTTATAATAAAATCATCATTGCACTCGAATTTTGAGTGCTGGGTTCTGCTAGTATAAATTATTAGTTGAAACATGTCGATTGATAGTTAAGTTGAGCCAGTATTTAGCTCAGTTTTTTGTTGATATAAATAGTTTTTGACAATAATGCTCTTTAAAACTTTAATGTTAAAGCAAAATGAAATATAACAATGGATACAAAAACTATGGAGAACAGTAACCTGCTAAGATTGAATGTAAGAAAAGCTATCTATATGTTTGCGTCACCACATTGAATTCATTCTGGTGGATGTACACTTATTATAGTTAGTTAGCTTTTTGCAATAATGATATATATTCGCTTGATAAAAATAAATCGTGTCAAAATGTGTACTAGATTCAGAGTTTTTATCAACATAATATCGTGAAAAACTTTTTCGTTAATAGACTTGTAACTGATTCCCACGTCATTTCCTTAGGAAATATGCAATCCCATTTTATATTTTTCTCACAGAAATCGAACAAATTTCAATTCTCAAATACAAAATCCAATCTTTTTCTAGGAAAATGCATTTTCTTAGAATCACTTAAAGATTTTCAAAAACATTATGGTAAATATTCAACCTATGCCATTTAAACTATGAATAAGTTTTATCTGCAACTGGTGCTATCATTTCGGTGAAATAATGAGCATCATAATTCCTGGAAAATTTTCTCATTGAATTGTGGACATAGTAAAAGAGGAGCAATTTCATTCATATCGAATTCCCTTTGTAAATGTTTATATTTCTGAAGCTCACAACACAGTCAACTAGGTCATCGGGATGAATGGAATTAAAGCCACCAAACACCAAGGCTGTAGATCGTACGCAGCAATTGAATTGTATTATCTTGATACCACACAGCTGAAGAAAAACAAATTCCTGCCATATTAAGTATCAAGTAGTACTTTAGGCTTTGGAACTACCTCCCATTTCCATTTTATCATTGCTCCGCATCCATCCATTTATCATTTCTCTGTGCTCAATGTTCCTCCTACATGGTATACAAGAACCCCAGTCAAGTACAAGGTGGCTATCAAGTTCACGATGCCAGCGAATAGCCAAATTCATCGAAACACAAATCATCTGAAAATGTATATTCTAGTCTTTCGGAACAAAGGAGATTGTTATCCTGACAATATACATACATCGCTTTAAATCTCAAACACATCTGCAACGATTGAGAAGTGAGTGATTTACTTTTGTTTCATCATGAGGAATTTCCAGAAATCCTCGCCAACTGCTTTGGGCGCGAAAAAGGTGCCAAATTATATTCCATTTAATGTGAATATCATCATGAATATCATCAGCAAATGAACATTTTTGTTAGCCGCTGTGATACTTTATCAGATATTTTGGCCAAAATTCAAAGACTGGTAATCAAGTACAAAGGCTGGTGAATTGGCGTGAAACTGTTCGACTAGACCATTTCTCCCGTACAGCTGATGAGATCTTGTACTAATGAATGATGGTAGGCCTTAAATAAGGACAATATCAGAAATGCTACCAGTTGTATTTAGACAATCCTATTGAATATCACCAGTAATAAGAATCTTCCGTAGACAAAACTCAACCGATTTTATAAATCGAATTTGAACAGCCGTGAATGAAAATAGCTGATGAAAATATATTTTCATCGGGTTTTTCTTCCGTTTCCAAGGAGAATGATGACATTTCTGACTCTGAGAGTATTTTCATCCATAAGAGCCGTTTTAAATATCCAGGAATCCATATTGTGAGGCCGCAGCTGTTGAACATGTGCATCTGACAAACAAAATGATATCAAAGCAATATACATGGTCCGATGCATTTCGGAAGGATTCAGTCATAAATACGCATAGCTAATTTTCACTTGCTCGCCATTCTAATAGTTGTACACGCGTCAACAATTTGAAGCAGTGTCAATCAGGGGCGGACTTACCAGTTGTTTTTCATAATCATGGAAAAAATGTTGCTGATTTCGTTTCAAAACCTGATAAAAATGTATAAATTTTATAAACATTTTTTACTGTGTTATGAAAAAACCCTAATTTTTCGCATTTTCTTCTATTAAATTAAAAAAACGACTGAAACAAATTTTTATAATGTTAAAAAAATCACAAATATGTTAATACACGTCGATTGACACCTTAGTGATGCAAATCGTATGTTTGGTTCGCGAGATATAACGCATGACAGAAATGACGCCGACCGAAGTTTCCCAAGAACTAATCTGCTCTTAAAATTGCAAGGACGCTTCGATTGACACCTTAACAAAGTCGATACGACTTTGTTTACGTGAGTTATGCTCGTAGAAAAAAACTGTCCCCGAACATACGTACGTACATACACACACACATACATCTCCCTTTTTAAAAACACTTTATATATACTCTATAGACCTCAAAACGTAAAGAAATGTTGAAAATGTCAATTTCGATTTTCGAGGCGATTACAAGAACTTCCCGTAGCAGCTAACAATAATACGGTACAAACAAAATGTATTATTTTTAAACAAAAAACATAATAGATATTAAGCCATTGACAAAAATTAACAGCAAGACACTATAGGCAGTGGAACAAGCACAGTACTTGTGCTGGGAAAATTGGTTTTGCATTGTATTTCAGAATCGATCGCGCTACATACAGGAGCATAAACACTACGAAGCACATAGCTAGCTAGACTGCATGTTGCAGCGCTAGATTTTCCAGCTCGAGAACATCTCAGTTGTTGTGCAAATTTAATTAAACTTCCTTACTCTAGTCGCGAGCCTGCGCTTAAGAAAACAAAAAAGAGAAGAACGCTTGAATAGAAAGTTACCCATCGGATTAAAAGCACTATCGTCCCTTGAATGCCTTGGGTTGTTTCCCATCGGAGATAGCAAAGGTTAAATGTAATGCGAAATCACGGAGTATTTGCATTTTCGAGTGTACACTCGCACTCGAGGGCAAGTCAGCATCCTTTTCAGACATTAATGTTCAACTGCGTTCGTGCCATCACTTTCTGTTTCTAGTACCTAACAAAATGCAGAAGTGGCTGAAACTCATTACATGGTTGCTTTGCCTGAATTCCATCGAGCTTCACCCAAAAGATAGATAATTAATTGAAAGCTTGCACACCTGACGCCAATGCAAATATGTATATTTGCATTGGCGTCAGGAGTGCTGGAAATGATCCCAGCTCTCAGCTCAGCAGGCACCAGCCAATGCAAACTTTTGCGCCTCAGTTATCAATGAGGATTAGGGTTAAAAGAGATTTCCTTTCGAACATTGATCGGCGTCGAATTGGTTGCTCTATCGTATCGGATTGTAAGGATAATTAATGAGCAACACATGTAAGAGGTGTTCGATGCAATTTTGAGATGCATTTAAATTTTCTGTCGAAGGTAGCCCAATGCCTAGCATTGTGCAAATGTGATACAAAAACAGGAAATTAAGGTAACAAGAGAAAAGTGAATGAATGGATTGTAACAAGACACAACAAAAAAGGAATTTTCAAATGAGAGGCTTTGAAACGCCGAATCCTGTAAGCATTTCTTCAAACATTTCATTTTGTCTGAACTAAAATCAAATGAGAAGTGTGATCCTTTTCTTCTGATAATAGCTTAAAGAACAAAGAGTTTGTACGGCCTGGTGATTGTGTAGTCCATTTGTAATCAGACTCTGTTTCACGTGAAATAATTTCAATTCGGCTGCCTGTCAACATCGTTTGTCATTATTTTTATGATAAGCCAAGTTTAGTAGACTAAATTGTTGTCCTCTCAATGTTTGTTTATTTTCATATATGAAACAAGCCCGATCAGTTGTTAAAATGAATATAAATAGTCAAAGTAAATAGATAGATTTGAGTTTTAATAGCACGATCCCTATACCATTCCAGGTGGACGCAATTGCTGGGATGGTGCACCCACTTAAAATATCGCTTAATAAGAATGTCTGCATTCTAAACTGTTCACTGGTGAAAAATGTAACTATTGGAAACGTGCAATCAAAACATTAATTCTATCTAAGAATTTCTTTTATCTGCATCGCTTCAACGAGTTTCGTTGTTAAGACTGTCGTAAAGATGTGTCGAGTTGTTGATTTGTAACTATTAAGATACTCAATCAACATAGAAACAGGATTTCAAACAAACGATGCTTCGTGGATTTGTTTCTTTGAAAAATAGTGCTGGCACGATCATTTGTCACGTTCTACATAGTGTGCAGGACTTTTAATGATTCCAGCTGGAATGTAAGACGGCTCAACCGAATCAGTAATGGAGTGCGAGAATCCTTTTCCGCTATGTCAAAGCTCTTCAAAATAATGATGCATAATTTACCATCGGCTCAGTCATGGGCTTATGCTGTTCACCTTTACAGGTGCGATTGTTCTATTTTCATTTTGAAAATCCTCTTTTCTTGAAATGCGTTCTGTTATTAATGTCGACACACCCATAACGCGAGCATTTGTTGTCATGCTGAGCTGTGACTTTGTTAAGGAACGCTCTAAAAATAATGAGATAGGAAATTGTACATGAAATAATTACACTTTCAAAGATGTCAAGTGTGTTCTAGTTCACTTCACTCGCATTCCTTCTCTTCTGCTTATAAATTCTTTTCCGTTTTTCTTGTTTTGCCTCGTCATTTTATTGTAAATCCTTTTGCACGGGAGACATAGTCAGATATGAAATTTCCCTTCCAGGGAGGTTGAACAAATTCTTATCCAAATTACTGACGCCAGTGTATAAAACAATTCTACTTATACGTATCGCACATAGAAGAAATGAAACTTCTTGCTTTCCTTGTGCTCTTGAAATGTGAGCTGATGAAATGGTGAAAGCTGGATGTGTTTTTCTATGCAATTGCTTCTTAAGCACAAGAATGAAATCTTGCCCATAAAACACAGCTAATGTTGACAATGTGTAGTGGGGATGGCTAAAGTCTGCATGTAAGTTAACAACAAAGCTGAGTCGACTCTTTGTCAACGTGGTAGAAACACGTCAATTTGAGTGAAATGAAACTCGACACTACAGCTTTTCTCGTTTGAATGCGAGTGAATCATGTTTTGCATACAATTAAACCTGAATGTAAATTATTACCAAGGGATGCGTTGCGTTTTCAGATCTCCGAACGTCACCAACCCCATAATGTGTGAAGGTGTACATACGATATGGAAATTCCACTTTATAGACTTCAGTTTTGAGACCACTGTAAAGAAGTCGCCCCTCCTATGCACTTCGTGTATGTTATATGTATATTGTATCTATATTGCTTTTTCTATACAAATATTAGGTTGTGTTTAAGATTAAACTCTTATAAATTCGAAGATATTATTACTGCATGCTATTTTTCGGCAGTCATCGACTACAAAAATTGGTTTCGCTGGATTTGCAAATCGAAAACGCTTTGAATTTAGCGCTCTTTTACTTTTTCAGAAAAATGTGAATTATGATTAGTTCAACTAATTGAAAATTTATGAGCCATAATTTATTTATATATATATATATATATATATATATAGCACTCAAGAAGAAGTAGTACATAAGTCTATATGCATCCGTTTATTCTAATCCAGAACTTAAGATGACCCTCGCCATGCTCTGATTATCTGTAAAAGCCAGATAATCCTACTAAGGAAGGAGCTAAGCATCATACCCAAACAGATAAAATCGTTTTACAAATTTACATTTTCCACGCTTTCTAAAAGACCTCACTCGAAGCAGCCCTAGACACAAGATATCAAACGGTAGAACATTTTGCCCTCTTCATCCCAGTATTATACGAATTCAATAACCTCCTTCTCCTTCGAAAATGAAATGTTCTTAATATCTCTCACCACATTGGAAGCCCCATCACCATATTGTGATTTCATTGTTTTTGCTTTTCATTTCCCCGTCGATTCGAGCCCACATTGTCATGGAATCTAGCACGGATATTTTTAAAGATTGTGCAACACTGCCTCTATGGATCCTCGCTACATCGTTAAATTGGCTTTTATGTTCATTTCGCATGACCACGCGAAACAGCAATAACGTGAACCACTTGGACATAATCCTTTGGAAAAATGTAAAAATTTATGATGTGTTTCTATTTTATGATGTACTCACCCCATTAAAAACCTCATCGAGCGTTTCGTATACTTTTACCGGACATTCATTCAAAGAATACAAAAATGCGTGTCCACGCCGTGGTGAGATGTACCAAAGTAATAAAGGATATTTCGTGGTAAAATGCAATGCCTGTACTATTTTCCAATTATTTTATCTTTCATTTTAGATAGATGCTTTCAAATTCTAGCATTTTTTTCGTCTTGCGAAAAATCAAAATATACCTTCACTGGACATTATCTCAATTTTTCGATTGTTTCCATTCTAATTACATGATAGGCGTTTGGTCTCGCAATCAAAATCAACTTCGTCATCCTTCCATTTACTTGGAAAATAATTAAAAGAATGTCCCAATCAGCACAATCACGAATAAATCTTGAAAATGCTTTACTTTCTAGATTCCATATTTCAGGTTCGCTCTTTCATCGTCAAATTTGCGAGTTTGCCACTACAGATTTTTGAAAAGACTGCTTGCTCCTTTTCGTTCACGGCAGATCAGACACCGAATCCGTGGTAAAAGTTGGTTGGAGCGGGGTCACATCATCAATCAGCGTCGGATTTCTCCCTAAGACGACTGTAAGGAATTGATTTATTGATTTCCTGCCCTGACATCTTCTTATTATTATACTTGCCTCGTTTTCGAAAGACGAGGCTACGAAACGTTGATTTATGGTTGTATATTCGCCGCTATCAATCTTGACTTCATGCAAATTTCTCGTACCTCAACAATATTGACTCAATGAATACGTTTGTAAATGAAAACGAGCAATATTGGAGCATAATTTTCATAATTAATGCATTATTGTTTTACATTTTAAGATGATTCATGTAATTAATTTAGAAAATTCGAAAGTTAAATTAATTTTCAGTTGGCTTATTGCAATGAAGCTGCAGAATTCATGGAAGTGGTATTTATAGTTCGTTATAAATAATGATAAATATTATCAAAAGTATAAAACCAAATATAAGCACGAAAAGCTTCATTGAATATTCGATTTTATATTGCACGAAAAAGACCAGTGAAAACAAACTCTTGTCTACCATCCGTCATCTACGCTTGTATCCCACAAGAGAAATGTATCTCTGGAGTTCGATTGTCAACGGAGAGCGTTTTTTGAGTAAATTATGCCAGTTTTCAGTTTATTTCTAACATCGAAACTCAGACATTAAGTTAAATAAATGCTAATCTAGGAAATTAAGCTAACTAAGCTAGTTAGCTGTTAGCGATACAGATATTTAAGCTACTCAACTACAGCTTTTCTCGCACTGGTGAGTTTTAAAAAACAAACGATCCATGTGTGTGTCAATCCTGAAATTTTTAATCATACCTCATCGTTATGCATGTGTGTATGCTATGCGATTAAATCAAAACGAGTGTCATTAATTACCGTAATTCTGAAAATTCAACCTAATTAGCTGTGTCTTCGGTGACTGCAAAGAGGCATATTTTGTCGCCTAGGCAAATAAGAGTCCTAGATGTTTATTTACAGTTGCTTTAAGAAACCTCAGGTCTTAGCTTTGTCTTTTTATTACAAGTGTGCTTATATAAGCTCCCTGCAACTTAATTGAAACGCGATGATATATTATATGTTAATCATCAATTCCTCGTCAAAAGTAGACAACAAGATTAATCTCGTACACCATCTGTAATCTTTTCAGTGGTTATATAATTGTGCTGATTATTTGAATGAAACAACATGCGAAAGGCTTTGGGAAGAAAGTAGCGATTTCCTTAAGAATGTTTAGAAGGCGATGTTTGTTTGGTTCAGTTGCGGTTGACTACTTGGACGATTCGGTTATTGTAGGTAAAGGGGTTTGGATTCTAGATTTAAGACACTGTGAGAACATACACCTATATCCAGATACTGTCTTCTCGTGATCAATGGCCCAATTTGTTCATAAGTCACATAGCAATTCCATTAGTTTCTCCTTATTAAATAGCATACAGAAAACAGTTCGTAAAAGTGAACATGCATTAATTTGAAATAAAGCAATGCAAAATATAGAATAGAATATTTAGTAAGTGTCATGATTTAAAAAATTTCGATTTTATTTTATTGAACAATTTGAACGTGCAATATATCGAGAGTAAACTGTATAAATTTTCGACCGAAAGCAAACATAAATTTATAGTACTTAGAAAAGAACGGGTCTTGATGGCGCTCTACTGGACATTTATCTACCTAACTGATCAGATTATTACTTTACCGCGTTGTTTTACACAATACTGGTTATCTTTGTTATCATTTTCACAAGTAATTCCTTGTTTTCTATTCGATTTTCAACAAAAAATGACGGTTTAACCAACAAAAAAATTAAAGTTTACCATTGTGTCGTTTATTTAAAAAAAATGTAGATTTCTAGTTAGACGATAGACATAAGTCTGCAAAATAAAAATATGTTTGATAATTGATATTGAATCATTGCAAATGAAGATGTGCGTGTAGGACGCACATCACTTTTCCACCTTTTTTCGAGTAGTTCACTTAGACATCGAAAAACAGAATCACAATATATTAAAATTTACTGAAATCGGTTTTTTGTGAAATTTAAGATGTCAACAAACTCATCCAGACAGGAATGAAAGGATTCTCTTTTATTTTGTAACAAAACAAGTCATAAAATAAGCTTGAATTATAGGCATCAAACAGCAACCATGCCTTATTGACACAACTTGGTCGTAGCTTAAAGACCCTGAAAATATAAAGAAAATCTAAGCAAATCAAATAAAATTCAGCAAAATAAAATATGTCTTTAAATTTTAACTACCTTCAAGAGTCGTATGCATTTTTAAACACCCAGGGCTCACCTCAATGTAAACAACATAGTAAAAACAACAATGGAAGTGGGATGTATGCGAGTGTTAAATTTGTTTTAAATGTGCAACACTTATTCAACCTGCTTGATTCCATTTATCTACTTTGAACTTTTCAGCAGAGTTTATTCGTGGTGCACTTTGTGAGTATTTTCGTTTGTATTATATTCTAATTGTGCTATGCATCTAACCATATCCACATACGGTATATGCACATTATACGACCAGCAAAAGTTTTCCCTCAACAAAACTGTATCTGTTATCCCAAAAACTCAGTCTAATGCCAACAATGTATTACATTGCGAAAGCTTCTTACTTTCCGAAGAATTTATGTATGTACATATGTATGTATGCTCTCAACATCAAGCAACCTTCAGTTTTTGACCGAATTCAGTCATAAATACTCTCCGCTTCGTGAGTTTCACAGACATAATAAGGATGAACTTCAAAAACGATTATTACATTTGCAATTCTTTCTTCGCATTTGCTGCCGTTCTCCGTGCATGCAGTACGCCAGTCTTGCCTTCTATTGCAGCACTCTTGCGGTCGGCTGTTTTTCGAAACTATTCACAAAGCTGTAAGGACTTAAATGGCTCAATAAATCCCAGTGGAACGCTTCTTCTTGGTCGATGTACCCGAATCAAAGGACTTTGCCATTGTCCCCATCGCTTGACTCTTTCATTCACTCCTCTTGCTTCCTTATCCAATTCTTTATGGCTACTTTCTCAAAGCTACTACACATAACATACAGAATAGCTCCATTGAAAGTTGAACATAGTTGAAACAAGTTTTATCCTCGAGTGCACTTGGAATCCGAAAAGGTAGGAATTTAGGTCGACAGCTTTATTCCTGTATTTTTCGTCTTTGTACACCATATATTTCATCGCACTTTTCTGTAAGGTTTACGAGTTTGTTGGTCTGATACAATTAACGCTAAGACAGGATACAGGCAGGCAGGCTTTTCTTGTTCTTAGAATTCAAACATCTTTAAAACTATGCTGTTTTCTGTTATGAATCTTTCATTTGACCGTGCAACAAATCAAATATTTCATAAACAAGTGGTTTCGGACGACTGTAGGATCGAGTTTTCTTGCTTCAATAATGATACAGGCATGAGTTTGATATGAGGGCATATTTTTACTTCGCTGGCCAAGAAATCGAAATTTGCCATCCTTGTTCGATTTTCGATGCAAAAATTGAATTGTAAAGAACGAATGAAACGGCATTGCCAATCCAGATTTGCTGCTCAAACTTTTATGTCAATAACTATTTTATTAGACGAGTTTTAGACAACTTTCATATGTACTAGCTTGGCGTTTAGTATAGAACAACCCCATGTCAACCTTTGTCAATAGCTGACAGAATCTCACTTTACTAATGTGAATCTGTCAAGAGGCTCGGGAACGCACAGATTTTAGCTCCATTCAGAGAATGAAAAGCATACTCGTATTAACATTCATATTAATAAAATGGTTTTTTCTACCATTTTTATGTCGTGTACTTCGAGCTGTTCATACCCCTTCATACACCGATTAGTTACCACCAGACTTTTTCACGCGCTCTTTTTCATACCTCTCGAACTTGACGCATAGTTTCGACCACTCACAGCAAATGTAGCTGTCTGGAGAATTTCCGTTGACCGCAGGGACGTTGCACCACGAAGGAGACAATTAGTTGTAATTAGCTATTAAGAGTCAGTTCCAAATTGCAATCCGGCGTATATGGTATGATGGAAACAAATTTTATAATTTTTTTAAATTCCCGAGTACGGAAAATTAATTTTTGTTCACATTGAACGATTTGCAAATTAAAGAATTCATATAATGAATGCCTTCGACTAATGACTCTGCTTGGAAAATTTTCTTATTATTTATGTGAGATGCAAGTTAGAGCACTAATACCATAGCATAAATGAAGAACAGCATGGACACTAGAGCCAAATTGTCGCACATCTGTTATACAATTCAACGTGTAGAATTGTGCACGTGTGTTAGTGTTCTAATATGCAGCGGTACACATGTTATTCTTACATTGATTCGATCTCGGTGAACTGCTGACACCCACTTGCATCCTCGCCTCAATACATTTACAAAATTCCACATGGAGAAACTTCGCTGTGTGTTTTCACTCGGTACGATATTTATGTTGATTTTAATTTTCTCAAATCTTTGAAAGTCCGGAATTGTTCATATAATTCAAGGCGTGTAAACTCATTAAATTTGCAAAGCTTTTATTCCTTTTCCCAAAAGATTCAAAGCGAATGCATAACAGTTAAGTGCCGTTTTATATGTGCACAGACACCTTACAACTTGCAACTACATTTACTAAAACTGAATCACTACGAACTTAATAGTTGTTATTTTAAGCAACGAAATTAAAGCGACATATTTTATTGAACACCCAAATAATAATTATTCTTTTTGAACAGACTACTGTTTACATTGATGAAGTCTGTGTATAGTATTCTATTTACAATCGTTTCCGACCTGAACTGTTTGGTTTCTTGTTGCTGCCGTTTTTACGATTCTACGAAATCAATTTGATATCTCTTCACATGTGCTTTGTATTTACTCTACCGACCCATTTTCTCCATTTTACTTTCGCCTTTGCCATTGTTTGTGCCTAAAATAGGCTCCAATGAGGCAGAATATGGAAATTACTCGAAAGCTTTTTCTGTGCGCCTCATTTCCGAATAGGAAATTATTTGCAATAACGGTACGCAAGATGTCCCCATGAGGATGCCGAGAAGATGTGAAAACAATTTCCAAGTTTTCGTGCGCAATCGACCTCAAAGCTGTTTGGAGCCCCAGTTTGCAGACATTACCTCGGCCATTGAATCACAATCGATTGATATCTTTTACACTTTCATACGTTTAGAAGTGAAAACATAAAAAAGTAGGATCCATCTTGCCGGGAAACCTACCCAAAACTAATTTCGACAATTGGCGGTGTAGTCTGAGTGAGTGTTTGGCCTCAACTGCTGCACCCAAGGTATATATGTACATATGAGGGTTGTAGCAAATGTACAGGGAATCCACAGCTGTGGGAAATGGGTTTCATATTCGAGACGAGCCAAACACATATGTGACATAATCAACCAAAGTGCAAAAGGCAATATTCACGATCAGCAACATATTTGGGGACTCGCACGGATGCTGATGCGTCAAGGAGACATTGATGCCGCTTCTCGATGACATTCAACTAATTTAAGTACACAATATCCGAGAATATCAAGTGCTTACGATATAAAATATGTTTTCGCTGAACTTCACCAGCACATCATGGCAGCCATAAAATTAAAATGTAAAATTCTATGTCGTTCTGCCTGGAAAAATTCACTGAAATTTCATTAAAAACAACACCGTTTAAAATTGCAGAATCGAATTGGCTCTTGATGTCCCCAGCAATTTACAAGTACGTTTTTTTGTTGAATCTCAAAGTTGATTAGTAGTCAGGCTTGAAAATCCAGCAGTTATTATTTCAGCATGGAGGGGTAGGGTGGAATGGCAAATAAGTATCGTTGCATGTGACAGCTTTGAATAGTGAAAACAGGATGACATGAAACGTGAAAGAACCACTTGAGACTAGAAACCGCAACTCACAATAGCTCTTGAACGGTGGAGTAAGTACTTGGCATCATCCTTAACTATCATATACAGCAAACTGAGCGGTGCTGGCTGTCCACTTCGAGGAAGATAGGACCTAGCCATGATTTCAATAGACGCTCATTTAAGGATACTTTAACTGTTTTATCCGATTGCTTAATGCAAGTGAAATGGTAAAACGCTAACTATTCTATTTCTTCTTTAATTAGTTATTGCATACAAATTACTTAATAACCAGGGAAGTGTGATTAAGACTCGCGCATGCTATGGAAACCCCTGATAAGTATATAGTTACAAATTTAACTCATGGTGAAAATAACTATTGCTCAAAATCTGCAGCTATAAGTGATAATTGAAAATAAGATCCTTAATGCAAATTAGATGCTCAAGATCGTTTCCAGAAGACCATAAAATAACCACGAAGCAAAAAAAAAACAAATTTGCATACAACAAAGCTTTGCACGCGTTCATATCATAGCCCACGCCAAGTCCATCAAGATAATAGAATCGCTACCTCTGTATGAGAAAAATATAAAGAAAGGAAAAAAAGTAAACCTCTCCTTAGTTCATGTTACAATTCTGAATACAAATTGATAGAGATAAACAATAAATCCTTGGAGAGTTTGCTTCCAAAAGAAGATTATCTTTATGTTGGGCTGAGTATGCCCCGAAAAATCGCTGCTACTCTATACCGGTATTCGGTAAGGTGGTGAGATACTGAAACGAAGTTATCGAACTCCAATATCCAACAGGGAATTCGAGTTCCCAACGAAAAGTATGAATTTCGTAATCTTTGTCGACAAAATTCCTTTTCCGCACATCGCTGGAATTTATTTTTTGTGATTGTTTTTAACGAATTCCAGTCATCGAAGCATGGTTTGATGTAGGTCTGCGATATCTAATTGGAACTGGTTTCGTGCTCAATTTTCCACACTGTATCCAAAGGAATTTTCAAAGGCCTTCAGACTTGCTATTCTAGTATATGAAAAAATCACAGCAAAGAGCTGATGATCAGCTTCAAAGTCGCATTAAATTGAAATGGAAAAGAATAAAGGATTTGGTCGGTGCGATGGAACTTTAGTGTGTTTTGAAGGAAAACTCCAGTTGCTCCATCCTTCCCTACATAGGTATCAGCGCATATTCAGCCTAGCATCGAATCATGTGGTCTCGATTTACAATCAGGATCGTATTTATGCAGCTACAATACCCAAGGGAATGGTTCGCATGTAGTAACCTGATCCGCCGAAGATTTCTATTTACTTTTGCAGCCATGGCATCCAATGGAAGCGAAAAAGGTCTTTCAAATCTTTCAAAATGATTGGTGCTAATAAATATTCTATTATTGAGGTTTTCGGGGCTGCTACCAAATTGTGGAGAAAAGTAGAAATGATTTTTCAACGCAGATTTAGTATCTTATTTGAAGCGAACGTTATGCTACTTTGTGGTGGGATAACGTGGGAATAGTTTTGTAGAAAATCTGCTGGGCTGGCATGCTACGAGTGGCATTCGTTGACAACGACAGTATTTTTTCAAAATTTATTCGTTGGTGAAAAGGTATATGATGTGATCGTATAAAGTTTCTCGACACCATTGTTACTTTATTCATTTGAATTTCATGAATAACGAAAATTATAGGCTAAAAAATAGTATACTTTGCATATTTATGAGAGTATGTTAGGTTTCGATTTCGAAAAGATTTTTATTTTTTTTATGCTTCTTTTACACACACGCACACATACACACTAGAAATTACTAGTAATGGTTCTGACGACTATTCACAGCAAATTACGGATCTAGTTGAAAGTCTTACATTCAGGCTAAAGGGAAAATGACAGAGACCCCTCGTAGCTGTGTTCAATTCAAGTAAAATACAATTAATCTACTATTGGCCTACTTACCATATATCTAATAACTAACAATAAATGTAATGGTGACAATGTATGAATAGGTGTATTAGTAGCTAAAGTGGAACGAGTTGTGAAAGGTGAAGTTCAATTTAGTGTCATCTTTTCCACGTAATTTTAGTGAACATCCTGGTGCAGCTTTCTGGTTGAATTGTGTCATGCTTTATTCACGATTATTTTCAATATTTTATTTTGGGCTACTTACACCTTTTATGTGGGAGCGCCATAAACGCCACACTGTTCCACCCGTATCAAAAAACCCTACTGAAATGAATACAGGAAGAAAATTGAAACGTTTCGCATGCTAATAAAATTTAACACGCCGCGGGAAGATCACCATTTGTTAAAGCTTATGCCATAATTTACCAGCCGAATTACTGCAAACACAATTAAATTTTGAAATTAAAATGTTCTGCTGGAATATTTACAGCTCAAATAAAAGCATAAATCGTACCAAGCATCTTTTTAGGAATGCTAGACACACTCCATGCTTAAATCCATCCTAGGTTGTGTTCACGCCTCCTTTCATTGGTCGTACGCGTTCTGCAGTGGTGAGGGGCGCAATGAGCGTGGTAAATGGCAATGTTTCGTGCTCGGGAATTGTACATGAATAAACGCCGAGAATTCGCGAGATGATTGATGAAAGATAGATAGTCTTGATGCGATTGATGACTAGAATAATAAATTTAAACTTTCTTGAAAATCATTTCACAGCTGTTTCTTGTCGTTTGTTCTAAGCCTTTTCTACTTAACGCACAAGAAACAGAGCATATAACTGTATTGTAGAATTCCTGTTGCGCTTCAAATTTTTATCTGCAATTCAGGCCAATTAAAGGAGATCCGCTACGTGGCTCCCACGAATCATTAAGAATCTACCGAATTCTGAAAATACCTCAATTGAATTTTTCAAAACGTCACCGCATATTTAGATAGAAATAGATGAAAAACTTCCGAGATTCTGCCGTCTTATTTTGTTCCGCACGAAATTAAATTGAATTTTCAGATAACGAAGAAATGTTGCTTGGTAACGCAGAAAGGATTCAAATAATTTTAAAGCCGGAGATAATTCATTAGTCAAGAGACGAAGTTGCTTGCTTTGAGGAAGCAATAATGAAGAGGTGTTTAGTAAGGGCAGGTGTATTTTTCATCTTATATTTGATAGCTGAGCCTTTTTTGTCTGCCACGCAATGAATAAAAACAGATTAAATTACATTAGACATTTGCTTCAATATTATCGATATCAGTTCAGTTTGATGATTATTTCTAAAGTTTTCTGCTAAGCGCATAATTAATTGGAGTCACTGCAAGATATTGCTTTCTAGCTTTTTGGACTTTGTTTGGTTTTAAAGCATGGCATTCGTTAATTCAATGACGTTAATATATTTTTACTTTTTTATTCAGCCTAACATTGCATTTTAAATTGCTTTTAGAACTTATGATTTCTTAGGGAAGGAATGAAAGATAACATTTTTCTAGGACTCTGAATGGAAATTTTCCTAACTAAGCAATATAATTACAAACAATAAAATATGGATTGTGTTAAAAATGTATATTAAAGCGTTTTATATATTACAGCTATTAATTGAAACTGTTGCATCTATAACGTATGACTTTGAGCACTAGAAAGCATTCTCAAATAGATATTTTCTGCGGTAAAGAATAGTTTTAAAGTCTTTTGATCTGCAATTTGTTCCGAAACAACAAATATTTGAATAACATCAAACAAATCAAACAACATGTGAACGAAATCATTGTTTTTGTTTGCCTGGCTTCACAAATTTTCCGGATTAAATCATCCGTGGCGCCTGACACTCAGTGGCTAAACCTAACTGACTGTGAGCTAAATCCGTGCCACGTTTCAAAAAGCTCTGTCAAGGAGCAACCAGACAAAAACCATTTACGGCCAAATGTCAATCCTTGTTGAATTTTTGCTGAGACTCAATTTGCTGACCTGAAAACGCAACTGCAACCGTTTTCCAATATTTCGCGAGTTTGTTCCCGATGCAAAGCGATGGAATCAACACACTTTTATTGATTTGAAGTTAATGTGATTGACAGGATACTAATGGTTTTGGCAGTAGAAACATGTTGGCCACAACACGTAGAACATTTACGATAAATAAATTTTTGAAGGTTTGGAAATAGTCCGCGAAATCGTAGAATCAACTTAACAGAGCATAATGTATATGAAAAAGTCAGTGAAAGAACAGATGTTCTTGAAGTTGACTACCACATGTGGGATGCTGCCAAATGTGACAAATAGTTCGCTGGCGTGGCATCAGAGACAATTAGAGTGTTAATTCACATTTTCGATCGCTATTCACGAGGTCGTCTAGTCATTTTCAATTGGCAAAACTTTCCCGGGAAAAATATCAAATCAGCCATTGATGCGTTTTACAATTTTGCCGCTGTAACTTTGAATAACCTAACCACGGAAGAAAATTATTTGTTGCGGAACTTTCAAAGGATTCTACGTTGTGTTTTGCATTGAAAGCTTCATAAATCACTCACCTCCTAAATAATGGACGCTACAACTTTCGTTCGTGGCTTAGTTCCGCTCACTTATTTCATATTACGCTGTCGCCTCGCGTTTTTTTGCTAAGAATTCAGTTAAAGTTTTATTATCCCCGGATAAGAGTTGAGTCAACTTTTAAGCTGTTCAGTAAATAAAAAGTTTTTCATTTTTTATATTTAATGGCAATAATCATTTCAATAGGAGAGAAAGCAGCGAAGACGCGAAATTTACGAAACAAGTTGGAAAGTTGAGCGAGTTCAACTGCAGGTAAACTCGCGCAATAATCGTGATAGAAATACTACCAGGATGTGAGCTGGCTTCCACCCTGTCAATAAGAAGCAAGACATTATTATTTCATCTTCGTCGGTAGAATTTCAATAGGTTTCCGTCTTTATTTTGTTTTCAAGGCAGAAGAATCCTTGAAGAGCTGGTGGCTTATTGTTTCCTGGTTGGAACAAATAGAGTAAAGAGTTTTGTCGGCCAAAGAAGAACTGTGATCAGTGACACACACGAGCCCTCGCGTTTTATAGCAAGAGTAGCCATTGTTATTTTTTAATCTGACGCTTATAAATGAATGTGTATAGTTGATCTTCTATCGGAGTAAGGGTTGCGTTCATCAAGATGAAAGATATCTTCCATTCTTAGCTACGAGTTAACTACTCGTTACTCTCAAGGAAGAACAAACAATTCTAACCAGTTTTTACTTCCTTTTACTTGTGCCCAAAACCGAGGTTTATTTTGTGGCTGTTCAAATGGAGAGTGTAGACCGTGACTCAATTGCATCGCAATGTTTAAAAAGTCTAAATCCAAACGCTTTCTCTTTCGTGCGCATTTGCGAGCGTTACTTCGTTCTGGCTTTATTCTAGAAACAGTTTCTGTAGGCATCAATTTTACATTTGCTTGCTGCAATCCATTTGCTTGGGCTTCCTTTTGCACAAGCCTTGATCTTTCGGAAGACAACCAAGTATTATCCTGCCAAGACGAATAGATACATGCTTGTCAGTCAATCACGTGGTCTTGGCGTGAATTAAGGACATGATTTATGGTTTACCGTCCAAGGACTCGGCATAGGAAGGAGAGGACGTGTACGGGATATTTTTGCAGACGGAATTCATCTGTGTTTCGATCTCGATTCCATGCAAATGTACCCATGACAATGGATTCTATTATTCCTTCAACCACTAAACAATTTATTGACTCGAACGTTTTCCTGCTTGTCCGCTTGCTGCGTCTGCATCCATCATAACATCTAGTGGGTGGTTTCTTTTAACTGGGAGAAGTAGCGACGACCAAGCACAAGCCAGGGGCCATGATTTGCTCAACTAACAGGACAGGAAGTAACTCTGAAAACATAGCATCCTGTCGATCCTGTATGAAGGGTTGATCGACAAGGCAATATAGTGCTATCTGCGATAGTGGTTTTACGAATATGATTATTGAAATTAAAAGGACAAACTAAAGAAGTAGCTAACTATGTTTGTTTGCTTCATGTAAGAGTTGCTGAAGATGCCAGTAACATCAAATTTTACAAGTCAATTTCCGCTCATGCGTACATTGAGAACTCCTTTTTATTCACTAGAGAGGAAGTTGTGGTAGTCCAGCAAGCTAAGGACATGTGCGGCAGTGTCATTCAGGGCATTATCACCAGCTTAATAACTGAGAGAATATATACAGGAATTTTCTGAATGCAGCATCAGTACAGCCTTACAGAATAGATAATGTATGTATGTATATATAACACCCATAATTGCAACATGCAACGAAACAATGCAATCGGAAATAGGTAAATTTTTCATTTGAAAAAAGAATTTCTGATGCTGAAGCTATTCTTTTGAGTGAACAAGGAAAAAGAGCAGATAGAGTCTATTCCTTTCCTTCAGGTCGAAGATACAGGTGTTTTTTAACTTCCCAGTATATGGGAAGTTCTTGTAATCGCCTCGAAAATCGAAATTGAAAATTTCAACATTTCTATACGTTTTGAGGTCTATAGAGTATATATAAAGTGTTTTTAGAAAGAAGTATGTTTGTGTGTGTGTCTGTGTGTGTGTGTGTACGTACGTACGTGCGTTCGTGGACAGTTTTTTCTACGAGCATAACTCACGTAAACAAAGTTGTATCGACTTCGTTGAGGTGTCAATCGAAGAGTCTTTGCAATTTTAAGAGCTGATTAGTTTTTGGGAAACTTCGTTTGGGGGGGTTTTGCTGTTTTGCCCGTTTGAAGGTCATTTATGTCATGCGTTATATCTCGCGAACCAAACATATGATTTCCTTGATCAAGGTGTCAATCGACGCGTATTGACATTTATGTGATTCTATCAAGTTTTTAAAAAATTTATTGGAGGCGTTTTTTAATTTAAGAGAAAAAAATGCAAAAAATTAGGGTTTTTTCATAAACAATAAGTTTTTAATCTGATTTGCGGGATATAGTAATCAATGTTTATAAAATTTATATACTCCAAACAATGTTTGTGAAAACATCATCAAAAGTTTTTGTCATGAATACGTGAAAAATTAAATTAAAAATAAAAATCATTAAAAGTCATCATGATTTTCAAGGTCATTTTTATCATTCTCTATATCTCACGAACCAGATATAATATTTGCATCATTAAGGTGTCAATAAACGTGTATTAACATTTTTGCAATTTTTAAAACATTATATAAAAATTGTTTCAGCCGCTTTTTAATTTAATAAAAAAAATATTTTTTAACTTAATTTGCACAGCACAGTAATAGATGTTTATAAAATTCCTACATTCTTATAGGTTTTTGAAGAGAAACCAGCAAAACCATATTCCATGATTATAAAAAAAACTAAATTAAAAATAAAAAATCATTCAAAGTTAAGATGTACAGAGGGTTCATACGAATGATAGTACTTCATATCTTTTATTCTAAGGAAATTGTTGTAAATTCAATCCAAGTTTTATAATATTTGCATAATTTGAGCAGATTTTTAATAGTTTCTACAGTGTTTTAGTGCTAATTTTTTTTATGCTTAAATGTTGGAAATCCAAAAAAACCTTCCGTTGATGATATGATTAATATTAACTCATTCCTGGTACTGCTATGAATACCTCTCATTATTATTATTTAAAGTAGTAGTATTTTCAAAATTATTATTGTGTTTAATGTTTCTGATGTTTATGTAGATATTACTGGGAAGTTGACCGTGTGAACCTCAAAGGTCGCACCTCGCGGCTTGTTATATTTTGGTCTGCATAATTAACGCAATGTGGAATGGATGCACACATTCGCCTTATGCTTCGAATGAATAGTATTGGAGGACTTGCAGTATTTTGTTTTACTGAAAGAGAGTCACTCATCAACTTTGGGTGCAACTGGATGTTGCGTTGATTCTTTGAAGAGAAATTATAAGCAGAAAAGGTGTAAATCCGTGATCCGAAAATCCTTGTGCCGATTGCGTTGTAGTAAAATTTAACATCAATTTAGATGGCGTTTTTCGTTTTGTTACCATGGTTTAAGGAAATTATTTAAAGATTGTGTAATATCTATAAAGAATTTTCGAAAGAAAAATCAAATATGAATTGTGAATGAACTAATTGTTTTGCCAGTCTCCTCAGCAATGCAGTGGTATGACTTCTAGAATGGATTTAAATTCTTTGTGTCTTCGCATGGAGGCGGATTCGTAAAAAAATAAGAATCGAAAACCCAATCGCCACAGTGTATAACCTCGTTGAGTTCCGGTCAAAGAGCAACGAAAGTCTGTCTTACTGTTCTTCTGTGTTAGTCAGCCTTTTAGATTGAATGGCATAAATGAACAGAGCAGTCTTTTTGATAACTAAGACAAAATGCCCCTATTCAGATATGAATACTCTGAGTTTCCGGTATTGGAAAAAAACTTGAAACAAAATACATGCCTTCAATTCATCAAAGCAGCAAATGATATGTTGATTATTCGTCTGATGTACTCAATCGGAGTTGCTTTGCTTGATTATCGCGATCTGCAAGTCTTCATGAAAACATAATTATTTTCTCTATGACAAAACTTGCAATTTACGACACGATTTGTATGTGTATGACTCGACTGTATTCCATGGACATAATACTTTTACTTGGCAGAACTGGAAGGAGTGAATCCACACTGACCTACGTAAATTCCACGCGAATTGTATGTTTTGCGGTACTCGCCCAACACACACGCAGCCGTCGAGCACATGTAATTTGTGTGTGTTTGTTTGCCATTTATGAGAGAATTATTTCCGAACAAGTTGAATTCTCCATCTGAACTTTGTGCTTCGGCAACAAATTCTGGTGGTTCGAACGTGTATTGCTCACTGTCATTTTATTTCCCCAGCATTCCATTTTTCATCACACGAATCGTTCCGGCTAAGAAACAATTATTATGAAGCACTGCCAAGCATGCGCGATGATGTTATTCGAATGAAATCTGGTGTGTATACATGACGGCTCGATGTTATTGGAAAAATATTTCAAGCACAATATAGACCGAACCATCTCAAATCGAGTCGATCAAAAACTTACGTTGTCGGGTCGAATCGAAATTTCTTCATTATCGAAAGATCGTCTTATATTGCTGTAGCGGTAGCGTTTGACAAAACGCTTCCTGTTTGCTGTTGGTTCCTGTGCTGCTGCAGAACATAAATAGGCAATGGCGAGGAGAATTACGTGAAGTTCAGTGAAACATAGTTATTATTTTAGTGTTGGAGGACAAGAATCGTCACTCGTGCAAATGCGTACACAAGTTAACCCGGCTTCGAACGCGATCTACTCACAGTAGGCTGGGAATTTCGAGCGTACAAGCACTCCAGCCGTCCATGTATACACAATAATGGTTTCGTCTCCGCTTGTTCCGCTTTTGTGAAATTGACATTCAGTTTTGAATTTTCCACGGCGAACGACGGAATCAGTCAAGGTTTGTGCAAGCGAGAGGTGTGTCGAGGTTTGTCGTTTCAAGTGTCAATGGACTGTTTTCGTATGAAGATTCTCATTAGCACGGCGAATTAGTGCAATTAAAAAGAAGTTTTTCCATAAAGATATTGTGCGAGCAAGTGCTTCCGGGTGACCGAGAAGTGAGTGTTTGGCATCAGATGCCGAAAACAGCGGCGGGCGCATCTGTTTACGTCGGTTCTGCCGTGTGAAAGGCAAGTGTGGCCAACATCGTGGGTTCGGTGGTGGCGTTATTCGTCGAGGTAGCTGAGTGCTGCAGCGTCGGCCGCATGGGACTGCCGGAACGATGTTCCTGTTTACCTTGGATATCATTATGGTTAAGTAGTTTGTTTGCCTGATACTCATTATCGTTACCATAAAAAGCACACCGGCCGAGAAAGCGCAGGATCCTCGCGGTTTGGCGTTGCTGCGACATGGCGCAATTCTGCAAATCGTACCAGGAAACGCGCGATGGTTGTTTACTCACCGCCTGAAGAAATTTATTCGGTTCTTAGCTACGATTTGCCGAAATTTCAGGAGACAAGGATAAATTCCAGTTTGCAAACTCCACGAAAATGGCAGCACCTAGCTACTACATCTCGTCGTGATCGGTCTAATTCGTCAACACCCTGTAAATCCCTACGCCCGTTACCTGCCAATCACAAGTTGCCAAAGTTCGCGGGGCTTCGCATAAAACACGACTTCTCGTTAAGACGTTTCCCTGCGAATGATTTACAAATTAATTAAAAAATGCCAATTTTCTGCGCGCATTTGGAGCCATTTCGTTGGATCACATTACTTCATTGCTTTAATTTGCTTCGTTTTGGCGATTTTTATTTCGAATCATTTCCCGAGAATTGGGAATGACGGAGCCAGAGCTGCCAATCTTACTGTTGCAAACCATGTGCAGCGAATGCATGGGGAATAGGGGATCTCGCAGGTGCACCATGAAGACTGAACAACTTGTACTTGTCCAGTAAATTAGCAAACGTTTCGAAAACACAGTCGACACTAAGAAGCAACATTCTGCTAAGATTTTAATTGGACTAGAAGGTCGAGATCAATATGAGTGCTGTTGACAGAAGGCCAATGTTACGATCTAATAAGTCACATTCCTAGCTTTTGATTCATTATCCAGTAAAAGATCCTGGCAAACATTACCACTAATTTCGAGGACATAAAATTTACTTTTTAAATCCGCACTATCCAATCGTTTATGTCACACAATTAACAATTTTCACGCCCGAGTCGCTTTATTGGCCCATGGTAATTGTTTCCTAGTGATAAATTCACTATACGTCCGCTGAGTTACTCAGGAAACAATTTATTACCTTGAAATTTTCCCGTGTAATCGCTTCGGTCTGTTTTCCCTCGAGGACAATATTCTGTCTTAGCCTTTTCTGTCTGCCAAGCCAAAAAGAAAATTAACACAATGATTCAGCGAAAAAAAGACAATGTTACCGTTAAATCTGGAATGGGGATACCCATACCGGAAGGGATACACAAGTAGTAGAAATCAAATGGCATAGTAATGATTCTAGCCCAAGCATCCAGGAATAAGAGGAAGACGGCGATTCAAAAGAAAAATGTTGTGTGGGAGAATAATGTAAACATTAATTCTGGAAACTAACGACTTGTAATCCGTTGCTTGCGCCGTCGTAAGAGAAAGTATATTGGCAGGTTTAATTAAATGGCAATCAAAATTCAAAAGATCGATCCAACTTTCTCGAGATGCTACATTGCACAACCCTAGCAAGTGTACCGAGCCAGCAGGGGCAATCTGAAGTTTCAAGACGTAGAATTTGTCAGTCGAGTCAACATGGAAGGTGTTCTCTGTTAATTACCATCTCACTTTCACGGTTACCTTAATTTTAAAGAATTTTCCATGGGAAAGAATCATGCTCGTAGATATACAATCAAGAAAATTCAAACGCTCAGGCTCAGGCGAAGATGTAAATTTTCGTTCGAAGCAAAAGATTAAAATGGATGGAATTATGGAGTTTCTTTGCCCCTTTCGCCTTGGTCCTTAGAGCAGATGATGTCTCTCATTGTGCTTTCGAAGACACGACGAAACGCAACAGCAAATGTTTCCGAGATTGTTATTCCGAATGCGAGACTAAAGTAGTTGCGGTTGCACTAGCCGCTTTGAAGCACTTAAGATATTTCATGCCTACATCCTCAGAAAAGCCACAATGTTTGGGAAGACGATCCTCCCGAGAGGGCACGAAACGTTTTGTCAAAGCGTATCTTGGCCGAAAATAATGTCCTCGCTATCGATAAAACAAGTTTATGTGTTCAGCCGGACGAATTTCTGAGCATCAGCTATAGTTCGTCTGCCACTTGTCCCATCAACAATACTCTTCGATAGTCGAGTAGAACTCGAGCTCAGCCATGCGTTGAGTGTAGTAAACTCTATGGATAGCACCAGGATTGAATGAACACTCCATTGCATTGCATTCTGAGGAGCGCTGCATGGAAAGGAATTTGCGGCAGCTGCGCCAACTATGGCGAAGCTGTGCACAACACTACACCCTTCAGCCGTGCGGAAGCTAAATATGGAAGGACGCCAGGCCGCCCGTCCAATGTCTGGTCGGGAGAAGAAATTGAAATGCCGTCTGCCTTGTTTTTGCATCGAAGAACTCGTAAACGCCACGACAGCCTGCATAAGAACAAAAAGAAAATCCGGAGCCATGCTAACGACAACTGCTTCGTCGGAAAGAAGAAGACTGTTGGCTGTACGAGAGGAAAATCACCACATTCATTGGGAGTGATACGGTTCAAAGACACTGCTAGAAGGAGCTAGGAAGCTGGGCGATCTGGGATCAGGCCCGGCTGAAATAATGAAAGAAGCGGAAATAAATGAATTTGAAGCTTAAGTGAAACATAAATGTGGTGGTCGCTTCGAAAGCCTGGCATATGATCCACAAGCCTGAAGTTAATTTCGACCCAATTTCGTTGGATTCAAAACATAATGCATAGTGGTTGATTCGATTTACAAACTCTATTCATTGGAGATTTGGTGGTTTGGTTTGGGTTTGCCGAACCACAATGAATGGAAGCGAAGCGGTTGCCGTAGGATGTTCAATGTTTCGCATCAATTTTAATTCAATTATACTAAATATGATGACATCCATGCGTCGGAAACAATGTTTGCTCGTTAGTGACTGTTACCTCAAAGTTGGAAAGCTTCGAAAGCGCTTTTCCTCTATTCACACAGTTCATTAGGGAAGGGTTTCATATTTTTGGTAGATACCTACGAAAGTTTGGACGTACGTGTGGAATCCAAGTTAGATTTCAAAGTTAGGGCCTTCAACTGAATAATATAGCCGTGAAGAATTTGAAAACCACGCGTTATTTGAAATTTTTCATTTTGTTTTCAAAAAAATCAAATCTCACGAATAAGAAGGCATTGCAGAGAAATGTGCAAATTTTTCAGAACAAATGAAAGGCAAATCCAAGCTCTTTAGCTCGAAAGGTGCATTCCATCCATGTTTGGTAATATAAAATTCAAAACAAATCAGTATTTCGCAATCAAAATAGTTTTCCGAATTCAAATTGCGGCTCTCGGTTTCGTTTGGTAAACATAACAAACAAATCTGAGAGTCATCGTTCTCTACTTCGACGGCTAGCTATACGCTTTTGTGCCCATCATTTAGTCCCTGATCTTCCGCAAATATTTATCTCTCTACAAAGATTCTTTGCATTGTGGTTACCTCCAAATAACAGCTTACTTCTAGTGTCAATCGTAAACTTTGCTATCCCCTAGGAACTAGGTGTATCAATAAAAGAGGATTGTTTCTAGACCACAGCAACTCTAGCAAGATAGATTCTCAAAGATTATACCGCACAGTCGATTGACAAACAAAAGCTATCGAAGGAGCTGCTACCTATCCTTCATGCAAGCCTAATTCCTTTGGGCAACCACTGTGAAATTGCTCCGTACAAAGCGGAGCTCTCCTTCAAGAAGCCCAAGGAAGAAGCGTTTGAGGCTGCTCCCACGCAGCAAAAACACAATATTGCTCTTTCGACGCCAAAAGTACACTCGTTTGTGTTATTGAGGCTTTCGATTGGAATTCTCATCTGGTTGTTGTCTTGTGACGCAAAAAGCAAAACATCCCTTTGATTCTATGTGATACCGCCCTCCCTCGGCGGCCCCGCTGACACAAACGCCGCCATGTATGTTGTGCATTGTGTGCTAACAGCTCGATTTCCTGGTTTTGATGACTGTCTGAATAACGTGTGTTAAGCGCCCGGGGACTAGATTTAATGAAATATTGACGGCATAGAAGGTATTGATTGAGTATCTGGCACAAATCTCGAATCAATGAATTATGGCTGCTCCAGAGACACTCCGCCGCGGAAAGTAGGCCAGCTTGCTGTTAGAAATCAGATGCCGTGATCAAAGTGTAGGCATCCAGGCAGCCTCATTTGAATGTTCAAGGGAAACGGCATTTTGGCAGGCGAATGTCAACTGAGTGACGTAAAGGAACTAAACGAGAAAGTGGTAATCAATAATTGCGGCATTAAGCATAAGTGAGATTGTGCTCAGTGGCTTAGAACAGTAGCCAAGGTGGTCTTTGCCCCGCAAAATTATGTCCAAGGCCGATTTACTCATAATTGGGAAGTTTTCGGGCAACATATGTTATGAAGCGTATTAGGCCTTGTGCTCAGATCCATTGGTAGAAAGCGATCTAACTGCTAAGCCACCCAGCTTACATTCATACATTGATTTCAAGTGACAGCAAAAACACTTTAGGTTATGTCCGTATGTATCTGCTGTGTTCGTTAAAAAATTTCAAACAATATTCGGATAAAAGCTTTCGGGCAAGAGCTAAGCATAATGAGGAACTAAACGCCATTCATTTTAAAATGATAGGTTAGACTATGTGGAATAATAACTTACTTTTTCGGAGTCACCATATCTACAAGCATGTAAGGTATAACGCGTAGCTTACTGTAGCGCCTTCGTAAGCAATGAGATAACAGCAGTACATAGCGCTGGACAAATCTGGACAATAATTGTCCATGTCCGTCTGATAGAAAACAGTTAAACTTCGCAGTGACCATTCATGAAATTTTCAGTATAAAGTCTACTCATAATTGAGTGAATCTAGCCTACACGTTCTGTAGATAAAATTAACCTTAAGTTTACTTTACAGTCATTCTCTATTTATTCGCGATTGCTTTCTCTCATGTGTAATTTGATTGCATAAACAATTAACGCTTTGTGCACCATATACACTTTTTTATTCGTAGAGTGACTAAAATATTTGCAAATATTTGATCAAAACAACCGTATAGGAATACAACTTGCCATCTATTAAATTAATTAAATGAGTTAATTGGTATTCACATGCTCAATTCCATATGCGCGCTACGGGATTTAGTCACGTACATATGCGAGCTGACTAGCCCTTGTTGTTGTGGTCGTCGTAAATGTATCTATTACGAAATCAAATGTGTTTCAGAGAATAATGAACGTGTTACCGCGAGATGGATATTTTGTGTGAACTACCACTTCTATGTAAATGAATAGAAAATTAGATGAAATTAAAATTGTTGAAAAAGCATTGCTTCTTGTTTATATCATCGTATGAAATGGTAGTTGCACCTTCCTGGTTTTTTTTCAGACTATGTACATTAACGACGTATGATGAAATCAACATACGTCTTTAAATAAAGAACTGCATTCGTTTAAAGTTTTATATTTCAATGGATGCTGGATTCATCGAACTACGTAACTTGTTTTGATGAAATCTCACTAGAAATCAGAAAAATATACAAAAAATTTCAGGCACATAAACATTCACTAAATTAGATCAATTTAAAATCATCTAAAACTAAAACGAATAATATATTTGTGTAAGTATTACCGTTATCCAGCTAGAATCGGTGCAAAATTGCATTTGCAACAAAATCAATCCCTCTGCGTGTACAATAAGCAGTTTGAGTTCTCTCTTGCGTGTACAATAAGCAGTTTGAGCGAAATGTTCCCTCTGATAATTCCTTCATTTCGACTCGAAGTTGTTTTATATGTTGGTAACATGGTGTAGCTTGAGAGCCTTCACGTAACATACACGCTAATGATTCGTGAGGGGATACACACCCGCTGCTCTATTTATCATCTCACTCTTTCTCGTAGCATCCTTTTCGCGAACTGTGCTTTAACAGCAAGATAAAATTTTACGCAACCCTCGCTGAAGGTGAAAAAGTGTTGAGAAATTTGTAGAAAACATCTTTTGGACACATTTATCTTCATGCTGTCTAAGTAGACTTGACACGGTTTTTCGCGAAGCTTCTCGCGGAAAACATAAGAAAATCTTGAAAATACCATATCTTGTAAAATTGCTTGGAAGTAGAGTTAACAATCAAAAACAAAGAGTAGTTTTCGTTGGCGTAACTTTTACTAAACGTTTATAGTCATGTTATGAAGGATTTGTCTTCAAATATAAATTTTGCTGATGACAGTAACGACTTCATTGTTCGCCGGTATTACCATTATCAATTAGTATGTTTTACTATTATGGAAGGAATTCACTTTGTAATTGTATCTTGATAACACAAATACAAATTGGGCTTAAAGGCTCTTCATCAAATCAAGAAAAGAAACAAAATAGATTAATTTACTTAGTTGGTAAACGAATACCTTTGATAGTGTGGAGAAACTGCTAATAGCTCACGTGCTCCACAAAACATGAACATTGAAAATGAAAACTACTGCAGAAATAAAACTGATACGGAAGTCCTGCTACATAACCAGCTTCACGAATTTCAATTCTACGAGTATCTTGTCCTCGAAAGCTTATTAAAAATAATTCTTTCGCGCTCCGGAAACTACTTGGTTACCTCTAATCAATGTCTACCATTCTCTCCGCAGAATATTGTTCACATAGACAAGGCAAAAAAATCTCGCAAAGTCAATTTGAAAAGATGTCATTTCAAATTTTGTCCCTTCAAAACTAGAAGAAAAATATGTTTCCAAGGTATTTAAACAAAAGTGGACATGAAAAAGAATTCGCTTTATTCAAATGACTGAATTTGGCCAATTCTCGCCAACTATCCCAAATTTCATAAAGATCAGCAGAGCGCCTGGTAATTGGCAAGAAGAAAGAGGGAGATTTCGGCCAAAGGCACTCGATTTAAATTTATACACATATTTTCTACGTGTTTCTGGTGTGCATTGAAATGAAATTTCAGCATTGAAAAAGAATTTGTGAACTACCGCTTCTATGTAAATGAATAGAAAATTAGATGAAATTAAAGATGTTGAGAAACCATTGCTTCTCTTTCATATTATCGTATGTAATAATAGTTGCACATTCCTGGTTTGTTTCAGACTACCTTAACAATTCACAAGAAAAAAAATTGATTAATCAGGCATTCTAAGAATTTACCTAAAGTTAGATTACCAAAAGCCAAAATAATAAGTATACTGAAATTTTGGAAGCGATCATTTGATCGGACTGGGTGTGGATAGTGTTAATATGGCTGGAATAGAACCCTTTGTAAAAGGCTTATTTATTAGAAGCTTTTAAATTCACCTTCTGGGATTGTGCTTTCGGTTTTGTAGTGAAAAATGTTCGGCGTTAAAATTTAATTAATTCGTTGGACTTTGTTATACATTCAAATTTAATACGAAACCTTCAATTAATGTTCGCATTGTAACTATGACAGCATCTGTGTATTGAACTGAACTGAAATTTATTGCACTCTCGACGAAACTTCTCGTGGTCATATTAAATTTTCATTGAATGCGTTAAATCCAACCCAATTAAAAAAAACATATTTGTTTTTGTAAAACAATTATCTCTGTATATTTTCATTCGGTTTCATGCTGAAACCCTTTTGTTGTGAATGTTTGCGAATTATGAAAGTCGTAACGAGTGAGCTATTCGTCGAAAAGTCTGCCATTGGGTAGGAAAATATACATATACATACATATATATTTTACGAAAAAAGTAAATTCCTTGTATTTTTCCAAGTTTCCCAAGGAATCTAGATCTCACGTTTTTCATTTGCTACGAGAAATTTTTCTGGCGTATGCTCCAAAAGTATGAAATCTAAATATGTATTGCGGCACATATTGATTATAAAGTTATACATATTACTTATTTTAACTATCGCAAAGATGCTTTGGAAATTAGATTGCAAATTTTGTCTTTCGAGCAATAACTATGCGCTATATCAGTGCAAAAATGACAACTACATATTTAATTATCAAGAATTTCAAACAAGTTAAACTTGGAAAAACAAATGTATGATTGTCACGAGAAAAATTTCCGTAATCCACAATAAACAAATCGACGAAAGGTAAAAAATGCTGCCACATATTTTGCTGAATATCCAACATGCGAGGTTCAAGGAAAATTTATGAGATGTCGATCGCATCTAAAGGACGAGGGACGAAATAACGAGAGTGGCAAGCCCCATTGGAAAGCAATATTTATCAAACTTTCAAAGAAGTGAACACATTAAAGATTTAAACTTCTACGAAATCAGCATTCAGCAACATAAATAGGTGCTAAATTTTTCTCGACTCTCTTTCAAAAATTACGGGTGACAGTCAGAATAAATGTAAAAAGGATATTCTAGGCAAAAAGGTAAAGGGAATAAAAAGTGGATTTTCATCTGTGACTTTACCTTTCGGCAGCTACTGCTGGAAATCAATATCGCGAATTTCACTGAAATGATATCAAGAATATGGTTGTGCTGGCAACGAGCTGCAAATCAAGAGCTAAAACCAAAATGAAATGATTTATTCAAATAATTTTTCGATATTGAAAAAGGTGTTTGCACGCACTTTGGATGAAACAGCAAAAGGAGAATATGTTCCGAGAACGAAATATTTTTTTTAGCGAGATGAGTATTACAAAAATGTTGAGTATTTGTAGCTGCTACATGAAAATCAAGAAATAAAATCTGAACGAGAAAAAATTGGGGATGCTTGAAGAAAACGATTTCAGAGTGGCTCAATAAGAAGCGTACACTTGTTTTATTTCTACGGAATGAATTTGTATGATAATTTGTTGCATTGTATTTCGAATTTGTTTAACAACATTTCGCTCACTTCGTTCGTTGCGCATATAATTATTCTTTAATATTTTCTTGAAGTATCGAAAACTATATGAAAGCTGCATCATAACTTTCCGTAAATTTTTCACATTGATACAAACATAATCTTGGCGAGCAAGGCGATCCTGAAAATTTAGAAAAAATAATTTCAATACGTTTTATGACGAGCAACAACTTTTAATATCGCAACAGTTGTTCCCTGTGTATTGGCTGAGCATACCTGGCGACTGGTCCTGAAGAAATTTTACGCCCTCATAAATTTTACGCTCAAGCCAATATTTCAGGCCCCTGTGACCGTAACAGTGGACATGTTTCAGGTTCGTTATTGGCGACCTAAATGTTGCTGTGTCCGTCGTGATTGAAGCAACCGAACGTGGCAGTGGAAACTACGTGAGGAACAACGTAATGGGAAAACAATCGTTTGGAAATATAATAAATCCCTACACGTGTAAATACGAGTACATATTCAATGCTCGTCCGTGAGATTCAAGATTTAGCCATTCGCAATTTTCCATGACCCAACCAACTTCGCCCTTGGTATGTGACACTGCACGGTCCACCGCGTTCTCCTGAAGCCTCCACAACAAAGGAAAGGTATTTACTCGTCGCAAGAATTATCGATGTTCAACATCCACCCCTGGGCATGATTGAGCAAAGCAACCTGAATCGGGCATTGCTTTAGTTCTCGTCGCGCGGCGGGGACTGCAACAAAAACTGGTCCCATAATCCAGGGGCAGGCCGAGCGTGAAGTATAAAAAGAAGTTGCACCTACGACTTGACACAAAACCGGTTCCAATCAATTCTTAGGTTTTATCTTGTTTTGAGGCTGACCGTACTAAACTCAACTTTCAAGATTCCGGCCAGAGTGACTACCGCGCCAAGCATACTTTTGTATTGCCATGCTTTTGTTTCCAGAGAAAGTAACACAAGAATAGGTTGTATAATTCCAAAACTACATGTAACTGTACAAGCGCGTATATGTTGTGATAATTAATCACTGCAGCCGTGAATGTTCATTGTGTAAAAAACCGAGGAAAGATTCCAACATTATTGGGCTCCGCTGCCGAATGTGTTGAGAGAGCCAAGCATTGAGAAATATTAAGTCTTGAAATGATTTTGCCATTAATGGTTACTAGTAATTGCGATGCGAACGCCAAAGCTATCCCGAGCCACACATGTTCCACTTCTTTTTAATATCGGTAGGTCTGCTCGGTGGGCTTCCAAGGTAGTTGAAATTTGAATCTAAAATTGTCATTCCGGTGCGTTCTTATTTACATCGTTAACAACTCAAGAACGAAGGTTGCCTTCAGTCACGTCCTAGTACGTTCGCAAACGCCTTGATTGTGAGCCCGCTTGCTGCTCCTCGGGCCTAGGCCGACGTCCTGATTAATCTGGATCGCGTGCTAGTAAACCGTTGGCATCTAGAAAGACTAGTAGAGTTCCGTGTGCAATAATTCTAGCAAGGAGTGAGGCAAACAAAACACAAATAAATGTTTTGGCCAGAGGCAAACTTCATGGGGTTCAAGGTGTTATTACTTTTTCTTGCATAATATCATACCCGCTCGATAAGACCTGGAATAAAAGTGATGTATTGCGCACGATAGCGACTTGCTTGACTGCTCCTCTTCCACGCGCCAGTCCATTTAGCATATTTCTTCCGTGGGATATACACCTTGGGTATGATGTATGTCTGAAGAAAGTTGTCATTAAGGCCGATAGATAATTGAGCACAAGGAAATTTTCCGTGAAAATGTTGGCGAAAGGCCGCGGCTTCGTCGAGAACTGCTGAGTGTAGCGCTAATATTGACACATTTGCCCGGCATACACAATTGATTTTCTGTAGCTTGATGTGTTCGGAATACAAAAATAAGTTTTGAATTTTCACAAGAGAATCTAACTGCACAGTTTCAGACATTTTGTAGTACTTCAATTTTCTTTATTCTTCTATTACGGCTAATTATAATTAATTTCGATGAAATTGGGAAGTTACTGCCACTGGCTTTCATATCATATCTCATTGAACAGTTATTCTTCGATGCGCCGATTGGTAATTGACAACATTATGAACTACATTTTTTAGAATTATCTGAATCAAGTCCTGTTAATGAAAGTTTAACGTTTCGCGGAGATATAATCACGGCTATTTCAAAATAATTGTAACGTGGATAATTCACGCCTTTTTTACATTCGAAAAATAATTATGTATCATTATTCAAAAATGAATCGGTACTACTCTTATCGGTTAGTTTGATTGTTCGTTTTCTTTCATGCTTACTGTGTTTAATTTATAAGTAGGTCGGTAATGATCTCCCAATAAACCAGTAATCCACAGTTAACAATATGAACGATATTGTTGAAAATATGGAAGACTTGAATAAAAATATGTCTCCATCAAATGAGGAAAATGAGACACATGTAGTCTTCTAAATATAATCAAAACTTATTCGAATGAACGCCACTCTGAAAATTTGTTGAATGCAATGAAATTTTCCATGGTAAGATTATTCCAATCTAATTCTCTCTTTCTTTTAAAGGTTCATACACGTCGGTATTTTGTATAGATTGAAACTATGCTGCATTCTGTGCTTGTAATGAAAGTTTTGTCCAAGTTTGACCCAAGAAAAAGTACACCATTAAAGGTCAAGGGACATCTTTGTTTTTTCCAACAGTTTTGACTTTTAAATCCGCTTTTATCGACTTTGTACAAGCATGTTAACTGAAGGCATGCCTACAGGGTGTTGTTTTACTTGAAAATTGGTCTATTAAAATTTGAATGAGAATCTACCCGTGGCGTGTAAACCATAGTTAGAAAGAATTCAGTTTGAAATGACTCGTTAATTGTGGTATTTGCAATTTTCAGCATAACATCGTTCTTTCTATATGATGGACAGTCTATTTCAACCAAACCTCTCTGATAAATTTTAATGTTTCCTAAACAGCGTAGGCTGATATGAAGTGGCCAGATTTGGAAACCATAATGGTATTCTAATAAAGATGAAAGTTGAATCAAGCTGTTTTTAGACTGAAATTAACTTATGCATCTAGCTATAATATTCTCTAGATATGTATATGTTTTGGGTCTGACCTTTTCCGTTGAAGACAACTTAGCATGTTATATGACGTTTATCCAACTTAAATTCGTTGGACGTGACTTGCTCGAAGTTTAATAAAATTGTATCGCAGTTATTTCGTACTTGTATCTTCTCATGAGTTCATTCAACTCCGTAGAACGTTTAGAAGCAGTTTGATGCAAGTATGTACACAGTTGCTTATATAGCGTACACGAGCGCATAGTGGTGAACTCATGACTCTTCGTTTTGATTTATGTACCTATACCTACTTACTGGGAAAGACAACTGACACTTACGCTAATGAAGCAAATTCTCAGCAAGAAGAGAAGTAGAAAGAAATATAATATAATTTCTCTATCAAGCAGTTATTATTTGCGAAGTCTAAAGATGACCTTGATAGAGGATGAAGAAACTAGTAAAATAAAATGTGCACCAAAAGTTTAGAGAAAAAAAGCGTTTGAGATTTTAGCTTGATAGCTTTTCAAGTCGCGCATGAAATTATTTTTGAATATTTACTCATTCACGAAGCAATAAAAAGCTAAAATAAAAATCCATCACGTTAGTGTTCATTAAATTTCACAAAATTTATGCTTTCTTTTCGTTGTGGCAATTTTGCGAATCCACGACTTCAATTCAAACGGCACAATTTCGACTCGCAGTCATGTAGCATGATAACGAGCGCCATTGTGCTTGTAAAATAAATCCCTCTTCTTTGAATACTTGATATGACAGCTTGTTGTAACTCACCCCTTAAGCATATGACTTCTTTTGAAAAAAGCCATTGTTTTGGAAGATTCGATTATACTTATATATTTTTATTCGTTAAGTTCCTATTTTCTTGCATTTTGTTTGATTATTGTTGAGTTCTTGCGAAGTAAAACACAACCAATTCTAATCAGGTAATAAAAGGAAAATATGTATATTCTGGAATGGTACACTAATGAGAAATACGCGGGTGCTGTGGTCGGCTGCTCCATCTAGACTGCCTCCATCTTGCCCATCCTCTCGGGCCGCTGAGTGTGTATGGGTGGCCAGCCGCTGAGTGTGTATGGGTGGCCATGATTGATGTGTGTCATTGCTTCCTTACGGGTATACAACAATTATGAAAGTCAAAATTACATAAAACTAGACCTTCCTTATTTTGGGAATATACAAATTTTCTCAAAGTCATTACCTCGTCTTCTGATCCTTGTGCTCAACGTGTTAATGCAAGCTCCTTTTTGACGAGTCGTTGGGCTCGTCACCTAGCATCACATGACTATACAATTATAAACACATGGTCAACATCACAAGGAATCCAAAACTCCCAACTAAGACAGCAAGAAAACTGTTTGACCATCATCAAGCAATTAAAAGCAATCAAATTTGCTACCGAAAACGACCTCTTTTTGAATCCACATCCAATTGCAGACTCGAAAGAGCACCCTGTTCATTCATTTCGTACATGACGACACGCAGACGAATGAAATATGTCGGCGGATTTGAATCATTTTCAGGTTCTCTAATTAAAATACCATAGTCTGGAGCAAGTAAGCTGCACTTGGGCTCCCATATTGGAGCAGTTTCAAGATGCCGCAAGGGTCCTCGAACGAGACACCAACGACTCGAGAATTGTAGCGTTTGGTGGTGGCGCTGAAGAAGGCTCCTAGGTTGCATTTTCTTTTTCAACTGAGACATGTGTGCGCGAATCGATGCACGCGAAGTGCAAGCTTACGTGCTCTTTTGCGAGTCAGAATGAATCGCATTATCCTTCGTTTTGTTTCCAACGAAAATTGGCTGAGTCCTTTCGCAGCCGAAAATGTTTATTTGTGATGTTCGGGTTTCAATTGCATTGTTGTCTCGTTAGGTTTCGAATATGTAGTGTGCCGTCGGGTGGCGGCAGTGCGACTGCCACTACAGGCAGAGTTGGACAATGGAAGCCAAGCCAAAATTTATGCTGATTGTTGCTAAAAATTATTCTGTGCCTGCAATTGTGTTCCATTTCGTACTTGATGTTGCTTTAACATCAAGACGACTAGGTTATTGATTTAAGATTCCCCGTTAATAGTGAAAGAACTGTTAATGAAATAGCTTCGTACTATCTCGATCATAAGGTTAGCCTTTTTTAATGATGAATCTATCTTCATTCTTGATTAGTTTCGAAACAAATTTTAAACGTTAAAACTAATAAGGGAGCGATTTCGGTCCGTCTATTAACTCTTGCAACGCAAAATAAGTAACTCTTTTCTACGCAATGGCTGCTCAAAGGTATTAATTAATCTATTTTCTTTTCAGATTACTGCAAAAACGTGGGAGGCATGTACATCAACGCATTGAATGCATAGTTTGTGAACAGTATTTTTGTGTATAAAATTACAAGTGTATATGTTCAAAAGCTTATGTGCAATCAAAGTGAAAAAATTTAATATTCCAGTGGCAAAGAGAAATGTTCAATATGCATGTGAAAACAATGAATTAAGTGATTTACAAGTCCCCTGTGGTAATCTGAAATTCAGCTGGTGATGAAAAAAGTTCAGTGAGACGACAACAGGGTGTCGCCCCAAAAAAGCAACAACGAATTGTTAACTGGCGTTCGGGAAGTAAACGCAACAGTCAATTTTAATTTTCATGTTTTCTACTCTGCCATTTTGTTCCGTTGCATTCGTAGTTGCTGAAAAACCTAACGGCAAGTGTGAAAGTGAATTTATTTCGTAATATAATTGGATTTAACACTGGAATAAGAGGTTTGTGAATGACACTTGATCCCAGTGTCGGTATGAAGTTGACTTGAACAATGTTATAATAGAAAGTATCAAAGGATGATTAAAATTCTAGACAATTAGGTAATGTTAATTTGCATAATTTCCTTTCATCCTTCGCGCAGAGCGTATGTTTTTGCCCAGAAGGAATCGTAAACAGTAGATGGTCCAATGCATGTATACACTAGTATATTTTGTATAAGAGATGTGCATGCTGCATTCTTGAAAGTGGTTGATTATATGAATGCACGCGAAAAAATGTTTCACGAAATTCATTAAAATTTAAATTGCATTTTATTTTGTTTTACAGTGTCTAGAATAATCGTTTGTACTTGTCGATCCAAATATTTTGGGTGGTAACTTCAGTTTTCCATTTGGTTACCTACTCCCATCAGTTTTTTTAAAGATGGTAACTCGATAAAGTTTATCTAGAGCTATAGGTGCAATGAAAATGTGAATATTTGCTTCTAGAATTATAATTATAATCAAAAAGCCGTATATGTGATTTTTTAAAGAAAATTTCGAAATATTTCTACTCAACCGATTCTTATGAACCTTATCACACGCACTCAATACTAATGGCATGGTAATAATTTAAAAAAATATAGTTAAAAGGTTTTGATTATGTACTAAAATCTATAAATAACTGTGGGCTACCAATCTGGGGCTTTGATTAGGCTAAAATAAAGCCGTGTGTAATATTCGCTTGAAAATTATTTTTCTTTGCTTCGTGGGTCGATTATTCGTGCGCACACTCCTTCCCTGCTTCTGTAAATCTTCTGAGCAACTTGCTATGTTAATTTTTACCGCTTGCAGTCAGTATTTATAATAAAATGTATAATAAAATCTTTCAACGTAGAATTTTTTACCATGCATATTTTATATCACTGTATAAACTGCGTGGAAACCAAAAATGTCAATTAAATATACGATAACTTGATTTGAAGGAGATTTCTTGTTGCATTTTTCCAAATATTATTATTGAAAAATGCATCAAACTATGTAGATGTACTGTTGAACGCCGTGAATTTAGAAGAGCGGTGTACAATCTAGCTGATAACCTTGTCCAGAACTCATATTTTTATTTAAAATTTTCATAGTACATACATACATACATACATACATACGTAGTACAAAGTGTTTAAATTCCGTGTAATCAATAAAATAGAAAAAAAGTAAACGAATTATTTTTAAAAATGTTCGTTTCTTCGCGCTTCTGCTTGGCTGTATGAAGTTGGAATTCTCATTATGGCGTTGATTTTTTGCGTTCAGATAGAATTTTATGTTTGAGTTTGGATCCTTCCGTGCAGTTGCAATTTGTTGCAGACTAAACCAAACGAAATGAGAGTAAAGTATGCAAAAACACCTGCCACATAATGTGAACAAGGAGCCGGACGAGTACGTTTTTCGCGTTGTCTTTCAACGCTCATGTCATCATTTTTCATGCATGACATATTTTCTTATGCAGAAGTAAAATTCATGCAAAAGAGTTTTGAAAACACCGTTTTGATATGCATGTATTAAAAGAGCCTCTTGGCACCGCATCGATCCTCAGATTATTCCAAGAATGAGCGATGCTTGATGTGTCTTAAGATAAGTCGCGTGGCTAAAACAACCATTGGTAGCGCTCTTAGCGCCTTCGTTAGATGCATGTTGTGACCTTACAGACTTTTTTCCAGGACACAAAATCAATTTTTGATGAGCATACATAGTGGTGTGTCTTTGTTACTGAGTCATAAAAGAGGAACGTTGTGTTTACACAGCGTAGATATGTATCTCGAAGATATTGCGCACTTTTTACGTACTCTTATACGATTGAGCGCAGTAACATAGTCCATTCGAAAGTAAAACCAAATATTTTTTTTGTATTTCGTTGGGATTGGTCGCTCGTGGACGCAATGGTGGCTACGAGGTATGAATCACAGCTAAGCTATGATGTCACGTTGGTTGCGAACACTGAATCCGTTATTATTAAAACCGTTGATTAGGCAGCAAGTATGGTTTGTAATGAACAAGAGCTGCACTGTACATTACAGGTTAATGATTTTTCACTCAAATTAAGATAGAATTCGGTTGCATAGGAGCACATCTACGCGAAATTACTTCTTCCGCATCTTTTACTGACACTTTACACGCTTCCATGACTTTTCGGGTACTAGTAAGTCTAGAGAATATCCTGTAAAAAAATAATTTAAAAGTAGCGCTCACGTTACTTCTACTTTCCCAAACCACAAAAAGACGACACGAAGAAGACTTACCTTAACAGATTTAATTTAATGGTGGTTCATAAAAATTTCGGAAGCATGAGAAATTTTAACAATAACAAGAGAAATAATATATGGTATGGTATGGTAAAGCCGTCACTGACTTTACACTACAAGTTCAGATTTATCTTCCGCCTCGGCCCATATGGTTGCGCAAATGAACTGTGGTCCGATATTAGATTTGCACCCTTCTTGAAAAATATATAAGCAATAAATCAAGCAAAATGTCGCGAAGAGAAGTCGTAGTGGTGTATTTCGGATACATTTATGGAATTTTTCTTAATTTTTAATAATGTGATTTAATGCCAAGAATCAATTTTAATTGTTACGCTTTTCAAAACTACTTTAAACTATTAACGTTAGGCGAATACTCCGCAAATCTGTCGCGCGTACGTTGCGTCCAGAAAGGGCGAATACGCGACGAATCTGTCGCGTTTTTTCTGATCCATTTTGCCTCGATACTTGCATTCGCGCTATAGTTCGCGCGTAAATTGGACGCAACAAAGAGTCTCTAGTATCTCGACATGCAACGCGCGTGTCGCGTAATCGCCCTTTCTGGACGCAACATACGCGCGTAATACGCGCGAAATATTCGCGGCGTATTCGCCCATTCTAGACATAGCCTTAGTGTCGCTCGTTGCTGGTACTTTAACACATCTAGCTCTCCATACGAGATAATTGTCTTAATGGCGCCGACGTAGCCGACCGTGCGTGGAGCCCTCAGATTTGCATTTCGAATGTTACTGCGCTACTGCTCGACGCCCCCCAACAACAGCAACTGCCATATACCTACATATAGTCAAAGCCTATCTCGATCGTCGTGTAGTGCCGACTACATGCAGCTTTTGTTGCATTTGTAACCCAGCGTGGTGTAAGTATCTTCTGTTTTCTTTTTGAGATCTTAACCTTCATTGTTGTCGCCTGCCGGCTATTGACACGACGTTATCAAAATTCTAATGAGTACTTAAGGTGCACACGTCATTGCTCGTGTAATTATTGTCAATCTAATTGCTCATTACAAATTCAACATCATGTTAAGCCTTGAATTGAATGATAAAGTAACATGTTCAGCTACTGTTTGGATATCACTTTTTACCAAAACAAAAAGATGATGAATGTATGATTGGAATAGTGTGCTCTGTTTTAAATTTGTCTCGAAATTATATAGATCTAGTGCAACTATCTGAAAATTAGATTATTTGGATCATTTTTCTGTATTTAAAACTAAGTTTGTATCATTTTTCAAGTCTTAAACTGTCTCGCAATTATTACTCTATTTCAAAATACTTTTAATAGTGAAATTAAATTCGTAACGAAGATGACGAAAATCACTATTAACACTGTTTGATTAATCCAACAAATCATGTCAATATCCACGATTATTAAATACTTAACTTGTTAAGTTGTTGAGCTGTTTCATTAGAAAAAGTAAATTCTTGCTCAAAAATAAGACAGTTATCAATAATGACTCTGCTATCGTCTATCAAACTTCGCCATCATTATTTTCATGCAACAGTGCAGTCCTAATTTAGCATATTCCTACTTCAATTTATGTGTTTTCCAAATCAAATCAGTTCTTTTCTGAATCAAATTTACGATTTTCCAAAATTAATTGATGTTCTTCAAATCAAATAAAAACTTTCTCAACCCAATTAACCAATTCAATTTGGAAAAGTACCAATTTGACTTTGAAAATCACCAATTTAGTTCCGGAAACCACCGATATAATTTGGGAAAAACCTGAATTAATAAAAAAAATGAAAATAAATATCATTTGATCTATTGTCATCTTAAAAAATTTTGTAAAATATATAAACAAGGCCTTCTAGAAGAATGGAACAAAATCCTAGTCGATTATTTCCAGCGTTTGGTTGCATTAATGCCACGAAGAATGAAGGTCGTGTATGACGCTAAAGGTCTACATACAAAGTACCAACAAGTTATTTTTTGGGTTTTCTGATCTTATTTGTGAGATTTTCTAGTTCTGTCCGGATTTCAATTTTGCTTTCAGGAGTGTCGTTTTTTTGTACTTATCTCATTTTCGCGATTTTGCGTAATCATTTTCGGTTTTACTTTTGAATATTATGTTCATCATAATGTATTTGTTATTTCTTTTTACAAATTTAGAAAAATACATTACTTTTTATCTTCCTTACCACTGCATTTTCATTTCTTTCGATATTGTCCGGATTTCAATTTTGCTCACTGTAAATATAAAAATTCTGGCATGGAATTTGTAACCAACGTAACTCGACAAACCTCAACCTTTACAAGTGCCTTGTTAAACATGTTTTTTTCGTTGCTTGTCCACATACTACATTACTCATAAACAAACCATAACAAAATATAACTCCGCTCAATCGTTTACAGCATTCAGAAGAATTTTAACAAATTGTTACTATGCAAACCGTTCTCAAAACAACTTGGCATCAGATGATATACCTTATTTCATAAAACGTTGGCCAATGACAAAAGCAGAAAAATACAAGATCTAAAAGAAGGATGAAATTTTTATGACAAACTACAAAAAGCCGTAATAACTTTCGCTCCATGGAACTGATGAAAGAAATGGCAACTTTGACGTTCGTGACAAGAAATACTGGCGTTCAGTGTTGGTCTGTTTACATTACAAAACTATTTTTTTCCACCTCGTTATTGTTCTGTTCGGAAGACTTAAGATTCTGTTTTATGACGGTGAAACCCTGGGCTGGTATGCCAACAAGAAGAACGGAGGGCCATTTTAATGTTCCTCTGGTTTTTTTATTGGAAGGTCAAATGCATTTCGTCTTATAAACAGAACATTAACGTGGAACTGGATAATATCTATTTTTCTTTGTTCTATCAGAAAGAACGCGGTAAGAAAAACTAGGAAGGTTGCTCAGTCTGTATTTCATAAAACAATTTTGCTCAAGTTGAAATTATTTTGAAATAAGTACAGTGAAACCCGTTTAATTGCAACAGCGTTTTGACAGGGCTCACATTGCAATTATGCTGGTTTTTCATTTAAGCGGGGTCTGTTTAATTGCAACTCGGTTGTTTTTAAGCGGTGTTTTTAGTATGCAATGCACTACCACCTTTAACGTTACTGTCATTTATTTTAAACTATTAATTCCTTAATTTGATAGTAATAAATCATGGAGAAAGGTAAATTACGTAGGCCCCATCAATAATAAATTGTCCAAATATTTAAAATACAACTCTGATATATCCTCCATTTATTCGACTGGAATTAATTTAAAAAAAATACTTTTCAACAACAAAAGTAAAAACGATCCCCTTTCTAATTCAGGAGTGTACCGTTCATCCTGTGATAATTGCAATGCAGCTTATATAGGGCAAACAGGTAGGAGCTTTAAAGTTAGGTACAATGAACACATCAAAGCAACCAGGGAGGTAAATCCAAATACTTGAATAGCCCACCACATTTTAGATACAGGGCATAAGTTTAGCATTAGCAATTTGAATATTCTCCATAAAATAAGCAAGGGGAAAAAGTTGGACTACCTGTAATGCCTTGAGATTAGGTGCGCCACAAAGAATAAGGAAAACCTGCTGAATGAAATCACCCTTCCTTTCCATTCACCACTTCTTCAACCATTAACTATTTAGGAATAAAAACAGGAAATATTTGAAAATTTGTATTAAACCTTAAGATGATCTAAGGATCAAAACGCGTTAAAATAAAAATTAAAAAAAATTGTGAGTCAATAAAACCCTGTGTTTCAATAATTTTATAGAGTATTTATTAATAAAGAAAATTTAATATGTACAAACTGTTATAGGTACACACATGGTATGTTGAATTTAATACGCAATAACAAAATACAGATTCCAATGTAATTAGTATAATTGATGATGATATAATGAAACAAAAGCCAACAAATAATTCAATCGTTGGAAAAAATTACATTTCAAGATTTTGTATTTTTATAAAAATCAAGATTTTTTTTGGGTTTTATTATGAACAAAATGATTTGTGATAATATTTTCAACGATCGAAAATTCTCTGTCACAATTTAGTGATTGGGACTCAACAAACGACATCAAAGTTTGAAGGGATTCAAATACCTGCTTGCGGCTAGTTGATTGGGAATACATGTTATCAATGTCATCGTCAGCTTCTTCGGGTACTTCCTCTATTGTAGAAAAAGTGTTTCCCATAGCTCTTTCTACTATTTCTAAGTCGATAGTTTCGCCACAAGTATCCAAATTCAAATCGCAATCGACAAAGTTTTCAAATTCGTTTCCAGATATGGCTAATTTAATAAATTCTTCTTGATTTGAACCTTCTTTTTCTTTATCTGTCAGGAACCCCGCTTTTCGAAAGCAGTTATTTATTGTAGCTGGTGTGACAAGGCACCATGATCTTCTGATTAAATTCATCGCTTCCAAAATATTAAACGCTTTTACGAAGTCTTGAATCGTTTTTCAACATTCCATCGATAATAACTGTCGCCGAATGATATTTTGCCTATAATAGGCTTAAAAGCAGCGAATAATCACTTGATCTAAAGGCTGAATCATTGAAGTAGTATTCGCTGGTAAGAATCTGAGCTTCAAATATTTGAAATTCGAATTATAACTGACTGTCAATCTTTCTTTATGGGTTTTAACACCTGTAACATTATTACTGCTTGAAGCCAATTTTCCACTGGGAAGGGCTTTATAAAATAGTTTCGTCCTCATTAAACACGTTTTTTGGCTCGAATTCTTTGAAAAGCTGTGGCATCTCATTTTTTATCCACTCATTTGCAGAAACTTCATCAGCTGAAGCTTTTTCTCCGAAAAATCTGAATTTTATGAAAAGAAATATTCTTTTTTTTCTTCCATCTATCAAGCCAACCATTGCTTGGTCGGAAATCATCGTTTTGCATTATTTGCGCGAATCCGATTGCTTGTTCCATTATCATAGGACCGGAAACTATCGCATTTTTTGATCGCATTTGTCGAAACCATTCGGATACGGCTTCATTTACGGGCTCATGCATGCCTTTCCTTAATCGCATTCGATTCACGTTTACATTTTGCATGCTCACTTCCCTGTATTCCTCCTGGTTTTTAATGATCCTGCCAAGTGTAGAGTTATCACACCCATACATACTACACAATTCCTTTCGATTCATTCCAGCCTTTAACTTCTCTAAAATTTCCAGTTTTTTAACTGTTAATTTTGAATGCCTCTTTTTCGGAGCCATAATGTACCTTAAACAACCATGTAAAATATAAAAAGCTGTCGCTAAGCCAAAGACTAATGTTTACCTTATTAATTTCAATCCCAGCCAATCCGAAACTAAGAGCACCCAGGGATGAGGTGAATAACTTCTGCGGAAATAGAAAATTTGGACAGACTTTGTGAGACATTGAGTTTGACTTTGATGTGAGCTAACCAAATCAACGCATGCGAATTCTGTTTAAAAGGGGCTAGCATTTCTGTGGGCCTGAAATCGAATGCATACGTGTTTACCATGTGTTTTATATGATTGCAATTAAGCGGTCAAAACAGATAAAGATGGCCAATACTTGTTCGGATTTCCGTTGAAATTAGGCGGGCATTGCACTTAAGAGGGTTGCATTTATACGGTTGAAATTTTATGTATTGTATATGGTACTGGTTCGGGAGACGACAGTATGTGTTATTTACAAGGGTATTGCTTTTAATAGGGTTGCATATATACGGGCTCCACTGTAATTGCGAATTGAAATGCAAGTTTATTCCCGGAATCTCTTTTTCTCTTCCTTCCCAGCCGTAACAGCAAAAAGCGCTTTATGCTTTCTAATGAGAGCTGGAAAATGAAAAAGTCAGCAAAAATGTCTCATGAAGATAATGGTGTTCTTTATTTTCTGTGTTAATTTAGTGTCTGGCATTTGTCTGCTCCTTTTCGTACCCATTTTATGTGAGTCAAGCGTAAAAATGTACGATTCAAATAATGATAAAGCTCACAATGCCATGGATCGTGGCTGTTACCTCTCTTTCCGTTTACCCGTTTTTATCACTTTTTTGGAGCAGGAAGCTCATTAGCCTAATTTTCGTTTCCAGGTGCGCGCAACCTGAAAGAAATTTATTTAAAAAGGGAATGATTTGAAAACACGATGATTGTCATGATATCTCTCTAACAAGCCGGACTAGAAATTCCGCATCAAAGTTTGTAGAAGAATAAACGTCATCATCATCGGATATTTCTTCCTCTTCAATTGAGTCCATAATCCATTTAGCAACAAGTTCGTACAATGAGCTTATGAATTTCTATTAACTGTTCTTCAAATAAAAGCTTCTACAGGGGAAACGGTTCATTTGACAAATTAATCTATTCCGCTAGTCCCTCGACTTTTTCTGTCGACGCTAGTTTTGGTGTTTGTGGTCCTGCCTTTGATTTCAATCACATCAAAAATATTTCATCTTCACAAAATTTAAAAAAAAATTAAACCACCTACATTATTTCTGCTCTGAAATTGTGTAACCTAATCATGGATATATTTAATTGAGGTAAAAACGTTTCTTATGTTTACACTGTTGTCTTTCTTCTGGAAACAATCTTTAAAAAGATGTATTTGCATTCATGTTGATTTGGAATGACGATCGTTAACAGAAATTACAAAACCTTTCTAGAAACACCTCAGATTTTAGCATTGCCAATGACTAATAGTTTAAGTTTGTGCGTTTCAGATAAATCTGCCCAAACAATAAAAGTTAGAAGATTATACAAGTTTTTCGTTTCGACGCTGTTTTTTTTTTCTCCCGAACTGGCAAATTTTACTGTTGGCAGGAGTTTGCAATATAACCCCGACTCATCAGCGTTAAACGAAATTGAAAAAAAAGACTAGCTATCATTTGTATGTGCAAATTGATTTCATTGCGAAGGTGGATTGAATTGAATGCATCGAAAAAATAGATTGAGCTGCGTTAAAATCCGTCTAAGGCTTAAAGCCTGCATGCGCATTGTCAGAAACTCTCAGAAAAATTTGGCCGGCGCCGAGAGGCACTCGGCGTATATATTTTATATGAAACTTCGCACATTATCAGAATAACACCGAAAAGAATTTCTATGGCTGAAGCGCCATTCAGAATTTTTCTTATTTAAATTTCTGACAATGTGCAGCCAAGCTAAGGTGAATGACACAGCTATTCTATCTAACTCATTGATAGGTCTTCCTTGTTACACGCTAGGCGAGTTTTTCACGTCGACGGCTAAATTTACTAGCACAGGACGAGCAAACAAGTGAATAAAGCTGGCGAAGGAGAAGTGAATGCATTCTTCATTTTCAGTTCTAGGGATTACGTTGCATTTTCGATAATAACATCGAATGTTGTTAGCAATTGTATATTGCGATATCCCTGATAGATTTTTTGTGGCTTAGTGATGCACTCATATGATATCCCATGTTCAGTTTGTGGGGTTGAAGGTGATTAGCATTGGTAGCACTATCTTGTGTTTCGAGCACTTGCCATGAAGAATTTGGGGAGTATGATAATCAATAAGGCGGGATGAACAACAACTACTCCATACTTTGACATCATTTGAGGCATAAATACAGTTCGCTCTAATATGTATTACTTGTATATATGAGAAGAGTTTCGAACCAAATAAATGACGAGAAATTTGGTGAAATAATAAAACAGATAATGAAGCTAGAAAGCAATTAAATTGAAGGACTAATGTTTGCAAGTACGCTAGAACTTCGATTATCCGGACTAATTGGAGATGAGAGTAGTCCGGATAACGAAAAATGCGGATAATCGAAAATAATAATAAATATATAACGTGGTAGCATCGGATATAGAAGACATTTATTAATAGTCTTCTATATCCGATGCTACCACGTTACTGAAACTTACTAACGGTCTTTTCAAAATTTTATTCCATGATTTTTTCAAAGCTGACATATTTAAAGAATTCTAACTATCTACTGCCATGTAGCAGCAATCTTTTAAATTTTTTTGTTGTGGAAGCTGATAAGTGTTTCTTCATTATTTATGTCTGCTAGTCACTATCGTCGAAGCATCTGTTTTCTATATAAACGTTTAAATGTTTCTATTACACCCTGATCCATTGGTTGTATTACCGACGTGACATTTGGTAGAATGAATTTTACTGTAAACATTTCATCGATCTGGTTTAAACATTCTACAGATGCGCATTGTCCAATAACAATAATGTTTTTCCTGCTTTATTTATGGAGATTTGATATTTTTCACTTCTGGTATGAACTGTTTTTCAAACCATCGTTTAAAAACTTCGCCATTCATCTAAGCTTTTTCTGATGATCGTATTCAACCGGAAGACTTTTGATATTTTTAACGCATCTGGGGCTCTGTGATTTACCAATTACAAGCAGTGGAAGTCTGTGTCTGCCTGTTGCACTTGCACACACCATTATAGTGACACGTTCTTTAAAAGTTTTGTGCCCAGGTGCAGTATTTTCACGTCTGGATACTAAAGATTTATTAGGTCGATTTTTCCAATTTAGCCCGGTCTCATCAGCATTGTATATAAACTCTTCGTCGAATCCTTCCTTTTCCACAAATAGCTTCAATGTGTCAACGAATGTGTTTGCTGAAGGTATGTCAGCGGAAAGCTTTTCCCCATGAATTTCAAATTTTCTGATACCATGTCGACCTTTAAATTTTTCAAGCCAACCCGAACTTGCTTTAAACGTGAAATCTTCATTTAATTTTGTATTGAAAAATATTGCTTTCACACAATAATGGACCAGATATTGGCTGTCCAGTTGATCGTGTTTGTATGAACCACAAAAAATGCACTCTTCGACGTCTGTATTTCTTGATTTTCTCATAACTTTTTGCTCTGAGCTTCCATCTTCTAAGATTAAAGAGTTAGTAAACTGTGTAATATTTTTACTTTGTTTTTTATATCCGAGATGGTTGACGATTCGACACCATATTTATTAGATAGATATGGTCCCGAGTCTCCGCGTTTGAAAGCATTGATTATATCATTTTTGCCTTTTAACGATAATACGACATTCTTTTTGATGACATATCGATAATATTAAAAATAAATATTTAAATCGGGGCCGATAAATTTTTTTAACAAAAGAACGTCCAATGCGTATTGCATCCTTTAGACACTGATTTAATTTTTGTACACAGGATGCAGACTCATATTTCTTTACACGAGAATTTCTCGAAACAAATGCGACAAACAACCAAAAAGAAAACGCGAGCGACAGTGGACCCCATTCTCCTCGTGAAAATAAGCAAATAAAATTGTTTTTGTTTTGTTTTGAGCAATCCGGATAATCGATAGTCCGGATAATCGAAGTTCTACTGTACATTAGTTTTTGATCGTCTGCTTATATGTGTGCAAATTACTTAAGGCGGTTATATTTATAAAATTTATTTTATATATTTATTAATTAATATTATTTATTTATTTATTTATTTAAATATTTATAAAAATCGTGTTCATGATAATGCTCCGCTTAATAAAAGTATCAGTTATAACATGAAACACGAAACAGTCAAAAAGCCCAGTAATTGGAGATCATTTATTTACAGAAAAGATGATCAAAATATGAAATTGAAATAGTTCTACCAGTTAGCTGTGTCTTCACCATTATTTTATTCAAAAATCTGTTGTGCGGTTTCTGCTTGCTTAAAATATGTATGGTAATAAAGTCTCTTCAATTGATTAACATTGCTTGATAGAGAACGCACACGTTTGAACGTCAACGAGTGGATGGGCCAACGAGACCGTTGAATCAATGGTTTATTTGCGTGTTCCCATTAAATACGTGGCTGCTAAGACTTCTTCGCATAATATGTATGTAAATACGAGCGATACGCCTTAATAAGCCCGAAGAACCATACTGACAAAGTGGCGGCTGGACCTGAAATGTTATCTAGAAAGTCAAGTAGAAACGTTGCATTAATATGTTAAGTGTCCTTTCAAACACAAGGACAAACGCAAAAAGAACGGCAATTAATTGTCAAACTTCCGGTTCTTTTGAATTACTTAGTGAATACATAACATGCACCAATTGGGGTGGAAATTATCGACAAACATGAAACACATTACTAAGTTGTTATTAGTAGTGGGATTCAATGTCTTCAAAAAACGCAATTAGTATCTGATAGTATTGTTTGAATAAAGTAATGAACTGGTGTTTGAAATTAATACTGGCCGAAGGAAATGATGAAGTTCCTGTCGAAAATAATTATGGAAAAATATCAATTGCCTCTTTATCGTAGCTCATTGCAACCATTCAATAGAATTTCTTAAGACAAATTAAATGTCATTATTTTCCTACCGTCTATTATAAATGTGGTGCAACAAATGATATCACAAAAATAATGATTTATAGAATTTTATTCAGGTGCATGAAATTTTCATGCCGATTCAAATAATATCTGCTATTAGTTGCATGAATTTAAGACACCTATCCCTCTGAAAACGTGATACCAATGTAAAACCAAAAATTTCTCGATTGAAAATTATTCAAGTCATCCTATTTTTGTTTTCCGGCCAGAACGAAAGGAGAACTTAACAAATGATTTTATGGGCATATTTTTTTATTCAGACGCATGACAGTTGTGAGTGGACTCGTACACCTTGTCTGAAAATTTCCTCTTAGGACATCCTCTTTCCTTAACATAAAATCAAGAATATTTTTCGTGTGGCTTCCATTCTTATACCTGATATCAAATCGCAAAAAAGCCATCTGCACTTCATACGCTCAAAGTAAATATAAAGCTCATAAGTGTGCATGACTTATCGAAAAATTGACGACACATTGAGTGATTGAATGTGGCCCACCTCAAACATATTGACGCCCTATTTTCATCGCAGCCTCCCTTCTAGGCGTCTCAAGATCATAATGATTTCGATATAAAGCGGCTACAGCGGTATGCTCGCATTTTTTGCACTTATTGACTTGCCTGCCATGAGAATACCATGTCATCAATAAGGACTTCTTCTCGAAGGTTCTCGCGTCCTCTGAGCCTATTCTATTCGATGCACAAAGTGGAAAGTTCAAGAGGCTCAGTAAAATTGCTTTGTATGGATCGAGGCTGTCACGCGAAACAAGTAGGTGAGTTGTCGACCCTGTTGGCAAGTAATTTAAGTGTTCTTGTCGACTTTTCTTAAATCATTGTGGATTGGTTTCCTGATGAGCGCTCTTTTCGTTAGATCCTATGGATTAATATCTAAAATCATTGACTTATTAATAATAAGCTATATTGTGACTATTTCTGCGTCCAAATATTTTTTGGACGCAAAAATAGCCACAACATAAATGTCAGCATTATCGAGAAAAAAAAACAAAGTGAGATTTGTAAGTCATATAGAATAAATTCCTTAATATCGCAAGCTTTATCATCGATTTATGTTACTACTGAAAACATGAAATTTGTTCTTTTAGCCTAATAAACTATTGCTCGGTCTCCACACGAATCTGATCCCATAAACCCCCAGTAATACAGCCATAAAGCATCAAATTGCACAGGAAAACGTGATTTTCTTGCCAAACATGCCGTCCCACGTTTTACTGGTTTTTCTCAAATTGAGGAGCAACCGAAATAAACAGAAAATACGTGAAAAGTTCAATTAAATCATCAGGTAAGCACTTCTGCAATTTAAGAGGCAATTACACGGCAGGTCGTAATCTACTTTGCAACAAATCACTCCAATTTGCAAAATGACAGTGAACGTAGAGCTCCTGCCTGTTCGCTACGGATCCATCCTATGACGGTTCTTTGGTGATTTCTTTTTCGCAGAGTGTGTTATCTACGGGGTGTTGGCGTGATAAATCAAAAATCATACAAAAGGCAAACATTGGCCAAGTAAATTTTCCAATCATTGACCACGATATTTTTCGTAGAATTATTGATTGAAAATAACAAATTGAACCATTTGCTTTGGAAATTTGTTTGGAAAGTTTTATCTATGAGGTCTATGAGGACTCGGTAACTTGAAATATACAGAGGGGAAATTTATCGGAAATGACTTTAAATTGAGAATATAGAAATACAAATGCATCCTCCACCTGGCTTAGTAGTTAGAGTTTGTATAAGCGTTTCCCGGAATTAATTGTAATGAAATGACTTTCTTGATTTTTTAAATAGAATATGTTTAATTGTGTTAAGCCTTGGGCTGCCATCCGTCCGGGTTTCCCCGGATTTGTCCTAGTTTGGAACACGTCCGGGGAGCGTCCGGGCGGGGTTTAAATTGTAGTCCGGGTGCAACCCGGAAATGCCTGTTTAACAGCGATTTGCAAAATAAATTTCCAATGTTAAAAAAAGGTGAATATGACTGGGAGGCTTTCTGTACAATTTGTTCAACAAATATTTCGATCGCGAACAAAGGCGTTTCTGACATAAATGAACATTTGAACACACAGAAACACAAAACTAATATGAAACATCAAGCAGGATCTTCAAAAATATCTACATTTTCTACATGTCTTTCAATTCTCTGGATTGTACTTGCGCTCTCAATCGCGAAATCTTTTCGGGGTCAGAAGTAGCTAAAAAACATTCATGTAATCGTACTAAAGCTACAGCAATAGCTACAGGAGTTTAAAGTCCTTTGTCGATTGCCGAACTAAAAAATGACTTACAAAACATTCCGTTTATAAGCGCAGCTACTGATGCTAGCAACCATGGCAGTGAGAAACTGTTTCCTTTGGTAGTTCAATATTTCGATGTTAGAAATGAAGGAATCACTACGAAGCTCCTCGAAGTAGAGACCACAGTAAATGAAACTTCCGAGACCATTTCTGAATTGATCATAAACCAACTTCGAAAACATAATCTTTTGTCTAAGTGTGTAGCGTTCGGAGGAGATAACTGCAATACAAACTTTGGGGGAATAGAACGACAAGGAGTCAACAATGTCTTCTATAAGCTAAAAATAAAACTGAACCCTAACCTGGTTGGTGTTGGTTGCTCTGCACACGTTATTAACAACGCCATTCATCATGGATGTGACTTACTGCCAGTGGACGCTGAGACTATCGTCTTGAAAATTTACAATTATTTTTCTATATACACAGTTCGAACCGAATCCCTCAAAGAGTTCTGTGAGACAGCTGATGTCGAATACAAACAGCTTCTATATCATTCCAAAACTAGGTGGCTTAGTCTGTTTCCTGCAATAGAAAGACTTCTGAAGCTCTTCACTCCACTGAAAGACTACTTCGAAAATATACAAAAACCGCCTGTCGTGATCAAATATTTTTTCCAAAATTCGCTGTCAGAGGCTTATTTGCTTCTAGTCCACTCCATTATGCATATCTTGCATAGCAAAATAGAAAAATTAGAAAAAAGCGACAATTCCGTCTTAGAAACTCGAAACATTCTTGGATCTATAACAAAAAGCCTAGACGATAGAATCAAAGAAAGCTTCGTGCCCTTGAGTATTAGAAGCATTTTAAACAAACACGACGAGAACATAAAACAAGAGTTCAAAAACCGTACTCTGAATTTATATAATGAAATAAAAACGTACATTGAAGATTGGAATCAGCCTCTTCAACAATTTGATAAATTTGACTGGATGTTTTTGCCGAATATAAATGAAAAGACTCAATGGGCTGTTATCGAAGATACTCTTGCATTTTTGAAAGACAAGAATGTAGCAATTAACGACACGAAATTGATAGATGAGTGGGTGAATTTAAAATCTTTTTGCCAAAATCTCAGCGCAGAAGATAAGCTTTCAAATGCTAATCAACAATGGTTACAATTCTTTAGAACATCAAATGCTCATTTATATTCAGAATTACTAAAAATAGCTCAATATTTTTTTTGCATCCCTGCGCACAATGCGCATGTTGAAAGAATATTTTCTCTCATGACGCAACAGTGGACAAAAGAAAGGAATGCATTGAATCCTGAAACAGTGTCGTCACTACTCAAAATTAAATTCAACTTCAGAGGCTATAAGGATTGCACCGAATTCTATAAATTTTTATTAACTAAGAAAGAAGTTCTCAATGCTATTGGTAAATCCGATAAATATAAGCTATTATAACTTTGTGAATTTGATTTAAGATTTAAGTTCTTTTAAAACTAAAGTAAATATTGTTAATTGTATGGAAAAATAAAAAGTTAAACAAGTTTTCATTAATATTGTTATCTTTTATTTAATACCTAAGAAGGTTAAAAAATAAAGCAAAATTACTCACTTGTCGTCACAACAACGATTAAACACACTATTTCATGCAACAAAAGAGACTAAAAATTAAAGTTTTCTTCTATCAAGTACGGAGTAAAATATATTTTAATCAAGATGTAAGTGAATGAAAAAAGTATTGAAATGTCCGGGGTGAAAGCTCCAAAATCAGGGGAACTTACGCTTCCGGTCCTGGGGGGCAGGTTTTAGAGATGGCAGCCCTAGTTAAGCCCATCCCATGCAACAATTTCGTACAAAATTGAGACTACTTACTAACTGCTTTTCTGGTAATGGAACTAAAGTTCTTAAAACCAAATAAACTTGGATTTTCAAACGCATCTTTTTGGGTGCCAGAACTATTTTCATAAAATATATTTACAAGAGACATAAATACGTATCCACAAAATTTTTCTCATCACCTCAGCTTCCGCAATGCTCCATGTGTTCGTAAACGAATCGAGCTTCAGCTTTCTCAATTGAAAATCTATTCATCCAATCAAATTGATATTAAGTTCAAACAAAAGGTCGCTTATCATTGTACAGAGTATTTTCAATACAAATTAAAAACGTACACTATCGCAGTGAATTAATACTGTCGATCACAACAGAAAACCACTTGCCCCTTTCTCATCCATTCTATTATAGAATGAATGTTCAGGCAGCTGCAGTCGCATATACAGTGGCTTCATCGCATAATCGGACAAGCTAGTTTTGGATGTTTGAGTGAGTTTAAATTAAGTAGACATGGACTTTTTATACTTTTTTCGCATTTATATATATTTTAGGTATTTACCTAGCTTAGTATTGAAAAAAAAACATTTATCTTCAATTATTATAATACAAGAACAAAAACAAAAATAATTCAATTTTTGGTGCGCAACGAATAATCGGACAGTGGCTTAATTAATCAAAAAATTAAACAAAAAAACCATTAATATTTGGTTGCAAGCCCCTTGCTTGCCAAAACAGCTTGCAAACGCCTTGGCACTGATTTTACCAAGTTTTGGCACACTTCCGGCTCAATGGAGTTCCAGGCTTCGACTAATCCAACTTTTAGTTGGTCTATTGTATTATATTTATTTTTGTAGACTCTCCTGGCCAATTCTTCCCAGAGATGTTCAATAACATTGAAGTCGGGGCTCTAGGCAGGCGGTTGAATGAGGTGTGGGCAGTTGTGGATCAACCAAAGCTTCGCCACGCTGGAAGTGAGATTGGGATCATTGTCTTGGTAGAAAGCAAAGTTGCTGGCAATACCCAATCTCTCAGCACTTTGCTTAACAATTTTTTTAGAATGTCAAGGTAGCCAAATCTATCCATTTTACCATCTATAAAATGTAAATTGCCTGCTCCAGCGCTCGACATACAGCCCCAAACCATGACAGAGCCCGCTCCGTGCTTTACAGTCGCCTTAGTGTTTTTTTGGATCAAATTCTGTGTTTGGTGTACGCCACACATACATCTTACCATCCGACCCATGCAAATTAAATTTGATTTTATCAGTGAACAACACCTGAAAATATTGCAAAATATTAAAAAAAAAATCGATTTTATATACGTATTCCATCAAATTACTTGCTTCCAAAAATCTGGTGCTTTTAACAGGTACTCCTTGGCAAATCGCACACTACATTTTTTTCTGGCAACTGTTCCATGGTAGTTATACTTGTGCAACGTGTTTCGCACAGTATTTAAGCACACATCCTTTCCAGTGCGGTCCTTCAAGGCTATTTTTAATTCTTTCGCCGTTTTGAAAAGATTTTGTTTAACTTCTCTAACTATAATTCACTCTATTAATATAGTGCCTTGCCTTTTTCGACTCTTATTTTCTAGCCTGAACTCATCACGGAATCGCTTAATAATATCTTATACAGTTGATTTGCCTCTACCGACCAGTTCAGCAATTTCTCGGACAGTTTTTCCTTCAAAATTCAGCCCGACTATCATTTGTCTTATTTCCACCGTAGTTTGCTTTCCGTTTGGAGACATTTTAATGAACTTTCTAATATGTTGCACTGCAAAGACTAACCACAACTCATAACGACAAACACAAGCAAGTTTCAGGAAGAAACTTGCAAAACAACGGAGCTTTTCCATTGATGTTTTTCTTTGTCCGATTATTTGTTGCGTGCCACAAATTGACTTATTTTTGTTTTTTTTTTGTTGTATTATAATACTTGAAGATAAATGTTTTTTTTTTCATACTAAGTTAGGTAAATACCTAAAATATATATAAATGCGAAAAAAGTATAAAAAGTACATTTCTACTTAATTTGAACTCAATCCAACATTCAAAAAGAGCTTGTCCGATTATGCGATGTGGCCACTGTATAACAAAAGTACTAGTCGATTGGCGAACATTGTCGGGTCCCATTAGAATGCTGACTGAGTTCAGATTTTCCACAGTATGAATTTCGAAAATAAAAGTAATAAATTGTGGATACTCGCTTATAAACTGGCTTCAAATCTTTTTCGTACATGTTACTTAAATACAAATTGCTGCGGGCTAAGGAGCTTTCGTATTGAATCAAGCATTTTGGCTGAAATATTTCTGAATTATTTAAGAGAAATACTTGTTTGGAAAAAGTATGTTCAATAACTTAGATAAAGATGCAATATTATGGATAGAGTTGCTGATAACATGCTCGACCATATCTACTTGCAGGCAATTGATCTACACTGCACGGAAAGTTACGCATAATCATCAATTTCAGAAGCAGAGCCTATCTATCATTGTTTCGATAAACTTGTCAACTGATTAGTCTTGTCGACACCAGGAGTTCAAACGACATCTTCCTTTACTTACAGATGCTCTACGCAAGAAAAATAAATATCTATTTTCCAAAAGGTTTCCCCCTTCAGAGTATTCCGATTCCAACGAAAGTTAATTTAAACATTGAATAATGGAACTCGATTAGAAGTCGATAAGGAGGCGTAGATAGTGATTTGTTTAGACAACGATATTTCGGTTCGGAGTCAGCTACATATCTCAGTCATTCGGAAACTGGCACTTTTGAGGAAAAATTTCTATAGATATCGTTTGCTTATGAAGAGGTTATCTTTTTGTCAGATAAGAATGTAAATAAAAAGTCTTAGTGCCAACTGAAAACTTGATGGGACGGTTGATGACGTTAATTTAAACGATGAAATCCAATCAACCGTGTCCCATTGTAAATATTCAATTATTTGAAAGGTGTTTGTGGTGAAACTATTTCGTTTTTTGAAGGAATGATTTGTAAAAGTAAATGTTTAATGGTCGGATTATTGCTAGTTTTTCCGTTCTAGAAGTGCACTTATAGAAATTAAATGAATTTATTTCTATTATGCAGTTGAATTCTGCCAAATATGTTGCAGTTTAAAGTTGCTAAGGAAAATCTACTTCAGATAATAACAATTGACGAATGAACAAGTTCGTAAATTAGGGTTGCACCAACATGTATTTACTATCACATCCTTCTTCTCCTAAATTTCCCATAATTGCTGCTTAAATCGAAACATAATAGCGAAAAATAGTTGACAAAGGTGATGATGATTCCAAATAATTTTGTTTTTCTTTTTGCAGAAAAGCAAACAATTGCGTTTTTCTCAGTCTCATCTCAGTTTCATCAAAAGGGTATTTATTTACAAAATTCTTTTGAATCATTAAATAATCCGTCGCTATGACGTGTATTAAGAATGGAATCTCGGGTTTCACTGCCAAAGCTATTCAAAACCAAGAGCTTTTTTCGATAACCACAGTGAAAAAAGCAAGGGGATCTGTTAAAAAGGATACACTCACCGTTATATCAGCTATGAATATTCAAACAAATGAAAAAAATGAATTCTAAAATTTTATTGAAAAGTAAAAATATTAATAACACTATGATAGGTACTACTCAAGGAAAAGAAGCACGATGACAATTACAGTGGCACTATGTACTAGTATCGAGTGCACATCTAGAGACTATCTCTGTAACTATTGTATTGATTAACTTTCATTATCGCTAAGTATTTGATGCGTAGGTATATCGCTACCAGAAGTTCATACTTACCCTACCGCTATTGGATCGGTCCAAGCGCTAATGGGTTTGTTTTGTTGTTTTAATGATTAAAGCTTATGACTGATTAAACAGACTAAAATAATGAAACAATATATATAGGGTGTTTTTTAGGCGTAGAACTTTTTAAACAAATCAAACATAAATTAATTATTGAAATGGCCATTTTCGTCTTTATTAGCTTGCAAATTTCATAGCATTTAGTGCTTAAAAGAATTTCTGACATATGACTACCGCAACTGCAAAATGATAGCAAAATTTGACAGTTACAATGACAGATATTTCCATTGGAAGTTTTATGTCTCTTAATTATCACCCTCTACTTGACAAAAATTACTTAATTTGATTTTCGGCTTAGGTTTTCGTAGTTACTTTTCTTTATCAGTAAGTTCTTTGGAATCAATGCACCATTTTCCCACACTCAATATCAAAAGCGTAAAGCTCCTCATACATCTTTCAGCATATTCTTAATAAAACTATCAATACCTTCTTGGAAACGTTGAAGACAAATCTTGTTTTAAGAAGGACACTTCGTTTCATAGGCGTAGAAATTTTTACACTTACACGTGGAAACACTGAAGTACACACTCGCATCGTCCTTCGACAAGCAGTGCTATCAGCATGTACGTCACAATTCCATCAATGAGAATATTTAATTTGCATTTATATATAAAATTAACATATATATAAATAATGTGTGAATGTTATATTGATATTTTCCCCGTTATCGGATTAGTTTTCGTTTGACATCGTTCAATTTAGATAATGAAATTTCATCTGTGGGAGCGAGCTCAGGTGAAATGCAAATCCTCTTGGAACTCGTTTGTTATGACATTAAATTCATAACCGAACATTTTGTATGGGTGCTTGAATTTCATAAGCAGCCACAAAGTCTCTCCAATGAGAAATTGCACTAATTATAACATAAACGTACGTGGGGATTATAGTTTGATAGTTAAACTGCCAGAAGAAGTGGCTGAAGATAGCATGGACCATGGATAGAATCAGTTTGCTTAAGGGAAAAACTTTTTCAATTTAACATAAACTTGTGAGTCTACGGGGAAATTTATTGCTAGTTAACATTGAGATTATTTATTTGGTAGTGCAGTATCATATGATATGTAAAACACCAAGCTTTTAAGGTGATTTTGGTTGTATTTTGCGCAACCAGTTCTTCTTCGCGAAGAATCACACATATTATAATATTCGGAACTATCTTTGATAGGGAAGGCAGTAGTATGTCGATTCTATAACTGGACAATTACATCCATTTAGCTCAATTCTTCAATCAGCAGCAGAAGATCACGACGAAAGGAGTGTCTAATGTGTAGATTATTAAAGCACGAACATTCAAGAAGTGAAATGGGCGGAGAAAATCGCCATTGCCGCACATAATAGTACATTATTTTTACGTCTCTTATGTACTGTGCGTAAAACTAAATTAGTCCTCGATTCTGCTATTTATAAACCAGTTAGTTGCATGTATTGTACTGCTGCTTAGTACTTCTTCCGTCAGACTGCAAACGGCCAGAGAATGTAACTAACTGATAGTAGTTTAGTTTTAGTGCCCATTTTATTTCACTGTTAAGTACACTCTTTGAACGCCGCTTTGGCGTTTTCAATTTATCACATATTCTTGCGTCTCCCACTCAAAGAAGTCTCCAAAAATGCGGATGTGAGTAGTTGGCTCACATAGTTTCTTTCAATCGTCGTTTGGACTTGAGCAAATAATGCTAGTTTTCATATTGACCCCTGGGAACTCCTAATATGATAAATTCCAGAGTTGTATTGCCCGTGTGCTCGTGAAGAACATGTGAGCCAGAGCGCCGCGAGCGAAGTTTACACCCGATATACGCGTACGTGCATTGCGTTCGGTTTTATTTACAAGATATCGAAAAAAGGCATACCTACTTAGTACCGCGAGTAAGAAAAGGTCATTGGATACCAAAGTCTTGCAATTCACACTCATGCGGTGGATGCTTTGTTCGCTTATGTATGGGAATGCGATATGTACTTGAAACCGCTCCTACGTTCGAATACAGCCCAGAACCAGGGCTGCCAAGTTGGGGATTTTCACCCCCATTTTGGGGTGTTTTACATACCGTTGGGGAGAAATTGGGGGTCAGTTAATTATTTTTTTATTTTGGGGGTGAAATGGGGGTTTTATCAAATTAATCAATGGTTTGCAAAATGTAATTTATGTATTCTGGTTCACTTATTGCACACTAAAAATAATTTTTATTGTGCCATTCGAAGACTTCAAGTATTGGCATATCCTGCAAATTATCATTGATACCATGGCTGAGATAAAACTCCACACTAGCAAGAAGCTTTCATCAAATTTAATTTATTTATATATTTTATTACTTTCAGTGTCAGTTATACTATTATAACGTTTTATTTTGTTCAATACTGTTTTGGAAGTTCGACCAACTATTTCAGCGATTTTATGCACAATCTTACCGATTTCAGATTGCTAAATTATGGCTTTTTTAAATTCAATTGAAGTTTGAGTTCCTCTTGGTGTCATATTGCTGCCATAATGTTTTAAACATAGATTATGCTCAACAAATGATGAAGAAACACTTTCTGATGATTTCTCACACCCTTCAAATTATAAAAGAGAAGTCAGCTCTAGTTCGTTAAGGCAACGCAAATCATGTTAGTGCGTGTTCCATTTTATCTTTAAATTTTAAATGAATTTTTATAGATTTATTTGTTTCAACCCATCTACAATTTAAGAATATCATTTAATATTACATATTTCAATAAGTTACACATGAACCTCCAAAAATATATTAAAAGTTTTTCTTTAATTTCATTATGCTGCTACTTGTGTTAATTTTAAGTCTCGAAAGTATATTTGTTCTATTTTGACTTTAACTCACTATGAAATACATGGGGCATCCCTACGAAATGCTGAACTACCAATTGTAGCAACTTGGCGCTGTCATCGTTTAGTTAAGTTTATAGTATATGTATATGTTTGTATTAGTGTTAAATAAAGAAAAAGGATTCGCTTAGAGTCGAACCTCAGCGATAGTCACACGCGTTGGGATTGTAGAAGAAATACAGTTTCCAGCCCACGCTAACACAAGCAGCTATCTCAGCGGTTTCCAGCTATACGACGCAAGCAGCCATATACAGATGAAAATTTGCTTGTTACATATAGTTATTTGACAACATTTTTTGCTAATTATCGATGTTTTTTGTATGAACTTTTTAAAAAAAGATTGCTCTCAAATTATTTGGGGTTTTTTTAAAAGAAATTCGTCCGATTTGGGGGTTTTTATTGAAGTTTTTGGGGGCGAAGAGTGAGAAAAACCTGGTAACCCTGCCCAGAACACTAGTCGGACGCACAAGAGCACAGTTGGTTTGGGGCGCAGCGCAAGAAGTTGGTTGGAAGTCAATTGAAGAATCCAAAGTCGATCCGTAGAAATATGAAGCTTATTCAATGATGCTATGCAAGTGCATGAAGAAGTACATTAGGCGTATTGAATTACTGCCCAGTACACGCTACTAGTATTCATCGACAATGCTATATTTTATGCATGTGGCATGGCTAGTGGTGCAATGCTATCAGAAGTATATCAAGTAATTTGTGTCATGTGCTCGGATATTATTAACCATGAAATTATATTCTATTGGTTTTATAAATGAGAGAGAAAGCTATACTGTCTGCTGATCTAATTTTTTGAATGTTCGATTAACTTTGCATAAAATGCAATCGTGGCACTATGTTCACTAGCGGATTGAGTAAAAATAAAAGTTTACCAGAGAAGTAATTTTGAAGTTAAAAGCTTATTAGTTAATTGTAAGACACTGATTTCCTTGGTAGCGCTTTTTAAGTTTCCGTAGAAAATGAAATTTTGTGTAGGCAAAATCGCACTGACTTGAAACTGAGTATGAAAAAATTAACATTAACCATCGATGACGATAAATCTACGAATCAGATTGTGAGACTTAAAAAATTCAATAAATTATTATTAAATACAGCAAAATAGTAACTATAATAAAATGAACAATAAACAGTTTAAATATTGTTACGAATAGCTGGTTGTACAATACAACATATTGCATGGAAACTTTGGTCAACGAGCAAAGCGTCAATGTTTTATCATTGATTAAATTGTACAAACTTTCAGTTAATACCGATGTAAATTGCACAAAATTTTTCACAACTTACGATGAACTTGTTTCGCGTCTATCAAAGTGAGTTGCTCCTCTAGCCTCCAATGAAATAAAATTGACCAAAACTAGTAAGAAGTGCGATATGTCGTACTTTACATGACTGGCGATCGTATTATTATCATTATTGCTGCTATTTGGATCAAAGCCATTATTTTACAGGATCAATTGTCGAAGATGTCGAGTAGATATGTATATGAACTCTGCTCGTTTACGTTACTTACATATGTAAAACCTCTCTCATACAAATAAAATGTTGTAATTGAAATATAGACAATTTTCAATAACCGCATCACATTCCCAACGACTGGCAGGCGTACCATAGTCTTGGACTATACGACTTATGCGACAAACATCATGAAATTGTTCAATTTCGTTATTACTCGTGACCAAGTAATCGTATTATGAATCATTGCTAACATTTTAATAGAGTTTCGTTATGCAGTTTGCGAATACAGCTGTGTCCAGAGTGGTCCTGAAAGTCTAAAACGCTCCTAATGTCATGTACTACGCTTATTCAATAAATGTAATGTTTATTTGATTTTACGGGTCGATTTGGACCCAAATGGACAGAGTTGAAAGATTTGTTTCAGTAATCTCTCTAATTTTCGATAATTTTGCGAGTTACACGTAGAATATGATGGATTTAATCATTAACGTGTGCATAATGGTATCAATATCGGTTACTATTCGCAGATAATCTTAACACCATTGGAAATGCAAGTCACATGATTGATTTCTAAATGAAAAATTTTCATATGGCAAAAGTTGTGTGATGTTTTGTATATAGGTGATGCAGATAAATAGTTTCATTTTGAAGTTCGATATAATTTGTAGATTTTACACTCAAATTCGATAACTTACACCGGCTGATACTGTTCGGCTTTTAAGTTCTAAATATTACATTTGAACTAAACATTTCAATAAAAGCTATTCGCATTTTCCTCAAAGGAATGTATCCGATGAACATATTAAATTTCATAGCAAGTGTTGCCTCTGTGGCAATAAATAAAGTCTAAAAGCTCCTGGTGATCTTTTATTTGAAAATTTCGAAATACAAATATCAGCAAATATTTTGCAACAACTTTAGGCGTCACGAAGTTGCAAGTTTCTCATAAGCTTCATAGCTCATATTTTAATACATCATGACCATTGTCTTGCTACACAACACAACAGTGTAATTTCATAAAGCTGTTGAGTTAAGATTGTTCAAATCTTTGTTTCGTAAATATGAAGCACAATCTCAATTTATCATCAGTGGCCGTATAGATATTTATTTCCATTTGTTTGTTGCATTATAGGTAATTAGTAGTAATCTTAACAGGTTTGCAAAAAGGAATTTCACAAAATGTAGATCTACATATTAAGCATTAAACCTCAATACAATCTAAATGTGCATCAAATACACAGGATATAATATTTCTATTCGAGAACTCGCCATCCGTATGCAGCCTGAGATGTTGTTTCTAGCTTCCGATATTTTGGGCAAAAGCAATCTTAGGTTTAATTTGATTACGCCACAAAATCTACTGTGCTATTCTCATTGTTTTGTTGTTGCCAACGGAATCCGAATGAGAGTGAAATACATAGTATGGAGCGAGCAACAAATGTGATATCTCATCAAAATATCGAGATATGATTAGAACGGAAACCGTACTTAAATTCTACCACTAGTACTAAACATTCTCCTCATCGAGATTGTATCCGTTTGTCGGAACTATATGCCCGGAAGCAAATTGGGTTATCCCAAGATTCTAGCTTAGTATTCATATATTCATCGAAACTATAGGTCAGCTCCTACTTTCCTTCATGCGCTTCCAAGTGTTTCCTCAATTGACGTCACGGCGAATGTAAAGAGTCTTGCGGCTGATATCCTTAGTTTTATTGTCATCGTCAAGAACAATTTTCGATTTCAGCTAGGTTCGTCCCTAAATATGACAAAATCGTGTAAAGAATTATGACGAAAATATAGAATTTATCGATCGGATAATCATTTATTGATTTTCATATTTTCCAGGATATTGAATAGAACCCCATGGTACTCTACTCCGCCGTTTATGAAAATAAATAATAGTTTTTTTTAATCTCTCATGAAATAACCTTCTTGCTTTCAAAGAAAAAGATAAAAAAAAAAGGAATTTAAACGAAGAAGATAAAAGTAAAATCCAGTATTGCAGTTTATAGAAAATCTTGTTCTCATAAATTGAGCCGAAAACTGTTATGGTATTCCTTTGAGCTTACAGACTGATATTGAACCTCTAGTGGTATATCCCGAATAAAATTTGGTTCGCATGGGGGCGCATTAATCATGTAACGCTCAACCCCATGTATTAAACGGCACTTCGACGGAAACACGTACCCCGCCTCTAAATTATAGTCGGGATACCTAATTATATAAATGGATAGTTGTGTATGTATGGGCAAACAAAAATTTGATCGTGGAACAGGTCCGCGTTTGCCAACATCTAGGGTTGAAATTTTTCCCATAATATCGAAAAAAATTGGTCTTTCGAAAAAAGAAGGTCCATTTACTAAGTATGCTTTCCTACCATGTTTCTTTGTGAAATTTGCATTTTTGGACAAAGTGTTACGCGCACTTTTACCCCCGAAGCCTCTAATGGCTGCGGGGTGGACGGTCGTGCCCGGCGTCTTTGCCCGCGAAGAGGGGCGGGGTAATTTTGATATTGTTTTTGGGCGCCACCCAGTCGTGCGCCGACAACCGTCCAGCGACCGAAACCCTGACTGGGGTTTGGTTTGGGTCGCGACACTGAAACCCGCGCAAGGAACCCGAAACTAACCCAACACCGTGATCAATTTATAGAACAAAAAAAAAAGGAAACGCACTCCACTTAGGCTTACAACTCTGTATATTAGGTTCTAGTATGAACACGTCTAACTTAAAGTTAAAGCTTACTCTACTTACTATTTACGCCGTTGATTGTCCGTGCAGGGAAGCTCGTCGGGGTCGTGAAAAGTTCTCGTCGGGCCTTATCCTTGTCGCGCCCCACACGCCGCCCTCGCCAATTTCCCTATCGCTCGACTGTCGCTCGCTCGCTCGTTCAATCGTCGTGCCCCCTTTTGTCTAGGGCTTCGCTGATCGGAATTTACGGAAGTCCACTTGCACCGTTTTCGATCTAAATACAGCACTTTACCCCTGGCTGGGCCGCGTACATACGAAGTCGCCTCCTGACACCACTTTTTCCCAGCGAACTCGAGATAATTTTCTGACGACGACCACTCTCACCATTCACGATCCAAAAGAAGAAAAGAAAGTCGCCTCCTGACACCACTTTTTCCCAGCGAACTCGAGGTAAATTTCTGGCGACCACTCTCACCATTCACGATCCAAAAGAAGAAAAGAAAGTCGCCTCCTGACACCACTTTTTCCCAGCGAACTCGAGGTAATTTTCTGGCGACGACCACTCTCCCAATTCACGATCCAAAAGAAAAAGCCCTCTTCCTTTGTTCCCAGCTATATTCATCAATCCGGCCTAACGGATCAGCTCCTTGCGGAACTCTTCCAGTCCCCATTCTGGTTTTGGAACCACTGGTGTGGGACTCACTGGGCTGGAATCAGCTGTCTGCGCAACGGCCATCTTGGCTTTTTCGCCACCAATGATGTCACTCCGACATTTCCCAGTGACAGCTCGCGTCTGTTGTTATTGTTTACAGCGGTTCTGTCGTGAGTCTTCAGATTCGGGGCGGCCGTATTTAAATCAATCTCGGGTACGTTTGGTGCTTGGACGACTGAACGATTCAGCATCGAAGTGACCAGATTTGTGCTGCCGCCACGCGATGTGCTTGGCGAAAGGATATGATCCGTGGACAATAGACGTTTGCGCGATGTCGCCGACGGCGAGGACAATAGACGTTTCCGTTTGGCTGGTAACGATGCGGTGCCACGACGATCGTTGCGTTTCTTTTCTCGATAGCATTGGTTTTATCTTCTTCGGAGATGGAGTTTTCTTGACCGGCGTATCCGTTTCCGTGCTGTCTTCACCGTCACGCAATCGATTGAATTGATCCTCAACGGATTCCGAGTTGGCAGTGGATGTAAAGTGTTCGTCTAGTCGATCAATTCATCAAGAAGACAGTATGTATTATTGAATGATATACAAAGTTTTGAGTGGTGTCCGGTAACTAGAATCGTTTCATCCGCGTTTACGTATAGTTGCTGATTGGTCGGTCATCGATATAATTAAGAGAAAAGGAGGAAAACATATGACGATGAGTTTGTGTAGTGGTTTTTCTTCGCGACTTCTTGCGATGCTTGACGTCGATGATTTCCTCAGGGATAGCTCGGTGAAGTTCTCCTTAAACTAGTAACTACTTATCTTTTACTTACCACTATTGAACTAGTTCCTAATCTCTACTTGATTCTACCATTCTTGCCTTCAATGATGAGTTTATATAATCCAATTCTTAAATTAAAATTTCTATTCACTTCAATTTCTTAAACTACTCTACGAGCCTCAGTGGAGTGGTGTTTGCGCTATTTACGTTTGGCGGGTGGTCTGGGTTAGACCTGCAGGCTTTTTGACCAGAGTCCTGATTGGCTTTTTGACTCAAGTCAAAGTCAATCAGGACTTCTTTTTTTTCGGTAAATTTATAAACTATTCGGTCGCAGCGAAATGCGACCGTAACAAAAGTTTTCTTAAACTGTTTTTTTCGTTATATATCCAAAACTGTTAACCTTACGTGAACAACTTTCAATATCAGTTATGTAACGTTAAATTATCAACCAAACTTTCGGTGGGTGTTTAATGTAGGATTTGTAGTGGTGGATTTACAGTGAAGATGTACATCCGAATGCCAAAAACCGCATCACAAATCCTACTGCGGCAAACCCTATCAAAACCACATGTCAGTTCGTGATTGCGTTTTAATGGCTTGCATCTGAATTCTTACGGCCGAAATTCTTAATATAGTGGAACTCAAGCATGCACGTATACTCAAAAGTTTAGATCAATCAGTATAAAGTCAACCCGTTGAGGGTTAATAATTGATTTTTTTATTAAGTAAAGCAACCATAGATTCTTGAGAACATTGACATTTTTAACTTACCAGTTCTCAGTGGGAAGTTTTTGTAATGGGGTCGATTTTGCGGCATTTGACATATCTCCACGTTTTAAGGTCTCTAGAATCCAAATCCATCGTTTTTAGAGAGATGTCTGCATGTGTATGTGCATACGTTCGTGCGTAATTATTTTTCGTCTCGATTATCTCGAGAACCAAAGATGATATTGTGGGGCCGGCCTCGTTCAACGCTTAATTACGTAACTTAAAACTGATTGAGTTTTCAGCAAAACGGGTCCAGCCGTTTTTTATCGACGATGAAAAAATTGATAAAATAGAAAAGCTAGCCTAATTTTAAAACTGATGAAATGCACGATTCATTCGTGCAAATTTCAAATACCTTCATAGTAATATTTTTATTATGGTATGTTTTAGTAAAATTTTGACCAATGTTGTAAAAAATGTTATTATAAGAATTGTTACAAACAAAAACAAGACCTATTTATAGAACTCCAATCTTGCATTATAACGTTTGAGAGAATGACAGTAGTGACGCTAGTGCAGATAATAATTAGATGTTGTTATAAAATATTCAATAATAAAAATAAATCATTGTTTATTTATTCATCCCACTAGGAAGTTAATGGTGTGGGCCGTAAGGGTCGCATCTAGACCACTTTTGGTCTTTTTCTTTTCAGCTGGTCACATGCCAATGTCTTCAACTAAATAACACGCTAAATGAAACAATGAGTGAGTAATATTGTGCAATCTTCATTGATGGTTAAATATTAATATTAAACGAAAATATCTAATGCTCATTTGCTTAAACATTAAACATTTTATCTGCATTCTTTTTTGATATGCACAATCTAATTTTAAATTAATAATATACGACTAATAGATGTTATCACCAAAATAAGGGACGTTTCAAATAAAGTTCTGATAAATTTGAATCAACTGTTTTATCCTGCGTAATATTGTAAATATTTTGGCAGTAAGAACCGTTTCTATGTCATGTAACACATAGGTATACAGAATTCTTTCAGTTCGTTCGAGTTTATTTTGTTACAACAGCGATTGAGCGCGTCTCCATTATAAAATGACACCGAATGCTCGTCCTACACTTCAAGTCATTGAGCTCAATTTTCTAATACAAAATGTAATACGAAAATAGGACGTGACGTCTTTATGTTGAAGTACGCTGAGTAGAATTCAAGGATCCTCAATTTTCCTCATCATCAAATGTAATTTTCCATCGACTTTCCACGCTCCCTTTCGATTGGTTTATTCGCCGTGTCGACGTGTTCAGTTCTCCACTATTCTCCTAAATGCCTCGCCTCGGAATTCCTAAGATTCCAAGAGCTCCTCTTCGGTGATTACGGAAATATGTATTTTGGTAAGAAAAAAGGAAATAAACTTGATATGTGGCATCAATATTCTGCAGGCACACAATCACCGATTTCTCCAGTATGAAGTCGCTGGTATAACCATAAACTGATTGTATGTAATTCAGCGGCTATTAAAACTTAGGTAATGTATCTACTTACAAACGAAATGAGAAATGTGAAATGTGAAATCAATAAAATAAGAATGTTTTCGTTACGCCACATGAACCGACAGAACTCGATAAGATGAGTTTTCCTTTCGCAACTCGACGTCTTGGAATGCTTGTGCCTCTCGTATCGAAGTTCAATATGGACAGTATAATCTTTTCAAGTTATTTTCTACTCTTTGAACGATTATGAACTAATGAATGGATTTAAGCCGATAAATCTAGACTGTTTTAATGATCTGGTTTTGTTTCATGAGCAAATAAACAAATCACATGTACTGAGCAAGATTTTCGTGAAGCACAGGGCATCCTCATCCAGAAGTCGTTGTTGGTTCATTTATTCACACGTTCAAAAGTGTATGATTCTAGAAGCTATGCACGGAAATCCAACCACCGTCAATTTTGTAGCTTCTGAGGAAACAAGCCAGGCATTCTCATCATACATATGTACATACACTTAGCAGAAAAAGTCTGCGTACACAAACTAAAATTTTGTTCTCTTCATAAAAAATCAAGAAATAAATAATTTTTTTAATGAACATGTATTTTTCATTGAAACAATAATTCGTTTTATCGGTCTTAACATAAAGTGTGTTCCTATAAGCTTATTATAAAAATTATAAAAATTAAAAAACAAAGGAAGGAAAGCTTTATGATAACGAAAAAGTCTGCGTACAAAAATATTTACTTGATTGCAAATTGATATCAAAACTTATTCAATCTGAATTAATAGCTGGTAGGATATTCTCTTCTTTTTATAACTACCATAAGCCATAAAGGAAGGAAAGCTTTATGATAACGAAAAAGTCTGCGTACAAAAATATTTACTTGATTGCAAATTGATATCAAAACTTATTCAATCTGAATTAATAGCTGGTAGGATATTCTCTTCTTTTTATAACTACCATAAGCCGCTTTAGCATTGAATTAACAAGTTTATCAGTCTCATCACTGCTAATTTTCTCCCATTCTTCGGCGATACCTTTTTTCAAATGTTGCTTGGAAGTTAAGGTGTATTCCCGGATTTTCCGCTCCAACAAATCCCACAAATGTTCCATGGGATTTAAGTCGGGGGATTGTGGAGGCGTTTTAAGCTAATTGGGCACATTATAAAGCAGCCAGAGTTTCACTACTTCCGCCTATGTTTGGGGTCGTTATCCTGCTGGCATAAAAAATTGTTCTGGAGTCCCAATTTTTCGGCACTTTTATTTAAATTGTGCTTTAAAACGTTCATGTAGTCTATTTTATTCATTATAGACTCAATGAACTCCATTCTGCCCACTCTATTGCAAGCCATACACCCCCACACCATTACTTCACCACCACCATGCTTGACAGTTGGGTATAAATTTTTATTGTTGAAAGCAGTTTCCGGCTTTCGCCAAACAATCTTCCGCCCTTTGATGCCAAAAATGCAGAACTTGCCTTCGTCCGAAAAAATCACCTACTTCCAAAACGCTGGCGGCTTGTTAACGTATTCCATTGCAAATGCCAGTCGCTTAATTCTGTTCACTCTGGATACGAGTGGCTTCTTGCGTGCAACACGGCCGTGGTAGTCCTATTTTTTCAATATTTTGCGAACAGTATCGACGCAAACATGTTTATGAAACTTTTGCGCAATATCATTTCGCAGTGCCGATGCAGTTACACGAGGATTAGCTTTCACAGATTGGATAATACTGCGTTTTTCTCTTCTTGATAGCTTTGGTGGCCGTCCTGATCTGGGCTTTGATGCTAATACTCCTGTTTTTTTGTAATTGTTAACAACTCTTTGGATGGAGGAATGTGTTCTTTCGATGATTTGGCCTATTTCGCGATATGTTTTCCCTTTTCGCCATAGGTCAACTATAATTTTTTGCTCGCTAGTATTAATCTCGCTTCTTTTGGTTGCCATGATGAAACTAACAACTTTTAACACGCGACACCACTTTGTCAGCACGCTTATTTGAACACAATGTGCTACTGAAACTTCAAAGTAGTATACAAAACAAAGGTTTGGTGTCAAAACATCGGGAATTCCCCTTTTTATATTTTGTACGCAGACTTTTTCTGCCATACTCAGCGTTTATTTTTCAGAAATTTAATTTTTATAATTATTGGGTTAAACTTATATTCATGAAGTGTATCTATCAGGATAGTGAAAACAATATTGTATAAATAAAAAATAGATATAAATAAAAAAAAACTTTTGTATTTGGTTTTTCATAACAAAATAAAATTTTTACTTCATGTACGCAGACTTTTTCTGCTAAGTGTATATATGAATGATCATAAATATGTGGGGTGCGGGGTCTGTTTGATCCTTGTTTACAAATATTCTTCTCTAATAACAAATAATGAATATGCTGGATTTGGCAGTATTTTCGCAGATAGCAAAATTGGAAAGATGATTCATAATGCTGAATAATTATTACTTTATTTCATTGCAATATCAAAATTAAGTTTGTTCTTCTCGATCTTTGATCTTCGGAAAGAATTAGTCATTAAGCTTCAACGCTATCCTTTTAAATGACACGGAAAACTTTGTTTCCAATTATCAAATAAAATATTTTGAAATGTTATCTAAACTAAACCGTTCTCCTTGCAGTCCAATGCTTAAATGAATTTCTTACTTTTCAAGGAGTTTTGAAATAACCAGAAAATGTCGAAAACCGAGAGAGTTGTTCTAAAATGAAGTTTGACATTCTCTCATTGAAAGTATTTCAAAAATTTCGTCGAAATACACTCAAATATTTGCGATTGTGTTCGAATTTGTCAAGCCTGTCACAGGGGGTATTTTCTTCGTAACATTCTACCACATCTTGAAGTGGACAAGGCAGATGAAAGTAATCAAAATTTCCGTTGCAGATGTGATAGCGAAATTCCTTTCACTCTCACTACTCACTCCCTACTTTTACAACGCGGAGTTATTGTTTTTCAACAGGAAAGATTATATAAAATCATAGTGTGAAAATTAATCATAGTATCGATTGTGAAAAAAAGCCGTTTTACCAAATCGAATATGGGAAATAGCACGCTACGCCCTAAATATCCGTAGTTATATTGCACTTTCTAGGTATTTTTTTCAGGTCATCTTGTATTTGATCCATAAGCTGAAATATACACAACAAAGCGAATATTTTTAGCGATGTGTGCGAATTTCTGTTTGTCCTGAAAAATGATTAAAATACAGTCCTTAAATCATGTTTAGGATATGGATATTACGAAAGAAACTTCATTGCTTTCCATAGGTGATTAAAGAAAAAGTATTCAGTAGCTTTTCAGACAAGTCAAGCTTATGATTCATCAACACCATTTATATGTAGGACCGTCGTTTTGTTGTCATATGATCCTCTTATTTCCGAAAAAATCTTGTCAGAAGCTATATTATTATTTTAAAGTAACTTTCGTATTGACAATTACTGAATCAGCGCTCAATTCTGTTCATCAAAAAATATACTGCGATGTAAAATTGATTTTTTCATAAAAAAGATTGTCAAATCATCAATGCGTTAGATGAAAATATGACTGAAATTTAGTGTAAGACGAGCAGCAATACATTAAAATTGATGGGATACAAAATATAAATGACAATCAATTTTTATATAGCGAAAAGGCAATATAAAAGAAGCGGCAGTTATGCGTGAAAGCTTTTATCAATAAAACTTGGCTGTTACTTTATCAATATGAAAAATCATATATGAAGGAAACAAAGTGAGACTTCGTTGATGCCTTATCAAAAAATAAATAGCAGCAGATCGATCCGATAGAATGTGATTTGCTGTTTCTGTAAAAAAAAAAGTCGAGACATCATCATTATTTTAATGTCGCCATTAATCGCTTCATTGGTTATTGCGTATGAATTATATGAAGCTCTTAGTATACTTGCACCCTGAAGCGAAAGTCCGAAATTGTCGAGCGAAAAACTAGTGGAAAGTGAAACAAAGAAATTAACTGAATATGATTCAATCCAAACTTTAGATGCAAGCTTGTTCTTCGATTAACATTTCCTGAAGAACTTAATTTGTAATGCTCTTTGAAATATGAAGCAGAAAGAATGTTGAACAGGTTTCCCACGATAAGACTAATCCTCTTATAACAATATTCCAACTATTAATTTTTCGATTTTACAAAATGTTATTGATATTTTCGAGATATTTAATCAAACCAGTCGACGAAAAATGTTCCGCCCACACTAATGTAATATTCGTAAATGCGATAAATTACTTCAATTTTAGTAAAAACATTAGTTCGATATATTAGGAAAGATTTGAACCTCCTAGTCCAGCCGACAACTTTCGCCTACTAGTGTGCTTTTTTTGGTTAGCAACTTCCTAACACTATGCTTGCACATTGATGGAGGTTCATTCACTTCCAGATTAAAGGCTGGTTCCATAATTTAATGAAGTGGTTTCGGGGTGACGGACGGCATCCTCTTCAGATGCTGTCATTTACCAGACAGCACGACCACGATTAGGCTTATTGATGAATTAAGCTCATCATACTTCAACTAATTTTTATAATTATTTGTATCCGCGAAGTATAATGACTGTCAATTTTTAGTTCGTATGTGCCTACGTCGCTATTGTATATAAAAAATGCACACTAGTAGGCGAAAGTTGTCGGCTAGACTAGGAGGTTCAAATCCTTACTAATATATACAACAGCGACGTTTGTCGGCTAGACTAGGAGGTTCAAATCATTACTAATATATACAATAGCGACGTAGGCACATACGAACTAAAAATTGACAGTCATTATATTATACTTCGCGGATACAAATAATTATAAAAATTAGTTGAAGTATGATGAGCTTAATCCATCAATAAGCCTAATCGTGGTCGTGCTGTCTGGTGGCGGAAGGTAAATGGCAGCACCTGAAGAGGATGCCGTGCGTCACCCCGAAACCACACTTCCCAACTTCATTAGTTCGATGTTTTTAAATATTTAATTATCAATAAAATAAAAGTATGAATGTATTTTCTTCAGTTGAAGCATTCTTGCATCTGTAGAAATTAAATGAAACAATTTCTAAAAGCATCATTTCTAAGAAAACTCATAAAAACTTCTTCAGTCGAAAATGCTCCGTCTAGTGGCAGATACCCAATGAAAAAGATTTGCAGTAGCTCTTTTTTTCATGCTAAACTATAAAAAAATGTGGTCATGTAAAGTAGCCTTCTGATTCATTCAACTTCAGATAGATTAGCATGATATCATTTTTCTGAATTGCTTCTGCTCCTCAAAGTCATTCACTGAATACTGTACATGCTCTCAATACATCTAGGGAATAAATACATACATAAAAAGACCTTCCACGTATTTTAGAGATTAAAAACGCAGGAGGCTGTAATTTATGTCGATATCAGAATTTTCTCTTGCAAACAGCATATCGGAAGTTTCATTCAAATAATGGAAAAGAAAACGGAAAAAAATCAATTCGAATGGCGCCAAGATACCCTGCGAGCAGACATTGTATGGAGTGCAGCAGGCGACAGACACACAATAAGGAAAAATAACGAGAAGAAAGTGCCAGAGATAAGTGTAAAAACTGCTGAGATAACTGGGACAGAAACAGTTTTTAAGACACTATTCAAGTATAATGGATGCTTCTTATGCGTCTGCTATAGTCTACTGTCTTAGCGTTTGTAAATTTCTACAGTTTGATAATCTTCTGTGATTCATGAAACAATCTATTCGATAAATACTTATGCCAAAAGGAAAGATTTCTGATTCTTGACCCAAAGCAGTAGAAGTAAAATGACGCTGAAATTTTAAATTCCAATCAAAAAATGAAAAGAAAATTACGTTGATTGTATAGTAAAATCACTATAGGCTCATCATAAATATGATATACTCTAAGCTCCCACAGCACAAAAAAATATCTTATCGAACATCTCAAATTTAAAAGATGAAAATGGTTAGAAAAAATGTGTTCATTGAAATTCTTAATCTTATATCGGATAATAATAAACTTCTAAAATTTGGCATAAGTTTGAAGAAAACAATTAAATTTTCGGCAAAAAGTCAACCTTAATTTGTTTATAAAAATTGTAATTGCTTATCAATCGTAAAAACCATGTGTTCTTCTGTGGACAATTTATCTGAAAAGCTGCAGTCAAAATTTCAAGTTCGATAAAAATTGTTTGAGTTCCATTGCTTAGTAACTTTAAAAACAAAAAGTATCGAGTAAAACACAATTGAAAATTGAAAATGATTTTTGTACATAAAATTTTAAATATTTCGACTAACCTAATCAAAGTATGTATTCTTCATAAAAGTTGATATATAAGCTTTAAATAAGCACAAAAAATAAACAAAATAACAAAACAAACTTATCATGTCAACAATTTGCTTGAATATCCGATCTCTATTTATTATTATTGTTTTAAATATCTATGTAAACGTTACTGGGATGTTTTTCGTGTGGAAACCGCACACAACATGGATTGTTAGCAATCACATAAAACTATATATTTTTTGTTTAACAAGGACTCTTTAAAACATCTGATCTTTCAAACCATTAATTGCTACATACATACATATACAAATTTGATGGTTTAATAAATAAGATTTTAGTTTTTTTATTCAAATAAAAAAGAATCTTTACCAAATATTTCACTGCAAAACCTATGAAAATATCGAATATAATAAGTGAAAATCCGTGGCAAAACATATAGTGGTTAAATAATTTCGTTCTCCGTCTCGACTGTGGACTATGATCACCACAACAGTATTTATGTCATCAGCATTGTCGTTTGCTTGTACACATAGTAAATTAAAAAAATCGTATTCTGTCTGATTTTCTCTTATTTCAATAAAAAGAAGATTTAATGCAAGTATGTATTAAAAATATATTGAAAGCAACCCACAAAATAATCGCTTTCAAATTTGTCAGTTTCAATCCACAGAAATTTTCTTTTGAAACGAAACATATGCAAAAGCAATGATGAAAATAATGAATATGATAAGAATAATCGTAGAGTTATCCAAATACGAAAGTTTCTAAATGTACTTAACCTTTTTCGGAACGTGACATTATGGCCTATTAAGGAATTCCAAGACAAATATACATATGTTTTCTGGGGACTAAATAATAGTGCATGTTTGCTTGAGAAACGTGACCCATAAGTGTTTTAACCTCTTCTCGAATGTACAATTATTTGGGCTTGCAATTATTAAAGTGTAGAATGTAATCTGTATATATCGGGTAAACTGATCAAATTCTTTTAATTAAAAATAACCCATCCATTTCGTCTATGAAAAACAAGTCGCATTGTTCTCAAAGTGCTAAACTTGGTATCTGAATAACGCAATTAAAACTTCGGCGGTGTTTCTATGAATTATATTCTGATAAACGCAGCGCTTTGAAACGCGGATAAAGTTTTTATTGGGCAATATGGAGGAGTAAGCAGAATTGTTTAGATGCAAATTAGTCACTCGGCCCGCGTTGCCGTTGTTCACTATGTGGGATGTGTAGTGTCAAGAGAAAACTTAGTGATGACCGAATCGTTTAGAATATGCAAATGGTAAATCCAACACAGAAAAAACCATGCACACAATTGTAAATATTCATACAATTTGGAACGTCAAAAACATAAATTACATTGTTGCATCGATTTTAAATATAATTTCAAGATATAATATGAATTCATCTATTCATGACTTCAGTAAAACTCTAAATAGTCCAGTCAAATGGGATTTTGGTCCTGCATTTTGGGCTGGCAGGCAGATTTTTATTGCAATGTGTGGCCAATTCTATAGTTACATAGCTTAAGACACAATAACTCTCGCCAGTATACAGTGATCAAAACAAGTAATACCGCAAACGGCTCGTGATAAAATTGTCTAAAAGTTATTTCCGAACGCATTTCGCGGAAATAGGGACAACAAAGAAATTGTGGCGCCCGTGGCGATTCCCCTTTTCAACGTTGTTTTTGACATGTAACTCTTTTAATATTGACAGCACGTGAAAACAATGTATGCACAATTTGCCGCAAATTCAATTCTACGCCATACACAACTTTCTTGTGGGAGCCAAAGAGAAATGGAGGTGTCTCACTTTCTTTTATTTTCAAGATAGAGCCCAAAAGATTGAAGCTACGGCCCCGGAAATTGGCCTTACGTTGCAATAAAGATCTGCCTGCCAGCCCAAAATGCACGTTTTACGACAAAATTCAGACAATTTTACTGGACTAAAAGTATAAATTTGAACTAAGAAACAAATCTCCATCCAATTTGATTTAACGCGCGAGCTACTGCTGACCACCAAAACTCGATATCACTAGGATTCAAATTCTAAAATGTTGATTGTTGGTGCGTGAATCATCAAAATGCAATAATTTGCGTGGTATTCAAAACAACTGATGGTGGCAGGTAGCCATGGCTCTCAACGCTTCTTGTGCTAAAACAGGATATTCGCATGAATAACTGCTGGCCGAAATTGCATTCGCACGTCAGTTTCCGCCAAATTGGTCTACGCCATGAAAATCGACAATTTTCTATAGCCAGCAAAATTTGCGAGAAATCAAATAGTTTTTGCTTGCTCGATGGCCGGCGAAACTAGTCGAATGAATGAAAAGATTATGTTAAAACTTTAGCTGAAAGTTGCCGTTTTTCATAATATTCGCTTCAAAATTCATTGTCGCGATTAGAATTTAATGGTTGTCTGTTCGCGAATCTGTTGCAATAGGTTTGGTTAGCTTTGTTGTGTATTTCATAATTTGATTGATGGGGAATTGTGATTGAATGTTTATTTAAATAAAAAATTCATGGCCTACAATGTGGCTTGAAACGCGTTCAACAATTAGTGTAACAACAGTTGTCTGGATAAAAAACAAAACTTCCTATTAAGGGACTCCAGAAACTATTTTCGATTCCATGTTCCGGAATTAGCATCAGAAATGTGGTAGATTGTAATTGGGAAAGTATCGCTCAACTTGGAATAAAATATTGGAAATTCTTTGAATAATTCTAGAAAATTTCAATCCGTGCATTTCACCAATACTAAATGTTATTAATTTTTGAACGGAATTTAGCTTAAAAATCTGTAACTACTTTTCTACTCCAAACAAGATCTGAGAAAATCATTTTAAAGGGAATTATTATACGATACTTTTACATAACGCCCTTACGTTTTCAATTTACAGAGGGAGATACTGAAGAATATCTTGGGAATGGGTGTAGCGTACCTTTTTTGGTTATCTCACGATTGAGATTCAAATCCTGTTTCAGCATAGCTTTGTTAAAAATGTCACGCATGTGTATTAATATAAAATAATCACGCAACATATGCAACAGTCTTTAGGTGTTTACGAAAGTGGTTCTGAATTTCCTTAAATTAGACTAACATCCTTTGGAGTAAATGTTTCTTAGTCATCGATATAATCTGAAGAAGAGCAATGTCGAATCTACTCGTATTTTGAATTTGGCGAAAATAAAAGCGTTTATAAAATATTGAACTGACAACTAAGCAAGTTAAATTGGAATTTTTACGCCTTCCACTTTTGAAACTTCCGTCTGAAGCGGATAATTTAATTACACTTATATGACGTTAGCTCTCTTTCTGAACGATAAAATTCCAGTTTATTCTGCTGTTCATCTAAATATTTCCTCTCCATCAAGTCTATAGAAACCATAAAAATACTACAATACACATATTCCAATGCGATCGATAATATAACTAATTTCCAATTCCCTTCATAACAGCACAATCTCAATTTCTGGGTTTTCTCGCATCGTCGTTTATTATTGTAAATTGCGGAATGAGTTGCCTCGATACTTTGATTTTAATTCTGCAAAATACTAATTACTATTTCTAAACAATCAGATTGCATGGACCATTCTAATCCCAAAACAATACTGAAAATTACATTGTTGACATTATTATTGGCTTCGCAATGCCATATAAAATGTAAGCGGATCCACGTACTCTTAACCGGTAATTTATTGACTTCAAATTAAAGTTTCGATTTCTTTTCGTTGTAATCTAGTGTTTTTCGAGTGCCTCATCTCTTTGTTTACGGGTTGCTCATCTCATCCATTACATACATATATTGTGTCCTGGGAGTGCCCTTTGCAAGCACTGCTTACCAATTCAAAACTTTTTAATAACGACATCAAGGTCTTATCATAGATCACGTAATAAAAACTGGTTCCGAAAAGCAATTTTGTTGAGAAAACGAGAAGAAAAACGGAACAAAATTTTATGTGACCAAAGTTGAAGGCAGCCATAAATGCATAACGAGAAATCTGAATGAAACGTATTGTGTTATTTCAGACTTGAAAATTTGCCACCACTTTATCAGGGGACAGGTGTATCATTGGTAATCTCCAACCGCCTCGTCTCCACTGCATATCCCGTTCACATCGAGTCCTTGTTCTCCTTTAGTTTGAATAAGCCAGACTCCATACAACACTCAAGTTGATATTTACCTCTATTTTGACTAGCGATCACCGCCCCACCCTTACTTTTCCTTCCGTTTTCTCGTCAAGCAAGCAAACCGATGCTCGTTCGCCATACGTTTGAGTTCAAAGCAATATTCTTGAAATAATGAACGAAGCCAGGAAGAAAAGTGCCTTTAGGCGACGCCACTTTCATAACAACAGCGTAACGATTCCGTTTGTGTGCTCGTTCGTTGAGTTGTCCTTATTCCACCAGGACATTTATTTTTCTGGAGGCGATGCGCCAGGTAGGACAACCGCCCAGGCAAAATAATATTATAAAGCCGAATGGAAAGAGTAGTGCAAAAGCTGAATTTTATGCTAATACAAAACTATGTCCTCGCTTAGACTGTATTCACTGACGACGACGAGACGACAGATAGTGCTACAAAATGGCAAATTATATGCAGCATAATTGGACTAATGTTTCTGTGAAGTGGTTGTAAGGGCTCATTAATTAGAAATAAATATTCTTAATTGATGCGTTCCTTCATTATTGCAAATACCAGATTTGAATCTGCAAATGGAGTCCCCGTTTATTGTGGATAGTTCGTGAGACTTTAACTACGTTAGTATGGTTGATAAGACTCTTTTTCTTTTAATCGCGTCAAAATCCCTGACGCCAGTGAATAAATAATAAAAAAAGACAAAAATATCGATCATAGTTTAGAGTTCTTTGAAAATGATCGTAGGATTTTCCTACTATCTATCATTCAAATTAACCAATGGTGATGTTAGAATCAATTAATATTTGTCTGCATATTGATGTTCCTTTTTTCAGTTTCCTAAAATCGAAATCAAACATGTGATTCTAAAAACAATTTTTTCAATATTTCCTCAATAGATTTTGATTTTTTAAAGCTCATGTTACGTTCATATTTGGAAATGGCTATCAATTTATATTGTTTCCTTTTGTAGATTACCTTGTCGAAGTCAATTTATGATTCGTTGTGATTATATGACCTCGTTCTAAAGTGAAAGCTGTAATTCACAGGACCTCAAACTAGACCTCACTACAAGTAAGTATTGAGTAGATGTTTTCCTTATCAGAGAGATTATTATGATTCTATCTGAACTATAAGTACTTTTTAGCATGAAGAGCACATGAAGTTATCAAATGCACTCATTTTCGAATTGACTACAAATAAAATAACCTTTCCTTAAATTCACTTAATGAAAATTTTAATTTAAATTTGATCAAACTATATAAATTTAATTGAGTTCTAGTTGAATAGCGTTCGGAGAGCAAACAATTGCTATACATGTAAATATTCAACACTTTTAAGTTTACTCAGTCGATTCATGGATCGAAAATAGAATATTCAGCTGGGTTGGATTCCTACGCTAAACGCTTTCTCCTGTAGAAAGCATAGTTTAGTGGGATTCATAAGAGAGTCAGCACATGAAAAAGTGCAATTAGTAATCTGAAAAGCAGCCATCAATCAATTATTAAGTTTATGCCACAGAAACTTAAGAATCAAAGGATCCTTAATGGTAAATTGTATGAAGTTTCTTCACATTGGAAGTGGTTAGAAATGTTCCCATACCAAATTTTTTAAAGGGTAGTAAACGGAAAATGTACACATGCTTCTAGTAAACTTTTCTTTGCTATTAATTCCACAAAATATCGAGCTTTCATGAAATCTTTCAATAGCATGGAGCTTAGCCACTTTTAATTCTACGTATTCACATATCTGTCAGTAAGCTATGACAACATCATTATTTTTATCGCATTTTCCAATTTCTTAGTATCTTGTTTATCTCAATTATGTAGGTATGTAGTAGGTATAGATAACTAACTTCGCCCGTTGGTATATTTACTTTAATATCAAAAGTTTGTTGTATCGTCTCGCTCACGTCCAACTGTGATCTTAATCACACACAGTTCTCCTAGAAATGTCAATAATCAAACAGTTATCACTTATCATGCTCAATTGAAGATACGTCTCTGTTTACTCGTCCAATGAGCGTTGGTGATTTTTCAAATCGGCGTGTCGTAGATATCTTGGCTTGTTTATTATATACCAAACAATTTTGCTTGCGACCATTTCAATTTAGCATAAACTTTGTAATGGCATTATCCGCGAAACATAAACCAATCGATTGAATCCCACAACAGGCAATGCAGAGTCAAATAGAAGATTAGATACAAATACCGCCAGGCGTGCGATAAAATGGATTCTCATATTAGAGCGATACTGCTATTTTACACTGTTTAGTCATTCAGGCAAAAGAGGTGAGGCTACGCTTTAACTACGCTATTGAAAAAGCTCTGTGAGCCTTGTCATTGAAGAACTCTAATTTGATAAGACGTCTCCAGAAAACTAAGGAACGAATCTAAGTCAAACACTTATGGTGTTCAGTTGAACATTTCTTGCATTTGACCGCGTCAGACAGTGCTTCACACGCCCCAGAATAAAAGTGCATCTGTAATCGAATATGTTGTCCAGTATGTGAACGGTTCTTTAAATGTATCCAAAAATCAGCGATTGGAAGTAATTGAATCAGGCAGGTGCCCTACTGTGTAATTTAATTTGTCGTACTTCGCTATCGTCTGTTGATCAAAGTGTGTCATACATTCGAAATGAACTACAAGATTAAATGGTAATATTCTTGACTACACATAAAGAGAATAGACCAGACAATATTTACATTAAGGTAAGACAATATTGTTCGCTTGTGAATTTACTGTCTTTGTCAAAAGCTTAACAAAAGAAAAAAGGAAAACAATGTAGAAAAACAAAAAACAATGATTTATGAAAAGATAGATTCACACAAGGACGAATGGAACGCCTGCAGCATTAACGAGGCATTTCCATTTTGGGTTAAGTCCCCTTTCGAGTCATTTATTACAGAGTAAGTACTGTTGAAAATTGTCGGTAATAAACCCTGCATAGATTCATGGAATGTAGGCGAAAAATGCTTTTGACGAATCTTTAATTTTTAAATTTAGGAAGGAAGTCGACAATTGCCCAAAATTGAAAAATTAAGATTGCTCCTTTTGCCTTGTCTCCTGCTCCGTAAACATCGGATGAAGACAATGTCTCTCACATGACCATTACTGTTTTGTGTATCTTGAAATCAATTAATGTAATGCTTCTTCAGTTTAGCTCCGTCAAAAGCGAAAGTTATTCTCATTTATCCCAAGCAAAATTTGTGTTCACCTATAAAGAACACAAAGCAACTATTTCTTCATAGTTCAATTTATTCTACAGGCTGAAATTAATGACATACATATAGTAATAAGCACATGAATGATTAATTCGATAGCCCGCTGCTTCCAAGTTTGTTTGATATGTTACCAGATGCATCGAACAAGACCCCCTTATCTGTGTAGCATTCATACATTAAATGTAATCAACCAATTGTAATGAGTGCCCCAATAACTTGCAAGGATTAAATATTCTACAAAATTCTCTTTCTCTTTTCAAAATCTACGTAGCGTGGTGTTGCATATTTTCCTGGTCAGACATTTTCCCGGGCCAGATATTTTATTGTCGTGACCAACGCGAGATAATTGGTGAGGTAATGTAATACTTTTGCAAATCATGTCACATTAACTTCAGAAGAATTTTAAGGCTGTAAATGTTTAATGGAATTACAGAATAATAACTAAAAATGCTAGAGTCTATCAGTGGCGAGGCGTTCATATAAGCCGATTCCCATCGGCTTCCCTTTCCAAATATGTTCCAAAAATGAACACTTCAGTTTTATAAGAGAATAAAGTGTTTATTTACTTGCATGCATCACTGTAAACATGCACAATCGTTCCACTTGATCTCAGTGTTTATTCCATCTTACTCCATTCTCTTCATTCTACACATCCTCATAGTTCCATAATAGCCAGCAAAGCGATCAACATCTGTAAGAGTTGCAGCAAAGCTTTCCGAGTCTCGAATTCATCAATAATTTAAGGTGCCGTGGGCATTCAATTTCCGTTTGTTGGAATGGCAGCTCGGTTTTCCTCAATAGGATATGGAAACAAATCAAAAAGCCGGTAGCGTTCCCGGCTTGCGAATCGAATCAGCTGTGAAAACTGATGCTAGAAAATCATCGGCTTACCCACAGTAATTTTTCACCCCTCGCCACTGGAGTCTATACCTATAATTTTTACGAAAATAGTGCGTTACATATTTTCTACGCTAACTTACGATGCAAATTTAATGCTTTTATTTAAATTTTGCGTTTAGCTATTTCTTGCTGAAACGATTTTTTTGGAATTTTACTTTTGATTGCCAGTCGGCAATTTGTGAAACGTTATTGAACAATCATGTCACACATGTTTTCTATTCTAATCGAATGGATTAGATTTCTATATCCATTTGATTGGGATTTTATAAATGCAAAATACTGGACATACTGCATTCGTGATTGGATGCAAATTATCTAAATAAATATAAAAAAGTTAGCAACAAAAGTTTAGAATACTTCACCCAAAAAACAATAATTTAAACAATTTTATTGAAAATTATTACGTTGATACAATATGTTTGATTTATGAGTTGAGTGCCAGCCTCTAAGGTTAAAGAAACATTCCGAACAGTTTATCACATGATTTGAATTAGTGACATATTCATCCACTCCTAACAAATGTGTTATAAGATAATTTAGAAAATGAGAAACATACTTATTGACTTTTATGAATCGTGTTTTAAATTTGCCAAAACTCCAACTTAAATACATAGAAGCTGCCTTTGCGGAAGGCAACGTCTTTCTATCAATATAATAAAAATATCCATCATCAACGGTTCCACGAAATCGAAAGTTGTTATTCTGAGTTACTGATTATGGGAAATGAAATGTTTTACTGTTTCATCGAAATGTGATAGTTTTATTCGCTAGCACGACGCTAGCTTAACATTCCAATTTTAATACGGTAGAACGATATGACCAGTAAATAAAATCTCTCCAAGAAATTACGCCGTAAATCCTCAATGACATTTATAACGGAGTTAAATGTTTTTATCGCATTGTTATTTACATACGCGTAGAATCAGCAGACAAAGCTCCCGTCGCTATCATTTTCCAATCCAGATATTTCCTCCGTCTTTTCCGTTCAACATTTTAAATAAATATTTTCAATAAAAACGAGTTTAAACGAAATGTACTTCTGTAAAATCTTTTTTAATATTGTTAAGAAGAGTTCGAGAATACAAGCGCATCTTTGATTCGTTTTTCACAAATATAATGACGGCGCATCCAGCATCAACGCCGCCTCTTTCGCGAATTGAAATCGCTTTTAATAAAGATGCGGGTCGTCACACAAAGATTTGCTGCTGTTCAACAAGGTACGAAAAATGTCAATTCAAAATTAAGTTCAAGGATAATCTTTGATCTCCTCTTGAATTTTCTCAGGATTTATTCCAACTTGTTTTAGATTTAAAGCACTCATAAACTAGTTGGAGATACTGATAAATATTTTATATTTTAAATATTTGGTGAAATAAAGTAGTGGTGAAATATTAGCAAGTATTAAAGTAGAGACAATGATTGCATATGTTGTTTTTGAAAATGAGATCTCCATCGAACTCATTTAATCACCATGGAGGAAAAATTAATATAAGATTTGCACCTCTAATTTGTTGCTGAAAGGAAATATACAATATAAGCTTCTACTGTAATCGATTTTAACTGGTCAGGTTGCCTTTTCGTGTTCAAAGTTCTCCCACTCTTGACCTAAAATATTTCAAAGTATGAAAATATCTCGTCCATAGAAGTTTATTCTTAGTATTTTCATTTGCCCTCCCACCATTTAAAATAGATTATCTTTCAGGATCAAATCATTTCAACTCAACCCTGCCCGTCTACCATAACAGGCAGTCTGACCAACTTAAGATGAATCCGCACCTTCTTATGATCATCACCTTTAAGAATTTGCTTCTCTTCCATGAAGTTTCCCTACAACTTTTACAAATAAATTGTTTTAAGTAGTGTAGCTCCATTACCACGTAGCGTCTTACATCTTTCTAGTTGCTAAGAACCTGACACACTCTATCCGAACTTCTTAGTTGTTCAGTGGTTTCTCAAGTAGTGGATTTATGCTTTGCACAAAAGGTATCCTGATATCAACATAGGTAACTATTCATATAAGATATATTGTGCGAACAAATGGGGTAACTTTTGTGTGAAGATGATGTTTGAGATAAACTTAATATCCAAACAAAACGAAAAGGGAAGGGAGAAAGCATTTGTTGCCGAAGAAACATCAGCTATTATTAAAATTATATTTAACACAAGTTTTACCAAGATACCAAGAGGGAAACTATAGTAGTTATGAAACTAAGAGCCGCTTTATGTGCAGGGACTGTAAAATATATGAAAACAAGGCGAAATATTAGTGTTTTATCGATTTAGTTACAATAAAATTTATGTTATTTCCGAATAATTTGAAGCAGGACACAAGAATATCAACATCTTATTTGTATTCTGCAAATGTTGCTTGCTAGTTCGATAAACTTGTAGAATAGGTAGTTGTTGTTGTTGTCCTAGTATAGCTCCATATTTCCTAATATTCCACTCTAACAATGATACCACGATTAGGAACACCCAGTGATCGCTTGAATCACAAAGAGTCTTAGTTTAAATATTCAGATATTTGTACGTCTGATAAGTAATCACTATCCTTGGTGTCTTTGAATAATAATCACTGATCAAAGTAAAAGCTCGCTTTCATTTACAAAGTACTTGAAAAGACAAACCAACTAAACACATATTATTCATTACTCTTTCCTAGGAAAAATTAGGCACTGAACTGTAGAATCGATTAAATTAGCAAAATTTTGGTGCCATTCAATCGAATTTTAGTGCTCTTGTGTAGTTTGCATATTTTGACAGTTTGTTCCTTTTTGAATGCGGTTTTCTAATGTTCTTCTGCTTAATATAATTTAAGACTGATGCGCCGTGAAATCGTGGATCTACTGCAAACTCGCAGCTAATATTAAAAGCTTTTAATCAGCAAACAAAGCATTCATCGTTCAAATGATAATAAATGGTTTGTGATTACCTGATAAATCACCCTATACACAATAAACTTCGAGTTTCCTCAAAACAAGGTAGCGATAGAAATTCAAATGCATCATAGCAAGGACCGTGAATATGGACTACATCAGTGAGAGGAATCATACAACGTCATTGACAATGTTATTTGTGATTTTGGTGCAACTGCTGTTCTTCGTGTCTGGCAGCGGTGACTCGTTATGGACCCAATATTGTGGTCTATGTGGCTGCTACTGGAACAACGGCAGAAAAGCGGCCAATTGTGGGATGTTAGATTTAAAAACCATTCCGCGAAACTTCAGCTCGGAGATGCAAATCGTAGATTTCTCACACAACTACATTGCCGAAATTAGACGAAACGAACTCGAAGAGGCGAGCTTGCAAAATTTACAAAAGCTGTATTTGAAAAATTGTACTTTGATGGAGCTGAATCGTGACGCGCTCACCGGTCTCAACGTCCTCATTGAACTGGACCTGTCGCAAAATCTGCTGCGGGAGTTGCATCCCGGAACATTCAATAGGCCAAGAAAACTGCGTAAGCTCAATTTAAATTACAACGAAATAAAGCATCTCCCAGAAGGACTTTTCAGCGATTTAAACTTTCTGCACACACTCGAGTTGAAGCACAACCAAATCGTTCGAATCGCGCCGAAAACGTTCACAAATTTACCCGCGGTAACCGTCATAGAATTATCGTTCAACCAGTTAACCGTTTTAAGAGTGAACAGCTTCGCAGAACTGCCCAAGCTAGTAGCAATATCACTGGAGCATAATCCGTGGAACTGCACTTGTCACCTTCTCGATTTTCGCAAGTATGCTGTGGAGAACAGGTACTATTCGCAACCCACCGACTGTCAAGAACCTCCACATCTTCATGGGAAAATGTGGAACGAAGTGCCCCCAGAACATTTTGCTTGTCGACCAGAAATAATTCAACCTCAAAAAGGAATCCGTGGTGGCCCGTATGGCTCGCACGTAGAAGCCACAAGTGAAAACGCTACGCTTACCTGCCGTGTTCGCGCTGCTCCGCATCCAAAAATCGGATGGTCCTTCAACAGACGGATAATCAACCCCAACGATCGCAGATTCCACATTTTCAATGCTGTCGAACCAAATCGTACCGACGACGTGGATATTTACACTTCGGAATTAACAATCATAGGTACTCGACCTCAGGACAAGGGCGTGTATAGTTGCTTAGTTGAGAATGCAGCCGGGAGCGATGCCGCCGAAATGCAGTTGTTTGTGACGATTGGTCGGTTAGATCACACAACGGACGATGAAGCATCGTCAGACCTATTTTTCATTATTTGTATAATAGCCATTGTACTGCTGTTGCTGTTGATAGTGGTCGTCTTGATGCTCTGTGTCTACTGTCGGCGTGCCAAGCAATTTTCAAATGATACGACAATGAGCGACAATGCCTTGATGACTTCGAAGCTGGACAAAACGCATAATCATTCAATGCTGGAGGGCTCTGTCATGACGGAAGTACAAAACAGCTTGCTTACGTCTGTTAATCCTGTGGAGAAACCTCCCCGGAGAGCAAACGATGTGGAGTCGTTGGATGCTGATGACGGCCATGAAATGAAGAAAACGCTCCTGGATGACACGGCGTTCGGTAAGTTTTTCTATTAAGCTTTTCAAATTCCTAACCATTTGATAAAAGAGACACAGAAAACATATGTGTAAAATATTTTCATAAATTTAACCATTACAACATGTTGGTCGTCTAAAGTATGATTTTCGCTTCATCTTGGTGAAGGTCACTGAAAATGCAGGTGTGTGCGTGACTGCATAAATTTTTTTAGCTAGACTCCGTTTATAAATCCATAAATGTTGAAAGCCTGTAATTGTGCTAAATCTTCTCGTATGTTTTCACATACAGAGAACGTTCCCCTTTCGATTCTAGTTTGAATTCAGTTTGACGTAGTTCAATAGATCGATCTGCTTGTAAATGTCATCTCGGATCACAGGTCCGTCAGGATTATATGGCCGATTATGCGCCCCTCCTTGTTTATTTTCGACAACAAAGCCTTATTAGATTAATTTACGATTCAATCAATTGATTTCCAGCAATATTATTGAAAATGCTGCCTACGCCACGAACCTGCTGATTGATTTTCTCGATGTGGTCATCTGTTAGTTTATTTATGTCAGGCGTATTGGCGATAATGCAACATAAAGTCCCATTAAAATAGAAATCTCTGCTACGATGAATGTATGTAACCGGAGGGTTACAATAGAATCGTATTATATACAAAGCATCATAAACATTTAACTAAGAAAGCATAGCATGTAATCTCCTAATCGTAAACTCTACGTGACTGCTAGTATTAAGTATTTATCCACCATTCGAAAGAAGACAGGATGACACACCTCCCCATTAGCGGTAAACTATCAGGAAATTCGTGTGCTGTACAAAATCTAAAAGATGAGTTTCGTTGATGCGCACCTAACCACACTTCGTCTGTGCCCGGCAAGGTTGAGCGTTTTTCTCCTTTGGATGTGGAACAATTTGTAGTATCAAACTATCGTAAACAACCCATGCGTTTCCTTAATTGTACTTCTCGTTTATTAGCTGGGATTTAGTTGTTTACAGAATGAGGTCGTAAGCCAATATGCACGTTTGGTGTTCTGAATTTAAAAGTATATATCTAAAAATCACTATTTCTAAATTAAATTATATGAACCATATGAATACTTTCTTGCAATGAACTCGGCATTTATAAAATCGAATGATTTACCAGCTAGAATCAGTGTGGAATATGATTTAGAATTTTGGTTCAAAGATTGCAACAAACCGCCATCGAAATAGTTCATTTAGTAACATAAGTATGAAACTTTTGTTCTGATTTCTAATTAACTTGTTTCCTTGCAGGAAGTCAGGACGAGGAGACAAATTCCGTTGCTTTATCGGATACAACGGCACGCTCCCGACAAGCATTTATAGAAGACGGTCACGGTGCTAACTTGCCTCCTGATTTGCTATCATTCCAGCCAATAGTGCCGCAGTCACCGTCCGTGCAAAGCTCAATATCTAATATTCAAGATAGTAGAATTTACGCTAAGTTGCCTCTAGCGAGTCCAGTTTACCAGCACGTAGTGAATCAACCAGCTGGACACCCGAACAACAATGGACTGTATGGCGTGGTGCCCATCGCCTTTCGGACCTTGCAGCATCCGAAAAGTCGGAATCTTAGCTTAATGAATAGTCCGCGTAACAACAGCGGCTCGCCGTTCGTCCAAGCGCCTATCGTGTATCCACCAGTTGTAATGAAGCAAGGTTATATGACAATCCCGCGAAAATCCCGTGTTGCACGCCCGCCGTCGTGCAGCACGACACTCTCCGAATTTGAACCAATATGTAATAATGTTCCCGAGGGATCATCCCTTGCCAGCAGTGAAGTCGAACCAGTTTACGATAATTTAGGCGTAAGAACAACAGCCGGAGGCAATTCATCTCTTAATCTTACCAAAATCGGCAGCTCAGTCAGCCAGCAAAATCTAGCTCTACCAAGTAGATACACCATGAAGGATAGGCCGCTTCCAGCGACACCTAACATTGCTATAACAGGTACTCCAGTTACGACGCCTCCTATAATTTACGAGCCCATTGAAGAAGTAGTGACCAACCTGACTGTCACTTTAGACACGGAGCCTTTGTATGGGACAGCGAAAAACGGTGGTCACGGCGTGACGATAGTTCCGAGTAACATGAATGGCATGTCTGTTGTGTCTGGGACAACCTTGGATAGGATATCCAAAATTCCGCCACGGCCTCCGCCGAAGCCCAAGAAAAAGATATCTGTGACTTCCACGCACCAAGGCAGCGCGCGCCAACTGTTTGAAGATGAAGGGGAGGACGGCACAGAAGTCTAGCCCCGCCTGCAACCATGTTTCCAAATCTTTTATAGCTTTTATAGCACGGGACAGAAAGCCACCCAAATCTAGAAGTCTAAAATGCATAGATTATGTAAGTTTTCAATGAATGCTGGTTTATGTTGTATGTATTTCCTGGGCTGCCAATTCAGCCAGAGAATGATTTCGAATTCATTGACTTGAGTGCCAAGCAACTGTTGACACTATATTTTAATTCAAACTGACCTCGAACTGATTTCGAAACTGACTTATTTCCATTTCATCTACATACATCCTTGATATTTTTTAAAGTGCAAAAAGTGTTGAACTTTTGGAACAAATTAAAGGTGCAAACTAGAAAGTAATAGGAGAGAAAAATATCGAATACTATAATCGAAAATCATTTGATTGGTTAGTTCTTTAGAATTACAATGTTAAAAGTTCGCACTTGTGAATCCAATAAGAAATTGTAAGTAAGACAACTTCAAATCGATTGTATTCGAAATTTATTTTTTATACAAATAATGTATTTCCTAGATTTAACGAAAACACTTTTATGATTTGTATTTTGAGTTTGATATTTTTTGTATTTTATATAATTATGTGAAACTGTTCATAAGATGAAATCAAGACTCTAAATTTTAAAAAACAAAGTATTTATTTGGATCCACAAAATTAATATTTAATACAATAAATTGTAGAGTAAGATTTTCTTTTGTATTTTAGGTTAGCTCAATATTTGGAAATTTTATTATAAAAAACATGCAAAAAGAGATAAATATGCATAGGAAATATTAAAATATACTTTTTATAGAAACTATGGTGAATTTAATTGATTGAATATTTAGTGAGCCTCTTGTCTAAGAGCTACCCGTTTGTCGTTGAGGGACTCGAGAATCAAACTAACTTAATTTGTTTTTAGCAATTGAAACAAGACTTTTACAACTCGAGGATATAACAAAGAAACAGAAACTTTCAAAAGTAAAAGGCTATACAATATTATAATAATAAGTTTAGGGCGAAACCAAAAGTTGCTGCAGCAGTGGATGTTTTGCGTAACAGATAAAAAAATATACACAAAATCGCAAATATTAATGTGGTCGCAAAGAGTTTTATTCATTGCTGTAGTTTTATATTCGAAATTGCTAAAGACTTTGACACAAAATGTGGTGAACGCGTGAAGAATGAAAATGTTTGTATCATACATCTAAATGTTCGCATACATAAAGTTAGGAAGATGCATGTTGTTGAATCAGAGCAGAATCAATAATCCTTATAGTTTCCTCTAAAAATGTAGGATCGATAACTAATTGTACAGAGGTATACGTTTGGGAGGAAATCGCATGCAGGAGTTTCATCGTCTAAAAGACGTAATTGCGTATCTCAAGTTTTCAAATTGTTCATGAGTTTTTAGAAAACTCAACTATTATTAGTGTGGAATATTAAAAGTAATTACGACAAAAACGAGTCCAAATTCGTAAATTCATGGAAACATTGATTAACACTTGATGACGTTGTTACGTTCGCTACGCAGCTTGACCGATCCGCGGGTGAAATAGGTGACTGTATTGCCCCTGAAGACATCTAACTGCCAACAAACAATATCGACAATAAATTGTATACGCGGGCCGCCACTTCACACAATCGAGTTTAGATTAAATAAATGCTTTAGATTAGTTCGAAAAGAATAGTTGAATTGTATTAATGAAATATTAGTATATAATGTGGTAGTTAAAAAGTAAATAGAAGTAAGCTAATCAGCAGGCGAAACAACCACCTCACACCTCGCCAGCGACAGGAGGTAGACGCCCCTCCCACGAACAACAATCACCCGTGTCCACCGGTGTGATTTTATGTCAATAATGTGATTGCTGGTCAACATGGAAATCGCCCCAAAACCAGTCGAGACGAATGAAAAGCGGGACGGGTTCAGCAAACTCGGCTGGCCGTTGACCGCTGATGCAGCAAACGGGATCAGGGGGATTCCATATATATTAGGAAGATAACAGCTGGAGACTCTGTTCTGGGTCTGGGAAGTAAAATCGTACGCGAACAGTTTTTTTATTGGTTGCTAATAGGGAGGAAGACGTCGACGAAGCGTGGACGAAAATTAGAGACGGCGAATGGTGCAGTACTCGGAACGCAGCGTCATTGATAGAACTAAGAAAGGAACATTGTAAGTAGCAGTAAGGCTAGATAGGGCTAGCTAGATAAGATAAACGTATCAAAATAGTGATTTAATATCGATTTGAGTGGTTATATTGTATGAAGTGGTGGACCGATCGTCGCGTTTCGGCTCCTTTTCTGTTCTTTTTTTTATCCTGTCTTCTGCTGGTTTCGGGTCGACGTTAATCCAGTTTCCGTTTTAGAAAATTTCCCCACACTCCTCTTCGCGGATTAAAACCGGATGGAATTACCCGAACTGCAGTCAGGATCGGCTGCGGTGCAGAAGTGAGCGTAATTTGTTACAACGTATTTAAATTGTCGGCAATTTTGATATGCATCACTACGTGTTTAGGCGACGATTCAGTTAATCCAGTTTCATTTTCACTGGGAGACAGTATATAGTACGTATAATGTGCAATAAGGAATGGCAACATTATTTCTAAAAATTGCAATAACCGAACTACCGATTTTTTTTTTAATTTTTCGATAGGATGTAACAAGTTAGAAGGTCATCTAACCTTGATTGCAGCAAAAGTACGAAATATACTTATTTATCAGTAACCTTACTACAGCTGTTCCCGCCAGAGCGGCAAAACTTTTTTTTTGTGGATTGAAACTTGCAGGCAAGTATGTAATTATTTACAATTAAATTATTGTGTGGAAAATTACCAAATACCATTGAAGAATAGTAAACTAACAGTCGTAGTTCAATTCCGAGCAAAATAGATACTAAACTAATAATGACACTACAACCATAGCTTGGAACTTAGTGTGCTTTCGATTTCGCCAACATTACGCAATTCTTCTGGCGAAGAGTGACACAGCACGGAGTATACCACGGAGTAGGTGAATTTGAAAATTTGTTGACACTGTAATTCAATTTGTGCAGATGGTTTCACAATCAGAATAGTTAATTGACGACCTAAAGCAGACTTACAGTAGTCAATATGATTGCACTTATCACGATTTAGTGTGTCAATATCAACTGCACCGACAATATGTGCATAGGAAACAGAACTCATTACATCAACGCTAGTGATTATGGTATGAAAGTGATTAATGGTACTGAAAAGCCAACATGCATGTGAACACATCCATAGCGCCCCGAAGTGGCGTTTCGTATTCAATTCGATAGTTGAGAACCACTAATCTCGAATATTTTTCGAATAAGTACCCGTTAAATGCACAAAATGCTTTGGCGTAAGCCATACATTTCGAGAGTCCTTCACAATGCAATATTAAACCGTAACGGTGCAAAGTGGGTGTTAAATTGCAGAACCTCTGCAGTTAAATATGATCCAGGCAATGTACTTCCACAGTGTGGTGTGTAATGAATCCTTCTGTTCGAATTGCTTTTGTTAAGCGCTCTCGCTTGAATAGTAGCTGCCATTGGATTTGCATAATTGGAAAAACCTCAGTGTTTTGAAAAATTGTGCGATCGTTATGCATGCAATACTTAATTTATCTGCACCCTGAAACAGTTATCGGGCTTGATATTAGGGTGACAATTCTCATTCTTAAAAATAACCAGTTTAGTTTCTAAAAAAATTTCGCTCATTTTCCATTTTCAAGGATGACTCACGCAAAGATCATACTAGATGTTTAAGTCAAAGTTTAGTTGAATTCAATCTGTTCATGTAAAATACACCGCGGAAATTCAAAAAATTGTCTCCAAAAGGTTAGGTTTTCAGCGCATTCATCTTATTGCCGTTTATGAAGCCTTTTCAATGTACCTAGGCTTAAGGAAGGCGAAATCGTTCAAAAATAAACAACCTTACAATCCCAGCTTCCGTCACACATCAAATTTTTAAATTTTAATTCTTGATCATATCGCAGAAAATACATTTACATGCGGTAAACTTCTGACAAAGTTGTCTCATCCAAGTTTAGTCTGGAACTCTCTATTGTTGGCCCAACCAGATTTCAACCTTAGCAACGGTATAAAGTGATAGCCTTTCGGATATTCCACCTTCGGCAAAATAAAGTTTACAATAGCATATAAGTGACTGAGCAGAGGACGACAAGCCGGCCAGGAGGCATGGGCGGCGAACAAAAAATGAAGGAAACTAACAAAGAACAATACATAACTTTCGGAATGTTCTTGGAACTTTGGAATCACAGATATCATTCGTCAGAAGTATTCCTATATTACTTTTTGATTCTCATGTTCTTGGAAATTCTTTCATATGCATGTCTCCCTAGTTGATGGGCGAAGTGATTCAAGGAAATATTTTGAATGAGTTTCGACAAAAATCCGACAAGCAAACTGTAGAAAGGCTATTCTGCTTGGCTAAGATGTCAATATTCATATAGCAGAAATATATTAATGATTTTTTTTTTGTGGAGAAGCAGTTGCCAACAATGGATGGCAGCGATAAAATTCAGTTGAATCGGTGTGGTAAATGGTTATATGCAGCAGCCATTGGAAGGGTTTGTCTCAATTCAAAAAAATTTAGCTTGTTATGGAGGTCGTTGTCGTCTTCATTTAGTAAATGTTTTTAAAAATCTCATATGTATTCTTGACAGTAACTAACAGTAACCGCATGCAATCTTAAGATGTCGAAGAAACGTTATAGAGAGAAGAATAGAACAATTAAATTATTGAACGTTTAAATGATGTCTATGCATATATTCAGATCCGATCGGAGGTCGTTCTGAAGATCATTAACATCGACATCTTCAATTATGCTTCCAAGAAATAAATTTGGTTTGTCATTCATTGGGGGAACGTTATCTTAATCAAGCGAAAACACCATAAAAAGTTTCCGAGCAGCCGTGCCTGGCCACTTCCTACTCGGGTTCTGAAATATGTTCTGATTCTTCTCGAGGTATTGACATCTAGTTGAAATTCGTACATATTTTTTGGAAAAGATTTAAACGAATTCTTTTACAAAAATTTTTGAAAATGTTTTAGGTATATTGGTCCCCAAAATCAAATATGCAAATTTAATTACATTTATTTCTTAATTTTACCTGGTAAATTTTATGAAAAATATTTACCATCTGAATATTTTTTTTGAAAGAACTCCACATCAAGATTATTGAAAAAGTCGTGTTGTGACTTTTTACCAAAAATAGTATGTATTTGCTCAAATACGTATTTCGTTTGCTACTTGCAACCTTCTTCAGTTATATTCTCTTTTACACATAAATAGTTAGGATCCAATTAATTGCTAATTTGATCTTATCCTAATCATAATTATATCCCTCTATTATTATTTATTTATTTCGATCCTCCTTTTTGTTTCCTTTTATGACGCAGGTATTTGAAAAGCCATGAATGTCCGTTGCATTGGTCTGCGTTTAGAAGCTGTGTTTTTGGGTTGTTGTCGATGGCGATGCTTTCCTCTAAATCCAGTTGTCTGCTGTTCATTATGCTTTTTATTTTTGTATTCTCGATGCTGAAGCTATGGTTTTCTTTTACCATGTGCTCTGCTACTACATCTCGTAGACTCAACATCTTTCTCGTTTTTCGATAGGATCTTTTGCGTTTCCTAGATGATTTTCAAGTTGGTGTCTTCTACTAGTGTACACCAAATCCGCGGTTTCTATTTTGTTGGCTAGCTTCTTAGTGATATTGTTGTGATCTGCAGCTATCTTTAGCTTTTTGGTTTCGGTTCTTTGGAGGTTGGTTTTTGCTTTTGAGATGTTCCTTTCCTTTTTATTAGCTTTAAAATACCCTTTTTGGTCGTAGCCATTGATTTCTACTATTTTTAAGATGTGTTTCTCTTCTTTTTTCCTTTCCTTCTCCTTCCATTGGAATCGTCAGCATTCGGTATATCAGATGATAGAAAGCTGCCACTTTGTGCTGTCTGCTGTTGTTCGATGTGTTTGGTATAACTCGCATTGTTTTTGTTGGCTTCCTGTATATTTCTACCGTATCTAGGTTTTCTCTGGTAACTAGTACCTCTAAGAATGGCAATCTTCCTTCTACTTCAGTTTCGTATGTGAATTTTATGTTTTTGTGGGCGTCATTTAGATCCTTGAACGTCTTTTCTAATTCTCCTTCTTATATTATGGCAAGGCAGTCGTCTACGTATCTTATCCATCCTCTCCGTAGTTTTTCTAGGTTGCCCATGAATATTTTGCTGATGAAAGCTGACAGGGAAATTCCGGTGGGTGCTCCACCCAACTGCTTGTAGAATTCTCCTCTGAAATTAAAGTAGTTTTCTTCTAGGCACAGTTTTCACATTCTCATGTATGATTTTATCTCCTGTTTTGATATTTCTTCGTTTTGTTGCTTAAGCCAGTCAGTCAGCCAGGAAAGCATCGACATCACGTTAGTTAACCTTTCAACCGCGATAGGATATAGCAAAATATACAAAAACTGGAACCTAAAAAGGGAAACTTAAATAATTTTGTTGATATTCGAATGTGTGTAGGTGGAACTGATGATGAGTGAAATTTGAAGAGAATGATCTTAAGCTAGTGTGAAATAGTTTTTGCAGGAGGTCTCTAAAACCCTAGATTAATTTCATTTTCCCCTAATAAAGGTCTAGATATCCTGAACCAAGCCTGTTTTGTTACTTATGGTTCAAAGTGATACATTTTCGAAATGTGTTCATAAATGGAAGTCCGAACAAATTACTACTACTATTGAGTGTCTTTTTGCAGGTATTAGCAGTTGTTTCCATTTCAGTTTAGGTGACATGTTGTCATTTAAAATGTAGCATATTTTTGGAAATCCTTAAAAAAATCTGACTAAGACTAAATTGGCATCACTAAGTTATTAGCATTGTCACGGTATTTGTGTTAAAAGATGTTTTAGTGCTGACACTAAAAATTGTGTAAGCAAACCTAAAGTCGACCCAACCGCGATGAAGAAAATTTTTCTCCTAGGTTACTAGCACTGTTAATAAGAATACGTAGTCATCGAATTCGACGCCATTGTGATGTCATATTGGTTGAAAATTTAATGATTAGATCTTTTAACAAAGCGAAAATTGTTTAAGCAAAAAGTCATTTAATAAAAAATAATACTAGAGAAATTAAACATTTAAAGACATATAGTATATTTGAACATTTTATAAATTTAGTTGATTTCCAAGCATTGTTGCTGGTGTTGAGACAATTTTCACATTCGTCTGTATTTATTCAGTTCATTGCTTTATCCACAGACTATTCGCCATAACAATGCCCTTTGGATCAACACCAATAAATTTTATGTTTCAAAAGATTACGGACTTTATTTATTTATTTTTGCATGTCAATATTTGTGCGACGCTTGAATATTATTATACATATTTATGAAGATTGCTTGGAGCAAATTGATAAAACTGCAAAACAGACAGTTTCTCAGTTTACCTTCAAGCGAAGTTGGTGTTAGAGGAAGTGAATTCGTGCTTCCCTCGTGTTCCAGAGAACCAGACTAATAGCGATGATGCTTCCAGTGAGGGAATTCAAAGGTAAAGCAGTCGCCATCGTCACAGGATCAGCCACTTAAGGTTGATGCTGAACGAATATTGAAATTGAGATGATCGATGTACATCTTGTCTTTGAGTCGCGCAAACATTAAATGCATGTATGGTGTTTCCTAGATACTTTGATCAGTGGATGAAATAAAAGCGAATGAGCCTCATTTACGACTACTTCTGAGCGGAAGTTGAGTGTCCTGAAATGAAAATATAAAAACACAAACAGAAACACGTGGTATTTCACATCAGGCTCTCCCGCAGAGATAAAGCAATAAATGACACTGAGTCTTATTGGAAAAATTAACATTTCAAATATTTCCATTGAATTGATTCACATTTTCTTCGCCTTTGTTTGTTTCATCATTGTGCTAATATGTATCTTCATTGTTAATGGGAAGCTTTCGGAGCGACTTTATTGCCGAACCATTTGTTCTATTACTGTTATCTTTTCAAGCCCACACCATTTTGATTCAATTTCCGAGCTAGCAGACGCATTGCAACTAATCAATAGATAGTGTTCCCCTTCAGATTATAGTCGGGAGTTCAAGCTCGTCAGGTGATCCCTGAAAGTGATTCCCAGGAATAATCACCCCTTTGCAGTATCTTAGTGCGGGGTTTGACAATGATGGACGAAAACACTGCTTTGATTTTTCCTGCAGATCGCAAGTGAAAATGCAACTCGGACAGTTTTGAGTTAATGATCCTTATTGTTACTTGCAGCGCAAAGCTTTGGTGTTCGCCACTTGCAAGCATGTTGGCTGTTTGCTGGAATGATTTTCGGCTACTTTCTGCGAGTGAACATGTCAATAGCCGTCGTCGCGATGGGCAACGCCCACCACGCCAACCCGGACATCGCGCCATTTGCATTAGACTCCTCCGCACGTTCGCTGATGCTCAGCAGTTTTTTCTGGGGCTACGTTGTAGCACAATTCCCTGCTGCCATCGGCGCTCAACGATTTGGGGCGAAAAGAGTACTGACGCTTTCAACTGTAGTGTGTTCGCTGCTAACCGCAATCGTACCATGGACTTTTTCACTCAGTGGATGGAAAGCTGCCTGCATTTTGCGAGTTCTCATTGGTTTCTTCCAAGGAACTCTGTATCCTTGCGTGCATAACCTGCTCTCGAAGTGGGTGCCGAGAACTGAACGGGGCATTTTGTCCAGCATCATTTATTCAGGAGCCCTCCTTGGAACTGCAGCCATGCTTGCCGGAAGTGGACCGATCGTTACATCGTATATGGGATGGCCGAGTTTGTTCTACATGTCCGCCGGTGTAGCTTTCATATGGGCTGTGGCATACTTCATTTTGGGAACGGAATCGCCCGACGAATCGGTAGCTATCTCGTCTGCTGAAAGGGAGTATATAAATCGCTTAACTGGGAAAAACGTGAACACAGTAAGTAAGAGGAGTTCAAGGTTGGCGAGAAACATCTTTGCATTGCTGTGAAAGTGTTCAAATTTCAAGCATTTAAGTCATTTTTAATTTTTATTATTGTTTGCTGGTTTTGATAGGTGAATTTAAGAGTATAACTTTACATGCATTACGATTTGAGAGTACGGTGAAGAGAACTTGTCTTTTTTAATTTTTTTTCTTTAAGCCAGCTTCAAGCATTAACTATCACTGCCTAAAAAAATATGTTGAACATGTCTAGGTCTTCTATCTAGAATACTTATTCTAATTAGTGGCAATACTTTTGATTTTAAAAATGCTAATCAAATATTACGCTGTCCACAGCATATTCAATCTTGTTTTCAATGTAGTAATATTTCGTTAACTCTTAGCTCAACAGTTTGATAAGATTTTTGTACTCTTTATTGCATCCACAGAAACGTAAGTGTCCTAGCTCAAATTTTCAGTTTAAAATTGTACTTTACGTAGATTTAGTGGACCACATTTCGAGAGGTACCTTCTAAATTAACAACAATCGTGATCAGCTTCATTTATCCATAAATTATGGCTCCGTTCTTCCTCAACCTAGGGATGATTTATTTCCACACAAATTATTCAAAGCAGACAGCTTACCAGCTGTAAAACCCTTTCCCACAAAATTATTTTTGCATCAATCTGAGACAAATTTCTACGTTTACCAGTCCCCTGCAACCCCATGGAAGGACATTTTCAGATCGAAACCGTTTATCGCTCTTTTATTCGCACACTGTGGCTACTCCTGGGGCTTCTACACACTGCTTACCGAAATACCGACATACTTGGATGGCGTCCTCGGCATGAACATGGACGCAAACGGATTGCTGTCGGCCCTTCCATACTTTGTGATGTGGATCCTTTGCCTCGTAGTAAGTCCCATTGCAGACTATTTGATCAATTGCAAGTACTTGTCGACGGTGACGTGTAGGAAACTATTCAACTCAATTGGACAATGGGTACCGATGATTACCCTCATAGCGCTGGGCTACATGACAAAGGATAACGTCGAGTGGGCCATATTCCTTTTGACACTCGCCGTGGGGGTAAACTCGGCGTCATACGTTGGGTACCTAGTCAACCACATGGACTTATCTCCAAACTTTGCTGGCATTATGATGGGCATAACGAACGGATTCGCGACCTTGATGTCGATTTGTGCGCCCTTGGTTGCCGGTGCTGTGGTGGAAAATGAAGTTTGTAGAGTCGCATAGAAAAGGACAAGCGTCGTAACATTCTTCTCTTCCTTGCAGCATGATGCTGGCGAATGGCGGATAGTGTTTTTCATAACGTCAGCATTTTATTTCGTTTCCAATTTGGTGTTTGTTTTGTTTGGTTCGGCTGATATACAGCAATGGAATAACTATGAAGTGGAGCCAGCAAACCTAGGTGAAGCACATCCCGGAAAGTGAGACACAGTAAACAACTCGTTGTTGGCTGTTACCAAAGTAATATTGTAAGGACAACGGATAAATGGTCCGTTTTTTAAAGTTCGCACAGTTTTTGCTTGTAGCCCGTTTAATCGGGATAATGGAACATCAATACAATATTAGTCATAAGTTGAGTAACAAGTAAAAATATTTTATTTGGGTGTTTTGAGCGTCTTTTGGCGGTGTTTCAAGATTATTAAAAAGTCGTGTTGTTGCTTTTAACCAAAATATTTTGTATTTATTCAAATACGTATTTCGGTTGCTACTTGCAACCTTCTTCAGTGTTTTGTACACGACTTCGATATTTTGGTTAAAAGCAACAACACGACTTTTTAATAATCTTGAAGTAAAAATAGCCCAACAAAATATTATGTGGACTTCTTTGGAAAATCGTCGACAATTTTGAGGTTTTTCTCAAAATAATGATCGAGGCGAAAAACAGAAAATATTACCTGTTAAAAATTCCGATGAAATAATTAATAGTGAACATTTCTATTTTATTCAAAACCCACAAAAAAGAATATTTAGAATTTCTTTTATTGGTTATTTGTTGAAAAGAGTACAGACATTTTTCTGTTTAAGAATCAACTTTTCAGCAAGTAGAGAAGCTGAATGTTTCCCTACATTTCATGAGTTAAGCTAAGACATTGGTAGGCTACTTATAAGCTTCAGCCATCCGTAAGTATTTTTAGTTATTGTTATTGGTTCGAAAATCGAAATCGAAATCTTGACGTTTTAAGGTCGTAGGATTAATTTAAAGAAAGTTTGTATCTATGTGTACGTACGTATGTTCGGGTGATTTACTTCTAGAACGATATCCCATAAAGGCAAAGTTATATCGGCTTGGTTTAGGCGTCAATTGAAGCGTCTTAGCATTGAACGGGGCTGATTAGTTTTTGGTGAGATTCAGTTCAGCAGTTTTTTTGGTTTTGACGCATCCAAGAACATTCATGTATCATAAACAAAACGTTTTATAAGTGTCGTTTAGGTGTCAGTCAACGCGTGTTAACATTTCAATAAATTTATTAAATTAGTTTTTTAATTCAATAAAAACTGCAAGAAGCTCTTTTTTTTAAAAACCTTATTTTAAACAGATTTGCACTTCTGGCAATCAATGCTTTGAAACATCAGTTGTGGCAAAAAAAAATTTAGTAGTTTAAAATTCATATTTTTTTCATGATTGAAAAAAATATTTCTATAAAAATGATAAATCATTAATAATTATACTAAATAACGAATTGATAGGAATAACATTGCCTTAATTTATTTATTCTAATGATGCATTTGTCATACTAATCAAAGCGTATTATCATTTGTAAGATTTGGGAATTTTTAATAAATTTAGTACCAACGTTTTTCTGATTAAAAAAAATTGGAAAAATTAAATTAATTTTTTCAATCTGAATAGCATTTGCAATAATCAATGCTTTAGAAGATCACGTGCTTTAAAGAGTACTTATCAAACAAAAAATATAGTTTTTTATTTCACTTGTAATGTTTCATCACGATTTTCATTATTTAAAATACTATGGTTTTTATTCTCGTTTTAATAGTTACATTGATATTACTGTGCAGTTGTTCGAGTGGACCTCAAGGGTCACAACTCACGGCTTATTTATAAATAGACACCACCTAGTTGCCTTGCAAATACTCCTTACATATACCCCATCATACATACCATTTGGTTGGTAATTACATACCAGGAGGATTTCCAAGCGCTTTGAAGATAGAAGAAATAACGCAGACATCTCACAGATGACTTTGAAACAAGTAAAAATCAACGATTGATGATACATACCACTACATGCAACATCAAATCAACAATTCACTTTCAAATGCCAAATAATGTACGAATACTTTAATTTAAAATGCGATATAATATACAATTACAGCGGTTAATTTACTACAATTTATTAATTCCAGTTTTTCGAATAGCTTTATTAATCAAAGACTAGTGCATATATTTAAACTGTGTTATGACAATGTTTTAGAATATCTTAATTACTTCAAAGCTGCCTGTATACTGTTTGTTAGTAAATATTCTTCATGGTTATATATTCTCAACTCCTAAAATTACATAGCTAGCTGTTGTCTACGAATTTTGACGATTAAAAAATTATAGAAGCGGTACTTATTAACTTATGAAGAATGGGCAAATTCAATATCTGTTACTATGTACTTTTATATTTGTTACTAGTGACAACGATTTTGTACAGAGGCGTATTTACTGCAATTCGATCAAAAGTTGAAAAGTATGTAAGTTTCATGTGGCGGCTATTCTAGAGTTTCAATTCAACACGGCACGAACGAACAGATTGGTTGGTATGTTTCCACTATAGAGCAGCTGCTTACTGTGAAGACCGACTAATTAATATTTAAATGTCGAAGCACTTCAAATGGTTAAACGAGTTAAGTGTTCAATTTCACAAACGCAGTAGCAATCCTAGACTTTTCAATGCATTTCGTTAATTTTCCGTCTAAAATAAAGAACGGTCGTTCACGTACATTTAATCAATTAAATTGTTTAATCCTCATTGGGAATACAAATTTCAAGTCCATTGTAGGTTCAAGGTTTCTCTGGCAATTGATCGATATTTCTAGGCACTCATTTCAAGATTCGAGTATGAAATTGTCAAGACTTCTAACATTTCCGTGAAAAAATCCATAGGAGCCGGGGAGTTTCCATTAAATTTTTTATTTCGAATCGAAGTTTAAAATGTATTTTTAATTTCTGCAATGAATTAAAGCGAAAAAGGTAAGTGATGTGCTGGAAACTTAATTCGGAATGATTAGTTAGTGTTTGCTTGAAGAAATACCTGCACATTAGTTACAGTACTAGTTCGGAAGAATGCAATGTGTATGAAATGATGCACTCGTTAAGTAGGAGAATAATTACAAATAACGTTGCACACATTGATCTAATCTTACATAGATTGAAAAAAATTCACAATTTAATTGTTAGCGTTACATAATTCACACTTATACTAAATGTAAATACGAAATGGCTCTATTTATTCGCAAGTTAAGAAGAACAGCAATATATACGATATGTAAGTATGAATGAGAAGCAAGAGGTTTGACCTTAGCAAGAATAGTGAGGCTAACGAATTTTTGAACAGCATCTGATTCCAGGAAAATACACTGGAATAAAGCCAAGGATTTGGTTAATCCCCTATCGTTCTGACTTATTACTGAGAGCGGCTCATATTAGTTCGACAACAAATTGCTTCACGCCAGACGAGCTAACTTTCGGTTGAGAATTCAAAGAATCTGATTAGCAGAAGTTCCAATTGAAATTTAAAGCAGAAATAACGAACATGCAATCATAGGTCGCGTTGTAAACTATCAGACTAATATTGGGTCCAATTATCAATCTAGATATTATAGTTGACTTGTTTCTCTGTCGGCAACATTTTGTTAACAAACGATACAATAGCCAAAGCAGGTTGATTAGGCTGCAAGTCGCAAAATACGTGACACTGGTTATCCTTCGAATTGGCTGTCCGACGAGCAACAAAGGCAAATATGGTTCTGCAAGACATTTTTTTATTCCACAAGTAATTTAATAGTTTTGGATTGGACCACTTACCTATTGCTAATAGGCACATTACTTCCAGGCGTAGGGATGCTCCATGTTCGTTTCTCAGGATCTAGACCGCAAAATGACACACTGTTGGCAGGATAATGCTTTCTAGAAGTTTAAATACGTGGGTATAATTAATTGACGATATTCATCAATCGTTGGATTCACCTGAAGAACTTTTGCCTTGTATTATCAGTCAAGGTAACACCCTGTTGCGCTGCTTTGAAGTGCACTTCAGTGGGGACTGGTAGCGGTTTACACCAGAACATCGAAGATACGGCTTTACGAATGGCTTCTTCGCCTGTCAAGGACTCGGTGTCACAAGTGAAAATATGTAAAACGTTGCATGCCGCGCCAAGGTTTAACAATTGCCGTTGAGCTGGAGAATGCACATCTTGTGATCGGATATCCTGAGAAAATGGTATGCAGAAGTTTCAAGTAACACAGTTCTAAGGATTTTCTAGACTGATGTCACCAAGACACCAAACCTAGATGGAGACACTATCTAATACTAGGGTGTTTTGCGAGTTATATTTTGTAGATTATAATGCAGTCAGTAATAAACAGCTATTGCGAAAAAAATCTACAGTTCCTGAAGTTGTTTAAATTCTCAAATAAACATAGCTTGAATCGATTTTTGAGAACCAATCAAATAAAAAGTAATAAGAAATTGACAGATTTTGTTGCCAATATAGAGAATTAAGTGCAAAAATAAAAAATAAAAAAATGATAAATGATCTTTTTACTTGATTATTATCAAGTTTTGCAATAGAATTAAAATTTCAGTTGTTCCTTTTCTGTGACCACAAGCCTTTTAGCTATAAACAAAATATTTTAGGGAGTGTAATCCAACACGTTTTGTTTCTCGTCTCCTAAAACATTCCTGCGGCTCCATGCGAGCTACTGCGTGCTCAACTGATTTGATCCCACACTTGCCATAGTTAGCCACTCTTTGCAGGCTAGATATGAGATTGCTTACCTGTTCTGGAATGATGAGTCGACATGGCAACGCTAATGGAGTTATTGAGTGCTGATAGACTAAAGCTGATAGCGATGTGAACACCGGCTCGTTATTGCACCCCTTCAGGCGCACCCCACGTGCTGTTGGCTCTACCAAGAAGTGTCTAACCAGTTCGTCACCTGTCGAAGTCTTCAATTCGACGCCAGGCGGAGCGTGTGCCACCCGCAACACTAAACCGAACGCGTTTTTATAAGTAGTTGAATCTCGAACTATGAACGTTCCTGGGTCGGCTCTACGCAATAAAGCCACTGCTTCTTCGCGAGAAATATTTGGTTTGTACCAGAATTTCGATGAATCTCTAACAAATCTGAAACGTGACACAAACATTCAGCATTTCACACATATCCTACACGCACAAATGAAAATATAATCAAATTACTTCACAAGATGAGGTGCCACCTCTTGTGGTTCGCTATTGGCATTTGACGCATTCGAATTTCGACGGGATGCGTAGCAGGAGATAGTATCATTTTGGTTCACTACCTCATGTAGATGTCCCTTTTGGTTTCCTGTGTACAGGTCCTTGCTGAAAAATGCATGCATCAGCGTTATGGCATTTGAATTGAAAATACAAATTCAACATGAAATACTCTGTATTTATAAACATTTTTTACAAGTCATGCTATTAAAAATATCTTAATGAAGTACGCACGGGACTCAGATGCAATGTTTTTGTGATCATGCTTTCTTGTTATAGTAGAGTGAATATTTAGAACAAATGTAAAGGCTACCAACGTTGAAAAGTTATATGTCAAAAAAATTACAAATTCTACAAAGAACTCATAAATCAAGACATGCATTCGTCATGAATGAAAAAGAAAAATGAGATAAATGGTTTATTGTGACTACAAAATACTATTCGCAACTTTGTACGCAATATTTCGTGTCCTTGAAGACAAAATAAAAAACTGCATTTCAACCATGAAAAATGATTATTTTGGAGGCAACGTTTTCGAAATTGCTGTCTTAACTTTCCTTCTTTACATCTTAAGAGAATATAGGAATAACAAAATGTAATAAGTTTTCATTTTTTCGTGATGATTCAAACTAACTGAATATCATAGGTAAAGTTAATTAAATACATGAAACATGCGTCGACATTTTCTTCGACTGAAAACCATTTATTCAAACTATTGACACGATCATTTGAATTCAGTGCATATTAAAGATGTATCTAACCTTAGACCGTACGACGATACTGAGGATTTTTGACTCCTCAAGGACCACGTTGAATTGCACAAACGCCTAAGCAAAATCATCATTAGCAATCAAAAAAATCAGCTAAAACTTTAATCACAGCTTTGGGCACGTCTTTACATAAATGTATCAAATTATGTGATTTGAAATGATGAAAGGAATGTTGAAAACTGTGAAAATGAATGTTGGCTTTTAACCCAATTATCCATAAATAACCAATCAGAAAAAATTCCGAAAAGGATCATATAGTCTCTTGTGTTACTGAAGATACTTTTCCAGCTTAGTGGGCGGTTCGTTCTGTTAACCGTAATATTACAACAATATCTGTCAGCTAAAAACAATATACAAACGTGAAATTGTTCGAGCTTAGCTCTTACCGTGAAAAAATTGCACCCGTTGGCTATGCATTATTCAACTCACACCAGGAATCACTTGTTTGTTTTGCACATTTAACGTTTAGAGACAAGTATTACCAACCAGAAAGTGGAAATTAAAAAAAACAAGTGGCGACCGAGTTGGTGTATTTTTTTCACAAAGTTTTTTTCGTCGATTTAGTTTGATCTCGAAAGCTGAGGATTTTCATGGAAGCAGCTGCTTACGGTGTTTATGTTTGATTCGTGTTAGTTGACTTTTCGTTTCAAAACAGAAACGATTTTTTAGCGAATTATTAAAAATGTTGCCGAAATTATAATTATCTCAAAAGCAGCTTTCTTTGGCACTCTGCTGGAATAATGTCTTTAACTATTTTACTAAATATCCGATCCAAATAACTTCCACCCGTGGTTGCCTGACAGCGATTTTTTCGAAAAATTCAAGTAAGAAGATTTGGAAATACTATTTTAGAAAGTAATTTAGTTGAGACATTCGTTTCGAAGTAGGCATTTTTGATACTTTTAAGAAGATGTGCCCAAAGCTTAACGAGAATCACTTCTCTCATATCTTTTAAAGATTTTGGTTCTATGGAGATTAAACTGGTCTAAATTTAATATGTGATGCAACTAATAAAAACATTTATGCTTACCGTAATGATGTCGGACTCTTGGGTGGTAGTGCTGGACTAACGTTGCCATTGCCACTCAATCCATATGGTGTGCGCGGCGTGACGGGAAAAGCTGGCGTTTCAGGTCGCGGCGATCCGGCAAAAGATAGTTCCGGATCCGTTTCTGATCGATATGAAGAAAACGACTCTTCGCGCGCCTAATAAAAAATAAAATGCAAAGATGCCTCATCCGAATTGTAGTAATCGCTCTAAACTGTTCACAAATTAGAGTACACATGCACGATGATGTTAGGACAATGAGGATGGGGTTAATCACATGAACAGCTCTCACCTGATGCTTAGACCAAGTTATTGTGCCACTTGCTTCTGAAAGAGACGGTGGAATAGAAAAACTGTGTTTTTGCCCGCTATTTAACACAAGGTAGGCAGGGACTATACCATAACCATTCATATTTGACCTCTCTACGTGGTCGCTTGCTCTATGGGGAGGACCTATCAGCTCCTCGTATCGCGTATATTCAGTCAAATCGGCTAGGACGTCCGACAAATTGAGACTAGTCAGCTCAAGTCCTTTTTCATTCTTATATATGTGCTCGTGGACGTCTCCGGACGAACTACTTACATTGTCTTCGATAGGCCCCCAGATTCCAATGTCATGGTTGTTGTCGAGCTGTTTGTCATCGTTCTTAGAATCAATGACTAAGGGTTTCATTATCCTGTCTAAAGGTGCATGGTCACACCTAGATGAAAGCGTAGAAAGTGGACTAAGGTTTCCTCCATTCACGTTTCCATTCTGGTCATGTTGAAGGTACCACGCACTTTTGCCACTATCTTTCTTAGTCTTTTTGCTAAAAGCTCCTGTTTTGTATGAACTCAATGAGTTTTGAATGTTAGCAGCACGCAAATGATTAGATGTAATATTGAATGAAGAATATGGTGAAAATGGGCGGCTTCGAAACTGGTTACCTGACTGACCTGATTCAAGATCTATTAAGTTCTCGTTTTCCTGATAAAAGCAGCACAATGTAATATATAGAGAGAGAAAAAGTGAGTTTGAGCCTTGATCGGATGAGATGTATGATTTCTAATAACACACTACTTGAACATTTTCAACTGTAACTGTTTGCTTAGCCAGGACACTCACTGTACTGCAGTTGATGCAGAAAGTTTCGTGTTAATCGATTTCAAAGGAAAATTCCGTCTTAAACGTCTATGAGCACATGATAATGTAATGCATTGAATTTTTACAAAATGGAATCTTATCGAAATATAAAATTTTCTCATATATCTTTCAGAGCTTCTTTCAATTTTGAATAAACTTTAAACATCCATTGCACAGTGTAAAGTTTGCATCGAACGCTTTTCAATAATTCCAGTTTTGCTGATGTTAATCACAATGACGAAAATTTCATACATAAACTTAATATTTGCAAACAACAAATACTACTTACCAGTCGGACATGTCCATCATGTGAGTTGTTCGCCATGGACAAAAGACCGTTTTGAAGTTGTTGATGATGGGGTTGTTGAAGTTGCGATATGTGGCCATGTGGCGAAGAACTTAACACAGTTAGTGGTGACAATGGTGGTGACTATAAATTTTGGATTAAAAACAAACGATTTCAAAGATTTACTGATGTTTCAGGATAGAAACTAATAGGCCTTCATAATTAGCACATGAAAATGATGAATAAATAGTGGAACAGATACTATGCTTGATCATCACTTACCCCTATAACATTGTGTTTGCTTTGCTCATGAGCACGCCTTACAGCCACGAAAGGCCTTTCCTTAGTGGTCGTTGCTGTTATTGTTTTTGTTTGGTAAATATCAGCAGGCATTCTTTAAATGAAAAGCGTTTTGTCATGACAAAAACAAAAAAAAAAGTAAAAACAATTTCCACGCAGAAAATTAAGGATCGCGTGGACTTTTATATCAAGAAAAAATATGTTCATATTTAACCGCAACAATTTAAATTCAATACATGGATTTAGTAAAAGACGTGCATATGTAGATTCACGAGAATCTTATCTGATTCATGAGAAAACAGATAAATTGAATTCGAATCAATAAAAAGTATCTGAAGTCTCTTCCACGGAGTTAGTTATAATTAAGGCTCAAAAAAGCATTCAAAGTCAATTCATTTGACGACTTTAAGTTGGGCTCCGAAGAATGCTAGCTTAGTTTGTTGGACGATGCTTACTTTGTCGGGTCTGTGTAACACAATTCATACATCTGGATTCAAATTATTTGCTAGAAGGAAATTAGTAGTAAATGATGGATTTATTTTTTATCGAATTTCCATATAAATGAAAATAAACTCGCTAGAATAGTCATGGATTAATGTTACAACATGTTTGTATCAGTTCTCAATAGTTCAAATTTACATCCTATCTTATTTACGAATATGTTTAGCGCTTAAAAGATACATCGACAAATTGATGGAGACTCTTTAGTCTCCATCAATAAAGATAAATTTAAAGAAGAAAGCTCAATGCAAGACATTCAGTGCGACCTCACTAGCTGGTCGCTGGTAGCCTCAAGACTGACTAATCACCAGCGTTCGATTCGTATTTGGCTAAGACGGCTTCTAGCTGACTAGCAAGCTTTCAGTAATACCATATTGAATGTAAATAATTAGTAATCAGACAACACCTCGTTTGTTGGTTCTACGAACTATGCAATACGTTGAGTGTCATTTACCTGTTTTGATTTTGTCGAGTTTGTACTTGGAGCGGGCGCCTGAAGTCAACTTCGTCCGTAAATGCGGCTGTATCACTTGCGTAGCCATCGAAACGCGTTACGTTGGCACGCGACCTAAAGCCAAACGTCGATAATAACTATGTATCTCAATTTATCCATCTACATTTGTGTATTTGGCATGCAATGGTACTTCACCTGAAAGGTCGACTTCTTATCTCAGTTTGAACTACTTCTTCGAAGTAACGTCGGTCATCTCGATGCTGCTGGTCCTTCTTGGCACGCAACTTTTGCTGCTGCATTTGAAGCCATGTTTGCCCTGAAATTCTGCAGAACAAAAAAGAAGCTTGTTAGTAAGTGAACATTCAATTGATTTCAATTGTTAACTGATTTCCTCTAAACTATGTTTCCCATATTACTGGTTCGTTGTTTTGCAAAAGACGGTTTAGGGATTAAATCTTCTCAACATGTCTGAATTGTATGTCGCATTCCTATTCAACGTTAAGACAACGATTGTACAGAGCTGCAAGGAGTTATATCACATCAAAATTTCGCCGGAGGCACATTACAAGAATCAATAAAATTATACAAGTATCTAATTATTTTCGGTATAGCCGCTGATTTTGAGAGTGCATTATAGTCCAGTCAAATGGTAGTTTGCTCGAGCAATGTGGGCTGGCAGGCAGATTTTTATTGCAATGTGTGGCCAATTCTATAGTAAGCTTAAGTTCAAGTTTCAGGGGTCGCAGCCCCAATCCCCTGAGCGCCATCTTGAAAACAAAAAAAGTGGGACGGTCCCATATCTCAGAAACCACGATTCCCACAGAAAAGTTCAATATGGCAAACTTGTGTAGAATTTAATTTGAAGCATTCACGTACTGTCAATATTAAAAGAGTTAAACGCCTAAAACGACGTTAAAAAGGGGGATCATTTTTCGGGCGTCGCAACTTCTTTGTTTGCCCTATTTCCGCAAAATGCGTTCGGAAATAACTTTTAGACAATTTTATCACAAGTCGTTTGCGGTACTGCTTGTTTTGATCATTGCACATTGGCGGGAGCCATTGCGCCTCGAAGGGGGGAAATCACATGAAAAATGCATTGCAAGACCAGATGAACGGTTCGCAGGAACAAACCCCCCCCCCCCCAGTACGAAAACTGACTGCACCAAGTCAACTCCTTTTAATGTGTTTTCTGCGAAAAAATCACCTCTATGATGATCGATGTCCCGAAAGAATTCTTTTGGGAAAACTAACTTTTTTTATTTTAAAATTTCAGAAAAATATTTCGGGGCGCAATTAATTTTAGAAGAGATACAAACTATCGTAGAAGCATTGCCGATTTTTTCGTCATGTATTAACACCGAAAGCTTAGCTTATCCTCGCCTGATAACTTTTTGCTCTCACAAACTTTTATATAAAAAATAAGCGATTTCCCAGAACTGTCCTAATAAATTTTTATCTATCCCTGTTTTCGCAGCGTAAGCGGTAAAAAATCAAAAAAGATGATCCAAAATTTAAAACTTTTTTGAAGTTCAAACAATTTTGCAAAACAAACTCGGGTGGGAAGCATTTGGGAATTCGGAATTTTTTTTCCATTGAAAGCAAAATCAGATTTTTTCGACTACCAAAACTAATGTGAGCGATTTTGAGATTAGCAGTGGAACCAACCAAATTTGTTTACCCATAAAAAGGTTATACGCTTTCCACGTAATTTTAAGTATCTTCAGCACTATTAGTGATGACATATTCTCTGGTTTAACTTCTAGTTTCTTGCTTTTCAATGCTTGACCAAATGAACTAAGAACCAAACAAAGTACAGCTACTCAAAAAACATAGATTTCAAAATAAATCTAGTCGTTAGGGTAGTATCTGAACCTGTAGACCATTCATTTCATTGTCAGCTTTCTCATTTATTTTCTGCATTAAAATTATTGTCTCTCGTTTCTATGCACCTATACGCAAACTATTGTACGCATTGCCACTCCCATACTTAGCGTAGATGAAGAATAGAAAACGATTGAAATCAGTGTAGCATATTCTTTCTTGGAATTAACTTAACATATAGTAACTACATCGAAGCAAGTTGTGTGCTCATTCTCTTCTGATTGGTAGTAAATACATCAATGTAATGTACATATGAGGGGTGAAATGTTAGGGGCTACGATTTTTAGCACGAAACAGCCGCTCCGATAAACATATTTCAAGGAAGATTTCAGGTTAAACCTGTGTCCATCCAATACAAAACATTACCAAGTCCGCGTCTCCTACATTTCTTACAACAGTAGTACCTTTTGATATGACTTAAAAGGAGATTACATATTTGACGTCGGTATGTCGCAGAGAAAATGGAACCGACTTTCTGAACCCAACTCAACCATATGGTCGCAAAAGCTGACTTGCTTCAAAGCACCAAACAAGATACATGTGTGTCCACACACTGTGCAGTACTAATATGGAATCTAGTGGATATCAATTAAACGAGATACAAAGAGACTATCACAGTTCACAGGTCTCGTCGTCGTCTTGTGTGGAAGAGTAAGTGGAGGGAATGCCATGCAACTTAAGATTGTGTTTGAAACCTATTTCTTTAGATATGAGATCATGTGCGTGCATGCATTCTTGAAGAATAATTTAATGATATCATGGAGTCAATACTTCCTTGTTTGAGGAACAATAATTTGGTTATTGAAAAATTCGTGTTGTTGCTTTTTACCAAAAATATTATGTATTTCCTCAAATACATATTCCGGTTGCTACTTGCAACCTTCTTCAGTGTTTTGTACACGACTTTTTCAAAAATCTTAAAACACCACCAAAAGACGCTCAAAACACCCAAATAATAATTTGGTGTTCTTCATTCCGGAGACAAATTCATTATTTTCGACTTTTGTTCCTGAACCGTTCAGGCCCGACGAATAACGACAAAACTTTGCTGTACGATCCATTTGAATGGTTGGCCATGGATCGCAATTCAATGTGGCGATCGTTTGACTTTGGTCGTGAATTCATAGTCATTCTTCATTTTGATAAATTCACATTCATGCAAATTACTCTCAGACACGGTGGTTGTTTTCACCGAATGAATTCTACAAAATTCACCTAAGATGTGTACTTGGATGCTTCTCGGGAACGTCTCCGAAAATTGCTGCTGCAATGTCATTTGTTTTAATCAGGTCAAGTGGGTCAGATTAAGCTTATTATACATGTGTGACATCATTGACCTTGACGAAAATTTAGCTTAACGGCCGTGCAATTTTCAATTCAAAGCAATTTACTCAATTATGCATTATTATTATTTGCGGTGAGAGATGAAACTTTGTATGCCTCGAGCAGATGCTGTAGGCAGATAAATATTTAATGATGAATATTTAAACAGGCCGTTCGCTCAAAAAAAAGTAAAAAACAAAGATGTTTAGACTTGCCAAAAAAAAATCCACAGTAGGTTAACAAGTAGATACAATTATTCTGCCGAACTATCGGAATTGAATGCTTAAGTAAATTCATATTTTTATTGCATTGAGAAGCACCGCGACAGTTCTGTATTTAAGGACGCCCGGTTGCGGTATATCAATATGCGGGCCATTTGCCGTCGAAACAAAACATGTTGTAATTTATATAATATTATTATTTACATTCAAAACAGCAAAGTGTAAAAGTTTAGATGGAAAATATTTCTTACTAGCTGCCCGGACAGACTTCGTTCTGTCAAAAGTTATTGGTCTGTCGCAGTCCAATAGAAAAAATAATTTTATAAATTAAAAATGAAAATTAATTTGTTAATTTTTTTTTAATTTTTCTCTCCGTAAGAACCATCGTTGTGCTTTAAGGAAAATATATTTAAAAAAAATAGCCGAATCGGTCGAGGCGTTCTCGAGTTTTGCGCTTAGCAACACATTTGGCGATTCATTTTTATTTATATAGATTTCATTGATACATGTTCCCTTACCTAAACAAAGACTGCAGTTGATATGCGGCCATCAACGGGATCATTTTTAATGAGTATACATAATTTAATTCATTGCTCGTGATTATGGCGTGTTACTAGTTTCATTTATTAATGTGGTCATTCGCAAATAAAGTCCATGCCCACCGAAATATAATATCAACAATCAGCTTTTAATAAGGTGAATGCTTGCACACAGGCACATAATTCCATATACAAATATTTAGGCGCCACTTTTCATGAATATTATAAAGCAATGTATACTAATAAATAAATATAAATATTTATTAAACATCGCGTGTAGTTTTAGGTTTACAGCGTGGTTATATATGAAACTATTAATTTTTTTCATTAAAAGTTGGATGCCAATTGCTGATATAAATTCAAATGCGAAAGTTTTCCTGTGCTGCTTACTAAGCAATCAACAAGAATTCTATGCTGCTTGGATTTAATTATCACCAACGATATTCAATAATCAACGATGAACTGCTATTTTACGATGAAAAGGTCAATGGTTCGGTTTGGTTTTTTAAGATTACCACAAATTAATTGCTTCTCATCAATTTCCGCACCTCATGCAGATACCTTTTCTTTTTGCTGTCTGGTCCTTCAAGGTTGAGTTTTCTGCACTTAAATCCATGTCTTCATCAGAACTACACATTCAAAATATAGATATAGTATTATTCAACCGGATTCTGCGACATTTACCAAAACCATGCATTCGCTGAAAGATTACCTGATCTTTCTTTCGGCCCAAATCAGTTGCATATCGATTTACTTCTTGCGAGCCTACGTTGCATGGTTATGATCATTATTGGCCGAAAAATATGACTCGACGCAAGTTACTCGTTGCACAACTTAGGGCCTCGGGGGTTGGGGCAATACAGAAGCTACTTTAAGAAATCAAGTATTATAGAGAGATTTGTTTACTATTCATGTTGCCAAAACTATAGTTTTTGATTGTTTATGTGTCGATTATAGGATCATAATCCGAATATAAATGTTTTTCCTGCTGCTGTACAGTCTTTTAATTCAACGACATTTATGTTTCGAAATTATTAATCAAAAGCCCAACGAAATAATATCACAGATAGAACTCTAAATTCTTCAAAACAACATTCCAAATCAGTCTAGTTTAAAAAAAACAATACAATCCAACTTATGAAGCAACAATGCTCTTGAGAGAAATTTTGTTCTGCATTGAAAATTCCTCAGCGCGCGTCAATTATGGATTATTATCGGAAAGTTTTTTGCCGAAGGAAGGATATTTGTGATATCATTGAAACATGTAGGACTAAAAATTGCTCTCATATTTCACTTGAGCCGCACCGCATACGTTAACAGTTTCTTAGATATGTATGTATGTACCTACTTGGGAAACGCGAAGGCTGACCTGTTGATACTGCGCAACAGCTTTAACAGCGAAAATCAAAATTTTATGTTTGCGATAAAATGACGCGAGGCTTTGGGAGAACATATTCTATTTAGAAATTCATTCCTTTTCTTGATTGATTGTCGATTTCAAATGGAAGAAGCAAGAAATCCGAATGAGTCTTGCTCGGACGAACATTAAACTAAACACATTGCTATACGTTGCTCTTCAAAACTTATTTGGAATTTCTATTAGCGTAAATGGCGTATTTTTAGAACAATTTACAATTAGAATTTGGCTGAACAGAGCACACTCAAATCCATTATCTGTTAAAAACACCCCTCCACCCCCCCAACAAAAAAAATTGCAACAACACTAGCAAGCTTGCGCGCATTCCTCTTAAGGTAAAATATCAGAGACTTTGTCAGCCCGCGTACCACTAGCGCGCAAGCGGCTCAGACCTTTGTGGGCCGCAGAAATTATAAAAAAGTCAACCAGAATTCACCTTATAAGTGCGCCCCAGCCGTGAGACCCACGCTCACTCACCCAGCTTTTCTGGCGTTCAACAACGCGAAACGGAAACTGGTTGGCGTCTAAAATTACGTCAAGAAAATAAAATCTTGGCGAATAGCGAATCCCGTGCATGCAAACCAGGTGTAATTGCTAAGCTTGAGATGATCTACTCACCCGTCCGTGCTGAAGCTGCGATGGAAGCCGTCCATGGTATTCGAGCGGCGAAGGGGCTCGAACGACTGGCGGTAGTTCAAGTTGAGATCCTGCGAGTACAGCCCTTGGTTCCTGCTCAGGGTGGACCTGTTCGCCCACTGGTTTTCGCTGGCGTAAGGACGCGGGTACCCATCTGGGTAGTTGTTCACGTCGGATCGATCACTGATCGAGTACTTCTCGGACATAACTTTTTCGCGGCGATCGCGGAGCATTTCCTCAAAGTCGACGCGCTGCGCAGTTTTCCGGTACGCGGGCGATGAGGGCGAAGGCGACCGACCCAGGGTTTTCCGAACGAGCGAAGGACTCGACAGTCCTGATTGCGACTTGATCATGGCGGGATCGTCGGGGGAGGCGTCCTGGCGAGAGCTGCTGGCAGGCACGTTGCCGTACGAGAATGGTTGCGAGTGCTCGCGAGCGTGGTATGGGATCTCGTCGTCTTCAGATGCGGATACTGTGTCCGTCCGCACTTGCAGCGGTTCTATGGGCGACTGCTGGCGTAAGCTCATGATCAGTTGCTGATGTGATGCTGGGGAGCCAGTGGTTTCGCGCTTTTCGCGACGTATCTTTTGATGATATTGCAATGTCGAATAGTTGCCACTGCTATCTGGATGTGGGTGATACGCGGCGACAGGGGTATCGCGACCAGTTTCGCTGGGCGGCGGTGTTAAGGTGGTCGCGGTACTCGAAGTGTCGTAGATGTCCTGATACTCCTTCTGAATATAGGCAGGGTGCTTGTGAACAGCGGTGGGCTCCACCACGTATGATTGCGATCGTTGGATGGTGCTATATTGCGATCCCGATTGAAGTTGGGCGGGAAGCGCGTAGTTCCCTGACGTCGGAATCACACTTTGACTACGGACAATAGGATAGTGGGGACGTTGGTTTTGATTTGTCGACAGCTTGCTGAAATCGGGAATATCTTGAACAGTCATCAGCATATCCGAGAGAATGTCATCAAGTTCTCTGTGGCGGTCTTCTGTAAGTAGATTAAAACGTAATATCATTCAACATGATTGGCTGCTGTGGATATATTCTAGAGAGCTGACTACTGATGCTTAACTATGCACCCCTCGTTACGAAGTGACTCCAAGAAACTATATAGTAGTAGTAGTACATACATTTATCATTCGCTGTTTCTACCATCAATTTGCACATTCTACTGCAAACCAAAAAGCTGATTCTCTTTGGCAATGGAGATTTTGTTATTAGATGTACAGGACAATATATGCATCTTGAATCGAATCGAATTTTCGAGAATAGGAATTAGTTTTTTAACAATCCATATTTCATTATAAACTGCAGCGAATATTCTCATATTGGTATCCTACAAATTCGCCTTCTGTACCAATTGGTGCTTCTATACGAATTTTCATGAAGTATTTTTTTTGTTTTTTGTTCATTGTAGCCTGTCTAGATGCCCAGATAAATTACCTTCAAATCGACTTTCATGCAGAACTAAACAAAATATTCTTCATCAAAATCAATATCAAACGTTCAAGTTGCAAAATCAATATCCAAACATTTAACTAATTGACTGGCTTTAATGGATGAAAATTCCTTTTCTCGTTTGGACGGTTGTCCCTCGAAATTGCGAAAAACCAACCGCGAGGTCAGTAATATTTTATAAAAAATAATGCTATTTTAAATATTAATGATGAGAGGTACTCATGTCAGTTATTGGAATAAGTTAATATTAATTACAATTACAAGGATCCATCAATTTTAGAGGAGGGGGTGATGATTGAATAATCACGCGGATTAATTGGGAGGAGGTTACAATGTCTTTTCTACGTAATTTGCTACTTTCATATGGATGCTTGATAGACAAAAACGCGCCAGCGAAAATGATTGCAGTTTTTGTTGTTACGCCGACAGTCAATAATCGGTTTAATTGCATATAAAAAATAAAAAGCATTACAAATGATGAGGAAACAAATAATTGAAATCTTACGAACGCTAAAACACAAAACTACTAAAAACTACAAGAACTTCCCATATACTGGGAAGGTAAACATTACATATTAATATAATATGCATACTAGAAACTTCTAAGAAACGCTTATTTATTTATGGCATGTACATATTTATATCGAAACAAAATTAAATGCAGAAATCAGTTCATAATATTCAATACAGTATATCATCCAACATTTACTCTTCTCTTTTAAACCATACAACCTAAGATTACATTGCATTATTTGCGAATACTAAATTAGGCTTCGGTAAGCAAGTGGTGCATAGAAACTAAAAAGTGACATTATCTTACCTTGCGGACTTGCCTGACTAGGAAAGCTAGAAGGTGATACACTTGATCCTTGATGAGGTCCTGCGAGATTCAAAGCAAAATTGGGAGGACTTTTAATGTGAGAAAGAAACGAAACATATGGAGACGCTTGTCTTGTATAACCAAGTTTGTGGATTCCAATGAATTGCATCAAATACTCACTGTTTAATACTCCATTACTTGAGATTCCTGAGTCCATAGACAGGGTAAGGGGACTATGCGCATATTCACGGTTTGTGGGTTGATTGCTGGTCGCATCGGAGGTGCTACTGTATGTTTCGGTGATTGTTATATCGCGCGTATCCGCCGAATTAAAGTTCACTGGTATTATGTACTTATTACTATTTTCAGGATAATTTGACTGCAAGGTGTTGTATCGCGTTTCAGCACTATCGTTTCGCCTTAGAACTTTGCTTTGGCTTGGTGTTGGTCGAGTTTCCCTTTGCGCGCTGACGTTGCGACCTGTTGTTGCGTAGAGTGCTACTGACTTTTCGACTGAGTCGTGGCGAGGAGGCTGAACTGGAGGCTGTTCTTGATTACTAAATTGGGGTGGTGGTGATAATAAACACTGGCCAAGTGATTCCCTTTGTCGTTGTGATGTTTTCGTTGAGGTTTTAGAATAAGTGTACGCTTCTTGTGGTGACTTTGGAGATTTTAAAATCGTTGCATACAAGGATCCATCAATCGGTCCTTGGGTGTGGCATGAAGGATCTGTAAGGATAGCGAGATTCAAAATTGTGTTGTTGGGTTTTTTGCTCTGGATAATTGCACATTTCTTAAATTGAGACCAGAAAGCTGATCCTGGATTTTGTTATTATTTTACATATTGAACCATGTTAATAGTTCAAAATAGGTCCAAATGCATACTTTATTCGAGTCAAACTTCTCTACTAAGCAAATGCGGCAAGCTAAATATATAACTTGAAAAATCTTGTTAAAAGTTGTCTTTATTGCAACACCAAGCGCTTTTCAACATCAAAAATATCAAACTATAATTAATGCGGTTCCAAAGTCAAACGCATATATTCCCTCATGAAAATCAGCATGACATTTATTTTTATATAGTAATGTCATCATTACGACATTTACTCACTTGTTGATGATTTAATAGCAGAAATACTGAAATAACAACTTCTAACTGAGAAGTAATATGTATTTTGGCAATAAAAAATAGTTCACAGACCCAGACATGGCAACTTCTTACGGTATAGTGATGTAAATTTACACCGATTGAAATTTCTTAATTGACTCTTTCGGTTGCTACGAGGCAAATGAAGTGGCGAGAAACGTTTCCACAGAACGACTTGTCGGATAACTGCAACTCAACGAATTTATCTGCACCAAGTGGAAAAGCTATCAAACTCTCACAATAAAGCCATTACGAAGGCCCATTTATTAACTCCTTTGAAATGTTTCCGCCGACAGCATTTTTATCTACATTTACCATCAACTATGAGAAAAGACCAAATAATTCTATGAAAATATTGCTAAACTGTCTACAGACGATAGTTGCGTGACATGCGTGCTAACGACCGGAATCTTGTTAAATGTACTTTGGTTCCTCATCAATTGAATCGTGATTCATTATAAGTACGTACTTAATATAATCTCCGATTCTGTTCTATTTTATGAATAGGAAAAAATGTAAAAAAAAATTTCAAATGACTAACCAGATCTCTGTGATGTGTGCAATCTGTTTATTGTAGTCCATTTTTATAAATTTACCAAATAGCTTAGGCAATGCTGATTTTTTGAGTGTTTGGAGATGGATCGTGTTCTTTTTGAATCAAATGTCTTCAACATTGTGGTTGAATCAGAAACTGTTATTTAATAGCTTCAGGAAGCTGGAAAACTTCTAACGCTCTCTTTAGCTTTGCAAACTAGAAAATTTTATTCATCTTATTTCGCTGCGTTTGCGAAAGTGAGTCAGATTGAATTTATCATGATTGGTTGAAGCTTCATAAAAAATTGTTAGGAAATAATACATACATATATGCTAGCTTCCGATGATGACTATATCAAAAGTAGGTATATTTATATTTATGTAAAAATCAATGATTCATTATGAGAGAAATTTTTTTAAACTTTCAACACTCATGGTTGAAATTACATAAATATTTCAATGTTGATATATGTTCAAAATTATTATAAATATCAGCTGAACTTTGAGTCCGACTATATTAAGAACTATAAAAATAGATTATAAGCTTGAACATCATCACCTGCATGATGATTCATTTCTTCGTTTTCTGACATTATCAACAAACGCTTGTTTTTGGCTGAGTTGGCCTCAAAAAAGAATAAATTCATGGTATTCAACAATTACGAATGCAGTTCAAGAGCTTGTTTGCAAATTTTTGACATATATCAATGATAATTTGCCAATAATAACTAATGATGGAAATTAACCTAAGAAGGAAATCTTTTCGATTTTTTTATTTCGCCACAGCCAACTAACACGACACTTACACTATTCATTTCGAATATCCAATGTTGTAGTTGTCAACCACATATGTTGCCCAGGAAGATTTTTTCACAATATTTATAGGAGACACAAAGCTTTCACACAGTAATACACAACACTTTAGCTTCCAGTTAAAAACTTGTTCTACGAAATGAACGTGAACTCGTCGCCGTGAATTAAAGTCAACACGTCAATTTATTGATATCTCACCGTACTATCTCTAATTTATCTTCATAGAAAATTAACATTAGATAAGACTTTTACAACATTCTCCTTCGCCGTTATTACGCCGCCTAGTGTGGTAACTCTCTACGTACTTTGCAGTAAGCGCAATCAAGTGGACTTCAATGTTTTTCTTCAAAAAATGTAGGAACTTGATAAGTTGATAATTCTTTCAAATCTAGCTAAGCTTGAACGGGTTCGCAACACTATTCCGCTTCAACTGAAAATTGGGTAAAGAACACACTGATTTTTCCGGGATGTGTGTTTGTATCAGTGTCTTTTCGATGTTCTCGCCGAATGATCTAAATTTAAACTAGAAAAAGCATTTGCGAGCGATAGTGCAAAAAAACTTTGCCGCTTTGTAGTTTTCTTCGAGCCAATTCATCGATACAGCTCTGCACCCATATGTGTGTACACTGTCCATAAGCATCAAATACCCGAAGAAGTAGGGAATCTACTAAAACCGAAGACCGGATTCGCCTTGATTCGATAGTAGATACCAACAGGTGATGCACAACTTATAAACTCGTGAGCGAACTGACAACAAAAACATTTAATTTCCCTTTCCCATATTTTCTCAAATCGAACACGAGAAAAGTATATCCGAGTGAATCATCGTCAAGTTGGATGGTTTCCAAATTGCTGGCCAACGTTGCCAGTAAATCGGTTGGGCCTTCATTTCGTAATATTCCTCGAGAATAAAAAAGCACACTTTGCTAAGTTCAATTCTAGCGCGAGATGGGAACGGTAGCTTGCTTCGAATGCATTTTCATGACCATTGGATTTACTTTAAAATCTTCGAAATAAAATCTCATTTGCCTAAGCCGAGGAAATTCCTAGTGAATATTTTAGTTTGCGGCAGTGCGATTAAAAGCAAATTGTAATTCATGCACAGCTAGCAAAAAACTTTCAAAGTTCGGAAAAAAATAAAGTATGGTTTTGATCTTGGAGTTAATCTATGTAGAAGATTGGTTAAGCTATTCATCAACACCCGTGATTAATTCTATGATATTTCTATTTCTATTTCATAAACTTCGGCATCATTAGTTTTAACAACAATTGAATAATATTTTAATGGCGTTGGATCCAAGAAGCGGCTTAAAATACTATCTTTTGAAGCAAAAGTTAAAAAATATCTAGACGAAAATTTTGTCTGATATAATTTGAAAAATGAATTTGTATTTATGACTCTTTCAATGTATCAAATGATTCATTTGCAATTTAAGTGTTGACCTTAGGACGATTTGTTGAAATCCGATGAAAATATTTTTAAAAAGGCGCCGGGATGCGACCCTTTATGTCTGTTACATCAACTTTCCATAAGATATGAAAATTAAACAATAATAATAATAATCATTCATGAAAATAAGCGAAAAGTTAACAAAGTTGGCATTATTTGATTCTGCCCCTCATTCATTATAAAGGCTAACTGTTTATATTTTCATTTGAACGTGTTTTAAAATTTTGAAAAAACTGAGTTTCAATGTGTTGAAACTTTTTAGTGTAGCAGATTACCTAGATAATAAAAATAGGAAAATTAAACCCCTAAAGCCTGCTTTTTGCAATTTATACAAACAAAAAAACCTGTGCAAATTTGAGGAAAATCCAATCAGTTTACATAGACGCTAAAAGGCTTCAGTCGCGAGATATCATATTCACACACAAGTACATGCTTCTTTTCAACAATAGTGTTAAAATACTTAAGCGACCTTCAAACATGAAAGTATGTTAAATATTTTAATTTCAATTTTCTGAACCATAAAATTTTTTAACTCCCCTTCAAATAGGGAAGTTAACAAACATCAGCCAAATTCTATTGTTTCTATTTGTTTCAAATAGCCATTTGCAAGCACAATACAGATCAAATAAGAAACTAAATTTATCAAAACTGACACAAAGCAGTTCTTTATGTAAAATGGCAAAGGTCACAACCAACGACGGTAGTGACGAGCGGAACACGCCATATTATTGCATACCAGCTAAGGGCTAGCAACGGTTCTTGGCATTATCTAATTGATGCGAACCCAGAGGAGACCAAGGCTCGATTTAGACCGATTGCTATTATTGATCGGCAAGTAACCTGCAACCTAATAAATAAGTAGCATACTGAGAAATAACAAAGCGGAAGATAGACAGCACTTTACAGTGCTTATAGTGGCACATAAATCACTGCCTTTGCAGGAACCAAAAAATAAAACTAATCTAATCAAAGCCATTTACTTACACGCATCTAGATTATCTATGCTATCGTATTTTGCTACTTCCGTTGGTGATTTCGTTCGTATGAGTGGACTTTGGAATACTATATCACTGACATCAGAAGCACTGTCACTAATATGTAGCATGACTTTTAAATCACTCGGAAATCGAGCATCTAAAAATAAATAAATCAATAAACCATTCACATTTGTTGCTAATTTCCTCAGGAGAGCTCACCATTGCTGTCCAAATCTAATTCGGTTCGCCCAAAAATCACTTCTCGTCCCGAAATGGCGCAAGTGTGAAATTGTGCAGAAAAAAAAGTCTCACGGAGCTCCTCGCTATAACCACCATCTTTTCTTTTCTCGAAAGGAATTACATGATAGCACCTTATCAAAATATCACCTCTTAAGCGTAAGTTCCCGATTTCGAACAAAAATTGCCGTGTAGTCACCGGAATTATGTGAATGTCTGTAAGGAAATAGAGTAGTACAGTGTATTTCCTTTGCGGTGAATAACATTCAATTGATTGTGTATTAACGATAGCTAGAAATTAGTAATCAAACAACGGTATAAGATACTTGTATGAAAATGTACCAAATTAAGATATATTTACTGGAAGCTGCTTCAAATATACATAGATTCAATACCTTTAAAGTATGAATAGCTTGCCAAATTCGTTGTGATTTATGCGCCTAGTCAGTACCGAGTTCCGTGATATTCACATGTATTTTTAACATTATGAAAATCAATCTTGTTACAGTATCGTTCCTAATCTTCGCTACATGAAATTTCGTTTACCTGAAGTATATATGCACCTTAACCCCTCGTAAATTTTTATAAATGTCATCCATTCAGGAAGCTGTGATGCTAGTTGGTTGCCGTATTTCATCCAGGCAGGTGGTGACTCTATCGTGATCCTCTTCAAATGAACTGGGGACGAGTTCATACGAATTTTGCCAGACAGTAACCCCGTAAAGTATTTTAAATAGCGCCTGTGAGATGGTATTTCCAATGGCCCAATAAAATCTTCCAGGAATTTTTTCATCGAAAATACATCCAAGTCTAACCAATTCCTTTCAATGGTGTTTTGCACACAAATATCTTCATTTTGATGCCGCTTTTGGACTGAGAAATTCGATGAGCATATGCTTAAATATTCCAAATAGGCTGCTATAGCTACTCCCAAGCGCTGTCGGTCTTCCCTGCGAATGAAAAACATGCAATCAACAATTTCTGTATCATCATATGAAAAATATTAACGGCCATAAATAATGTAATTTTCTTTTTGATTTTCAAATAGTATCAAAAAAGTTGCGAGAGCACCTAGGTTATATCATATTTAATTACGTACACAGTTACACTGTTCATATATAAAATTGATAACCATCCGTAGACAGCACAATTTATTGAAATTAAAGCGAAATTGAATAAAAGTTGAAACGTTGTTTTTGAACTTTGTTCGCAAATAATATTTTTGCACCGTCAAAACGCATTTCAATTGATTTTGCGATATTTCAAGCAAGTCGCCTAAATGCTCGCAGAGATTTGTTTCCTGACACATTCATTTAAAAGAGGAGTAGTGCTAACTTAAAAATGAAGTTATTGTACACAATCATCTTCCATTAGATTATACAGCAATAAATCGATTTTCATTCAGAGAAATCAAAATTACCAACAGTGGAAATATTGCGCTTTGTTACGGACCTCAATGACTTACCGATCTTGTAACACAACAACTTTTTCTTGGTCTTCTCCCAACCAAGAATCGATGTGTTTGCACAATTCACAAATCCTTTCCAAGGTGATAACTGACAAACACGATTCAAGGTCAAACACCCGATAATTCTGAAAAGAAATTTCAACATAAAAACACACTTAAAACATATTCAAGATGCCTCAAATTTTCGAAAAAAATTCAAAAGTCTTCAAAAAAGCATTGAAGGCATATATTCAATTATTTTTCGATATTTAATGTTAAAGTGCACATTTATGTATCGTATGCCTTCAGCTTATGACCCATCTTATTATTCCCAAAGTAAATATCAACAAAAAAGAGTTTGAAAGCACATAAAACTTTACTAACCATTCCATGTTTCTGTTCCAACATAGATATTATCTCCTTTTCGTATTTATCTTTGATCCCCCCATTGAATTTTATTTCATGTTGTTCTCTCTTAGGTAAAATAGATGCTAATATTCGTTGCGTAACATAATGTAAACGTAAGCTATCAAATGGCTGCCGATGGTTTTTTGTTGATACAGGATACTGAAATGAAAAAGTTGAGGTTTAACCCGTTGATTTGAAATATATCCATTGCATTCGGCCAGGATTTATTTATCTCTTACGCAACTATTGCCCGCTAAAAGGCGAAAAGCTTTACATTTAAATTTATATGGAGATTAATATAAATAATGACTTTCATATTTTCAAATGCTCTCCACTTTATGTAAAAAAGTAATTTCGAATCAATACTGCTGGAAGCATCTTTACTACTTATTTGACGATTCGAAATTCACTTGCATTATTTTTTGGAGAAATCGATGCTTGGCTACCGTATTAAGGTACTAGTACACATTAGAAGGCCAAAAAAGTGAATTTTTATGAATTTTTTTCTCAGCTTTTTAATTAAATATGAACATGCAACTTTTTTTGACCAAAACATCTATTTTTGGAGAATACAAGAAATATTTTTTTTAACTCTCATTATTGAGCTATTTTATAGAGGGCGCCAAAGTTGACACCTCGAAACGTACCCCATCGCGCCGACAGATAATCTCAAAATTTGCAAATCTGAAGTAAAAAACTCAAAAAGGGTTTTAAAGACTAAAGTCTCTTTCGTGACAATTCAAAAAATTGCGGAGCTTCGAATTTTTTTTGAAAAATCTACCTTTCTTTGCAGTCATTTTGTGCGCTCAGATTTTTTCCCGATTTGTTGGTATAATTGTGGTGAACTGTCCTGCGGAATATGTTAACAATTAAAACGCACTAAGATTTATCTAAATCGAGTAAGTAGGTGCTGAGATTAACTAGCGACGCCATGTCGAGAAAATCGCGTTCAAAATGTGGCTTCGTTTCTTAAATACCTTTTCTATAAGAACCCATTTTATCGACACACGAGTATATTTATTAACGTTAGAATAAATAGTGAAACTGTGTGAATGAATAGAAGAAACCGGTATTTTAGAAAGAGGGGATACATAATCGAGGCCATGCGGCTGCGAGAGCAGCTGCGAAAAGCCAAAAACGCGCTCGCATTTAAAACTGTTTTATACTTTTTTAACATTCGAATTTTTGCCAAATATTTTAAGGTCATTTTTAAGGTCCAAGGAGTTGAAAAATGCAAAAAATGATATTTTGAAGTTTTTAGTGTGTACTAGTACCTTAAAATTTAATGAAAATGGTTTTTTGTACTTTTCTAAACCTATTCACCATCTTTCGTGTATTCATGAGAAATTTTCACTATTATCTTCCAAAATTAAGGACGTATTCAAAAATAAAATGTGACGAATGTATAGAAAATTTACTTTTGATAACGTTCTTGCGCCTCCTATAAAATTCAAGGTCAAATTCAGGGAAAGGTTCAACAAGGGCTGAAGCACTAAGGCATTCACATGAGAGGAGCCACCACAAATTTTTATATAGTCGAAGAAACAAACAAATGGAAAACTTTGCGTTGTAAAAAAAATTAAAAGTTCTGAGTTCTTCCTCTTCACATAATTATTATGTAGTGTGCATTCGAAAGTATATCAATTATAAGTTGAAATTGAAGATGATTGTTTGTTTATGGCTATGTGATACGTCAATACATCACACATCAATTTCTAGAAAAAAGCGTGTAAATGCGCATAGACTTAAAGCTCAACATAACAAGACGTTGTTTTTTCTTACAGGCATTTTCTGAATATTTCTTCAAAATCGCTCAATCAAACTTAACGTGCAATGATCATCTTTGAACCCCTCTATTTGAATCGGTTAAAACGCTTTAAAAGGTACTACAGCTAGAAGAATTTTTTTCTCAGCAGACAAGATTTTTAATCGCAATGATTCGATTTGGACAGTTTTCCTTCACCTATCAACGTAGTCTAAGATAGGAAAAATGCTCAAGTCTCTAAACAAACCTACCGTACGATTGTTAAAAATAATTATTTTGAATACTTCAAATATGAGACCCAACAGCAAAAATTAGCAAAAAAAAAATTTTCGTCGTCGTCGAGAACAAATCGACAAATTTCATTAGCTGCGAAACGCATAACATGAGAATATAAAATATATAAAAATATTTGACGATTATTCTCAACATAATATAAGATTCAAAAATTTAAACCATTAAAAAAGTAGAGGGTGTTGTAAATTTCATGTAAAATACGTGGATTATCCCACATGAAATTTCTATATTAGCACCCTGTACTCATAAACATTTCGAATTATAACGAAAGAAATGGAAAAATATTAACTTCAGCTCTTTTGTTGGTTACATATTCAAATCGTTTAATTTGAAGCATGGACTTTTCAATCATTTAAAAATACAAGCCTAACCGTTGAGTCACGAAAACTTAAAACTTGGTACGCCTTTCCGCTTTGAAATTGTTAGTGTCACGAATACCTAAATGAAAACCGAACCACAAATATTTTGGTTGCTCCACTGCTGTAAGAATTTTGAAAATAACTGTACAATATGCAATACTAAAAATTCCATTAGGGACTCTGAAATAAGCTATTGACAAATGCCAAATTATACTTAGCTTGGAATATCTACAATAAAAAACCCTATCAAATTAAATTTTTCTTCTTTTATCTTAAATAGTTTTAATTAAATTTTTTAAATAAATTCACAACTTACCGACTGCGATCTCGGAAAATATTGATATTCGTCTGATTGCGCATTTGAATCATTTTGAGTTTTCTGTAAAACAAAACAAGAAACTATTGCATTAATACGTTTATTATCCCATTCGAATAAGTATATGTACTCGTATATCATGACGAGCAAACAAAATTACAAATTAGCATTCTGGAAGCACTCATCAGCATTCATTCGGTTGATATCAACATATTCATTACATCTTCAACTTATTTAACCATTCATGGCCAATTGATCAGTTTTTTTTTTTGTTTATTTTGAGGTTGCCTTCATGGATGAAAGTCAAGCAATAGATATAAGTATGTTATTAGTGGCTAACTTAATCTTAATTTAATTGGCTATTCCTGGGCCAAAAGTATAGTGTATATTGCGGTGAGTTACCGAATTGGATTATTTTAATCATAATTTACACTTCTAAGCTCAAAACCAAAGTTTGAAGTAGTTCGATATTCAATATATTCTTCGAGTGCTTTACTATGGCAAATACCGTTGTCCGAGTTTATCTTTATTACAAGCTTCTAATCAACTTCTAAATTATCTTTGTTTGTATGCAGATGAAAGATGACCTTTGCCGGCAAATTGTCCGTTCACGGAAAACCTGTCTTTCGTGTCGATTGCGAAAAATAGAGACAGCATTGAGACAACTTGTATTACTTCAAACAATTTAAGAATTACACGACTCACCACTTAAGATACATTTAAGGCGATTACGTCATGTGCTTTGAGTTGTCAACAATTGGCAATGTCGCTCAGCTATGAAATAATTTATTAGATAGAAATGTATTATTCCCCATAGTAGCTTATCTTCAAGAGTGCAAACATTGAACATTTTCAAATTGCTACCAATGTTAACCTTAATCAATTGGTTTTTTAGAAAATTCGAAATTTTTTTGTCAAGTTTTGGCATTTTATAAACACACGGATTATGGTTTGCAGCGAAGAAATTTTCTAAATCTATAGAATATTTGGTATCATCGAATATGCACATATGCTTTGGTCTTCATCAAATTTTTAAATTGATAACTCGTTCAAATAAATAGATTTCCAAATTCGTGTGGGCTGACATCATTTTAAGAATCTAAAATTTAAACTTTGTGTGAAAATTTTCATGGATTGTTATGAAGCTTGCATTGTGCAGAAATGTTGGTTCAGAGCCAACACCCATCGTGTGATCATCACGACTTGCTAACCATTGGCATTGCGCTACTGTTCTTTTTATTTCTTTGAAAAAATGTATAAATTTAAAAAGTTTGGTATTAATTTGACAGCATTTTAGCACGAATGAATAGCAACACATTTTCCTGTTGCAAGATCCATATTCATTAGAAAGTGTTACCGAAATTCAGGATTTTACCTGTAATTCTTCTCAAACAGCTTACTCCAATTTAATAACCAATACATTACAGAGAACATGTATGATATCAATCTGCCAGTCTTATGGTTATTTTGTAGTAATAGTGTTTAATTTATGGATGAGCACAACGACTTAATTAACCCGACTGGATGTCAGTTTACAGGAGTGCGGTAAAGCGATTAACATCAGATACATTGGGTGGCAGATGTTACCGGACAAGAAACATTGAGATAAACGAGTTACGTAGCTAGCGGAAAAATGGTAGACGATTATCAACGAATAAGTTCCGACTCTCGTTTTTTTAATTCCTAGAAAAAAGTATTTTTAAGCCTATTATTGACTTATGCTTCTCAAAAATTCATCAACACAAACTTGGTTATTAGCATCGCAGGCATATTTGTCTAACAATGAAATGATATATTTGAAACGAACGTTACGTAAAGCATATAAAAATTCCACAAGGCACAAAGCCCCAAGCAACACGATCTGGTGATGAAGCTAGAAAATCACTAAACAACATCATTTCCACTTTATATCAAGGCAAAAAGGATCGATTTGTATAATTAGCTCAAGGCTTGCGAAAATTATATCCTGAAGGTTCATTTTCTTCGTATTAATTAATTGAAAAGTGGGTTGTGATGGTAGGTGCTTAAGTTATTCTAAGGAACTCAAAGCATTTCAAAAATGATTTTTATCGGGAATTTCATTCACGCTTTGGCGTTAATTCTCTAACGCATGTTACTATTACTAATTAATAATTAGTCTATTTAACATGAATGCATGAAGTTTATAAAAAATCAAATAAATAGTCAATGAATATTTGGATGGAAGACTAATTCGATCTGTTAATGCAAGAAATCCAAAACACAGTCCGAAAATTAACATAAATGCTTTTTGAGGATTCTGAATTCAAAACATATAAAAGACTTAACAAACTTTTCAATCGAATTAAATTTATCAGCAGTACACTCCTACTTAGAATGGCGAATTTATTTATTCAACTTATCTGACTGATCGTTTGCAGACCTGTTTTCGGTTCTGCTGTGTTACTTCTTATTTCATTGTAGACTTTGCTCACAGAATTAACCAACTAGTTTTTGTTGTTTTCCGACTCAAAGTCACCAATATTTTAATATACATACACATAGATCTTTGGTCTATCCATTTTTTGTTGGACTTCACGGTCATTTGTTGGAGGTCACATTCGTTAGTTTGTTTCGGGTTCCTTGACATTATTTGAATATCTCAAAGAATGGTATAATGCGATTTCGCGCTATACGACTATTTTCGAATTTCGATGACAGATATTTCAAAGCTTTTCTACTTAAAAACCTTATCAAAAAAAACTATAGCAATTTTTGCGATTGCTTTTTATTCCTCTCGCTTAAGTGGTAACTTTTCTCGTATTCGTGTTAATTTTGAATGGAAACGAAACAATTTTTTTGCTTGAGTTTGGAGGCATAATATTAAATTGTGATTTTATTCTACCGCTCTCCTTGCTTGTTGAGATTTATTTATTTATTGATTCAATTCTGTTTTTGGAACCTCAAACAAGGTATTTGCGATTTGTCTTGCTAAAATTTACGATCGGGGTAAATTTAATCTATTATTCATTTGTTTTGTATACAAACTAAAAAAATGAAATTTTTTATTTGGATGGGTACATGAAAGTAAATAAAACATATGTTAAAGTCCCGTTTGACTTCATAATATTTCAATCTGTAAAATATCGCCACGCTGTGAAGAACACATACACTAAAAAATGTACAGAAATTTTAGAAACTCAATTTTTCATTCATGGAATAGTTGGCTCATTTGAATTTTTTTTTATCTACATTAATCAAAAAATAAAACTATTCACCTTCGTGCCAAGCACCGTTACTCACAATGAATATTAGTTTTTGAATTTTATCAACAATTTATTTCAGTTATCGAGGACGTCTATAATCTTATCTAAGAATAATATCTGTATCCAAATTATAGTCACGAGCCATTGATTCGACAATTTTTAATCAAACTTTACTCTTTGAACATAATACGCGCACACATAATCAACTATTCGTACAACTTCATAACGGCTAAATTTGGCCAGGATAATTAATCTAAGCTATACGAGGAGCATTCAATTTCGACGATACTAGTTATTATCGTTGAATACACAATCAATCAATTAGGCGCTTAATGCTTGTTCACTCTTCACTTTCGATTAATTTTTAAAACTCCAACTCCAATTGGAGAATAACTAAAATCAAATCTGAAATCTTATTGCCATGCACATTGACAAATTCAAGGCGATTGCCTTAAAATATGTGGCTTCCTGTTCTTTAATCCTCTCTCATTAGATTCCCTCCTCATACTTACTCCTACGCCTTCCTTTATCGGACTGAAATAAGCAAAATCTAATCATACCTGAAATAACAGGAAATTATTATGTGTACCAAGTTCATATAGCCAAAGCTGCTCAACTTTGAAAAAACTACTTCAACTGTAACAATTTTTATATGCTTCGTAACGTGGTAATGTCCTCTTTACGATTTTCGCAACTTGTACCCCTTTTGATTTAGCAAATTACTATTTCAATTCTCTATTTTCATTTTCATTTCATAGCAATGGTAACAAATAGAATACAATCGCTGATCGATTGCATAATTTAATTCCGGCATGGCAGCACTTAGTCGAATAAACAAAACCAAGATACTTTTTTTTGATTTCGTACAATGTTTTGATGCCGAAATATTTTCGTGAAGATATTTCCAAGGCCACGATTTTTGTCTGTTACGCTTAGTTACTCATTGGGTTGGAGTGTTATACGGAAACCAAATTTAAAATGTATCTGATTAGGGGTCGTGAAAAATAGAACCAATCGTCTATGTATGCTGGCAGAAATTTCAGTGAAACAGATACATAAATATAATTTATGATATCATACGGCGAAAAATGTACGGTAGAGATAAAAGAAAGAATTTTCAAATTAAGCCTTTGATAAAATGGCTATTTGCGTTGATATGTTTTTAATGAAAAGTGGCCATGTTTTTGAGAAATTCAAATCATGCATTCAACATTGAAGTGTCTCTTCTATTTGATGAAACATGAAAATAATTTTAGTTTAAAATTTAGCATATTTTCGAGAAGAAAAAAAAATTCAGAAGAGTAACCGCCTGCAACTCAAGTTAAGAATCGAATTCAAACACACATACACTCAGCAGAAAAAGTCTGCGTACATGAAGTAAATTTTTTATTTTGTTATGAAAAACCAAATACAAAAGTTATTTTTTTATTTATATCTATTTTTGCTTTATACAATATTGTTTTCACTATCTTGATAGATACACTTCATGAATATAAATTTAACCCAATAATTATAAAAATTAAATTTCCGAAAAATCAACGCTGAGTATGGCAGAAAAAGTCTGCGTACAAAATATAAAAAGGGGAATTCCCGATGTTTTGACAACAAACCTTTGCTTTGTTTACTACTTTGAAGTTTCAGTAGCGCGTTGTGTTCAAGCAAGCGTGCTGACAAGGTGGTGTCGCGTGTTAAAAGTTGTTAGTTTCATCATGGCAACCAAAAGAAGCGAGATTAATACTAGCGAGCGAAAAATAATAGTTGACCTATGGCGAAAAGGTAAAACATATCACGAAACAGGCCAAAGCGTCGAAAGAACACATTCCTCCATCCAAAGAGTTGTTAACAACTAAAAAGAAACAAGATTAGTAGCATTAAAGCTCAGATCAGGACGGCCACCAAAGCTATCAACAAGAGAAACACGCACTATTACCCAATCTGTGAAAGATAATCCTCGTGTAACTGCATCGGCACTGCGAAATGATATTGCCCAAAAGTTTCACAAACATGTTTGCGTCAATACTGTTCGCAAAATATTGAAAAAATATGACTACCACGGCCGTGTTGCACGCAAGAAGCCACTTGTATCCAGAGTGAACAGAATTAAGCGACTGGCATTTGCAAAGAAATACGTGAACAAGCTGCCAGCGTTTCGGAAGCAGGTGATTTTTTCGGACGAAAGCAAGTTCTGCATTTTTGGAATCAAAGGGCGGAAGATTGTTTGGCGAAAGCCGGGAACTGCTTTCAACAATGAGAATTTATACCCAACTGTCAAGCATGGTGGTCGTGGAGTAATGGTGTGGGGGTGTATGGCTTGCAATGGAGTGGGCAGAATGGAGTTCATTGAGTCTATAATGAATAAAATAGACTTTATGAACATTTTAAAGCGCATTTTAAAGAAAAGTGCCGAAAAATTGGGACTCCAGAACAATTTTTTATTCCAGCAGGACAACGACCCCAAACATACGGCGGAAGTAGTTAAACTCTGGCTGCTTTATAATGTGCCCAATCAGCTTAAAACGCCTCCACAATCCCCCGACTTAAATCCCATCGAACATTTGTGGTATTTGTTGGAGCGGAAATCCGGGAATACACCATAACTTCCAAGCAAAATTTGAAAGAAGTTATCGCCGAAGAATGGGAGAAAATTAGCAGTGATGAGACTGCTAAACTTGTTAATTCAATGCAAAAACGGCTTTTGGAAGTTATAAAAAGAAGAGGATATCCTACCAGCTATTAATTAAGATTGAATAAGTTTTCATATCAATTTGCAATCAAGTAAATATTTTTGTACGCAGACTTTTTCGTTATCATAAAACTTTCCTTCTTATGTTTTTTTAATATTTATAATGAGCTTATAGCAACACCCTTTATGTTAAGACTGATAAAACGAATTATTGTTTCAATGAAAAATACATGTTCATTAAAAAATTTATTTATTTCTTGACTTTTTATGAAATGAACAAAATTTTAGTTTGTGTACGCAGACTTTTTCTGCTAAGTGTATGTTTATTATGTTAAAAATATAATTTTGGGTCAGAATTTTAATTCGTGTTTTGCCTCTTCTCTTAAGCAATTCCACTTTGACTTGTTTTCGAAGACCACGAGCTGCGGCTGTATTTCAATCGCAAACAATTTTACACATTCATTAATTTATACTATCCGCGGCTTTTGCAATTTCTTCAGAAATTGCTTATGATTTTCCTACGTCGATGAACTTTTTAAGTCTCATTAAAATTCAAAGCCAGCTTTACTGCCATTATTTCTTTTTTTCTTTATAGAATTTCATGACTTTTGCACATAAAGAGCCTAGCATTTTAAACAATGTAGATTGGCGAAAAGAAACAGCGAAGCTTGGGGATGAAACGCAATGATAGCTCAAAACTATGGTAACGCCAAATTTGGTCAATTTTCGACTAATATTAATTTAGTCTACGAATTACTAACTAAGGTTTTATTTTCAAGTTGGGATTCTAAATCAACCATAGAAATTGAATGCATACACAATTTCCATGCCAAAGCTTCAATTTGGAGCTGCTTAGTAGCGACAATCGTTAGCTTTTTAATTAGTATGGTTACAATGGGGCTGTTATTGTTATGATTTGTGTACATCCATCTTTTGGCGTGGACCGCTCTTCAAGCATAGAAGAAAAAGACAGCAACCAATCTCTTAACAGTCGGCGCATTCCCCTAACTTAATTAGAGTGTCATCCGATTTCAAGTGATACCACAGAATATAAACAACAATACATAGTCATGTTGTGAAAGCATGCGCCGTTTCCTTAGATTGAAGTGTTTATTTTTCTTTGCGTGAATTTTACATTGTATGAGCTGTCTTTCTTTTAAAAATTGTATTGTTGTATGCGATCAGAATCGTTTCTGTAATTTGGTTTCTACCGTTAGTTTGTGTTCATAAGAAAATTTTTATTTTGTTGAATCTTGTCTTGAATAAATTTTGTAGTAGGTATATTATGTGAAACTTTTTTTTGTGATGAAGGAGTTTGTAATAGTGTAGCGGAAATACTGTCAAAAGCACATAATATTCAAATCATTGACTAACCCTCCCCCCCACTGAAGTGCAGTGTTCAATGAGTGTGAAAATTTCTTATCACCAGCATTTCCAATATCATACAGTAAGGAATCCTACATAACCAATTTCTCTCTATGAGCCAGAGGTGGCATACAATAAGAAACTCTGAGACTGTGTTGTATTTCTATGTGTATTTAGTAGGTACATGTATGTATGTATGTGGCTGTCAACATATTTTGGTAAATGTTAAGATTATGACCACATAAAAAAAAATTAAAAAATTATAAAAAAGTTGATGATTTTCATTTTTACCATAAATGTAACATAAATAGGGATAACACTTTGGACACACGTTTTACACGAATTTCTTATGTCATAGTAGTAGGGGAACCCCGCTCTTTTGATCCCCAATACTCCTAACCTTTACCCATATTTTATATTATTTGCCTTATAATTTAGTTATCTAGCTATGGTATACATAAAAGACTCTTTGTAACTTCTGATGACACAGTTGTTCCTGCATCTCGGAAAATCAAACATTCATGGATCGAAAAACATATTCGCAGGCCATTTCAAAATTTAAATATTCTATCTTATCGCTCACACATTTTAAGTTCTCCTGTAAAACCTTGTCAGTCACATCCATTTGAATTCCGACCCATAATGATTTTATTGTTTTATCACAGGGCTATTTTCGGCATTCACCGCTTGTTATCATTTTCTGCCAAGTCGCTATACTGGCTCATTATCATATCACATTAGTCAAAATTGACAGTATCTATAAGATTGTATCTACCATCTGTGGGTAACTGTTCGTGTGAATTTACGACGTAACGTTCAGTTTTACACTATTTGTACTGAATCACGAACAGCAATGTGAAGATGCAATTGTGTCATAAAAATAAATTAATACCTTTCGCAGTGTGCTCGACAGGCTGAAGGATTGGGAGTTGACTCGAATCATGTTTTCAGTGGATGAAGCTCTAACCACACTGTAGCTCCAGTAACGTTCATTCACTCTAAAACTTCCTAAGCAGATTTCTAACACAAAAAGGGCTTAATTTCCAAACGTAAATCGCGAATTACACGGAATCGCTTGCAACAAATTAGTCGAAAATAGCAGAATCGTATCACAATAAAAGCATTCTTGAATTAATTTCCGTTACTATGTACGAGTTACGGGCTACAACACATGGCAACACTCGCAATCAGCAGTAGAAGTTGCTCTTCGACCCAAACAAGTTCATCAAAATATACACTTTTTGAGGGAACTAAGCACTACTAAGGCACAACACGAAAACGAGGACGCGGCGCTGGCTGTTTGCAAATTATTTTCATAGTTCACCAAGAAATGCTCGAAACGGACTACGTCATTTTTAAAAATAAGCCGGTGAACGCCAGATTAGCACGAAACAGCCAAAAGATACATTCGAATGTAGGTGACTTTGGCCATAGCCAAGCAAACGCTACCGCTAAGAGATGTTTAGTTGCTGAGCGGGGGAGGGCGAGACCCGCAAATAGTCGCGACTATTGTCTTAGCTCGGGTCTGAACCGCCAACTATTCGAACGAGGGCCACTGGAGTCGTGCACAGCGCGCAAGCTCTTCTGTTCCTGCTCTAATTCGTTTTGGCGAAAAAAGATAGCGAAAAATTAGTTGCAAAATTAAAAGATACTGTACGGTCACCTCTGCGCCGTTCGGGAGACTGAGCGGTTGGGTGCTTGGAGCGACTCCGCTCGCCTGGTGGAGAAGCTTGAGGCCGCACGTCTGCCTGCCCCAACCACGTTCGCGAGAACTCTTGCACGGAAGTTAACCTGCCGTCGCGTTAGATACGATATTTTATGAAAACTATTCGTTACATCGCATACACGATTTGCTTGCCACGCCGGCAAAGGCGGCAACTGACGAAGATGCCAGTCCAGACGGCGAACTATCTCAAAAGAAACATTTATGCCTCAGAACTCTGGCCCAAATTTCGAACCACATCATCATCAATCCTTCTTGCATTGTTGCAGCTGAAATCAGCATTGGCTACGACTGGCCGCGTGAACGAGGAGCTGTTCTGTTCCAGGGGCCGTGCAGCTTAGCCCGAGCTTGTTCTTTATGCGATGCCAGCAAAAATCAGCTCCCCATTAAACGCTCCAGACGCTATTCTGAGTAGAATATTGTTTGGAAGCAATACATTCTTCCCGAATGTGTTGTGTACAATTGCTCTTTCTTTCCAGGGAATGTTTGCTTGATTGCCTTCGAATCTTATTTTGTTTGTTGAACGCCGCGAATTGCAGAGTGTTTGCTTACTCGAAACGTAGACCGAATACTTTATCGATGACCGCAACATCTGCGCCCAACAACTCACAGGTGCTTCTTCAACGTTAAGCAATGGTTTGTATGAGTGCTCATTCATTATTGGCTTTATTTGTAAATATTGCGTGAGTTCAGCTTGCCTTCACCCTTTGTTGTGGAAATGAATTCACTAGCGAATCGCAAAATATGAATAAAACACTCCCAAACAATTCAACTCTTACTTTTCATCTTGAATCCTCTCGCATCAAGACTCCGTACAAATTCATCACACGACCAATCTATTAAAAAAATTAAACTATTTTTAATTATATCAAAGGTTAATCAAAAAAGGCTTCAGAGCACAGTATATGTAAGAGCCAGTATGCAATCGAGGCCTTCAAACACCAAATTTCCTTCCAAGAAATGTGCTTGAAAAAATTGACGTTTCCCGCCAGATTTGCAGAGGATAAATCACGTTCAACTCTTACTTTTCATCTTGAATCCTCTCGCATCAAGACTCCGTACAAATTCATCACACGACCAATCTATTAAAAAAATTAAACTATTTTTAATTATATCAAAGGTTAATCAAAAAAGGCTTCAGAGCACAGTATATGTAAGAGCCAGTATGCAATCGAGGCCTTCAAACACCAAATTTCCTTCCAAGAAATGTGCTTGAAAAAATTGACGTTTCCCGCCAGATTTGCAGAGGATAAATCACGTTCGCGGCCTTTATCTTTCATTTCAACACATGAAAATACATATACGCGGTCTGGCAGTGCACCGACCAGTAAATAATTGCCATTTCCCGTCATAATCCCGTAGAACCGCGGGCCGCACTTGATAGTGTGCTTTTATATGACTGATTACATACTGCGTCTTACATACACTGTGCTCCCCAGAGCTTGCAAAAAGCGTATCGATACGGATGAGTTGCGTATTCCCATATGGAAGTAAATTCAATCTCTTTCAAAAGGGTAGACATGAAAATATGGAAGTTTAGAAGTACGAAGAAAACCAAACATGAAATTCGCATGCCACGGTGTAATATGATACTACATATGAGGATCATGACTGACAACCACTCTTAACATTCTAGGGAAATCGCCAAACAATGGTAAATTCTAAGGATTTCAGAGCGGCGCGGCATTCGCACCATCACTTGACTCTAATCAAATAGAGTATTTGAACAGTCGATTAGACAATAAACAAAGCAATCAAATGATTATTGTTCTGCTTAGGCAAAGATGTTGTGGAAGATGAACTCAATTTCGCTATGTTTTGTTTCTTTTCAACTTTCCTCCTAGAGTTTGAATTGTTGAATGGATTGTTTTGCTACTTTTATTATCTGTACTTCGAAAAAACACTACAATGAAAAATTCGTAAGTGTACCAAAACTTCTACAACTCACTGTATGCATGCACAAAGTAACTCGGAATTATAATTTACGTTATGACTATCCGTTTCTATCAAACACTGCGGTTCCTAGTTAAAAATGTTTCAATACGAATCAAACAAATTTAGAAGATTTCAAACATAACTTCGTCGCTGCTTTCAGCGCCATGTAAAACCAATCGATAACCGTCTAATCAATATTTGGCGTTAGTTTTACGGCGTGGGACAATTTTGCAAATCATCTTGTTAACAATTACCTGGAAGCCATCAGATTATCAGGTCGTAAATTAAAAGATATTGGCTTATAGCATGCAGTACATAAATTTATATTCAAGTAAAATAGTTTAGATAATTTGGGGTTCGAGCATTGAATACGGGTTGGTTAAAAACAAGACGGGTTATAACTGGTTATTTAGTGAACTGCGTAATATTAAATATATGTACATGTCAGAGAGGAGTATTTATTCAAGGTCTATGACGTTTTGTCGTTCCACATATTTGCGGGGTGTTTTATATATATATATATATATATATATATATATATATATATATATATATATATATATATATATATATATATATATATATATCCATACATGTGTTTTGTAAGGAAGAGATAGGTGTGGAAACGTATGTTTTGGAAACGATTCAATCTCACTAATGAAATCGCGTGACGCCGCAATCGACAATGAGTGAATTGGACTAAGGCTTTCTCGCTGTGCATCTTATTAGGAGGGCCCACCTATTTTGCTTACATTCTCATTTTTTGTGGGTTTCCAACTAAAATAAAACATCAAAAATATTCGAAAGTGTGTTTCAGAAGTTAACACTGAAAATAGCTTTTTAGGTTACAAAGCCTTTTCTATGTCATTTGTTATTTTCATATCGATGCTTGAAGGATAAAAGTCCGCTAGCAAAAATGAATGCAGTTTTTGTTATTACGCCCACTGAAGAGGTTTTGTCGCGTGATGGCCATTTAAAATAGTTGCGGTCAAAATTGCCAGCACTTCGGCATAATCACTGAATTTGTATTTTTTCACGATTACATCAATGAGACTAATAATTATTTCTTATTTTCTGTTGGTTTTGAAAAACATTGTATATGCACTCAAAAATAGGTTCAATTGCATGAAAAAAGTGTATGTATGTATTACAAATGATGAAGGAAGTAATTGAAATCTTACGAATACTAAAGAAGAAAACTCCTAAAAACTGCTATTTTTTATTTGATGAAAGCTTTTCAAAGCATAAGATCTTAAAAAGTGTTGACTACAAAACATTTTACCATTCAAAACGTTGATTATCACAATTGCAAATTTGATTTGATTTGTATTGGTTTTCAAAATTTAAGCAGTTTTTTTATTAAAGTTAAAACACGGTTCTGTGAAGACTATTGAAAATCTCCGCAAATTATGCAAATAATAATAAACTTTGATTGGCTTTACAACAATGTCTTTAGAATAAGAGATTTAAGGTATAAAAATTCGTATGAACCCTTTTTACATGGTGACTTTGAATGTTTTTTTTTATTTTTAATTCAATTTGTTTTGAAATCATCATTTCGCTGGTCTCTCTACAGAAATTGATGAAAGTTTATACATTTTATAAACATTTATTATTACGATGTTAATTTTATTAATTATTAATTAATTTTTTTATGAAAAAAACACTAATTTTCAATATTTTTTTATTAAAGTAAAAAAAATGGCTTTAAAGGTTTTTTTTTTAATTTAAAAACATCATTTAAATGTTAATACGCGTCGATTGACTTCTTAATGATGCAAAGATTATATTTGGTTCTCGAGATATAATGAATGACATAAATGACCATGAAGGTCATGATGACTTTTAATGATTTTTTATTTTTAATTAATGTTTTTGAAAAAAAAATCCAATTTTTGGCACTTATTTTCAAAAAATTAAAAAACGGCTCCAAAATTTTTTTTAAAAATTTGATAGACTCACGTAAATGTCAATTGTCGTCGATTGACACCTCAACGAAGCAAATAGTACGTTTGGTTCGCGAGATATAGCGCAGGTCAACTCTGTCAACCTTCAGGGGGTGAAAACAGCAAACCCCCCCGACCGAAGTGTCCCAAAAACTAATCAGATACGACTTTGTTTACGTGAGTTATGTTCGTAGAAAAACTGTCCGTGAACGCACGTACGTACATACACACAGACACACATACATACATACATACATACTTCTTTCTAAAAACACTTAAAATATACTCGTAAGACCTCAAAACGTAAAGATATGTTGAAAATTTCAATTTCGATTTTCGAGGCTATTACAAGAACTTCCCATATACTGGGAAGTTAATAAATAGGATGTTGAGGTGCGAAAAGTATTTGAGATAAAAGGATATGTGCAGTCGTTCACGGCAACTATATCTGTACTGCAATTGATGCATTCTTATGTTTTCAACTAAGAACATGGTTCATATTAAAAATCAACCTGCAAAAGTGTATACGGTCTATCAATGTAGACAGCATCCAATATTGGAAGCCTACTTACGTTTAGCAGGTATTTATGTATCATTTCTAAAACGTAGAATATACATATTTATCTTATTTCCCCCCCCCCCCCCTATTCAGGAAAGAAATGCCGGACAAGTGCTTAGTTATTGCTTACAAACCAACATTATGTGCATATGTACGATCATTTTTAAATTGCAAGCATGCATACATCTAGAACAAGGTGCTGTTAACATCTGAATAACTCGGACTCATCCGCAACTTCCATATCAACCAAACTAGGAGCTAAATACATTTCTAACAAAAACGTCTCCATTACGAGATTTCCACGAAAGTCAAGCACGAAAAAGTTGAAGTTACATACATAGGTACTCAGCAACACGAGAGCGAGCCACATTACACCTGGATGCACCAAATCGGGAGACAAAACTTGAACTTACCGTGGCTGTTGATGTCCTTCTGATATAAAATTCTATATTGTGCCCGTTACGTAAATTAATACACAATCGTGCATCTCGTGCCGACCTTATGTGTATCTTTAGTGTGACCCACATTTCAATGCGATTTGTGTCGCTCCCGCATCTACATATGTATGTATGTTATCATCACGTTTTAAGATTATAGGAATGGCTCAAATCAGTCGCTCGCATATGTGTAGGTTAATAGTTTCCGTTTCGAATTTATTTCCATTTTATGATTAATACTCAATTAAAAATAGTCTCCATTTCGGAGATCGAATGTAGTCGCTACTCTGCCGGCATGCATTCTTCAGCCCAGACCAAATAGCTAACTAGCACACATAATATTTTATCGATGCCTTTTTTGTGGGCCGTTGATGAACTTCCTCATAACTATACAAGCCAAGAAGTAACCGTTATGAGACTAACAGTGCACACCGTCTTGACATGTGTGTTGAAACTTAGCATTCTGCTTAAGTACGAATGGTTCTTCCATTAAGAGCAGGCACATTGAATGCTAGGATTTTTTCATTTGTATGAAAAGACGCAAGAATCTTTCATGTAAGAAAAAATCCTGATAGTGAAAAGTATAAATCGAGTCACACTCATTGTGATTGTGAATCAAGAAAAAAGCCTGTTTGAACATTTAGTTGGTCATTTTCAGAATTTCGAGTGGTACTCACTCAGATATGCAAGAGTTTTAAATTATCTTGTGGAAAATCAAATTTTATCCAAACAAGCACCCAAAATATGATTCATATCTTCTTGAAAATATTTGTGCAAACACCTCAAATGCATCCTGGAAACGACTGTTTTTGATTCCGAAAAACGCAAAAGCATTATGCACAATTACACGCAGCAATTAAAATTTGCATTGCATCAATCGGATCGATATATGGGAGCAATTTTATTGTTGATCCAGAATAAAATTTTCCAAAAATCTAAAGAAACATAAAAAGAGCTTTAGCCGCCAAGCAAATTTAAATAGTGCCCCGTGGGCTCTGAATTTCGAATCATTAATTAGTACTTTCAATGTTGACTGTAGATCTGATCAAATTGCATCCGATTAATCGAAGCCAAATCGAACCCTCTTAAATAGCTCGAAATTGATCATTTCTGCTCGTTATGATGAACACATCCAGGAATTCAGCATTAGCACCACATTCAATCCCAACAATGCTGGAATTTTAAGGACCGCCCACCTTACTGATCGTGAGGAACGCAAAATTGACCTCTTTACTTCAGGCTTACGACTCAATGCTTTCAACGCACATATGTATGTACGTACATATGTAATCAATTTTCAAATAATTTAACATATGGCAATATTTATTTATCAGACATTCCATATCTTACACAGTTGTGAAGCTGTGGATGCGAACACGCGTCTACTTTGTATTTGCACATTTTAATTTCAGCGCAATCGGTCTAAAAAATCTTTCGTAATTAACTCGTACACAAGCTGGATTCTATCGTCGACGCTGGCATGAATTGAGATCATTGCCGACGAAAGTATTTTCAGAGTTAAGCCAACATATCCGCACTTGACAACATTCGGAACAATTTTCTACTCGCTTCGATCTTGTCTTGCAAACTCTTTAAGAAACTTATGTCTACGCACAGCACTAGAGGTGTGTATATGTTTTATCTGCGGACGGACGAGCTTCGCGTTAAAAATTGTCTGTGTTATGACCAAAAATCTAAACATTGAATAAACATTAGTGCGGGGTTCATTTCAATTTTTCGTATGTTAGACCTTGGCCAATGCTTGTTTTCTAGTCGGATTAGATCATAATTGAATTTCTATAATTTTGCTTACTAATTTATCGAAAGCATGGCCCCAGACCAACACTAGCCAGTCGTGTTACGAATGGCTAACAAGCATATTTATACGTACATAGCTTACAACCTATGAGGGACTATTTTAATAGAATCGTATACAGTTAAATGAGTTTCAAATCAAAATTGTACTTACCGTTCGCCTCAGCTCAAGTTTCTCGCTATCAGACACATTTATTTCGAAGCTACCACTTCTTCGGCTGCTTGAATTTTCGGCGAAAGGAGAGTCGCCTCGACTTTCACGTTTTCCAGGTACATTATCTTTGGTTTGGGATAGTTGTCGCACGTTAGAATCTCCTCGTTCCAACAATAAACAATTGGGGGCATGGTGAACATCCACCACTACGTCCGTCGGATTCAAATAGATTTGACTGTTTTTCGAGCTTTGATCGCTACTACTTGTATTTCGGTTCGATTCGGTAATGCGTAGTCTTACGATATCATCGTTTGTAAAGGCAGGCGTTCCATTGCCGTCCTTAACGGGTTCTAATTTTAGATTAGAGCTACGGTGGTTCAATGATTGCGAACGCAATCGCTTTGATTCCAGCACTGCATTGTCTGCACCAATGATTGCGCTACCACCACACACAGATTGGGTTTCTGTCTGATCTGTGGACAGTTCTTGCAGTTTCTTTGCACAATTGTACCGATGTAATGTAGGACATGCGTATTTTTCTTGGCTTTGAAGCCATTTTCGGAAAATTATAAATGAGATGTCGAAGTAACGAATATTAGGCTATAACCGATAGAAATCATTTATGATGAAATCAGAACTGCCGAATTTCACTTTTTTCAAACCACTACTCATTTGAAGTTTTTGGAGGATATCAAAATATGTATTTCAATTTAAAGGTGGTTAACAGCAGTGTTACTAAATGGAAAAACAGCAACATTTTCTGGCTGTGTTTTAAGGAATCGCAAATAATTGATTTTGAAAATACAGCACGATTGGACAGTAGCGATTTTTCAAGATGTTATTGTTCAGATCGATTCATGGTACTTTTAGTGGAATTTCAAATGATATGTATTATTTTAAGCTTCAGGTAAAACCAACAATGAAGAAAAACAAACAAACTGCATGACATTTATGCTCAAATAGTATACATGGGCTTGACAGCAACAAAAAATACATTTTATAAAACCAAAGATACCTTCCATACAACTCTACTTGATATTGCATATAAACAGTCTTCGCTTTTTTGGTTTCCATTTATGAAATACATTTTTCATTCACGGTACTCCCATGGCTGACGGTCTAGGAGTGCAGCAGGTTCCTAGTCGAAGTGCCGTCCATTTGTAGAGTCGAATCTCCATCTTGTCCAACAAAAGAAAGTAACATTAAAAATAATGTGGACGGTGACCACCTCGAAATGAGCCAAGAGAATATACTTTCAGGAACGTCGGAAATGGCTAGCTGAATTTTTTTGATAGATTCTTGCTTGACTTTGTATAACTAATTTGTAAATTAGTTCGAGAGAAATGAAAATGAACGCAGATTTGAAAATTGGTAGATATTTCATTGATGTTCAGAGACTCCTCAAAACACTAATGTATACAATTCTTGTGTTTGTATGTTTTTGATATAAAATCTTCCGAATACACTGTCCAATCTATTTCATAACCCTAAAAGTATCATTCCTCAAATTTTTGAACATGTATTGTGAATTCTAGTCATATTTGATGACTCGCACTCACAACTTTTTTGATTCCTTAGGACTTTAAGGCTAATATTGATTATTTAAGATTGTAATTTTCAGGGGACCCCCTAGATCTCAAAATTATTCATGGAATCCAAATATTTTACCATGAAATCCAAGGTAACAATATTCATTTTCGAAGCAATTTACAATTTACAAATTATAGTGGTTTGAAATAAGTTCATGTCGTAATATCAAATTTGACAAGGTCTGAGTATGTTACCGATCCGTATCGACACTCTAAATAATCCTTTGGTAGATCCATTGGCTACAGCGCGCTGTACACTATGACGTCATCGTTCACTTGGCAAGCACATTAACAACTTACACTCAACTCGAACACGGATTTGATTTTAGGGCACCGAGTTTTTTATTTTCGCAAAAAGCACCAGTTTCTTCACCAACGATTATCTTATTATTTTCATCTGTAACAATGCGAAGTACATCGTTATTCGCGTAGCCACTTTTAAATTTGTTTAATTGTAGCGAATCGTGTTGAAAATGAGTGACGAGTGAGCTTTTTTGTTTTATTTGATTGGTTAAGTGATGATCGTCGCAAATCAATTAGAATATTAACTATCATTAAACTTGTATGTTTTTCACGTCCCACACCAGACAATTTTCTAATACTATCGCCAAATTGGCAATCCACTCGCAAAAATTTGAATTTGCATTCGCATTGCGCCAATGAATTCAGTCGCCGAACTACCGTTCGCTTGGAAAGCCTTTAACAACTGATCTAATGCTCAGTCCACGCAAACCAAACAGCGACACACCATTCCTGCTTATTCAAATGAATTTAAAAATATTATACAATCTGAAATGCATGGACCTGCGCGTCCCTCGCCCACTACAATCCGTATGTAATTTTTATTAGCCATGATTAACGACCAGTTTGTTCGTCGCGCCGTTATTGAAAAGAAATAGTCACGAACTCTGCCAACACTTTGTTTTGCATTAAGCATCTCCGATCAAATATTTTCAACTTAGGATGCAATTAGCCGCCCTCGAACTGACCATGTTGCATTTGGTGATCTTCGAAAAGCACTATGGCTAGCGCGGAAAATCTTCAGGTTACGTGGAAAGCTCGAATACTTTCTTTGACATTCCCACATGAACCCAGCGATGCAGTTCGTTTATAGGTCGCATACTTATCGCCCACATTCTGGCTGAGATACTTTCGAAAACGACTGCATTGTGCTGGCTTTGCTTTCAAATGCCTCAACTATTTCGTCGTCCGTACTGCACAAATGCGGTTGGAGGTTCGCTAGATACTTTTTCGAACCTTCCGGCTTGCCAGCAGCTCCACCGCACTGTGTCGCATTGTGCAAAGCGTAGTAATCGCTTATCATCGCTTAAAAGGTAGTTAAAACTCCGACCAAGATGCTGGAGCTAGAACCACTACTGGTGTCGACTGATTTCTAATCTATCGAGCTACGGTTATTGTAATGTCAATGAATTCGCATGTTTAATCAATGGCAAAAGTCAAATCCACGATGATCTTGGCTCTTTTGATAAACTGTACACTTGCCACTGGAGTGCATCGGACCTCAAGCAGTTGAAGAGTTTTGAAGCAAATCGTTGTCTCTTATGATCTTGAAAGCTCAAAAAAAAGCCCTCGATCAGTTGATACTTAATTGAATGACGACGTTATTTAAAAATCTCCAGGATAGATAGATGACATTGATTTGATTGAAATTGCACTCTTTGAGGGTCTTCAACAACTCAGGCAACCATCAAAATCGAAAAAATATACGATAAATTGATGCATTGTTGAAAACGTCTGTCAAGAAAATACTCAAAATGTGGATTTAATGTGCTCTGAACTCGTATAAATACTAAGATATTAAGGAACATTAAGCGTTTTCTTGCAAATAAGAAACCATAAATGTACTGTACTTCCAGATTGCACATTATATACTTTATACGGCAAAATGGAGCATAGCAATACCACTATGAGCAACGGCTTATTATACGAGGTATTCCTATGCTTCAGTTGTTGGTTAGAATATCGACTCAATCGCTGAGAATTTAAGCGAAATATTAGTTTTACCCTCAAGAGTGACAATGGTTTAGATATTGGTCGGTTGTATCTGTAGCTCAGAAGTAATTTTTTTACGACTTCAAAAATAGGCAACTTTGACATACAATTATGGTTAGCAACATGGTAATTTTTCATTCACATCATTTTAATTGCATAAAACACATATGTAGTGGAGAAAACACGCAACCTTCGCAAGTGGACATGGTTTCAATTCAATTGACAAACTATGTACCCATTACACCCACTCTACTCCATTTAAGTTAGACTTTATCTTGGATGGCAGCACAAAACGTAATGGTTTTGCGTGGTTTCGTGGATTAGATCTTTATGCCAGTTCATGGTTGATTGAGTCATCATTTAAAATAGATATTTCTCAATTCCAAGTAAATTTGTTTAACGTTCAATGTGTATTTTATTGGTCTTCCCATGGAATTCAGCTGGATATGAGAGCGCTTACACCATTAACCCTTCATGGAATATATATCGAAGTTTACTTTCATAGAAGTAAAAGAGGCCTGACGCGATTTCTACTCAACTGTTCCGTATGTACTATAGCTTTACATGGATGAGCGCAGCAGGGTTAAGCACAATACAGCGTCCATTGATATCGATATACCATTCAGATGCACACGCATGCGTCAAATCAAACATCATGATTCCCCGTTCTATTTTTACGCAGAGCACAAACAAAACTCAGATTCCCTCCAATATCCCATACGTGGACGAAAACTATTCTCTGTCCCGTGTGCTTCATCGATGAGCCCCAACCCCAGCGCAGCCCAGCGCTACGCGACGAAAGCCCACTAAAACTTCTTCGGCCCAAAGCTAAGGTAAACAATCTGCACTGTAATTACAGGTAGTGTTGCGCGATCACCGCTCCATCACACGTATCGAGCACTTAAGTAAACACAACCACGGACGCAAGCTCTCGCTATCCGCATGTGGGACCAATTGGTAAGTTCAGATAAGCCAAGCGTCCAGCTCGAGTTTGCGTAGAAGGTTCGCCGGACCATCGCTAATTCGCGGGTTGCAGCCAAAACAAACGGATAAGCACTACACCTCATCCTTAATCTTGAACACTTCACCTACGAACGAAAAATTCGCCACACACACGCACCAAACTTACGATCAAAAGAAGCTCAAATTCATACTAATGCGAGCGAACTACGCCAGCGTGCCGCGTTCAAGCCGCCAATACTGTCGAGCTGGGCAGGGGAGATAATGACGTAGCCGCCGCCGCTCCAACTCCAGGGAATGTGGAGAAGCAGAACAATAAGCCGAGGCTCCACGATCGACACTAGAACTAGGTGGAGCAGGCAGGAGGAAATTAAACTTGGGGCACCCAAGATAAGTAGATATCACCTGAGCTCTAATCACTGTTCGCTCAGATAAAACCGGCATGCTGCAGTGCTGCAGGCGTTGCACTCGTGCACCGGCTGGCGTTTTGGACGAATCTGATACACTCCCGCAGCCAGATATTTGCCCCATCGGTGTTGGCGGTCTCAGATTTCCGATTGTACAGTTATTCCATCGATAGTTGTTTCTTACGGCGCCTGCAATCCATGGCTCGAAGAAACCTTTAAGCTACAACAGCGGCCATTACTTTATCAAAAGGTATCTTAAGTTGGAATAGCAGATACGACGCGAAAGCAAGCATTGCAAAAGCGGTCATTCTGTTGTGAATACACATACAAAGATAATAGATCTGTTGGACTTCTTGGTATTCACACCTTCGCAAGAAATGTTTTCACTCACAGTAATTTCAAAACGCCTCCGCTTTTCTAAAGATAAGATTTCCCGTAGTCAATAATTAGATGACCAAACGTGGCATACTCGTCACTTTACCATCCACGTTTCCTCTTGAGTCGGAGTACCTCCCTATGAAAAGTGCAAAACTGTAAATTGCTTTAGAATGTAATTGACGTTACAAACAAACCATTTAAATCGCGGAGTTCTTGCGACCATGTTATGACAGATTCAATTTAGAAATTATTAGTGCAGTACAAAAGGGCACCGTATTGCACAGCCCTTGATGAGGTAATGTAATGAGTCAAGAAATTTGCAGCCCCAAGGTCTCCAATTTCATGTTCCCCATAGATGCTGTATTGGCTGCAAGATAGTGAAACTCTCAAAAGCACCCCAATCTCTCTTCGCCAAAAGGAAGTGCAAGTTCATTTGAGCAATATGCAATTTACTTAAGGTCGTCCGTAATAAGGAATGTTACTAATCTCGATACCGACTCTGAAGAAACATATATATATATATATATATATATATATATATATATATATATATATATATATATATATATATATATAGATGCACTAATATGTAATTAAAATTCGTATCATCGTTAGCGTGGAAAGCGATATTTTCGGAAGATTGTTGAGCACTCTACATTTTTACTGTGGCATATTTATTTTTTTGCTTTAGTTATTCATTGTTCCCCCAAAATGGTTTATTGATTCCCAACAAGTGCTCTAAGTCACAATATGCTACAAAAGCTATTTACCACTGCATCATCGAAGGTTCATTTTCCATCTCTGCCGGTTTCCCTTTAATATGGTATACGTGGTTTTGGTCCCGATCAGAAGATTATTGCATTTGAAATGTTTTTTTTTAATTTTCGAACAAACTTCTTTTCCGAAGAACTATTTACTCTAGGTAAATTCTCAGTTGGTCATTATTTTCAGTGGCAACTATAGATGAGGTTTCAAGAAATCTCAACTAAAACTCGACACCAATGCGGACCAAATAAGGATTTTGATTCGAAAGATTCCCACAGGTTGTCAAAATTCTAAAATTCATATTCATTCACCCATTAATTTTTCTCTCTTGTGTATGGTCACGAAATTTCGTGACAATTCATGTGAAGATATGACGCTATTAGGAAGAACTTGTTAGGGGGTTCGCTTTCGAATTTTTAAAATTCATGAGCAGGTTTTGCATAGGCACTGATAATTGACTCAAATTTATTGTTTTATAGCTATTATAAAAATATTTCCATTTAGTTGAAGAGACTTCGACAGGAAGTATTTACCCAAGGAAATATTACAGAACCGACTTTCTCTAAAATAGACTTGGAAAACTCATATGTTCAACAATAATAAGAGCTAATTATGATTGTGTATTAGCATAAAATAAAGAGATTCTTATTATTCCAATACTTTTATTTCACTCTAAACTTCACAGCTTAACATTTGTGGTCGCCGAACGCACGGGGTCGATGGCAGTGTTCTTTCTATCGCGATTCCGGTGAGGGTTGACCAATATGGCAGCGCCACCTAGTTTTTCTCCAACGCATAAATAAATTCTACAGCAATTGGTAAAAAACCGAAATTGCAGCGATGAAACTGACATAAAATTTCAATGTACTTAAAAGTTGGCATGGTTGTACTTATATAACTACATATCCTTAAAAATTGGTTTCAAATTACTTTCCCTAAAAAAGCATGTCGGTCGTGTTGATGTAAGTTAAGGGATAAAACTTTGCGATATTCCATTTTGGTCATTACTGCATTGAATATATAAATGTTAAATATTGGTTTAAGCGATAGAATATTTGTGTTTGATTTTACGTAATGATATCAATAGCCATGATTGTTTTTAAATTGTTTCAATTAAGATATTGGCAGAGGAAAAATGGTATATAAACAAGTTGAAAAGTTTGGTTCGATCATTTTACTGAATCATCACCATATTAACAACATTTTGATTATTTTTTAATAAAATTTTATTTTCGTTTGTTCTAAATCGTCTAAGTAACAAATAATGGAGGTCCCTTTTCAAATCAAATGCTAGAAGACGGAAATTTGGATACCTATTAATTTATAGGGTTAATTTCAGTATTAAATAGAAAAGAAATGTTTCAGTAAGCGTTGAGGAAGTCACATAGAATTTAGAATCACTCATATACTTCAAATCATGAGCTATCTCTTAAATATATTTTGTTTTCATTCATCTGTATTAGAGAAAGAATTATAAATAAAATATTCATAGGTTGACATGCAAATTTTAGCTTAATGTTAATGAACTGTGTCCACAATTTAATTCGCGTGGATTTTAGGTTATGCATAGCTTAGCTCACATCATTATTCGGTTTCTTGTGCTTTCAGAATGATTTGATCTCTTCTTAGAAGCCATACACGTCGGTATCGAAAATATCAAATCAACGATCAACTAATTAAAAAAGATTCCGTAAATCTTGTGAAATGAAAAGCTATTCACAAACCTATAAATCACAAATCATAAATCACAAGACATCCGTTATTGGAAACAGTATTAGCAGCAAAAAAATTTGCAGGTATTAGCAGTTATTTGCATTTCAATTGGATTTGATTTGAAATCGTGTGTAAATTTAATTTTTCTTGTTTAAGTCTCTAGAAATCAGTTCAATTGAAATTGCATAAAAATGTCTGAAGAAAGTCATGTTCCTTTTATTTCTCCCCTAATCATAATTCGTTTAGTAGTTTCCGTGTGATACGGTCACAGGAGGCAAACAGCAAGTTCAGAGAAGGTATGTTTGATATATTTTTTCTCAATTATATTCACTTCTTTGCAATTTTATTATAGTAAAGATATCAGACGGAGAGGGGAAAATCACATCGTTTTGTTCGTCAACTTTCGTTACAGTTATTATTATTAACCAATTAAGATATCAAAATTAAACAAAGATCAGTGTTTAAATGAAAACGCTGCGAATTTCATCAAATTTCAGTCACCCCTTTTGGAGCACATTTTCGAAAAACATTCTGACTGACTGACAGACAGACCAATTTTATTCATACATTTTTCATATTGGTGTATAGACTTCTCCTTTTGGACCATTTTATAATATTTTCCTGCGTAGTCTCAAAACTGTTTTGCACAATCGGTGCTAAAAATTATTCAAAACTTATCCAATGGTATCAACGCCGGATGATATGTTCAACTGCACCAATACACACATGCGATTTTCAAATTAAATTTTTTGAGTTTAGTTTATTCATATGCATCTATATAAATATTTTTAAGAGTAAGATATTTTATATTAATAAATAATAGTATAGATAACTCACCATGTTCACTACACAGCACTCATGACACGTCAGCTCACAGCTATTGCACCGGAGCACAACTGAAAACGATTTTATGAGTTCGTGACATAGCTGACAGTGACGATCCTTTGGAAACTGGCACTGTTCGAAATGGTGATCAACAAATACTGTTTGCTTCTTTTGGAGCTTTACAGTATCACTTTCAATAGAACCTGTCGGTTCGATTCGTCCTTGTAGAACGGTGTTCAAATGATGACTACTATCAGGATCGTCCTCGGGTTTCGAAGACCAATTATCCTCAAGCTCAAACGATTTAATAAAAGATCTGAACTGATCTTCGTGAAGACTTGAAGAGGACGCTGAAGATTTTGATCTCGCATCCGCGTCTATGTATGGAATTTCTTTACTTTCCTCGCAAAGTAGTATTGGCTCATGTGTCAATAAGCCATTTAGGAGCATGCCAGTTTGTGATGAGTCGTAAGGGATTTCGTCATAGTTTCCATAGTTCTTATTATTTATTTTAACATTTTCTCGATCAGTAGTTTCATCTAGGGGCAACCGTTCGTCTACTAATTTTTCATCCCTAGAATCTAATTCGATGCCAACAAGATTTGTTGAATGTTTGCTCGAAGAAGTCAATGGGTTCTTGTCCAAATCGGAAGTATTCTTGTCAATTTCATTTGACGAGAGCTTCAGGTTTGGTCGTGGATTCGCAATATCATTCTTATCGAGAGAGTCAGGGGTGTCACGCAATTGATAATAGCCGAAATGATCTTGTTCGTCATTTCCCCGCTTGGATTCTTTAGATATTATTTGATAGTTTCCTTTATCAATTTTGTCATTCGAACCCTTTCCTTCGCTGTTGATAATTTGACCATTTTGGTCGGCTGACAATAAGCGATGTTGACTTGACCGATTTTTTCGCTAAAAGAATAAGATAAAATTTCATTTTAATGTCGATAACCATAATCAAGTAAATAGTGAGACAAAAAAATCAACAAGCCGCGAGGTGCGACCCTTGAGGTCCACACGGTCAACTTCCCAGTAATATCTACATTATGAAAATAATACTACTTTAAATAATAATAATGAGAGGTACTCGTAATCGTAATTGAAATGAGCTACTATCAATCATATCATCTACTGTAGCGTTCATTGATTACGTAATGCTTTTGTTGGATGCGGGGTGGATTGTTTTGATTGACTATTCACGCGGATAAATCGGAGCGGGGCGGGCTATAAAGCCTTTTTTACGTTATTTGTTATTTTTACATCGATGCTTGAAGGACAAAAGAGCGCTAGCAAATGCATTTTTGTTATTACGACCACTGAAGAGGTTTTCTCGCGAGGTGTCCATTTTAAATAATTTTGTTCAAAATTGCCATGACTTCGGCATAATCATTGAATTTGTGTTTTGTCACGAGCCGTGTTTTAGGTTTTTTTGAATCATACAAAATAATTTGGCTAGTTTCTCCTCGAAAACTATTAGGAATGTATAAATTATATAAACATTTATTACTGAGCTGTGCAAATCAGGTTAAAAATTTATTTTTTATGAAAAAACTCTAATTTTCCCATTTTCTTTTATTAAATGGAAAAACGGCGGAAAGGACTTTTTCGAAAGTTGAAAACATAAAAAAAAATTAATGCACGTTGAATGACACCTCAATGATGCAAACATCATATATGGTTCGTGAGATATAGTGGATGATAAAAATGACCTTGAAAATCATGATGACTTTTAATGATTTTTTATTTTTAATTTCATTTTTTACGTAATCATGAAAAAAAGTTTTGCTGATTTTCTTACAAAAACTGTCAGGAGTATTCAAATTTTGTATACATTTATTACTGCGTGCTGCAAAACAGGTTAAAAATTTATTGTTTATTAAAAAAACCTATTTTTTAGCACTTTTTTTCAATAAATTAAAAAAACGGTTCCAATGATTTTTTTAAAAACTTGATAGAATCACACAAATATTAATACGCGTCGATTGACACCTTAACTTTGCAAATCGTATTTGTCGTTCCGTAGATATAACGCATGACAGAAATCACCTTCAAACGGGCAAACCAGCAAACCCCCCCGACCGAAGTGTCCCAAAAACTAATCAGCTCTTAAGATTGCAAAGACGCTTCGATTGACACCTCAACGAAGTCGATACGACTTTGTTTACGTGAGTTATGCTCGTAGAAAAAACTGTCCACGAACGCACGTACGTACGTACACACACACACACATACATACTTCTTTCTAAAAACACTTAAAATATACTCTATAGACCTTAAAACGTAAAGAAATGTTGAAAATTTCAATTTCGATTTTCGAGGCGATTACAAGAACTTCCCATATACTGGGAAGTTAACAATAAAAATTTACCGATTTAAGAGCTTTTAGAGGAATGGAATGAATCGAAAATGAAAAATATGTACATCTTGATAAAATGCACATTGAGCATTAGAGTTTGAGGAAGAGACAAAAATCATCGTAGTGTTAAATTCAAACATAGCATCAGATCATAACAGCTCTCGACAACTAAAAAAACCGTTGTATTAGAAGTTAAAAGTAACACTCTGCCACTGTCTTGCTTGAAGAAAGTGGTCTTCATTATAAGTATGCCTCATTTCTTCTCGGCTATATTTACGTATGTGGACACTACATCAAGAGAGGCGCCTTATGCCATAAATCCCAGTGCTACCTAAACGATATGTCCTGATAATTACTAGATTCTTTTGTGCAATCCAATGAAAACGATAGACACCCTTCCAAGGCGGATGGAAATCGAATCTAAGAATGTCAGCGTGAAGACAATCACGCTCTCACGTCCGGAAACCAAAGTGGATGTGTGATTGAAATAGTGTTCCAGATAGAAGAGTCAGTAAACTAAAAAAGTCGTCCAACAATATCGCCGCGGTTGAGTGCGATCCTTTCAGAACCTTTATTGCTTAAATGGCATGTCGATATGGTTACCTACACTGCCATCACCCGACGCCATATCATTCATCACAAAAGATTGATATCTTTATATCACTGTTTCAAATTGTGAAACGATGATATTGATATGCATGTCGATTTCATAAAAATTAGCGCACATAGTCGAAGGTTTCACCACAGAAAAAATAATCACACACTGTCGTGCAGAGTTTACCCAAAGGCAAGGCGCAGTCGATTCGTTAGGCGACGCCGACGGCTGTATATACGACAAATCGTTAAAATAGGAGGATGCCAACCACTCCGACCGCACTCATTAGAGGTTGACCTGTGCAAGTCGCGAAAAATATAACCAAGCTATCTTGACATCAATACGATTGCAAATCTAATTCTCGAGGCACTAATTTCTTGGCGGGTCTGCTTTTAATTAGCTAAACTTGAATATCGTCCGCAATAGGTCGCAAGTCCGATTGAGCTAGAGTTGAGTGCGCACTGTAAACAATTTCGTGGACCTCACATGCCGCCAGATTTCAACACACATGCTGACCATTTGTGCTTATCAGTGGAGCATTTTGAGCTCAGCATAATGTTTGTACACTATGATTTAATGGTATGTTCAATGAAACATTCAACCTATCTGGGCAGCACGACATGGATTCCCAATATCTGAACTAAGTGAAGCGAAGAGTTTGGAACGCTAGTGCGCGTTTTGGGTGGCCAGAGAGTTCTGATCGAATCTATGTCGATATGTTTCCATCGTGTGACTTTCATTACATTCGCAAATCAAAGATTTTTGATAGTGTTATTCCCGCAGCAGTCAACAAAACGCACAGAACTTCCACATAAAAGAATATATGGATTATTCATTGCGAACTTTCACCGAAAATATCTAAAATTCAAGCGATTTCCGAACAGGGCAAAGAACATATGCATACACATAAATATGCGACATACACATAAATATGCGACAGTTCCAACAAGGGCGCAAAGACGACCATACAAAAAGTGTATTGGCTGTAAGTCATTTCTTTTCGGTTCCAAATATAGCTTCAGACGAAGATTTGAAGTTCGAAATACTATGTATATAGTTAGCGCAAAGGATGTACAATACACCATATGCAAAAGAATATTCTCTTCTCAAAATTGTGAAGAAAGAAAGCAACCACTAATGATGAGAAGTGTTCTTGGAATGAATGTATTGTAGATGCTCGGAAGTGGAGGCTTTTCATTTATTTGACTCAGAGCAAAAGCAATCCAAACTCATGTTAAAGATCGAATATCTACATATATCATTGGGAAAATGTAAACAAAATTGAATTTCGCAGCTGCGAAACAATAAAGTAGTGTAGACTGTAGATGTGCAAGTGCGTCAAATTTGCGTGAAAATAAATCGTCTACATATGTATGTGTTTCACTATTAAAACTTGAAACAATATGTAAGCTGAAAAGCAATTGAACAAACACAGTCGTAGGAGACTGAACTTTAAGAAAATTAAAGTGTTTCGAGTTTCTCCGCTGTGTTTCACATTAAGTGTGGTGTAATTTTTATCAATTTCTAAAAAATGTCACTTTTCTAATAGATTCCACTAAAGTTCAATGAGGGAGATTATTCAAATGTATATAAATAACCTGTTTTCGCGAATACTTAGTTGTTTTGAATATCATTGCAAAATGTTCGGTTAGTTAGCATAGTATGGAACAATATGCATTGAAGAAGCATTGGTCGAAGCTTTTGTTAAGAAGTTCTCATGGGCCTTTGTAGTGTGAACCTTGCATTCTAGTGCGGAAACAACATCAGTATTCGGCGAAACATTCGTCAACGCCCGCTTAAGAGAAAAAGTAATGTCTTCCATTCACACCTTTGGGGCTCTTCACCAGTAATTTATCATAGACACAAAGTGCAGATAAACAATGTTTTCTAGGGTCAGTCAACAATAGTCAACGTATTCAGACATAATCAGCAAAAGTCCTTATACCTATATAAAGATGGCTATCACCATCACCCTAGATTACTACAAGGAGTCAACATATCGAACCAACCACATCCAAACAAAGAGGGTAATTGAAAAGGAGTTCCTGGTGCAGACCCGTATCCAGAAGCGACCCCTTTCTAAAAACAGTAACTGGGATGATTGCACGCAACAACGCCGCCCGGAGTGCATTTTCAAAATCGCCTCAATTGAACGTAATTGAATCTATTCATACTAGGAACGAAAAGGTTTTGAAAAATTGACTTTTGCTTTTCGGCTTCTTCTTGTTATTTGGACGCGTGGTAATAATTTCGGATATGCAGTTGATAAATTACGCGTATTTATGAAGTTCATTAACCTAATTCAAACGTTCTCTATTAATAGAGCACTTTCGGCTGTGATGACGCACAACTGGTCCGCCATGTCTATTTTTCCCGGGCGATGTGTTTTCCATCACTGGGCCATAAGTTCTCATTGACTTTGCTTGCGGTATCAGCGCAAGTCTTGGCCGCACTTAAAAGCAATCCTATCATAAGTATTTGCCGCAAATGGATCTGCCCCGTCGGGGTGCCTGAAAAACGAACAGACTTGTATCGCCACGATGCTCCCACACCGCCCCATACCGATTTGGCCAATAATTCGGAAACAGAAACTCCAAACAAACAAAATAAACCTTCGATTAGGAAATCGAGATCATTACGACGTATGCAAGCGTGAAACATTGGATCACCAACGATAAAGGGAAGTGGTTCTTGGCCATTTATCAATGCCACTACTTGGGAAATCCGGAAATTGAATCGTGTTATAAAGGAACCAGCACTGACAGAAGGCAGAAGGTATCGAACCTCATAAAATTGGAAATTGAAGTCATGATCTGATGTTTCTAAAGTTCAATTAAATGGTCGTTTCAATCGCTGCAAACGAACTTAGAGGAGCTGCGTGAGTCATCAGCGAGAAATACTTGCATAGCTACTTACACTCAGTCACAAAAGTGTACATACACCCGCAATATCTTGCATATTATGCATAGCTGAATAAATAAGTGTATTATAGTTTAGTTTATTTTAATGATTCTTGCTTGTATATACATATTACGAATGAAAATTATAAAATTAGTAAGTATTTCAACCGAAATTTAAGATATTACAAAAAATAATGCTACAAAAGTGTACGTACAGCAGATAAAATGACGAAAAAAAATGATAAAATGTACCATTTGTTAATAGATAATGTTAAATTTAATATCTTGTTGGGCCACTGTAACAGCTTCCAATTTCCTAGGCATCGAAAGGATTATATTTTCTGTTATATCTGAACTAATTTCACTCCAAGCCACCCATAACGCATTTTTAACATCTCCTTGTTACTGACGTTATATTTTCGAACTCTTCTTTCAAGTTCATCCCAAAAATGTTCAATGGGATTAAGATCAGGTGATTGGGGTGGAGAATGCGACTGTTTCGGGACGTTGTAAAGGATTCACTCCCGAACGACCAAGGCAGTGTGTTTTGGGTCGTTATATTGTTGGAATATCTAGGTCGATCCGAGTCCTAAGCGCTCAACAGATGGTTTTAGGTTTGCTCGCAATATGTTCAGGAATTGGTGGCGGTCCATTATGCCTTTAATGAAATGAATATATCCTTCACCAGCTGCTGCCATTCCGCCCCAAACCATTACGTTACCGCCTCCATGTTTAACAGTTGGGATAAGATTTTCTTTCTGCATCTCTGCATTTACTTTTCGCCAAACTTTTACACGGCCATCACATTCAAATAAGTTGAAGCGACTTTCGTCCGTAAAAACACTGTTTTCCAAAAGCTGTGGTCCTTATCTTGGTATTTTTTCGCGAACTCCAATCGTTTTGTTCGGTTTGCCTTAGAAATAAATGGTTTCTTTCTTGGCATGCGTCCCCGATATCCTGCGGATCTCAAAGTCCTACGAATAGTTTCTGGATGCACTGCTTTTCCCAATTCATTTGCAATACATTTGCTTATATTTGGTACACTTATTTTCGGATTTTCCTTAACTTTTCGTAACACGGCTCTGACGTCACGGCCTTTCAAGATATTTGGACGACCAGATCGAGCTTAACTTTTCAAACTGCCAGTTAAATTAAAGTTTTTTATTATTGTTTGTACGGCTTCTGGGCTTTTTGTCACTATTTTTGCTATTTCGCCCAGCGATTTATCCTTTTGCTTTAATTTCATCACTAAATTTCGTATTTCGAACGAAACCTCTCTTCGAACAGCCATTTCACCGATATATGGTAACGGCACTAGCTCACAACGCAAACTGGAACAATAGCAATGACTTACCACTAAAATGTTTCGCAGAATCAGAATAATGATGCTAGAGACCCGTTATTCCTGGAAATGTACTCGCTGTATGTACACTATAGTGGCATAAATTTCAAGGTTTTTTTGATTTTCTGGTATCAATTTTTAGAAAAGTTATTATTTCGTTGCGAAATAATTATTAAAGAGCCCAAACATTTGGAATAATGCATATTTTAAATTATTAATATTCGTAGTTTTGGAAATATCGATGATTTTCCAGGTGTATGTACACTTTTGTGACTGAGTGTACGTATGCGCTCGCTTTTGTGCGTGGAACATGCAATTAGTTCTAAGTAAAAAAATTTAAATTTATTTTGCGTACAGATGGCAGCCCAGGCTTGTACAAGAAACCAGGCAAAATGCCAATGTGGCCGCCTATATTCTGATTGTACATAAACGACAATGACATTGGTATTACAAGTGTCCTCAAAAAGAAAAAAACAGTGGAATTTATTCTGCATACAGATATGTAGAAGAAAAACAACAATGTAGATACTTATCCGCACGCCCTTGCAAAATGAAGATGATGTGTATGGAAATTATCGCATTATCTAAACACAGCTTTAACATGTACACGATATAATCACGTACGAAATCGTTTTATCACCATAACTAGTTAAGCGTGTTGACTATTTATTTCTTTGTACTTGAAAAACTTACATTAATTATTATTCATCGCTTCATCAAACGAAAAAAATAGAAAAATTAACACAGCATCTAAATTTTTAGCTCGCTAGAAATGCTAACGAAACTTCACTTCGTGTACAGCACAAGTACGTGCAAAATAAGCATTCAACAGTTCAAGCTGGGCTTGCGACGTTTTCAAATTAAATCGACGATCTATTTTACATAATGCAAATGATCTATAAAAAGATAAGTAGTCATGCACTAGACATCGTGTGGTCGTCATTTGTAAAAATCAATGAAACTATAAAATAAAGTGTATAGGATTTCTTCAAACGTTTTTGGAATAAATTTAATAAGAGTATGATGAAGTAAGGATTCTTATAATGTATCTTTTGGTAAATTTTTAACTTCCCAGCACTTATTCTGAAGCTCTTGTAATCGCCTCGAAAATCGAAATTGGAATTTTCAACATATCTTCATGTTTTGAAGTCTTTAGAGTATATTTAAAGTGGTTTTGGAAAAAAGTCTGTATGCGTGTGTATGAATGTGTATGTGTGTACGTGCGTACGTTTCCTGGAAAGTTTTTCTACGAGCATAACTCACGTAAACAACGTCGTCGACTTCGATGAGGTAAAAGCGGTAAAATTTCCAATGGCAGCTCAACTCCGTGATGGCTGCGGTTTCGTAGCGAATATTTTCTTTCAAATGCGCCAGAGCAGTCGGTTTATTGTTATAAACTTTTGATTTGATATAACGCCACAGAAAAAAGTTCATAGGAGTTAAATCAGGGTCGCGTAGAGGCCAGTTTATGTCGCCTCTTCTGGAGACCAATTTGCCAGGGAAAATTTCACGTACTCTAGGCAGAAACGTATTGGACGTGTGTGAGGTTGCCCTCTCCTGCTGGAACCATTTTCTTTGGTTATAGCCAGAGAAGTTTTGCAGTTATGGCACCAAGACATTGTCTAACATTTCCAAAAAAACGCTCTGAATTGAAATGTAAACTTTAAGACACCCTGTAGAATGGTTCTGAACAAAACAATCACACCATAAACATGTTGAGTGCCCATGAAACCCGTTGGCGAGATCATTAGATATTCCTATTAGGTCACTTGCCCACCTAGCGATTCAAAATATTCCACACTCCTTACTTAAATGTTACGGAAAAACTAGATACTTATACAGAAATCATACTCTCTTTAAAATATACATTGATTCAGTTATTCAGTGTCTTCACAATGATTCGAATTTTAATAAAAAAATCTAACAGGAAGTATTTTAAAAACATTCAGTACTCCATTTTTTCAAAAAATGTTGTGTTTATCAAAAAATAAATTCGAAAATAGAATTGCAGCAATTCCAATAAATAAAAGCTAAAAATTTATAAAAGTTTATTATATTCCAAATAATTCTATCAAATTTGTGTTTTTATCTTGTACAATTGACTTGACTCTATGGAGCCCGGCATTGCTTTCTTGATGATAAAACAAGCGCCAAACAACCATACTACTATCATTAAACAACATTTGTGCTGTGGTCGGATATTGTGTGATTTTGTTGACTAGACACACAGAAGAAAATGCTATCCACATTTACGATCTAAGATATAATAATAATTTAGAATTTGAAGACAAAAGTGAAACAATGCTGGGTCAGAGGTATGATAAAGGCGTTAACGGTGCAATTGAACCTATTCGATGGAGTATATTATCCGACACTATCGAAAAACTTAATTTTCTGAACTCTTAACGTAACTCCTGCTCAAATATACAACAAAATACTATGATGAATAATCGATCCGAGCAATTGGGCGGAGACATCAGCATTAAATTAATTCGAAATTACAATGTAATTTGAACTATAAAAATTGAACAAAGACAGAATTATTTAAATAAATAATTGGAATAATTCAAAATAAATAATTTGAATAATTCAAAATATTTGAAATCAATAACCACTATCTTGCATTACCGTAATTCCGAGACGTTATTGTTATTGTTTATTTTCCCTTTTTACTCATCACTATCGTGTCAAGATTCGAAAAATATAGAAAACTATAGTGTCGTTACTTTGCACCGCAAAACTTCACTGGTTTTCTTCTCAATTTATCATTCATTCAGTTAGGAGCGAAAGGTAAACTGACCTTTACTCGAAGAACTTGGGAATCAATTACCAGAAATTACGCTCATTAATACGTTTGTGCCAGCATCTATTTCAAAAATGAATACGTATAAAATCATCATTTCAGCAACGTATTCTTGTGTGATGGAAGCATATCTCTTCTTCATTGTTCTATAAACAAATATTATACATTTTTATGTGTTTTCATGTTTGAAATTATTCTGACTAAAAATAGGTCGATGACCACGACCAGATTTGCTGATTTTCATATGAAGATGGACTCAGCTGGTGGATGAAGAAAGATTGAATTTGAATAGATAATAAATTAAAGCAAGTAACCAAACCAGACAATGTTATAAGGCAATGAATACTTTTTAAAATCGATTCTATAATCCATTACATCAAAATCGAAAGAATAATAGGGGATGCTGTTGTTGCTTAATTGTATCATTAAGCAACAACAGCATCCATCTTTCAACGCCTATAAACAAACAATTGAAGTTAAGCAATATTTAAGATTTCCATTTGGAAAATAAAGAAAAAATTATAATTTTGTTTTTGTTTGTTTTATAAAAAGCAGCATGGCTTCGTTACATCGATTTAAATTGAAAAATAGCTCAAGCTTAGATACGTGTACGGTAGAGTAGTTATCTTTTGGAATCAGTATTATAAAATTGTAAAAGCGTAACTGATCGAAAAATAAAGAATAGTTCACGAAGCTGAATGAATACATCATATCATGAAGAAAAAAATTTCATTTATAAAATAAAAATAAAAATAAAATGTGGTCTAAGTGCGACCCTTGAGGCCCACACGACTAACTTCCCAGTGGGGTGAATAACAAGCTATAATTTGTTTTTATTATTAATTACTATTATTAATAATTACCATTATTAAACATTATTATTCTAAATTAATATAATTACTTTTATTATTTTTATCAATTTTTTATCTAACCATAAAAGCTTTGGTAGAGGAAAACGTCTCCACCACCTGGTCATCCTCTACCAAAGCCTTGGCAACCTTGTCCTCTTCGTCCTCATCACCCTTCTTGTCCTCCATCTTGGCTTCGGAATCCACAACTATTATTGAGGGTATTTAATTATTGTTTAAAATAATCATTCGTTATTAAGAATGTTTGACCGTTACTGAATAATTATTATTGACTTTATATATACAATATCAGATTATAACTAATATTATTCGATTGTTATTAACAATATTAAATTATTTATAACAATATCCAATTATTAACTGCATTAGCGTCTCTACTCCCATTCACCCAAACCTGATAACATAAGTTTGCAATTTTATAAATTAATCTTTTTTTTTAAATAACATTTTTTACAAATTTGATCACAATTTTGCTAAAACGCACAATAATAACAACATTACTATGAAGGTATTTGGTATCTGCACGAATTAATAGTGCGTATCAACAGTTTAAAAATAAGCAATTTTTAGTCGTTTTTTCAGTTTTTTCACCCTAAATAAAAAACGGCTTAACCGATTTTGCTGAAAAGTCATTCACTTCTAAGTTACGTAATTACGCGTCGTTTAAAACCAGTCCCACGTCAATCCGATCTTTGGTTCTTGAGATAATCGAGACGAAAAATTATTCCGAACGCACATACGTACATACGTACATCCGCACATACGTACATACACACTCACAGACATCTCTCTAAAAACGATGGATTTGGATTCTAGAGACCTTAAAACGTGGAGATATGTCAAAATTTGGGATTCGCAAAATCGACCCCATTACAATAACTTCCCATAGGGAACTGGGAAGTTAAAAATATGTGTACGTATGCATGGAAAAGATACAAGCCAGAATATTTTGAACCTTTTCCGTGCTACAACTGAAATGGAGAATGTTTTAAGAATGAAACTTACTCAAAATTTCAATAAAAACATATTGCCTGAACGTCTTTAGTTCTAATGAGAGATGCTAAAGTAAATATGTAGTTGAAAAAAATTAAGAATGATGCCAAAGCAAAGAAGTCTCGGTAATGGTAGTTTCGGTGAATGCTTACTTACTAATTCCTCGTTTTGACATTGATGCTTAGATATTTTCAGTTCGTCATAGGAAGCTATGAAGAAAATAATCGATACCTATTGTTAATCCCTATAATGATTAGCTTAGAATTTCAAATTTGTTGCTAATTTATTCTTAGGCAATGTTGCTAATCTTCTCAATGTTTAAGCAAATGAAGCGATAATTTGATTATGCTACATGTATGTATGTACGTCTATGCAATTTCTATGCAAATGATCCGTCGTAGCCGATCCCCATGTATAAAGGAACTTCCTAATTTCATATTTGATTTAGTTCTACGTCATAAACTTGAGCTGACCTGCAAGACATCTTCAACAAAAGTCGGTTCTTCGGGCATCACAGAGTCAGTGTTTTCTCATGGAAACCTGAAATGATCTGTTATATAGTTTTCCCCAATTTCAGATGCATTTGCTTCCATTTATCAATGTTGGTCTACTTCTTCTCCATGCATATATGCTCGGCAACGTGACCACTCAAATTGTCTTTAGTATTTACTTCTGGGTTCTGGATCGCCTCGGCATTCTAAACTTTGCAGTCGCACAGCTAGCTCGTGGGAAATGTGCTGTTTCAATTATCCAGATTATTGTTCTAGTTTCGATTGCAGGCTGGCCAAAAAAGGTTTAATAAGACGATGCTCGGAGGAGAGCAATGGCAACAATGATTTATTGGAAGAGTTAAGGAACTTGTTTTACAGTAATGAAAAACTATGTGTTATGTGTTGATTGAAAATTGCTGGTGATCAATGGGAATGGAATTGCCCGGACAAAAAACACCAGAAATTTTACAAGGATAACAGCAGAAACGATCGCATGCACACCGGTTCAAACCCACGCAGAGGGCATTAACTCAAAAGACTTACACATAGTGCCACTCGTCCACTCTCATTGTTGGGCTGTTTGTTCTTCTTCTTCGTGCATAGGCAATTCCACGGCATTTCGCTCTACGTGTTCGTCATTTTATGAACCTTCACAGTGCACAAGAATGCATTCCACATCTAAATTCTCTTTGGATCGATCGCCTCGAAACATTCAGAACTCGATCCCAAGGAGCCCGGACCGGAGGATCAGTACCCGAATTCCCAACATGGGTTCTTGACCGGCGTCACACTCAACAATGAACACACACCACGTCCACGTTACACACTCCTCGAACACGCAACAGAAACTAACCGTGCGCCCCAAGACGGTTGTACTTTGAAAGTGACTTCAGTTCCAACTTCCAACGCGGAACTATCGAGCACAGCCACTCACATATTTTCTCTGGACGGGACGTGCACGTGAAGCAACGCCGCCGAAAGTACACTCCGATCGGCGTATTCCTTCCACTCGCAATCGCAGCGGTGATTAGTCGATTTTCCCGGTCCCTTCAAGTGCCTGTCTTTTTTTTCGAGATGAGTGCAGCCTCAGTACTCAAGTCAGATACTTTTCGGTCGTTTCTCGCCCGACAGCCAAATAGAATTTCACGCTCCGACATTCATCATGAAAGAAGCATGGAAAATGGGCAATTAGACTGATAATCGATTTCCCATGCGAATGTGACCCATTTTCCGGGCCTCGCGGCATTGGACACGTGGATCATCACTTCGACGAGAATCAAATGATTAATTAATGTTTGCATCCGCCACGGAGGTGCGGCAATTTTATAAGTGGAAGGGGCGCTCGCTGGACCATTCACGGCCAGGTGTGAAAAAGCGAAGGAGTCCTGTTGACGTGGTGAGCATCGGAAATTTATACATACATGAAATTCGCAGATGTCCTGGCGGGACGTCGCATGCGTTTTAAATTAAACATTCAAGAACCCGAAGTGGGAACAGATGCACACCCGGGAATTCAATGTGTAGTTGCGGCACGCGATTCGATAGTAGGGAAGTTTGGAATTCCGATCAAGGTATATGGAGATACAAGGTATAAAGCACAGTATACATATGTATGTAAGATCAAATATGCAATCAAGGCCTTCAAACATCAAATATTTTTTGAAGTGCTAGATTTGTAGAAGATAAAACCCTTTCCCGGACTTTATATTCTACTTCAACATATGAAATAGTTTTTCAGTCATTTTGGCTGTTTTTCGAAATCGATTTGTCAAAAGCGAATGACCTGTGTGTCACCAAAGACGTTCCATCAATGTATGTAATTCAATGAACCGAAGTTCCTAAGGATTTTTTCACGCGTACATGAAAAGTACATAGACGAGAACTTGCAGTGCCCCGACCAGTAAATAACTGCCATTTTGCCATAAATGACAGCAAGCATATTATAAATGAAGAAAACATATGATTTTGTCCCGTAGAACCGCGGGTCACATTTGATAGTGTGCTTTCGAGAAATTATGATATATTGCTCAGTAATTATGACATATTGCTCACTTTTCGGAAAACAAGATGTGATTTTCCTGGTGAGTGGAGTGACAAGCATTGGAAGGAACAGATACATAGATGATGTGCATATAAAGCATGATTTGAACACTTGAACAATAGCTCTCAAATCAATGCATATATGTACGTAAATAAACAAGCCGCGAGATGCGAGCTTTGAGGTTCACAAGGTCAATTTCCCAGTAAGATGTACATACATAGATATTAAAAGTATTAAGCACAAAAACAGTATGAAAATAATGCTATTTAAATAATAATAATGAGAGGTACTTATAACAGTCATTGGAATGAGTTACTATTAATCGTATCATCTACGGGAGTGCCCATGATTACGTAAGGCTTTTAGTGCATGGGGGGTGGATCGGTTTGATTGAAAAAAATGCAAATTTGATTGAAAAACTGTCCACGGACATACGTACATACACACACACATACTTCTTTCCAAAAACACTTTACATATACTCTACAGACCTCAAAACGTAATGATACATATGTTGAAAATTTCAATTTTGTTTTTCGAGGCGATTATAAGAACTTCCCATATACTGGGAAGTTAAAAATTAGTCATTTACGAACGACCGAGATAAAATTGATTGCTGAGTTGAGTTTTTGAAAGTTTCCCTGAAGACCATAGTTGATGGATCGAATGAACAATTGTTTTACAAGTTAGGCTCTAACTGATTATTTAACTTCAAATTAAGTATGAGCGTGCTCAAGAGAGGACAGCACATCTATTCCCTGGCTCCCAGCTTAAATGTGTCTCCTTATTTGGCATCAATGAAAACTAAAACTAAAAACTTCCGTAAGGCACTTAAGGGGGTAGTACCGGTTAGAATGATAAAAACAGCCTAATTTTCAATATTTTTGGGAATTGATTTTTGGCCTATATTCTGTGCCCATGATTACGTAAGGCTTTTAGTGCATGGGGGGTGGATCGGTTTGATTGAAAAAAATGCAAATTTGATTGAAAAACTGTCCACGGACATACGTACATACACACACACATACTTCTTTCCAAAAACACTTTACATATACTCTACAGACCTCAAAACGTAATGATACATATGTTGAAAATTTCAATTTTGATTTTCGAGGCGATTATAAGAACTTCCCATATACTGGGAAGTTAAAAATTAGTCATTTACGAACGACCGAGATAAAATTGAATGCTGAGTTGAGTTTTTGAAAGTTTCCCTGAAGACCATAGTTGATGGATCGAATGAACAATTGTTTTACAAGTTAGGCTCTAATTGATTATTTAACTTCAAATTAAGTATGAGCGTGCTCAAGAGAGGACAGCACATCTATTCCCTGGCTCCCAGCTTAAATGTGTCTCCTTATTTGGCATCATTGAAAACTAAAACTAAAAACTTCCGTAAGGCACTTAAGGGGGTAGTACCGGTTAGAATGATAAAAACAGCCTAATTTTCAATATTTTTGGGAATTGATTTTTGGCCTATATTCTGTGCCCATGATTACGTAAGGCTTTTAGTGCATGGGGGGTGGATCGGTTTGATTGAAAAAAAATGCAAATTTGATTGAAAAACTGTCCACGGACATACGTACATACACACACACACATACTTCTTTCCAAAAACACTTTACATATACTCTACAGACCTCAAAACGTAATGATACATATGTTGAAAATTTCAATTTTGATTTTCGAGGCGATTATAAGAACTTCCCATATACTGGGAAGTTAAAAATTAGTCATTTACGAACGACCGAGATAAAATTGATTGCTGAGTTGAGTTTTTGAAAGTTTCCCTGAAGACCATAGTTGATGGATCGAATGAACAATTGTTTTACAAGTTAGGCTCTAACTGATTATTTAACTTCAAATTAAGTATGAGCGTGCTCAAGAGAGGACAGCACATCTATTCCCTGGCTCCCAGCTTAAATGTGTCTCCTTATTTGGCATCAATGAAAACTAAAACTAAAAACTTCCGTAAGGCACTTAAGGGGGTAGTACCGGTTAGAATGATAAAAACAGCCTAATTTTCAATATTTTTGGGAATTGATTTTTGGCCTATATTCTGGTAGATTACCACACAAGATACTTGAATAAAGTAGCACACCAAATATGACTTAAATCGGTTCGGCCAATCCGGAGAATAAGTGTCCGCAGTTGGAAAAACGTCATTTCGAGAAAAACGCGTTTAAAGTTTCGATTACCGAAAATATCGCTTACCAAGCGAAAAAGGCGTGCGCGCTCAAACTGCCAACTCAACTTGTTTATTTTTGGGAATATCTTATTGACATTTTGAGACGTGATTTCTGAAGGTATAATAAATTGGAAAATGAAAAATTAATTTTTCAAAATCAAAACCGATACTACCCCCTTAAAGCACCAATGAGTTGAAAAAATGCAGAAAAAAAACGTTTTTTTTACTTAACATACGAGATCCCTACAAGTTATACGAATAGTTGAGCATTTGGTCCTCAGCCACTAAAAGCGATGTCTTAGAGACCTTCGTAACCTACATGGTTCATTTTAACTAAATGTGCAATCAAATTGCCGAGTAACCGAATTTACAATTTATTTTTATTTATTATTTTTAGATTTAACTAAGCAGTTTTTTGTTCTTTATTTAATATTGAAAATACTCTCTAGTTAAATTACTAAGTAGTTTGAATTCCTTAAAACAATACAAAATCATACACTTTTTAGTAGATGTCGGTAAAATGATACGATTGTGGCTAAATATTGAAAACAAAAGAATGTAATTAAACAATACATCTATAGATAAAAATTTCAGTTTATTAAAATGATGCTACGAAGAAATGTCTCCAAAAACATTAAACGCTAGAAAGTGAGAAAGAATCGAAAATTAATGTGTAGTATACAAATCAACTAAAGGTTTCATACTAGTGAGAGGGTGAGAAAATAGACACGCTGTGAATTATCAGAAGTTCTCTAATATATATTTCAAACCATTTTGTAATTTAAGATGGATGACAACGTGAGGGTTGTTAGTTGATATTTTTAGAGTTTTTAATTCAGCAATCTGATTAAACTACTAAATTAGAAAACAGAGTTTCGGTTTTGCGAAACGTTCATTAAAAATATCTGAATGTATTTCTTTCCTTTCGTTTACCGCTAGGAACTAAAAAGAAATATTTAAATATTTTTGGTTAAATTCTCCTCGTTATAAAATATTTCCGGAATAATTGGGCTTTGGAATTTGTCATTTTAGGCATTGTGCTGATTATGAATGAGTTCACGTACGATGTAGGTTTTTGTGCTTTTTTATCTTTGAATTTGACTTTTAGAGGCGCTTTGTTTCTTAAAAATAGACTTCGCCTTAAAAACGCGTGACCATATTTTATGTGAGCTCTTCCAGCAATATGCTGGGTGGACAAATAGTCCAGCAGAAAATAATAAAAAACTAGAAGACGCTAACATTATCCCATTTCAAAGGTGCAATGTATTTTATCTTAAAAGTTCATGTTTAGAAGAGACATCGAGTTTAAAAATATATTCTGGACTCATTATTCCAAATATGTTCATTAGTAAAAGGTTGAGATTTTTGAACTGAAGAAATAGCTCCAACCAGACTTGTTAAATTTTTGGAAGCCTTTTGTTCATTGAGACAGTCAAGGGGAATATACCTGCATTACACTAAATATTTTCCGGATTCGGCTTAACTCCATTGGTGTTGAAATTCAGAATGGCCACTATTTGCTAACCAGTGTAAAAAATAAACACAATTTGTTTTTATGAATGGGTATATTAAATAAGAACTAATCATATAACTTAAAATCCATAGTTTCCACCTGGGAAATAAATACAATTTTTATATTTTTCCAGTAGAAAATTATCAGAACCATGCTGGAAATTTGATTTCGTGGCAATTGCAAATTCGAAGTATTAGTTTTATGTGACTTGAACTTTTTAATATTTCACTACATTCGTTTCCACGCGTTGCCAAATTGTTCTCACTCGATGCATACGGGACAAAGTCAATTAGTTATCAGCTTGAAGTTGTTTCTCTAGTTTTAAAGACAATGGACTGCATGTTTTGCATTGCTAAACCGTTTAAGATGCGGAACAATACGAATATTTCAAATTTGTTTAGTTACAATCTATTAGTTTCCTTATTGTGTTTTTCAATTGTCGTTAGAAATGCACCAGTAGGGGTTCGTTATATGATTATAATGCGTTTGTTTTGTCTGTTGTCGGTCTTATCAGCGTTTCTCTGTGAGTATGAGTTAAAATTCTTTCGTTCACTTGCGACCGTTAGTCTTATTGTTTCTGAAGTCTTACGAATTTGCATATTCGATATCAGTTAATGCATGCTCGTCCACGTGATTTTCGCCGGGTTTAAATTCTTTAAACAGACTTGCGTATTTGAAACGTTTATGACAACGTTCTTTGAATAACTGCAAATGCTCTTCACAATCACCGAATTCGCCACTACGAAGACTTTCGTAGATTTTCGTGCAGTCCTGAAACGAGCCAAGAAAAAGTATGCATTGTTTAGAATAATTTTCCTAGGAATAATTTTTTTACGTTACAATTAAATGTGCGGGAATACATCTTTTCTGTTTCCGCCAAATGGCTAATTGGGAATCACAGCACATGAAGGAATTACATAAACCAACAAACCGCGAAGTGGTTCACACGGTCAACTTCCCAGTAATATTTACATCGATATTGAAAATATTAAACACATTTTTTTTATTTAGTGATGAAAATAATGCTACTTTAAATAAAAATAACGAGAGATACTCATAACAGTAATTGGAATGAGTTGATATTAATCGCATCATCTACGATGGTGTTCATTGCTTACGTAGGGGGAGGGGGATTGGTTTCATTGATCATTCACGCGGATCAATTTTAATAATAATTACGTTCACACGTACGTATTCTTACAAACACGTACAGACTTCTTTCTAAAAACACAAAACGTAGATATGTTGAAAGTTTCAATTTGAATTTTGAAGGCGATTACAAGAACTTCCCATATACTGGGAAGTTAAAATGGCACAGTCACTCACCTCAAGCAATGCGTTTTGCAAATCAAACGAGGTGGCCAAATTAATCGCCACTTCCTTTTTACTACGATCTAAGGCGTAAATTATCTTAGCTCCTTCCAGCGAATGCGCGACAGAGTTCTGATGCTGCTTGATGAACTCCTCGTTCAGCTCAATCGCTGTCTTTGGGCCGATCAGTTCGTCTGTAGCCTTTTCAACAACTAATTTAACGCTAGGGTGAAGACTTTCTACATTTTCTTCGTTTAAAGCTTTCAGTAATTTTACTGTGCACGTGTGCACGAGCGGATGGGTTGGATCGATTTTGCGGGCACGTCTTATTGACTGGACCATCAGAAGAATCTTGTTCTTCCGCAAATAGACTTCAAACGATAGCAAATGTGTTTCGATTTTATCTTTGGCTAAGAGTTGCAGTGGCTTCAGAAATTCAATCGACTTTTCGAGCGGGTCGTCAGGTCTCTCCAGTTTTTCAGGAATCAGCTCGTCAAGTTGCGGAGCTTCGGGGTCTCCATCTTGGGGGTTTTGCTGCTTCGATTTGTGGTGCTGCTCCTTTTTCACGGCAGCCTGCGCTGCTTGAGCACTTTCAAGTTCAGCCTTCTTCTTTGCTTTTCGTTGTTTATTTCTCAACTTTTTCAACTCGGCTGGCGGCAAATTTTCTGAAAAGAAAATTTTCATCGTAAAATTCAGTGTTACATGGCGAACTGCACGTACCCGTATCAATTTCTTGAACTGTTTTCTCACTCTCTAGCGGTTTATCAAATAGCCTAAGATATATCTAACGGAAGAAATGAATGAACATTTACAGTATAATCCCTAATGTCTTTCCAAAATCAAAAGTTAACTAAGGCGCGTTCGTTTACCTCAATGGCACATTTGGCAGCTTTGAAATAAAACGGATGCGCTCGGAGTACATCTTCGAGGCGTAAAAGTCCAACATAGGAGCGCAGTGTCATCTTTCGCATGCAATAAGTATGGAAATCAAACTGATCCTCAATTATTTCTGCGAAATGGCGATCCACCTCGTGGCATTTTTTCAACGCGTCACCCAACCTACCGAGCCTTTGATAAGCGAGGGCGCAATCAGTCTGAAACCACATGCATTGCATCTCATTCAGGTTTTCCATTGCCGATACCCCTTCCCGAGTGAACTTGGCGCAGATTTCCTCCGCTTCCGTAAAAAAGTTCGCCTGCAGCATGTACTTTGCACATTTTGAATTGATATACCTGCCAATAGAATGGCTTAGCTGACTCAACACAATTATTTGTCAATTATTATACCTATCCGCTGTATCTAAGCTTTGGGCCTCGTCGAGCCACTTGTATGCCAACACGGGATTGCCGGCATGCTTAAAAATGCGTCCCTTAGCCACAAACAACTCAATAAGCGTGGGCGTGTGCTCTATTGCTAGATCAATGTATTTGAGTGCTTTGTCGCTGTCGCGCAAGTGATCAAAGTGTTGCGAGAGATAAAGCAGGGTCCACAGCAGCGCAGACGCTGGCTCCACTGGATTCTTCTGCTCGAAGTCCACTTTCGAGAAATGGCCACTTTCGTCGAGATGCTGATAGTATTCGTGCACCAATTGCGATATTATATTAACCTTTTCGGGATCTTTGTACAGTGATCGGATATTCACAAACAGTGGCGGCACGCCTTTCCTCAAGCCACGGCGCAGATATTCATCAATAATAACGCGAAAATCGTCGCCGTGAGCTATGTCCAGTGGCAACCGTTTCGGACACATTGCGTAGGGATATAATTCCTGTAATATAGTATAATTTAATGGACGGGTAGATTGGAAATGCTTGTGAACTAATAATTTCAGAAGAAAAGCTCTCACCTGGAATTTTTTGTATTCGCTCAATTTCATGTCACTGTCCGCGATGTTCTTCGCTTCAAAATATTTGCTGTAGTATAACACGTTTTCGGGATTTCGTTTGATCAGCTGTTCGTAGATTGGAACAGCAAAATGATTTTGGCCTAACTTAATGTGTAAGTCTCCCAATGTCTCCTTAAGCGATAATTTATCAAATATCTGAGTAGAAAATTTCGTTAAATGTTCTAGCGCTTTGTCATAATTGCCAGATTCTATGAGAATCTCACTCTGATAAAGCAGCAATTCGCTATTTCTGTAGTCGTAGTTTTCCTAAAATAAAACGTGATACAATCCACATTCATTTACAGTTTAGAACCGAACATACTACTAGTGCTTGCGATTGTCTAAACGTCTCCAAGATTATATTCGCAGTTTCGTAGTCGCCTAATAAATGATAGCTCATTGCAAAACCTATCCAGGAAGCATGTTGCGACGGTCGCAACTTGAATAGTTGATGTCGCGTTTCGCGGTAGCCTTCCAAGTCGCGCATTTGTATTTGTAGCAGCGACAAATCCTTGAGAATTTGCAGGTTGTCCTTTTCCCATTTGAGCGCGTTGCGATAACATTTGATGGCCTCATCGTACTTCTTATCCGACCGTTGTAATAGACCATACACGTGCCAGCACACGTGCGATTTCAGGTCGTTCCGCAGCCCACGCCTCACATACTGATAGGCTTCGTCGCGACGACCTAATCCGTTCAGTGTAAGACCTTTCATTGCCAGCGTTTCGCCATGGTCCGTGAATTTTGGATTTGACAAAATCTGCTTTGCTAGCTTCAGCCCATTTTTGTACTGTTTCATTTCGTAGCATTTCTGAAAGAGAAAGATGCGATTGATTAAAAAATTTAATATCTTTAGTAATCGAGTTATTGAGTTTATGCACTTTATCGCTCGCAGTTACGCATGCCACTTTCCACAGAGTGTTTTCGCCTTACAGGAATGAGAACCTGCGTCACATTATTTTATTTAAAACACTGAAAGATCACATCCAACTTATTTTTCGTTCCTGTTACGATTTTCAACGAAGCTCCTCAACGGTTCTCACCTTTTGAAACGTTGAATTTCAACGACGAAGGAGGCAAATTATTCTAATTTTTCGACTATTTGTCAATTACCAATTTATAAGCAATGTCTCAAAAATGTTTCCCATCAATAAATAAGTTTTAATCCACAAATACGAATCAAGTTTTTCTGATGAGTTCTTGGGTCTCAGGCTTAACTAAAAAATTAATGTCAGTACATTTTGAAAGGTAAAATTTGGGTTTGTTGCTTGAATTAGACTACAACCATCTTCCTTATGCATTTCAATGAGCAATGGGAGTTGCGGAACAAATCAGGTTACTCCTGGTAATGCAGCAATGACAGGGAGAATATAAATGAGTCTTTCCAACAGAAGTCATTTTACGAAACATGCAGGTGTTGAAGCCATCAGGAGCTTCGAAAAGTAGTAGGTCACCAACCGAATAACAGATAAATGACCCTTTCGCTGAATATGACGAGATGTGCATTTCCACCATACCAACCATTCCGATGCAGGATCTTTCAGCTTGAGATTTTGGTCCTGTGGCTTATAGGCTCCCAGAACACGTACAAATTTTATGCTAGATCCTGTGCGAGTGGTTTTTTTTAACCAAGGCAAGCGCAAGAACACAATGTTATATGCGAGCGTGGCTAGTTGGCGAGGGATATGCCATTGACGTGTGTCTCTCCCCGCTACTCTTGAGGATCTCACCTACGCGACCAGGTATACTTGGTTTATTTAAGAACGGGCTGATACCAAGGTCTCGACTTCACGCCTATGATAAGCATCGGCAGACAAATCAATAGTTTTTCACACATGAAAGCGTAACGTGGCGTCAAAGGAATCAGCAATGGCCACGACAAACAAAGATGCAAGCGGAATCGAACTGGGTGGCAGAAACCTCTCCATGGTGCAGGGTTGAGGGCGGCAACCGGCAAATTTTCATTCAACTTGGACCTCTCACGTTCATTGTCTAGAGTGAGGTTAGGAGCCGCATCGAAACTTCAGGCGGCCTTCGGCGGGTGAATTGGCGCAAGCCGCTAGGACAACGCGTTCCTTCCCAGGTGCGAATCGAGCCGTCCAGCTACGGCCGGCCGACAACGTTGCATTGCAACAAGACTTTTGACGTTTTCATTCAACCCACAAATGTAAATGTCCGAAGTGCACGCTCGAAAGTGTCAAATTTTCGCATGCCATTTTCCACTCGGACGATTACCAGCAACTTCCTAAAGAGCGCACTCTCCTTCGGCGGCAAGCGCTCGCTGGAAGGCATCTTGGCTGTGCTCGCGGCTGCTCGCTGGATCCGGTCCTAGTTAAAAGGCGCTCGTCTCCCGGCAATAGATTTTTTCACGCACGTTGCCGATTGTCGTCGCCAACTTTGCGGCTGAAGCGAGCCCGTTCGTGTGGCAAATGGAGGCGCGCGCGACGTTCTATGCGGGCCGCGACGGGAATGGCATACAAAACGGAATGCCGACTAGTTATTAATCTTATCGCTTGAAATACCCGAAAACCTAATCACGAGCGAAAATCCTGAGGTTTCCTCGCAACGGGCAACACACACGACAATTGTTATGTCATTGCGAAGTGGCCACTGCACTGCTAGCATTTGGCAGATCCAGCCTTGGAACAGAAAACTAGCAGGAACGGAACGAACTGAATAGATGCCATCGTTCCGTTCCTGTTAGTTTTCCAGGGTGATGGCAACGGCCACATTAGGGCTGTCAAGTTTATTTTAAGTGCTGCCCGATGTGCATGTGCATGGTCAACAGAAGTATCCGTAAAATTGTTTTTCATTCAAGCTACAAATTTATGTTGTAGATGTAACTTCAAGAGGATATGTATCAGCTTCTGTCTAGAGCCTTGGGCGCTGCAGGCTATGTGGTTCAATATGCATGCATAACACATTGTGCGTTCGAGTATGTTGGAGACTTTGTCGTAGTGAGGAATAAAAGAACATAGCTTATGCAAATATATTTTCTATTCTCATTGCATATGAAGTGCTGCGGCCCATCGATGGAACCTACTTTGTCCACCAACAATATTCTGTTAACCGCTCGGGTGCATGCAGTGCGACGCGGAGACATAATTATTGCATGTTCTCCCACTGATCCCAGAAATCAAGTCTGTAAGAGAGTTGTTGGTCTACCTGGCGACCAAGTTTTCGTGGGCAGTTTACATAATTCATCGGCCCAGCTACCGCAAGCCGTATCTTCGTCGAGCGCGGAAGGGAGTTCGGTGCGTGGTTATAACAATTTCACGTTGGAAACAGAAAACGAACATATCATTATTCCTAGGGGGCATATTTGGATTGAAGGTGACAACGCTAATAATAGTGCCGACTCAAGGTTTTATGGGCCCGTACCAATCGGCCTGGTAAAAAGTCGCGCTATTTGCCGTGTCTGGCCGTTGTCAGATATGGCCTTCCTTATTTAGATTGAAGAATAAGTCGAACGTTGTTAACTTAACTTGCTTCTATTTCAATTTGCTCCTCTTCCACCAAGAATTGATCTGCAAACTCTTCTTTGATAAATAAAAGTTCAACAATGCATTCGTAACTACATCTTATTTAATTTATCAACACATTTGGGTCGGATTTCCTATGTTTGTAAGACCTCCGCTTTAATTGCATCCAACTGTGTATTTCATTTTTTAAATCCACGTTCGCATGCACCTGGTCCATCGTGAGGGGCGAACGATTAAAAGGATCGGATTGATCACTAAGCAAATGACGAGCGATTGTTGATCTATCGACCGTTACATTTGAACTAGGTAAAACGACAGGGTCTAGCATGAGTGTTGACATTATAGGATCCAAATACTCGTCCGGCGGATCAACAAGCGCTTCTTGATCTTCTTTGTGTTTTTTTTCTACAATTTTTATTTTGGTTGACAGCTCATTCATCTCCGCAATCAATTGCCCACCTCCTATACGCGCTAAAATAATAATGAAATTTTTTCTTGCGTGTTGCTCAACACAAATGAAGCATTAGAACTTACCTAACACCTGCTCCGCATAACCAAAGAGTTCGTTGCTGTAGGAACGACCATCTTGTGAAACGGCCAGACAGAATTCTTCGCTGTCTTTCAGATTTATGTATATGCGACAAATTTCCATGACGGTAAGAGCAGGATCAAATTCAAATTCTTTTTTATCTCTTACCTTCCCAGTGTGGATATTCTTGATTAAATTTCCAATTACTCAATAAATTATTACCTTGAAATTACCCATTTTCGGGCCGACAAGATGCAGTAGAAAATAGTTCAGCATTGCGGCTACCCTATCTACCATGGAAGCATGGCAAAAAATTATTTTTATTTCGCTTGTAATAAGCTTCAATATGTTAATAGTATCGCGACCTAAAATATTATCGAATCTTGCCATCATTCCTAAATGCTGAAGGTTGTCCACATTTTGTTGTCGTTCTGCAGAGGGCAAATCATTCCATTCGCCACTGTCCTGCGCTGATTGCAGCATTCGTATTTGTTGCAAGTTAGAGAGCGACTCATCGAGCAAAAATATAGCATCGTTGATTAGCAAATTTACGAATCTCAAGAAAGTAGGAGGATTTACTGCTTCTATGCTCGTTTGAGCTTCCAACGCTAAACATCTGTGATAAAAAATTACCAAATAATTGACAATTCACAATATCGACTAAATAATTACTTGAAACAATTTCTTTGCTCATCAAGGCCCCACAGGAATTCCATGATGGAATACATTGGCCTTCTGTAATTGAACTTCTGCTCAAACTGTACTGATTGTCCTGTCATTTCAATGCTAACAAACACGTTCAGTAGATTGGGAACTATTTCAAGTCGATCTGGATGCCGTAAAAATAGACTCGTTTTGAACAGTGATCGCACGTTATCTTCTTTGGGTACCAAACATTCTAGACCTTCAGCCAGCCTCGCTCTTAAATGAGGATTTCTGACTCGTTCCATGCTTCCCATAAAACACAAAATCATTCTAAATATAGCCCCTTGAGCGCCAGTATCTAGTTCGATTGCCTGCAAGCTTAAGTGTCGCATAACCGTCAGATACCCAATAATATTTTCAAGGATATATTCTGGGATCGACCTGAAATTTTATATTAATGGAATGCAATTACCATATATAGAGTCGTAAATATACTTAAGGTACTGCGGAACAAAGCTATGAATAGGTAGCGGCAAATCTTGACGATTTTTCGGAGCGAAATTTTTGCATACTAACATGTCAACGAAGCATTCGGATGTTTTTGATGTCACTTCCATAAGCCAGATGGCGGTAGCTTCGTAGTAATCTATTAAAAGTTGATCAGTATATGGCTCAGTAAGTATGTTTTTAAGACACATAAATTGCTGCGTTTGGGTCGTCAGCATCTGTGCTATATTCTGTACATCCTCAGAATGTCCTCGTGCCATTGCATCCTGGAGAGCATTTTGCACTCTGTGTATTTCACGACTCATTCGAATAAATTTCTCAATGCATACCCGGTAGCCTAGAAATGAATGTTAGTTAGTCGATTAACACACATTATATGCTCATTACTCAAATCAATAGCCTTATGCGTCATAAAAAATATCTCTGTTACAAAATTGTATGTAGTCGCTGCGATCCGTGCCTCTCGCTCGTCTAAAGGTAGCAAACAAGTCTCTTCCGATGCTTTTCTCATATGCACATTTTTGGAAATGCGCTCGTCATCGTTAACAGCACAATATGTAGGATCCACAAGCAGCACTTTCAAATTTGGTTTGAGTAGAGGACCACAAAGCCGTAGTAAAATCCCACAGAAGCCAATCATAAACGAATCAGGGGCATTACTAAACGATCTTAGCGACGACGCCAGATTATGGCTGTTCCATATTTGTCCACGTGGTAAATTGGCATGTAGGCAGTTTGCAATCCACGAGAGAGTTTTATTTTTCACTACGCCATCCAACCGCAATAGGCATTCGAATATAATATGTAGTTGATCTAGATGATTTTTTATGTGTCCCCAAAGTGATGCATTTATTGTGGGGTTCAGCGAATCAGCTGGGTATTCGAAAAATTCGTAAGGTCCACTCTGATTTTTCGGTAAAATCGAAAGACTTAGCAGCTGTCCAAACAATGTTTCGGAATATTGAATACCCTCGGCATCCGGATTAGGTGTGACGAAGTCAAGTAGAAGCTCCCCTAGTTGGGGTATGGATTTGTTGCTAACAAAAATGTTCAACATGGGAAGTATCCACTTCTGGATGGTGACCATGCTAGCATTGCGTACTGATTTTAAAACTTCTGAGAACATTGGATAGAATACATTCTTTAGGCAACCCATTGCTATTTCAGGGTCTTCGGCAAGAACCTCTTTGGCGACGGAATACAAAAACTCCTTCCGAGAATCTTCGTCCAAGTAAGTGCCCTGCAACACTTCTAGCCATTGCAACGAAAGCGACTGTCCTTCGAAAAGCTCCGGCTGCTTTAGGGCAGTGCCCGCATTGCGCATAATCAACTCGCGGATTTTTTCACACACTTCCAATTGAGCTCTTTCATTTGCAGCGCCTGCATCTTTACACTCCCTGAAAGCGCGATACAGATAGCTTATCGCCTTCGTATCTACTATTGAGGGTGTCATATCACTGAATTGATTATTGGGAAGTAGGAAATCCATCGGGTTCGGCAGCAGCAACCGTTCAAATAGGGCTTGCTCGAGCAGATCGAAGGTCATGTATTCACTGGTGGCCTGATTAGCTATTTCCTCCATGAAAACTAGTTGGCTCCTTGGCCCCCTTCTCCGTATTGTAAACAGGAACACCTTTTCAATTAGGTCGTTTATTTCGCTCGGCGAAGTGACTCCTGTGCGTTCATTTGACGGGCCCGCCTCTGCACAGCCCCCTTGCTCCCCCGATGTTCTCTTTGGGAAAAGCCCAGAGAAAGGATTATCAGACATCCTGAAACTTTTGTAGCACTGACCGGAAAAAAATGAAAGTGGCTACTTTGACAGCTTACCAGGAGTCAGCAAATTTGATGGTTGTGTGACACTAGCACTCACTGGTTGACGTTAAGGGCGGACATCGCATGAGAGTAGAAATGGGCAAATGAAAGGCGGGAGTTTCAGTCATATTTGAAATCTCGTATCATTTGTAAAAAGTGCGAAAAAAATATAATTGCTCCCCAGAACAAATGTTGAGCTCAACCTAATTGGAAACATTAAATGACGAGCATAATGACAGCTACATCATTAAATGAGCTTATGTGAGGAGCCTAAATTGGTTCGCACTGCGATCGATTAACAACTTCAAGAGAGAGGCCAATATTATACAGAAACAATAATCAAAAGGATAGACAAACTTGGCAAGACATTCACAGTTTTAAGGATAAGCAAGCAATGAATTATAATTCTTTAAGTAAAATCTTCAAAAAAATTATAGATTCTCGAATCAAAAAATTCTTGTTGTCCAGCCCGGCGGGAGTTCCAGTTATATTTGAAATCTCGTATCATTTGTAAAAAGTGCGAAAAAAATATAATTGCTCCCCAGAATAAATGTTGAGCTCAACCCAATTGGAAACAGCCCAAGAATTGAATTTGCAAAACATGATTTCGGAGATGGTTTTAGTCGGCAGAAAGATATGTAGTCTTATCTATATAGCTTGTTAGAAACCTGACATGGCGAGCGAATTGGTATCTTTTTGGAGATTTCCACTTTCCAAAGTAGTCAAAAAAATCTTGGATGCAATTTCGAACAACAGGTCTTGTTTTCCAAAAAAATTCGAGACCATCAACTACTTAGAACAGACAATCAGTTATTTTAAAGACTAGTTACAAGTTATTCATGGTTTGAAGAAACAAATATCTCATCTTACACTAATTTAGCTAACTAAGTTATTCGTGGTTTTAAGAAACAAATAATTCACGTGTACAAGGACGATGTATTAATTAGTTTCATTCAGATTCCTTCGTGTAGATGTATTTATCAGTTTCATCGGATGGCAAACGTAGATTGTTGCGAGCACATGGCGCCATTTGTTCGAAGGAACTATTTAATTAATGTTTCGCCATCGTTCGCAATGTGCAGGGCGCGGGCGCCGTATTCGCGTAGCATGCTCGAAAAACGCGCATACGATGCAATATGTTGCGCCGTAAAGACATGGTGCATTCGACGCAGCCAACATAACAATACGGAATGGACGAAAAATCTTTTTTCTCAACAGCTACCGTATAGATCCTTACAAACTTGGCATCAAAAGAAAGGATACAGAGTTTGCAGTTAAGTTAGTGGCAGCAATACCCGATTTCCATGCAAAAACGGATTCTGAGAAATCAAGAATTCTCCGTCATATTCGTAAGTATACAAGTTGCGCAAAATCTCTTTTCTCGACAACTACTATTTAAATCCTTACAAAATTGGTATCAAAAGAAAGGATACAATGTTTGTTTAATGCTTAAATTTAAAATCGTGGCAGAAACATATGATTTCCATTCGAAAAGACTATCCTGAGGATATACTGAAAAGTCAAGAATTCCCCGGCAAATTGGCATATATGCAAATTGCGCAAAATTTCTTTTCTCGACAACTACCGATTAGATTGAAATTGGTATCAATAGAAAGGATTTAATGGTTGCTAACATTAGCATCATTCTCTACTGCATTTAGGAACAGGAATGGACGAAAATACTTGGACAAGCATCAGTTTTATTATGCCGCATTTCTTGTTCCGAAACGCAAACTTTTTGCAGGGACGGTACTCCCGAGACGCACTATACAATAGACATAATTGTGGAATGCAAGTGAATGCACGCACCATCCAAAGACATAATTGTGGAATGCAACTGTTCCAATTTGAACACACTGGCAGCCCGAATCAGCTGTCACCTTGCAAATGTTGAAGGATGGTGCCGCTGCCATGTGTGTCGATTGACGTTTAAGAAAATGGAGAAAACTTGAAATCAGCTGAAGATTTTTGGTAGGTACGACTAATTTCGTGGTGACAATCGCGTTCCTAAAATGTGTTTGTGTTTCTAGAAGTGAAATTCTCTAGAATCGTGGACGGATGGCCGATTACTACGAGCAGTTCGAATCAGCTGTCACCACGCAATTGTTGACGGATGGTGCCGCGGACATGTGTGACGATTGATGTTTAAGAATGTGGAGAAAGCCCGAAATCAGATGAAGACTTTTGGTAGGTACGACTAATTTCGTGGGCAAGTAGACATCTGTGTTTAGTAAACTCACAAAGTGTTGTTTGCAACACAAATTTTTTTTGCAACGCAAATTGCGTTCTTAAAATGTTGCTTATCTTTCTAGAATTGGAACGCGGAGGGATGGCCGGCCTGGTTGATTAGCACAAGCAGTGGTGGAGATGCTTAATTTGGCGAACAATTTCAGTAAGGCTGTTCGATGTTGTCGAAGACAAAACGGAAATTACCACCGAACAGCTAACGATTAAGAAGGTGGGCAAACAGGACCCAAA